>CM023620.1:12260806-12860806 GCA_013358685.1 Antennarius maculatus | reverse complement strand
CCAGTCTAGACGGTCACACCTGTCTAGATTTGGCTGGTGTGCAAATATAATCCAATAAATCATTGAAAGAGGGATATTCTGTAACTACTGCAGAGCTCCGGCTCCAGTCCTGAGGAACAGCGCAATAGTCTGTCATGTCATCGAGAGACACCGTGAAGGGAGGAAACCTAATCTACTGGTGTCAAGACAGACACAGGGTTTGGTGGCTTTCGCCAAGTGAGCTCTGTTTCGGGACAAACGTGGACACAGACACACACACACACACACACATACACACAGAGATGTGACTCTGGTTTACGCTACACATGCTAAATGCTGTGTCAGCGACATAGGCACCCACCACGGTGAGCCCGGCCAGCACATTGCCTCTGTAAGCTGATTTACACTGCCCAGCAGTCTTTGTGCTGAGCACATTAAAAAAATGCATGTGGGCTCTTACAAGTTTTAAGCATCAAAACTGAAAACAACACACTTACACTAAAAAAAAACCCCAAAACCCTACAAAGAACTACTGTCAAGCGTGTGCATGTGTTTGCAGCTTACACGCCCACTAAGCTGGTAATCATGTCTGATGTGTGCAGAGATGCTCAGAGAGGGAAGGGGAAAAAAGAAGAGAGATGAGACATACTTCTGAAGTGCACCAAGCTGGCCAGGATATTTCCATGGCAACAAAAGGGTGCTACAGGTGGACCGATCACCTGAGCCAAACGGGGAGAGACAGATACTTGTTAAAAATGACCTGAATACGACATTATCAAACAAGTTGGGGACAGAACATGAGGTCGGATTGTGACATGCATTCTTGATGATTTCACTTCATAAAATCCTCAGGCTCCTCATAAAAAGGCGCCGTCGGCCTGTGGTGCAGATGCTATGTAAAAAAGGGACATTTGCTTTTTGTGGAAGACATTTTAAACGTGATACTTTCATTCCTGTTGCGCCGGCTATGAATAGCTGACTGATAGTAACACCTACTTTTTTCACCAGCCTTTGTGGTGACTCATTTCCAGTAAGCATTTGGACCACAGATGCAAAACATAATGGGATAATGGTCTGCCTGATGATGCACAGATAATGGACAAATAGACAGGAAACTACTCCACTAATAGCTACTGGGATGAGAGCGTAAAAAAAAAGACTGTTTCTTCCAAATTTCATACAAGCTGACAATTTTCCACTCAGCAGCCTAGGCCCAATATTGTTCAATAAACAGTTGGAATCTTGAAAATGCAGAGTGATGGCACATCGTCCAGATTGAAGAGGCAAATTTGGTCACACAGCTGTGTAGAGTAACATAGAAGGCATGGCTGAAAGCTCACCATATGACACTGTGTAAGGATTAGACCCGGGCTGCAACCCTCCAGCACAGGCTGCCGCCAACAGACGGCTAGCAATGACAGGGTATGGCAGCTCAACACTGACAAGGTCCAACGCACAGCTGCTCCCCTCCACTACCAGGCATGTCATACTTCTGAGACAAAGAGACTCCCTCTAACAAACACACCAGGAGGGAAAGAAATAGAAAAATACACTTGTAATTTTTCCCCAAAATCCGACTGGAGATTTCAGAATTGCTTCACCGATTTTCAAAAGAGTTTCTCTATATTTGAGAAGTTTATCTTCTGAACAGTTCCACATGAGGACGACATAGACATCTTCCGTGCACACGTGTATCGCCTGCTATTAGTGACAGCTCTTTGTGCGTGAAAGGAGCAGGAGGTGAAAGCTGCTGTTTGGAGCACACGGGCTGCAGAGGTAAGGAACAAGCACAGGGACATAGACGTCTTTTGTAGGTGCTTGCTGAATTTTTATGAATCGCCTGGAAGAACGCTGACAAATCAGAGCTGATTGCTTGTGGAGGAGAGACATCACACCCACAGGACATAGAAATCGCTGAGTGTGGTCACCCAGAGAAATCGAAGGAGGGGATGCTGAGAGAGAGACCGACAGAGAAAGAGAGGTAAAAAGAGGGTGACATAAGAGGAGAGAGAGAGGGAGAGAGCAAAAAGCCTTGTGAAAAATGCAGGCTCGACACATTTGGAGCAGCTTGAGAAGAACAGGTTGCGTGAAAAAAAAAATACTGATCTCAGCAAGGACCAAAACCAAGGTGCCAATTAGGAAGTTGTGAAGATGAACTAACACGACGCCAGCAACCCAGCCAACCATCAAAAGATGTCTTTGTTCATCTCCATCTACAGAGGGCAGCTGGTGAAGGTGGCGCTGGCTTGGGTTGAGACTAGAAGGGAACGCACTGGTGGCATAAATGCTGATGTGAAATGATGGGTCCGGCCTTGAGCCCATGTCATGCTTTAATGATTTCATCCCCCTGCACAGGATCTCTGGAGAGGGGCTGCCAAGGATGGACACCATTAGCTAGGGGACCCTTTGTTGAGGGGGAACCGAGGCTACAGCATCCATGCATTGCTTCTGCTGATGAATATTTATCACTGTCGTTTGCTGCCTAAGGTGGGGGGTGGGAGACAAGGGGCTGGGTTGGGAGGCTGAATAAAGATGCTCAGGAGGTGATTCTTCAAGGATACATCCAAGGCTCTTCCATCAAAGGCTGTCTCAAAATGGCGGTGGGCTGGTGTGGGTGGACGGGGGGTGGAGGGTGGGGGGTAGATTTCTGCTACAGGAGGTGGCATGCATGGTGGTTCAGGACTGCAGGGAGAGCCAGCTCCACTTGACAGCAGTGTAACAAGATTATCAGAGCCATAAGAGCAAACAAAAACCCCAGCAACCTGCCTCCGAATCCAGATTACGACAGGACCTGCTCTCTGAATACTAAACACAGCTGGGGAGGACTAACAGGGCACAGGCTTTACTGAGATCTGACATCACGTAAATAATCACAAGTGCATCTACACCATAGTGAAACAGATTACCAAAACCACACAAGCAGATGTAAATTTAACCTGTCATGGCCAATTCTAGAGAAGAAGCATCCAAGCACTTGGCACTGGCAGCTTGCTAATGAAGTGAATAAAACTAAACATCAGAGGAGCATGTTGATGAAAGACTGTTTTCAGGAAAAGCACAGGCAGCATCCAACAACGGCTAGCCAGTTCTGTGTTGAACAGCCTCTCATGCCAAAATAATGCATTTCTCTCCAAAAGAGTAACAAAAGTGTTCCTCATTTCGCTCAAAGATTTGAAACGTCCTGCTATGTCCAGACCACTGCTCAAGGCTCGAGCAGCCGAGAGAGAAGACACATGGGAGCTCTGGCCAAAATGGAACTCAGGCCACGGAGTTATTCTCAATCCATTGTTTTTGCCAGGATTAGATAATTAATAGAACACAAAAGAAGAGAGCTGAATGTCAAGTCACTATGATCATCTTTACAGGCTCTCTGATCAATTATTTATGAGCCTCTCACTCATCATTACAGACATTGTTCAGAAAAGAGAATGAAGGGGACGACAAAGATCGTCACCAGAAATAGCCAATTCTTAAAAGAACATGTCAAACCAGAATGACTGTATACCCTTTCTCCTTTCTAGGTTTGATAAAATAAAAAAAAAAGCCTAGATATTCAGATTTAATCATCCCTCCCTTCAGCTGAGTGAAGTCAATTAAGAGTATCAAGAACACTGCATGTGTTCAGCAACATTTAACTGCAAATTAAAAAAAAAATCTGACTCCTCTAATAGCTCTGGAAGAGTTACTGGAAGACTGATGTAAACTTGGGCAGAGAGAAGACTGTGGTGTGTCGGTGTGAGAGGAAGGTACAATGGGAAGAGGGGAGGGAAGCTATTAACTACTAAGTATTCAGAGCGTGAAATAAGAGTGACAAAAAGAGGGAGAGGGAAAATCATTCAGCAGCTTTCAGAGGGAAATGTGATACGCTTGTAGTAGAGGGGAAATACTAAGTCAATACTTCTGACCACTGGAGGTGTAGCGTGACGCACAAACGGTAGTTAACCAAAATCTTCTGCCTATAACTGAAGGTGAAGTTTCTTTTTTTTTCAGCAATCTGTGCCCTTGCCCTAATTTAACAAAAAAATATAACACTTAACTAACACACACTAGATTAAATCAGTGCCCTGATAATAACATATATCAAAGACTGTAAATATAGATGTGTTGACTGGACAGACATGATTGTTCTGTCACTTTATTAGTACCTAAACCTTGTCCACTACTTTTGTGGCCAACATACCTTTAATTGTACATACTACAGTTTAACTAACAAAAAATCACTTGTTCCATTTCATGTAAAATACAAAATGTAACAACTGTCAGGCTGGATCTTCCAGTAAAATACATATTGTGATGCCTTCTTTTAGTCGACACTTCAGCATGTGCGTGAATCTCCTTGCATTAGGTCTGCCACAACCTTTAGAGCGATATGGCTTCAAAACATTATAATTAAGTTTAGTGTTATTGTATTGTGATCACCACTAATAAACAGAAGATTGTGCTTAAGGTGAGAGCAAATTGATTTCAGCAGAGTAGATTTCAAACCGACTTGCTCAACTAGGCAAGTGGGAAGAGAGGGATTTAAATTTAAAATAGTGAGTACTATAATCATTCCCCAAATTAGACTCGCCTTTCTGGATGGTTTGAGCTAATCAAATATGTCGTAATTCTATTCTTTATAATAGTGAAAACATTTTTTTTAAATACCCAAGACATTTATCGTATTTGTAAGGCGAGGAAAAACAACCTGTAATGAAAGCAGAGAAATCTGAATATCTGCAGATATTCTGTAATTTGGCTTTCTGGTGCACAGTGTTCCACATTTAATGAACATATTTCTTTCCACATACATGATTGAACACTGATGATTTACCATAACATGGAAATAGACACCATAAGATGCACTAAAATAAATGCTGGCAGTGAAAAAGTCCCATATAGAACATTGTAGGTTATACCATGCAGAGCATGTGATACATTTACGTCTGGAATTTGCATCCAGTTCATGTGGTTTTAAGTGAAAGCATGAATCACTGCCCTCGAGGGATTCTGTATTTTCTGAAGTCACTGATAATATGAAGCTTATTTAAAGGGACTCCAGTTAGACTGTTTTGCACTGACAAATATTTCCATACGTACAGAATATATTTCTGAGCTGTTTACTCTTAGAGCTGCTCTGTTAGTACAAGCAGAAGGACAGGATAAGAGACTTCATTGGCCTTCCACTGCTTCTGCCTGGAGGACTTGATTAAACAGGAAGAGAATAGCTCTTGATACTTTGGCCTTGCACTGGCAGAGGAAGTAAGGGTTGCAGGCATCCCACACACTGGCATAATATCCAGGAGGTTTACTACACTGGTTGCATTCATTCTAAATGCATACTGCATTGACCTAACATCTCCAACACGGCATTTGCAAAACAAAAGATTAAAAAAATTACAGGCATTCAACACATTTAATGCTATTGAAAGCAACAGCGTACTGGATTAATTCCTGTCTTTGATTAGTATCACCGCACAACTGTGATTTGTCTTCAGTTGAAACACAACCCTGTGATAAAGCCATCAAACAAACGAAGCTGAGCAGCATCACTCAGCTTGGAAAAAAGGAGCGAAATTTCATTTTTTTGTCGTACTTTCCTGTCAGGTGTTCTGATTCAAGCGCAGTCAGTGGGCAGCAGTTAGGAGCTTAGACAAAGATGTTAATTTCTATTAATAACACTGCCAGCACTCAGTTCAAGTGAGTAATGATGTCTGTCTACATGACACTTGATGGAAGCCTCACACTTGATGGAGTTGTTAGTTAAAAAAAAAAAAAAATCCAAATTAATAACCGCACAAACCAATCACAACTCATCTTTCTGCCACTGATTATATTATATAGATTATGTGGAACGATTTTGTGTCAAACTAAAGCTTAGATTCATAGAAAATTACATATTTTATCAAACACAAAGAACATAGATACAAAAAATATTAAAATATCTAAGAGCCACAAGTATACTACAGTAAAATCTACAATAAATAAAAAAATACAAATATATGCATATATTAGTATATGCATAGAAATAAATAACTAAATGTTATGTTGAGCAATAGAGAATATCAGGGACAGTTTTTCCTTTATTTTTCTGAGGTTTCTCTTTTGTAAATTAGTATTTAGTCCACATATAGAACTGATGTCTGTGCCTGAGCTACTCTCTAGTGTGGGTTATACAGTACACTGCTTATCTTAGAATGACGTCTATCTTTAACCTCTTAAAAAACTGCTTTACCTATTTGACACAAAAAATACAATGACAATATGTCACACTATCCAAAATGCATGGAAAATGTTGACGCCTTTCCTCTCATTCACAAGTTTCATTTTGATGTAACTTCTCACACATTTATCGGTAAACCCCTTGTTTTAGCGACAGTTCACCACTGACGTGTCTCAAACATTAATCAGCCAAGATAAAAGTAGGTTGCATGAAAAAACAGCTGCTAGCGCAGGGTGCCATGCTTATACTCCCCATGTTCTGTCTGATATTGGCTAATCTAAATTACGAACACACAAAGAGCAGTAATGAACATGCCAAGTCTAACTCAAGTTCCAAACAGAAATTCATCAAACACGCTTGCTACTCTGTCTAGATGAAAGTATTACTTTGAGAAGTGGAGCGGGCATATCGCAATGCTAAGCAATCATAATCCGCACCATACTTGCAAGAGGTTTCATCACCAACATTCCCTCCCGACTGCAAAAAGGAGGAAAAAAACTATATTGATCTTTTTTCTCCTTTCCTTCCAGGCATTCCTATTTCCCTGTGCAGCTTAAACAGCACTTTTGTGGACAAATCCCACATTTGTGTTCCTTTCTTGAGGCTATTAATTGTCCTGAATAGCCGTAACTACTCCCAAGGCACAGCTGCATTGGTCATGCAGAGGTGTCGGCGGCCAGGCTGTGCTGTTTGCCGTGTAAAGTCTTGCCTTGTGTTTCATCAACCGCAAATATCCTCCTCTGCCCTCCAACACCTGCCCATTCTCAGCAATGCCACTGGGCATGAGTTGTGTACATGGATCACCTCTACAGTATCCTGCCTTATTTCATCTACGCTACTTCAGTGCAATGGACAATAAATCTCAGTGGAGATCTCCACCACTCCCTGTCTCAACGGGCTCTTATACGGGCCCTCAACTGTTCTGGTTACCTGCAGAGAAAGGCAGAGATGGGCATTACATTTTATTGCAAAGCAGAGTTTCTGATGTCGGGCTGGCCTGTCTGCTAAACACACTTCAATGCCCTGCTTGCATGAACAGAGATGATGAAATAAGTTAAATATCAGAGCAAGAATGGGCAACTTCTATCTGTTTGGCCCTGCCTATATATGCTCAACAGTTTCCAAGGTGACTTTTCAAATTGCTTAGAGATTCTCCATGGATAATTCATTACCTGCCCTCCATAAGACTGCACTCTAATAGGCAGCAAATTTCATCATGTCACACATTGGGGAAACAAGAGCATCTGCCAGCACGATCCAAAAGAAATGAAGTACAGTACTGCATACCACATTAAAAAAATGTCACAGGCAAGTCAACTCTTTAATATTTATCATGCAATTAAATAACAATTACTACCTGTAATAAGCGCTATTTTCAACTTCCCGTACATACCATAATTACACATGACCCAATTTAAACAGCCACTCATGGTAAGACTCCATTAAAACAACACGGTCATAATTTATTGCTAATCATGCATTTTTAAATGGATCTGACATCGCAGTTGACACTTAAGCACTTAGTCTAAATGTACTCGCACCCTGTTTGTTGATGTACACCGTGACAGCACCGCAATAAAATGCACATTCTCAGCTGAATGTAGATGAGGCGATTGATTAATGCATGATAGTCATCACTTGATGCTCATGGCTTGATGACTGACTTGCACGACAGATGAAGCACCATTTCGATTCATCTACTTATTAACGGTGGCGAGGTGATAAACATCGACCCTTATCCACCGTGCAGACCTTTGTCCGGTGGTGCCATATTTCGGGTGGATTCTGAGAACGTATAAATCCATCATTGTGATGATTCAGCACGATTATTAAAATACAGCAACCAATATTGCTATTAACTGCGTGGATTTCATATTGGAGGCAAGGACAGCGTCTTAGGTTCGCCTCTGCCATTGTTATATTTTAACCAGTGGTTAAATGAATTGTCACTTCAGGTGAAGCATTTCAATACTACCAAAACGATGGTTTGGGAATCACATCCACAGATGAGATATTATAGTGACATCAACGCCACATAAAAGCAACAACATTGTTCAGATTTAGCAATCATTTCATTTCTTGACAGAAAAATGCTATGAGAAAAATGTTAGAAACCAACCTGATGTCGCTAAACCCGTGGGCTCGGCTCGCTCTTGCTCCTTTTCACAACGAGGTGATGAAGCAGCAGGTTTGAGCAGCAAGAAGCGCATGAGTTGACAAACCAGCGCGAAGTGCTGTGATCCACTGGGCACGCGACGCCTCGCTAAATTACTTATCGCTATGACAGTCTAGTAACACAGTTCTGGCATTCCACGACTCTTACGTCCAATCTCTCAACGCTTGCTCGCGAAAGTGGCAAACAACTCCCCCGCCTACAAAACAAGCAGGCGAGGAAATCCCCGTGTAGCCTTCCCACTACGACTGGAGCGTTACGGCGGCACGCGCCGCTCCTCAAACCTCAAACGTTTTACGCACGAGACACTTCCCGTCTCGCGATATCCAAATTTGAATCTGAATGACATGTTATAATGGAGTTTAATGTGTGTACAATAAACAATATTAGGTGACACCCCAACATAATGGTAGCTCGACCGCTGTTCGCTAACAATGGCAACACGAGTGTTTCCGGTAGCAGATTTCAAAATAAACCAACACTCGTGAGATCCCCAGCATGTTAACCTCCTAAAACACTCTTAATTTGAAAACTATTTCCGGTATCTTCCCGGTTGGCTTGATATAAACTAGGATATGCTAACCCGTAAAGCTAGCAACTGTGAGCTTGTCGGCGGTGAGCCGAATGCGTGCACAGTCAGCATAACATAACTCTGTTTGGTTTACAGACCCACCTGACTTAAAAATGACGCTGGAGTTGTCGATGTTAATGAGCTCTTATTTCACCGCCAGAGAGACAAGTTCAACCCGGGGACGCTGAGACGTCGGCTTCGCTGTCAAAAGCGCCACCGCGATTACAAATTCCAGCTCGTGCTTCCCTTCTTGTTGATTTCTTTCTCTTGTAACGGAGACAGACGTCATCGTGTTTTGTCACGTGTCTTCATTCATGAAGGCTTTTCTTTGCTCGCAAATATTTAACTCAAAAATTGTACAAATTATTGTTTGAGTATTGTTGCTTATGCTAAATAGGTTATTGGAAAATAGTGCTGCTTTTCAAATGCATATGAATACAGTGAATCAATTTCACGGCATAATACAAGGTTTTGATAATGCTCCGTACATTTAACAAAAATAAAATACGAAATTGTAAAATTGTTAAACATTTTAAATAGTAGTTGAACCGTCATACTATGGCGCATGGATGAGCACTTCACTGCTTGGTCTGATTTTTTTTTTCGTGAGAAATAACCTTGCACTCTACTGACAGAGGTTCTTAATTAATCAAATACTAATCACCGATAATAAATTATATCTATCAGGTAAGAGCGCTTCCGTACAGCAGCTACTGCTTCATACGAACAACATAATATTTCTCGGGTCACGACGTTGCAATTTTATCTCATAAAGTCATATTTTTCATGTTATAACATATTGCCACTTTAAGACAACTAATTTGTTTAATGTTTAAAGCTGTCATACTGTAATTTGTTTTTACATTGCAATAAAACTTTCGTTGAAGTGATTCATGTTGATAACAAATAAACGGAGTAATCTAAAAACTTTCACATTGTATTGAAAAATTTTTTTTACATTTACTTTCTGTCATAAATTGTGATATATTTAATCACTCCACCCCCAGTCACACTTCTGTCTCTGCTTCAGCCGCTTTTTATTGCCAAGGCACTTATCACAACCTCTGACGTCACCATTTTATTTGCAGTCTAAACGTTTGACTCTTCAATGCCCTCCTGCGGATGTATTAATCCCAGCGAAAAGGACGCGTGGAAGAAAGTGTGAGTTGTCAGATACTGGATATGAAACTGACGTGTTTCAGACAATGAGGGAGTTTAAATGATCCTGAAAGCAGGGTCTCCACTTAGTTTAGAAACAGTGCTCTGCTATTCCTTTTCCAGCCTATAACACATTTCAAATACAAGCTATTCGTTTAGCTGTTTAGCTGAGAGTATGTCTTTAAATTTTTCCCACATACAAACACATTGAATATCATTATGAAAGTTTTACTTGTACATGTATTGCGGCACATCATTTCCACTTTCAACATGATGGGAAGGAGTGACAACACAGAAAATGGGAATGTAATCAACTACAAATACCAAATATCAATATACAAACTGAAGATATTTTTATTACAATGCTTTAGGTTTTTACATAAAGCCTATTTTATGTTTGAACAGAGGTTACTACCTCCACCGAGGAAGTTCTGTTTTGTTGTCTCTACTGAAGAAGTAATGGTTTTGTTGACATGATTTTGACTGTTGGCAGGATTGATCGAACAGCTGTTCACAGATTCTAATGTAATTTAATGCAGGGGTGGCTACTGGTCCATGTAAGAGATCATTTTTGATGTGGTTTTCGAGTATGAGTGTAGACTTTATCCCTTTTTTGAACATTGGGAAAGAGGACCTTGTGCTCAGGTGTAACATCTCTTGGTAGCAAATGTCTGTTAAAGAGCTACTGAAGCACTCAGATGTTTCCAGGATAGTACGATATAAAAAAGTAATAGCTGTTCAAATTATAGTTTGTGGAAAACTTGATTCTGTGAGGTAATAATTCCTAATGCTAAACTTGCAATTAAGATTGTACTTAATCCTAGCCATTGCTGATGCAGTTTGGTGTCAAATTTGACATTTTTCAAAAGTAATTTGGTTACTCACTGTGAAACTTGTGAATCTGTTAATGAATAATTATTAAACTACAAATTATAATAATGTGATTACAATTCCAGAGGTAGGTTGTAACGGTCAATGAGTCACATTGTGAGGGTAAAATAATTGTGACATTATCACTTTAAAATACAATAACCGGATGGGAAAACTGAGCCACCTTGGTGGAGGTTTGCATTCCGAGTGCTGTTTAGGTTACAGCTTATAATCTCATCTGAACTGGTGATATAGTTAACAGTGAAATGTGCTGCCCTGTAACAAATCAAAACATTGATCACTTCTTCTTGTGCCTTGGGTTACTGTTGACGAACATGCTGATCCCATGAGGCTTCAGGACAACAGCTTCTGGAGTCACTCCTGGCTGCTGTAACACCTGGTCCAGAGTGGTTTTCTTAATGGCAGCAGGGGAGATTTTCTCTTGATCTGCCAAAAACTGGAGTTCCCTTTTAATAGCAAAGCACAGGCACATGTATGTGTCGTGTAGTTTTGTACAGTATAGTATTGCATTTTATATTGCAGCACAATTATAGTAATATCATTAGGTAATTAGTAACAATTCATGGACAAAACATCAGCCCCATTCTGTTTGAATACAGCACCATCTAATGTTTTAAATATAAACTTCTGTGAATTATTTGACAGTAAACTAGCATGTTGTCTTATCAACTCACCTAGTCCGAACGCAGGACGCTTCTACAGCATTAATGAGAAGGCTCCGGAAGCCACCACTCTCCATTACATGAAGGGCGTGGATTGTAGCGCCCCCTGGTGAACATACGTTGTCTTTGAGCTGCCCAGGGTGTATGTCTGAGTCTAACAGCATGCGAGCCGCCCCCTTGATGGAAGCACAAGGTGAGATCAGCATTAAGGTTAAAAAAAAGAAAAAGAAAAAGTAGAATTTGTATCAAATCTTTATTTTTTCTTTGCTGATGAAACTAAATTAAATATCTGTCTTCAACTAACCAAGACAGACTGAAAGTGGCCCCTGACAAAGTTCTTCCCTTTCAATAAAATTTTAAGGGGCCCATGTGCAGAAAAAAAAGCATCTAAAACTGATTTGAAAAGATCCAACACAGCATGCTTTAAAAATGTGACTAAAACTACACATCTTTGTTGCGGTGCAAATTGGATTAAAAAAAGCATTCCAAGAAGGCACCTAAAGGTTTCACACATGGATAAAGGAAATACCAGCAGGGCTTGGGCTCCAAGGCGTACAGCTAGTCTCCTGGGCAGGCCCATTTTCACCCCACCATCAGCAAGGGCGTCTACAGCTGTAAACGCCTGCAAGGTCACAATAACAGTTACAATTCACCTTTGCTACAATAAAGGTAAAAATTCTTAAACACATTCATCATTATATGAAAAAAGCTCACATAAGCTGGCCCACTACCGCTGAGGCCAGTGACAGCATCGATTAAGTCCTCTTCCACCTCGGTGCAGAAGCCCACACTGGCCATAAGCTGCTCCAAAAGCCGTCCATCCTCCACTTCTGCGTGGGTGCCAGTGGCGTAGACGGTGGCCCCTTCACGCACCACCACAGGAGTGTTGGTCATACACCGGATCACCTTTGGTGCAGTGCGATGCTGTTGGAGCTTCTGCAAGCAAAAATAATGCACTGAAGCAACTGTCCTGAAATTATATGAAGAAAAATTTGTTCTTAGATGACGACCATCAATAGCCTTGAGCTTTAATAGAAATAGCATGGAAAAGTTCATACACATGGTCAATAAAATAGAATACGTCTGGTTTGGATTTGTAGAGACAACATATCCATGTCTGGACTAAAAGTAAATGCTTTTACTTTAAGTCAAAGCAGCTAATCAAAATCCTGCGACAACATGTGACTGTTTTGACTGAGGACACAGAGATCAGAATGCAAATATACCTTGAAACAAAGCCGTTTTGCCGCTTTGTCTGGCTGGCAAAAAAGAAAAAAACGTGACTACCAGGTTATATTGTTTAATCCTGCAACTCATCTTAGATCCTAAATATCTTTAAATGCACAAAGTTACAGGGTTCTTAAGCATTAAAACGGTCATGTCTGCTCTAAATTAACAAATTCATCCACCTCCTGAGTATTATATACAAATTATATGTGGTTTTGTCTTGAGACACTATGTCACTGTGTCTATCTCACAACTCAGAAAAATAATGTCATTACTGGGTGCAAAGAACTATTTGCTTTGTTCAATATCCTCCTGTTCCCCCATAAATATTAACAGTAACTGGAGGCATGATGGTGTACTGTGTAGCACTGCTTCACAGCCAGGAGGCTGCAGGTTCAATTCCTTTCTGTGCCGAGTTTGGATGTTCTCTCCAGGTTCTTTGGCTTCCTCCCACCATCAGAAACATGCATCTATGGTGAGTGTGAGTGAGTGTGTGTCTATGTGTGGCCATGAGATAAACTGGCGACTCGTCCACCGTGTACCTCGCCTCTCACTCGTAGTCAATTGGGATGGACTCCAGCATAACCTGTGACGCGTATTTCTGACTCGCCTTCTCTATAGAGCTGATAGTGACACCGGCAGCACAGGATACAATGAGATGACGGTCTTCAATATCTGGTCCAATCTCATCCAGTACAAAGGGAATAATGTGTGGTTTCACAGCCAGGAACAGAACATCACTTTTGGTCACTGTCTCTTTGTTGCTGGTGGTGAGGTTGACACCCAATTTCTATAAAAATGATATATTTCAGTGCTTCTGGATGCAGAAACATACAGTACATAGGAATTAATTAAACCCCAGCAAAGCAATAAAAGAAACCTATAACAAAAAAAAAGCATATTTACAATTAACAAAATTACTGAACATATTAAATATAGATATTCCAAATAATTTACCAACCCGCAGTCCGTGTACAGTAGGAAGGTCTGTATCTGGGGAACTGGCTGTAATTCTGTGAGTGGCAATCACGCCTTGAATAGGGAAATACATTCCGAGTCTAATTGCAGCTGAAATTTATCAACATCAAAAGTCAAATATGAATCTTACCTACAAGGTAAGATTCTGAACTCACCTGCCGCTGTGAAGCCTCTCACCAGGGCATGGGCCAGCTGGCCCGCTCCTATGAAACCCACACTCATTCTACCTGTGTGTACATCATTGACAACTTTAATTTACTCACATAGCATTCACATAATTTTGTCATCAAAGACAGACATTAATAAGTGTAGCCTAGGCTGCTTATCAGCTGTTGTATTCATCTACAATACTGGTTGGAAATCGTTGCCTTACTGGAATCTGTCTGGTGGCATCCAAGACAAACCACTGCAAATATTTGGAAATCTACAGCTACCATCAGTAGTTTACGAGTTATAAACTAGAACCAAGGCGGTCAGAGACTGCAACATCCCGTGACACCCCTGAATCCAAAATTTTACCCTGACCTACTTGCATAGGTCAAAGCACTAGCTTTAGATTAATATGCATTAATCCATTTGAATGACTGAACTTACACTACATTATCTACACTACACACTGTGCCAAATCTCCACACCTCTCCAATACACACTGACTCTAAATACATATTTTAATCTACGAGACCTGGATTATAATGTGGATCCAGCTGTGGATCGTGCTATAACACAGTATGTTGTCCGTTCAAGTCTATCATGTTTCACTCAGTTGTAAACATGCTACAAAATGGCCTCTGAAGAAACTATTAAAGTGATCAAGAATCCACTCAATATGCGTGGAACCTCCCCATGTTACAACATTTCCTTTGTTGAAGATCCATCCCCACTCACTATGTTACCAACACCTGCTGAAACTCGACCTGCTGACAACATGCAGGTAATAAAACTGTGTTCGATCACATTAGAGGTTATGAACGCTGACAGAGGTTATAACAATCCTCAAAATGAAACAAACAACGTCTGTGAGCACAAAGCAGCAGCAGTCATGATGCTGTACAATAAAAACAAACCCAGAAAACACGACTTACTTCCTAACTCCTGAGGACTGAAGAAAAGAACCGCCGCAACACCGTCAACGTGTCCCAGTCGTCTACGGCACCTCCCGAGGGACAATAGATTGACATGTGTGGAAGTCAATGTGCTTGTGCGTTTACGCATTACGTAAAAATAGGTTTCTCAAGAACCGACCAATCACAAGGACGGAAATAATAGAATAAGGCGGGTTCTGGGAAACCCGGAAATCCAATTGCATCAGATAGTTTTTTTTTAATTAATATTATTAATATTACAATTGTTATTTGCAACAGGAAATGACTTGGGGCCTGAAAAGTTAATCAGATTCTCAGATTTTTTATTTCCATAATTTTGAATAAAGATTTTTAATATTCATACTTGCCAAATTGTCTATTCACATCAGCAAACTTCTAAAGACCCCACTCATCTTTATGTACACCGGATCCTTGAAAGATGAGACTACAAATTTAATTATTTAGCATACATAGCTGATTTTTTTTTTTTTTTTGTATGTTCATATTTTTGCTGTCTATATGTTAAGTTTGTAGTGTTAATATGAATATACCTGTGAATCAAAAAGAAAAAAATGGTACCATGCTATCTGGTAGCAAAAAGCCCCAAAGACAAGATGCAGATTATTTTCTGGAAATGGACGCTAACACGTATTGACAGACAGCTAACCTAAAGCCTGTGATACTCTAACATTTGTAGTATTGAGCAAGTGGTCTCTATAACTGTAAATATTAGGCTCAATCTACCCACTGGATACACAGGTCAGTGTCCAGAACAAAAAAAGTTAAAAAGGGATTTATAATTTGTTACGATCAGGTTACTGATTAAAACATGCAGAACAATTAAAAGTCTGACACCTAAAATTACAGGGCAGGTCAATGAGGCAAGCCTATAGAGCCACACAGTATAAAACACCCGGTAGGTACTGGCACCATACAACAGCCTAAAATCAATGGTAGGTTGTGCAAAAGTACCCAGAAGTTGTACCGGCCGGTGCAGTTGATGGTACCTCTACCCTCGCAATGTGGATAATTCTATAAAAATGAACAGGAAATTAGACTAGGATACATTAATTCACACATTTTCTAAAAACCATATTCATTCATAAAACAATCCAGCAAATGAGCATTGCCTGGCTTCATCCAGGGACTTGATCACACTAAGATGTGGATCAGGCGTGTGTCTGCCACTGCATTAACCAATGCTAAAAAGAAGGGCGGCATTTAGTAGTTAATCAATTAACTATGAGTCCTACTATTGATGACAGCAGTACTCTTGCACTTCATGAATTGGTTCAGTGTCTAGATGTCATCCGGTGGGGTTGCTGCTTACTGTTCAGTCCTCAGAAGTGCCACATGGTCTGTGGAGGATGTTAATGCTGCCATAAGGTCTCACTCAACAAACCCCACAGGGTTTCAGTACGGTGTAGGTCAAGGATAATTGCTGGCTAGTCCAGAAGTCCAGAACCATCTCATGCCTTTTAAATAGAGATTAGTTAGTTTTACATGGGGTGCCATTCCCTTGTAAAAAAAATGTTTTCAGATTCAAGAGTGCTGCAAAACCACTCAAGTGTGACCAATCCTATATTGACAATTAGTATAAAACCCACCTACATGTGGCAATGAACAACCAATTCTAAAAAGCTTTACTGGAATCTGGCCAAAAAAATAAAAAGATGTTTTTTAAATCCCCTGAGTATACATTTCATATGTCAAATGATACACTTGGCTCAACTTAAGTTTGAGGCTATAGGTCTAAGTAAATAAGATTTAGCAGATCAATATTTGGTAATGTCTTATAATTTGACCTTATTTTTCAAGTGTGCAGAGCTTAAAAAAATCAACAACATTTTTTCTATGGTTTTAACATTCACCATTATTAGGTTACACAGATTGAATATCATTTTTTTTCTGTGAACATCCTCTAAATTTTAAGAGTAAAGTTTTTCATAGAAATTCAGAATAATTTAACACATCACAAGTTATACAGTAATATAAAAACTCAACAACACATACTCTTTGATATTTTATTCAACATGGAATATATCGTACAAACATACCAAAAGAAGGTTGTGCTTATCCTAAATACCACATTTAATACTGTTATTACTGTAAAATTTAGCTTTCAAAAGTTTATGACCTAAATATGTTTGATAGTCAGTATAAAATAGAAAAAGCCTTATAAATATGAAGATTTTTGTTCAAGCATATGAGGGCAAGATTATAAATTGGAAGCAGCAAAGTGGTTGTGAAAGAGCAACAACCAAACACTATATAAGCTTCAGTGCATACTGTAGACTCATCTCATGCTATACATCTCTATGAGACATGTTTCATTCACTTTACTGCACAACACGTTCACTTTAATACACAATACGTACTTTAACACATTGTTATTATCTTTTATTCAGTCCCCGAGAGACTGCTGGCCACAATACTGTTGTAAATACACATTATTTGTACTCCCATAACTCCATCATCTGTGGCACCACCAAAGGAATTTGGAGCAGATGGACATATTTGTTGCTTCCTGGGGTCCACTGTGGACAAACTTGCTGAGAACCTGGCAGACTCCTCCTGGTTCTTCATTGCAGAACTAGAGAAAGGCCTTCAAGTTTGTTGTCTGGGGTGATACTGTCCGTTTATGCGTCCTACAAGATGTATTACAAACAATATTGGTAAAAAATGTTACAAATCCATGTGATTTGAGAGGATATATTTATCCATGGCAAGTACTTCATGGAGGCTGGTTAATAGCTTCTTCAGTCGTAACTTCAGTCGTCTCTGATGATCAGCTGGAGAGGTTTTTTTTTTAGGTTGCAGAGCTGTTGACAAATCGAATCCTCTGGGAGTAGACAAGATCAATAAAATATAGGATCAAGTTGACATTGGTGAATACTGTGACCACCAACTTACTGTCCCAGGGACATTGTCCACGTGGGCAGTCCTCGGGACGGGCCGTGGTACCATACTTCTTGTCAAAGCTGAAGATCGGCCAGATCAGAGCAGTGCTGAGGTAGAGGATCACAGCAAAGAAGGTGTACACAACCACAAACCGATCAAAAGGGAACCGAAGGGCAGATGTCCTCCCTGAAACTGTCAGTATGACTACTATAACAGTGACAGAGAAACACAGGCTGTACACAACCACACAGTACTGTGTGGCGATGTACATATTGTATTCACTATCATTTGCAAGGGCCCCAAAAATAATGCAAGCCACAAAACCCTGGACCACCTTGAGTAGGCCGGACACCGTGGCCATATATCCCACCACAGCCCCCGGCTTGGCTCGAGTCAGAAACACCTCTGCACCATAAGGGAAGCAGCAAACACTGGAGCAGACGGTCACAGCAATACGGTACATTTGTACTTCGTGATCTTCATCAGGGTACTCTGTTTGAAGAAAGTAAACAGGGTACACCACAGAGGCAGTGATGTACATGAGGGTTGCCAGCATGGCAAAGGCCACAGTGAAATTGTCCCAGGATATGGGCATGCACTTGTGCAGCCGCGTAATGTCCAAGGTGAACACAACCAGTGTCACAGCAAAGCAGAAGCACCACACAAACATGCAGAATGTTCCATAGGTAGCGCTGTAGCCTGCGCTGTGGGAAACAAGGGCAATTATTGTGCAACCAAGCAGCAGCTGGCATATCCGAGCTGCACCCAAAGGTGACAGTACAGCTTCTTTGTTGAGGTAGTGTTCTCCATAGGAATCCATGTTTTACGTCGTCTCCCCCCAAAGCAGCTGTATTCTTGATCTCAGTCCTGATGTCCTTTTTCTCTCACCACAAACCTCACCCTTTCCTTGGCTTCCTTTTATAGAAGGCCATAAAGTTCAAATCTCTGTAATTTTTCCCTGAGCCTGCTTTGTAATTACGCTGGCGTGTTTAAGGGCGAGTTAGATTTAGACACTCAATGGTGCCACAGCCTTTTAGACCGTGAAATATATCTTCTTGATTGGAGATTTTTAAAATGTTGCTGTAAAGTAATGTGTCTACTTGCCTTGTGTCTGTGAACAACATAAATAGAGAGTACTTTGTCTAAGTCACGTGAAACAAAAATTTTCTTAATAAATACAGAATTTCATTGTGAGCTTACTCTGAGCAGTAGTGCATGTCCACAAAAATCTTGCTTTTCCTCTGGTTTCTGTCTTCAGTCAGATGATTGACTGTTCAAAGTGAAGTGAGGTCCTCTACTAGTCATATCCTGAGAATGATCTTCCATCAACAGCCCTCGCTTTGCTGAACAGGTGGACTAATTCAGTGTCCTGTCAGTCAAGATCCATTGCTCCTTGTCATTTCTTCACTGTAGGCCCTTAAGTGCCCTTAAAAATCATTCAGGCAGTTAGCTCTGCCTCTTGGTCTTTGTCTTGCTGTGGCTGTCTCCTGTTGCCTCTTGGATTTGGTCTCCCTCTTCATCCAAAACACACACT
Source organism: Antennarius maculatus (assembly GCA_013358685.1). Taxonomy (NCBI): domain Eukaryota; kingdom Metazoa; phylum Chordata; class Actinopteri; order Lophiiformes; family Antennariidae; genus Antennarius; species Antennarius maculatus. The sequence continues at coordinate 12,841,448 of CM023620.1, read as the reverse complement.
CTCTCCCTCCAGTGTGTGTCAGAGTGAGTGCACTCATTGGATTGCAAGGGGTGGCTGTTCAAATGAAGGTTTGTGTCAAGCCCATGGTTTCAGGCCTGGCCTGCTCTATAAATAGAGGGCATATATTCCACAGAGGGGTGGGAAGCTACATGTGGCAGACAGCATGGGAGTCGTATTTCTAGGGAGCACCCAGAGAGCCTGAGTCAGAGCCCCCTCAGAAAGAAACTGGCACTTATATGCAGTGTAATGACAGGGAGGGAGTCTAAGACTCCCTTCAGAGACAGAAATAACATACAGATCCAGAGGGATGATTATGCATTGGTGATGACAGATTTCAAGTCATGGATGCCAGAGGGATGTGGAAATTGATTAGTAGGTACTGAAAATACTTTAACCTGTGATATTAAGTATGATGGGATTTATAATTTGCACCATGCAAGGTATTTAGAAAAAAATCAGTTTACTGCTGGACGAAACATTTTTCTTCTATGGCTGCAGAGGGAGCTGCATCAAATAAGTTCGATTGCCTCAGGTGATGTCATATGAGTCAGCCTCACTTGGTGGTGAGCAGTTGGTTTCAAAGGAGAAGAGTCTGGAGTTGTAGAGTAAGAAATCAATTAACTTCGTCGACCTCTGCAACCCGGTCCTCATCTCTGCTCTTGAAGCAGTGTGAGCATTATCATTAGCTACACCGAATCTCCCACAGCTGTTATTAGAGACTGAGTTTCTCTGTGGGCATCTAAGTGGCACATTTTATGGAGGAAGAGAAAGATGTCCAATAAAAAAAGAGTAGATCTCTGATTCTTTCGTATTGATTTTTATCATTGCTTTAAGAACTATTCAAAGTAATTTGATAATATGATGCAGCTTCAACTCTAAATCATCACGGAACGCTTTTAAAGTCCCAGTTCACCAAACTTAGATTAGTACCAGCAAGCTCTAAAAAAGGTTTTATAGTTTTAAGGTTTAGGGCTGTGATGGGGGACATAGGACAATCTGTTGCTTTGCTGACCTCAGATGATTCTAGATAAGCTATCCATTGCACATGATCTATATTTGCCATGAGAATCAAGGGCTTCTCAGTTTGATGACAGCAAGGACCAAAATGTGATTCATCCTCACTGATTGATTTTTACCCTTTAAGACTTTAGAACTTCTGGTAAAAGTCAAAAAGCAGCTTCTTTGCTCCTTTAGTTTGTCCAACATTGACAATTTTGCGGAATGTGGAAATATTTGTAGTAAAACCAATCAGGTACAAGTTTGATTAAGGGGACATTGTGCTGGTATTTTTGGGTATATCCATCTTCATGTTTATTTTCATAAACATAACTCAAAAATTGTGCTGCATTTTTGTAAAACACCACATGCCTTTCACAAGGAGAGGTGCCTCTCCATATTTAGTTATGTTAAACATGTTTCCACTTTAATTTTGTCTAGTTTTTGCACATATTGACATGTCATTAATTTTTGAAGAAATTATGACATAATGGAGAGTCTTGAGAGCCAAACCCAGAGCTATTGCACTCTTCAGAGGTGTATGCTGCATAGGAGCTGCTTTATCTAAAACACACAATAAAGGTCAACCCAATGCTCCCACCATGAGGGAGAAAGGATTACCCTTGTCCCTGCATCCATACCTTATGTTTGGAAGGAGGTATGTTCTTTGTTTTCTTTTTTAAGCACATTTAAACTTAATCAATTTAATGTCGAGCTTTAGTGATGAAAGAACATACAATTATGTACTTGAATTGAAGTTAAGGTCCATCTATCAAAAAGAGCAACTTGACAGTACACGTCACCCGGTAACATATTTTACTATTTTAAAGGACTGGATACAATATTTGTGATTTAACAAACGCTGAGATAATATGAGGTGCTGGATAAATTGTTGACTGTTAGTGTGTGTGCGCACAGAGGCTCATGTACTGTATATGATCATTCATTCATTTTCTGCCGCTTCATCCACCGTGGCGGGTCAAGGGGAGCTGGAGCCTATCTCAGCTGGAATAGGGCGTGAAGCAGGGGACACTCCGGGCACGACGCCAGTGCACCGCGGAGCCACACACAAAGACAAACAACCATGCACACACACACTCACTCCTACGGGCAATTTGGGACTGGCCAATCAACCTGAAGCGCATGTTTTTGGAGGTAGGAGGAAGCCGGAGAACCTGGAGAGATCTCACACAGACACAGGGAGAGCATGCAAACTCCACACAGAGCGGGACTCGAACCCGGACCTGCCGTGTTGTGAGGCGACAGCGCTACCCACTGCACCACCGTGCCATCCATATCTATAGCTATAGATATATCTATATCTATATATATAAATAATGGCAAAACAAGGTGGGAGCCTGAGGGAGCTGTCGACTTACCTCTACTTAAAAGACGCTGTGGATGTAAAGAGGATGAGAATTGTGCAAATACAAATAATGCCTATCACAATATGTCTATTATTAAGAACTGTAATAATAATAAACAAAACTGTACAGCAATATTTACCAAGTAATATATGTAATGTGGTGTTTTCTTTTAGATCTTACACAAAACATGCAAAGAACACAAAGAGAAACAAGCAGAAATGTATTTACAATTTACAAAGAATCACTTCTCTGTGAAAATAGCACTTATAAATATGATTTACATACAAAATAAATATGTAAAATTACCATTGTAGCTTGAGTTTTTTCTTCTGTTAAAAAATATGTTACAGAATAAAATTACAATTAGTAATACCTTTCCTTCTCTGATGTGATGTGAAATAGAGGTCCTTTAAAACATAATTTATAAAGACATCATTACATACAACATGGTCATTATATTAAAACCTGATCTCTACTATGAAATATAAGAAGGGAGTTACATTAGTGAACACTTAAAGGAACCTATACAAAAATATACATCACACAATCTCCCTTTAAATGTTCATTGCATTGATCTGAGGATTGCTGAGTTACTGAGGTTATTTAACATGAATGTGTGCCCTTTGTTCAGGTTTGAACAGTCCTCTTGTGAGGAAGTGGCCTGTGAGTAAGAGGTATACACTAGATGCAATGGCATGTAGTGTATGTATAGGCCTTAAATAGTTTGACCTTAAAGTCTTCGTGGGATCACAGAAGCACCACAGTTAGGTTCAGGCAACATGTAAGATGTCAAAACTGAAAATATGCAAGATGTCACCAATGTCAGGAAGGAGTTATTGCTACAGGGATTTTATATTAATCTACAATGATAACAGCAATAAAATGAAATGGATGTATTTTGCTCTTTTTGAATATTTCTTTCATTAACATGGAATAACAGTTAATATTTTAATGTACGCTTTCATTTTAGTGGCTGCGTTGATCGAATCTGGTGTCATGCAATGGCTTGATTCGAGGTGCTCTGGTGTCAGTAATTACAATTGCTTTAAAGATAAATAGAAAGTTTCTTTCCTGATCCAGTGCTTTCCTCACTATATTAATTACTGTTTTTTGTGGTGGATGTTAATAGAACCCAATCGTCTGAACAAAATTGTATAGTCTCTATGAGAACTATAACATCCCTGTCACTGAAGTGTTTCTTAACAATAACTATATAAAATCTATATGGAAAGATGAAAATCATACAACAAAACATCAATGAGCATCCTTAAAATTGGATTACATTCAGTAATTTTTTTTCTATTATGGAACAAAGGATAATTTAAATGTAGTAGCAAAGATTGTTGTTTATTGTGGGGATATTTTGCACCGCTACCTGTCACCACTGTTGTGAAAAAAGAGAACGTGGGACAAATTCCAGCCCGTGTTTGACCTAGGCTAAGACTAAACTGAACAGGAAGTCAGAGGGAAATCAGAAACAGGTAGAATGGGTTGTGAAGGTGAATAGGTACTTGGAGGTATCAGGCATGGGACACTGGCCAGGGAGACCAGCCAGCCCTGCTCAGGCTTAGCTTGGAGACTGTGTGTGCATGAATTGTCTCACTTTAGCTACCGCTGCTGAGCATGCCCAGTAGTTTGCTGGGATCCATGCCCTGCTGCTGTGCCATCTTCTGCACGTCGAATCCCATGTGCATGAGGAACTGAATGACGTTCATCTCTTGCCCTGTGAACTGGTCTCGGATGGTGGGGCAGGTAGGATTGCAATGTGGCCATGGGCAGCTGTCAATCAGATATACAGGGCAACCTTTGGGTGGAGCCTTGTTGTTCCTGTTGTCATGGAGACTTCGATCCCAGCAGTGTAACGCTCTAGGCAAGGAAGTCCCTTTAACCTGCACGTCGGTCCAGTAACTACAACCCAACACAAGAGGGCGCTGTCAGCTCACAAGTAGGAAGTTAGTATAAACCACATTTAGGGTAGTGCGCTAATGATAAACTACATAATATACTCACGTTCTGGTGATAATTTCATGGGATAGGCATGCTGGAGCAAACATGGCCCTAAAAAAAGAAATAAATAAGAAAAAATAAAATTCGTTTTGAGTATATACTTCAATCCTGCTTCAATTCTCTGTCTGTAAAGTAGTTATTAGACTCACGGAACATCTTTGAGTGTGTTCCTCAGCTCAATGCCCAGGTTCTGGATGTAGCGCCACTGGCCCTCTTGCACAGGCTGTCCTGTTAACTGGATGTTGTCCACCGTCAGCTGGGCCTCATCAAACAGCCACTGGACCACAAACACAGGACCTGCAGTGGGAGAACGGATTAAAATTTATATGAGATTACAGTCTCTATGTACTCAGACATGTACCGTACACGTTTTGACACTGTATGATGGGAACATATTTAAAAATGTGCATTTTACATAGTGCAGTATGAGATCACAGGCTCACTTTTTATTGATGGGAAGACTCTATATCCAAAGAAACAGTTCCACTCCTCTCCTTCATGGGTTTGCCTGCACTTCTCTGGCACCACTCCTCCCCAGTACCTGATGGGGCAGTTGAGAAGGACTGATTTTAACAACCTGATGTTCATCTCTAAAAATATCTTATAAAATCCATTGACTCCCATACTTAATGCCTCTCTTGATGGTCTCAGTAGGGGCGCAGTTGACAGTGTCTATGCAGTCTGTACAGTGGTACTGCTTGTTGTCCAGGAACCAGCCAGAATCAGACAAGCCACGAACTTGAATCCCAGTGTGACCCAGTCCTGCCAGCAGCTCTGCCACATGATCAACATTCAGAAGGACCCCAGTACCACCCGCACTGCAGAAGAAAATGTGACACTTGCTTAGCATCCACGCTGGAACGTGAAATGTACATATTTAATTTGAAATCCCAATTAAAATGTTGACATGTGGAAATACCTGCTTCCTGCTAGTAGGAGAACTTTGGCATTGTCCAGACCTTTGTTCAGCAGCTCCTTCACCACCTCTTCAATAATCAATGAGCCCATAAAGGCATATCCACCTACACACAATACAAAGAGAGCAGAAAGCTGGAATAACATTTTCCTAAAAGGAGGCTACGTGTTGTTTCATGTTTTGACGAATCGGTCGTGTCTTACTTTGCTCTGTTTTGGCTGTAGCACCACTCCACACATCACTTGAGCAGTATGGGATGAACCTGCACAACCAACACAAAGTTAAAGTCACAAGTATATTGTAATACAAATTGAGTGCAGATAAACACGCAAACATGATTTAACTTACACCATGTTGGCATTCCACCAGTGAGGGTTTTCCTCCGGCAGAGGAGACAGGATCCCTGTGCCTGCAGAGACGGAGCAACATGTATCATTAGCCATGTCGGCACTCCCAGACACATCCTCTCCTTCCTCATCATCATTACTACATGGATTACAGTTATTACACTGTAGTGAGAGAGGGAGGTGTCTCAGTTCCTACAGCAGCGGGCGCCAGGTAACCCTACACTACAGCGACATCACAGCAAGTTGTTGGATTCAATAACACCACAGTTACTCAGAGATACATCAGATCCTCTTAATTACATCAGATCCTCTTAATTATGATGCATTGCATTGGAATCACTGTTAGGAAGCTTTTTTTTTTTTTTTTTACTGCAGGTGGAGTGGTGCTCATGGGTGTGTGTTGTATTATAAAGAATAACTAACCTGTTTTACTTTTGGGCCACTTGGATGAGCTCATGAGTCTCCTCATGGTCTCATATCGACTGTCACAGTTCTCCTTGTTGAAGCAGTACCAGCCGCCTGAACACAGATTGATTGCATTAAGATGAATTGAAGTTATCTATGATTCTTCGTTTGGGAATGAAAGGGGAAATTTAAAAATAAGTTAGAGCAGGCCTTAATACTGACCTTCTAAGAATATCAACCACCGTCTGCTGCCTCGAGATTCTTTCAGATAGTACCTAAAAGTGACCAAAGAATATAAAGTCAGCCTGTCGTCATATGCTTGGATTGCATGCAAATAAAATCAGAAAAAAATTGGAGTAGATTATGATTCTAAATTCTTCAGAGCTTATTTTACGCTACCTGAATAGCAACATAAAACAATAAACTACATTACATGATTTTGATATGGTGTTCTTTCTACGGGCAGGTGAGGTAAATACTTCCATCATCACATGATGGTATCCAATATGAAATATGAACACATGGCAGCATCACTTTCATTTGAACAAGGGTGACCTGTTTCTTTGTTGATACGTATCTCTAAAAGGTAACAGAAAACAGCAAAAATGAAATTCAATCAAGATAAAATACAGTCAGCGTGAGGCAGAGGACAATCAGCTTGTGTGTTGGGTAAATGAGATAATCATCTTGTCCCCTATCCTGTTTGTACTGTAAATTACAGTAGAGGGTATTTGTCAACTTTAATGTGGCGTCATAGTCTCTTGAGTCTGAGGTCATCGTTCTTCAGCAGTGTCCTCACCAAACATGACCAAATCAAGGCAGAGAAATGATGAAAGAACAGTTTCTGCGGTGTGCTGTCCCACATACAGTATATCCAAAATAAAGCCCCATATGCATAGTCTGGACTTGGAAATGAAAAAGTGGATGTTTTCTATATGTGTGCTACCTTCTATCAGTCCAGAAGAGGGCAATGCTATCATGATTCTTCTAAAGTCGGATGCATCATCATTTAATTTTTATTAAGGAAAAACCAATGACAGATGAGGCTGGTAATCAGAAGTGTCTGGTGCGCAAACTACCATTAACTTCGTGAGCAAAGTGCTCCAAATATGACGAGAGCTCAATCAATCACTACAGTATTTACCCCTACCAGTGACTAAACTCTACAGATTGCCAAAAGCTTTTCAAGGAGTTTAAAGAAAACAGACTTCACTGAAGGTCTGATCTACGCGCCCAGATTGCGTGAATCACACTTTGGCTGCAGTTAATGACTTTGTGCTATTACTGAGAGCCACAGCCAGGGATGTCTGCTGAGGACAGCTCATTCTCTTCCTAATTCCAAACAACAAAGTGAAGGCAGAACACGCCGAGAGGGGAAAGGCGCTCTTCACAAGAACAACTCCAGAACGCGAACCCACGCACTGTTACTGCCTTCCCACCTGGAGTGAAAGCTGTTGGACATCGCATCCTTGTTTATCTGGATGAGTAACGACACCTTTCTGAAAAAAATACGGTTAGAAGATCATGGATTAGCATCTGAAATGACAGCAGCTACAGTAGTGAATGGAAGCGGCCATCTGCCAGCGACTATCCCCATGCGCTCGTCCTCACGCTGCGTCTGTGAGCGGCACCGACAGACGGCACTAACAGACACACTGTCTGCCACTTTAGGGTTTAACGGGAATTAGACGGGATAGAAAATCCATAAAGAGACATGTATAGCAAAGCATATTACTGATGGTAGACGGCCACCCGCCCTACCCCTACTGCACAGACGCCCTAAGCAGTGGGCCTAATGGATGCGGTACATGGTGTTGATTCCACAGTGACTTTATCACTGATTAATTCATGATATTAAAGTGTTTCTCTCGCTGTGTTGCACTTTTTATAATATTTCCAAACTCATTTATTCACTTTACCGTGTATTATAAAAAGTAAAATGATTCCGACACACGTGATCCATTGGCCCAGTCGTTTTGAGGACTATCCATCTATCATATCAGTATTCACAGCTGTCTGTTACTGGATTCATCCCCACCTGCTACGACTTATTTGACAAAAAAGCGTTCTAACAATTTGATTCCCTGCAGTCAAAGGAAATATAAATGCCAACAGTCTGTAGTCAAAACATTATACAATAGAAGCGGCAGTAAATCACTGCTTTCAGTTCATTATTACATTTATATTGACAGACTCGATCACTCCTAAATTGATTTCTGCTTGTATGTTGTTACTGGTTGTTTCTCTCATGGACATCAGGCTAGAGGTAATTCGGCCAGAAATAAACTACAAACTACGAGGAGTTTTTGTCAGTAAATTATTTTGCAGTGGAGATCATGTTCAGATAAAGGTTGTAAATTGGCAGCTCAGCGGGGCGTCTGCTCGCTGTAGTGGTAAAAGAGATGGGGTGGGGGGGTGGGGGTGCTGAAAACTGACATGTCCTAACTTTACGCACTACAAATTCTGCATTCTGATTTGAAACAAAGGAAATGAAACGTAGGCCATGTGGCTACCCGCAAATTTCACGCTCCATTGACTCGAAGCAGCTGTCTATCTGATCCCGAACCTTATTGTGTGCCAGTGCGGTGTTCCTCTTTTAGAAATACATCTTTTTTTTTCATGTGCATATTTTTTTAATTATCATTCCAGCATATAAAAATTTTTAATGGGATCGAAAACTATACGGCCAAATATTTGCAACAAATATGCCCGAAGGTAAGGTCTTTTGCGCGCTTTCTCCACCTGCCTTCACGCGTGGGTTACAGTGGGCAGCAGGTTGACGGGCAGAATCGAGTGCGCCCACAGTTCGTGCCAGCATCAGGATGCACTGCTCCGCTGATGGCACAATATCCGAACCTGTCAGGGATCCGACCATGTGGGAATCTCGATTTCTCTCATCGTACACGTGTAGCCTGTTCTCAGTTGGTACATACCCCGCTGCGCTTCCGTCGTTGCAGGTGACGGATGAATTCTCCAAAAAGTTCAGCTTCATGTCGTGGTCGAGTTTCTGCGCTGAGCAAGGGTAGAGGGACTGCGCAAGGTTCTTCACTTGTGTCATGAAGTTATCCATGTTCTCCTCCACGGCTGTGAAATCCAGAGGGAAGCTCTCCGTGGTGTCTCCTCGGTCCGCCCTGTAAACAGGAGGATTTGGTGCGCGTCGCGATTGTGAGTTGCGGCCACCCCGATACCTCCGCGCGCAAAGAGCTCCGGACTGCATCAGCACCAGCAGCAGCACTGATGAAACCATTCTGATCGCTGTCATGTTATCCTCTCGTCAGATGTCCTTCCTCCAAACAGAACGCCTCGCCGGGGGAAACGCTTAATGACTGATGGAGCTGAAAAGTTACAATTACGCAAGAAATGGCTCGACAGTTGTCACTCGCTCCAAGAAACGCATAGATGTCAACTAAATTTAAGGTCCTTTAATATATATATCACAGTCATCCACTCAATTCTTTGTATTTGTATGAATGTCTACTAATGATCTATGGAGCCCACAACTCAAGCGCTGCAGGACGAAGCGCACAAGTTCGAACGACAACATCCGTGCCATGCGCTTGTATTTTATTCAAACTTTCCCCCCTTGTGTGACCGTCCAGCCAATCGCGTACGCGGGGCAGGACTCGGGGCATGATCAAGCGTGGCAGACAACACCCCACCTCCCACTCCCCGCCTTAATTTATAGAGGGGAAAAAATGTCCATGCGTTGGTTCTTTTGATCCACGAAGTTTTATTTGATGTGGTGGCTTTTATTGGCCTTGAAATGCCCATTTCCCATTCCACCACAAATTTATGAAGTGAGAATACGCATCTTGTTACACTTGTCTGAAACTCTAGTGGGAAAAAACAAAAACTAATATTATAGTTCAAATCATTTGAATGTAAAGTGGGTTTGCCTTGTAGACAAAGGAGCAATATTACAGTTATTTTATTACTATTAGAATGACTATTACCATTAGTGGTAGAAGAAGAGTATGCTTGTATTTATGTCACTTAAAATGATGAGCCCTCATAAAAACATGAATAGCTCTTTTTTCAGAATCGTCCTTCATTCTGTTGCGTTCCTTGTGTTTTCTTTAGGTTTTGAAAAAGCAAACTTGGACACTTGTTTTTTATTTTTTTCAATCCAGACAGGGCCTCCAAAGATCAAAGTAACCATCGCTCTTTCTCCACCCCCCAGTCTCGCCTCCCTCCTTCCCTCCTCAGTCTCTTCCAAACTTTCTTGGTCTACTGTATATTTCAAGTCAAGCAGAGCATCCTGATGGGAAACCAGCTTTTTAACACAGGCATTCTTTGTTACGGTTGAGGTAGGCTTCCCTCAAACAACCTCTCATTTAAAGACACATTTAAGTCTAAGTGTAGCCTGCAGACCCAAAGTGATTAATCGTCAAGTTAACGCTTCATGCTGGTGCTTTGCCTTTGATTAAGTTCGCTCTTACCGAATCAAACAGACCCATGTTGTAATTCCTTTTTCAGGTGTTGGAAGACTAGCTATCAGTTTTTGTAATACAAATGATCAACTTTGTATTTTTTGCCTATTTTCTACTTACATATACTGAAATAAAAGCAACATCTTTGTTAAAGGTCGCTTTTTCTATTTAAGACGGCAATAGGATTTATGAGAACATTGAAGAAGCAAATTTATCAATTTATAGGCATTCTTGTTCATTAGTGCACCCATTATCAATTCAAGAACAGTTTTCACTATTGATGTAGTATAATTAAAATATTCATTCAACGTATTTCAATCTTATCTAGACTAGAAAAAACTTGACATTTCAGAGGATGCCTTCCTTTGTCCAGAACACATAACTGTAAAATTACAAAGCAATCTTTTTTTCCATGATTGGTCAATGTGTCTAAAGGATGTTCAACTGACCCAGGTAAGATGGACATGAAGTCACCAGTTTGACTGATGGTATTCATTGCGAACTTCAAACAAATGCTCGTATAGATTGAAACATGTGGTAGGGCCCAGGAGGAGAGGCTCTGTCACAGACCAAGCCTATAGCTACATTGACCTGTACCTCCTTGTTTTATCACACATCATCCCCAAAAATGTAACCCTTAAATCACTCTCAGATGGACGCTGGCCTCTGACACACAAACACACACACACACACACACACACACACACACACACACACACACACACGCACACACACACACACACACACATACACACCCATGAAGAGATGCCACAGCCATGCATCAAGACGTCCTCTGACCCAAGCGAGTGAGACGCATGAGCTGCAGATGCTGAAACATCAAGCCATTGGAATGTTCGGATCCAGTGAGTGAACATGAAGGTTTCCGTGTTAAATTCACCTAACAGTATGAGACGGAGCTGCGAACACTGGTGTCCCTCGCTACTGTTGGTGCGGGGTGGTTTGTTCTTTACTGTACACCTTGTTTGAACTCCAGTCACTAAGCCTTTTTGGCTTTCAGTGGTAATTCACTCACTGATTTTCTTTGCCTCCCATCGTCTGTGTGCAGCGTAGACACAAATTTAACTGTGCAAGTCTGAATGGATTAATCCTAGATTTAGGTCACTAGAAAATGACCCAGCTGTTCTGATGGCAGTCCCTCATAAGTGCCCCCGTAGCCCCTGAAGCCCCCACCTCGACTCCAGGCCTCCTGTGAAAGTTAAAGCCTGTCTTTCATCTCCGATCAGTTGCATGTGCCCTCACAGATCCACAGGTTTTACTGCTTAAGTCTGCGCTTGGCAGCATTGATCATGTGACCGTTGCTTCATGGCATTTAGACACATCATAGCTTTGGGAGCGCTCCCTGTCCGTACAGCATGCCAGTTCTGCTCACACGTCCTCATCGTCCATCTCCCTGTGCCTGTTAGTTTTGATTTGCACATGCTGTTGTCGAGGGTCCATCCGTGATCATCAAATCCTGCTATTTGGAACTGTTAGGTCAGGTTACATCAAAGAGATCAGGAAGGATCAGCCTCTTGAAAGGGACAGGCTTTGGCTCACATCATCAGAAACAGGTGGAGGTCCTCATTGGAAGAACAAAGGGGGGATCACCATCTATAAAACTTTTATATATCATAGAAGAGTTTTTTTTTTTAAATTACCACCCTCTTCGACACAGAGCGTGCAAACTTCACAGCACCAGCATAAGGTTAGAGATTGTGGGACTCAAGCGTAACGCAAAATCCCATGAAGGTCATGACAAAATCTGAGACAAAATCTTTTAGTATTGTAGCCACAAGGTGTTTACATGTGGAAACCGGTCAAAACCTGGGACAGGAAGGGAAGTGGAAATGCACGAGAGACATTTAGGTTTACAAATTAATCCATAAGTTGTTGAAAGCTCCATAGGTTTTAGGCATATTATGGTAATGTTTCTTTCTGCTGTTGAAATATTGTACATATTACTCTGATCTGACTGTAATGCTTTGAGCTTTGACATTCCAAGCTACCCAACACTGCGAAAACACTTCAGCTTCTGTTCTGTGTCACCTTGAGAGAAACCTCCGGAAGCAGGACCCCCTTAATTTCATGTTGAAACCATTGTTTAAACCCAAAACAAACATGTACAGAGATTTTAGGTTGTTAACACACTGAGGAGTACCTTTCATGTGCCCTGACCACATGTTACTGATATTATCCAGATAATCAGTAAACAACCTTGATCTCGGCTCAAATCAAGAAGTGTCATCTAAGATGTGGATGTAGATGGGGAGTGAGAGAGAATAAGAGGCACGAGACATCTGTCGAGCAGGCTCTCATTTCGTAAGAAGAAGCAGTCTATTAGTTACAGATGATGCCCTGTTTGATAAAATGAACTCTTTCAAGATAGAACAACTCTTATTAGGGCTCTCTCTGGCACCAAAGGGTAATCAAAAAGTTCAACTGGTAGGTCAACTGTTCATTTGAATGATGTCCACAAAGTAGCTGCTCATGCACGTAAACAGTTTAGTAACGTCATTCATACCTGGAAACATGACTATTCAGCATCAGAGTGGGGGCACACACATTCTTTTTTGCATGTCTGACTGTGTTTTGCTGTACAGGAGGTGGATCCGGCTTTGAGATAGCAGTACAGGAGTTTACAGCCTTCCTTCCAGGAGTTTTCCATTCATACCCAATGCTTGAATCACCCTGTGTAATGTCCACTGCCAGGTAGACAGAGGAGACCAATTACCATTTGAAACCTGCTATTATTACCATCAGAGAGGCGGCAGTCATCCTTCCACTGTGCTTATTCCCATCTCCAGCGAGACAGAAGGAGAATCTGACTCTTTTGTCTCGGAAGTGTTTATTTATGCCACAGATTTGCCAAAGGACATGGCAAAGCCTTTATTACAGGTCATGACAGTGGAGCCACAACACATTATTCATTTTCTGTCCTTTAACCTGGTAGTCTCTTTGGGGAAATTCTTTTTTAAATCCACACCCTGCAGTAAAACACGGTCATTATTCAATTATGTGAGGGCTGTGTTTGAAATGTTTCTGCGGTTGGGGACCTCAAAGAAGGTACGCAGGAACAGTTGACGATTGCTATTATTTTTGAATATTTTTGCTTTGATTGGATATCAAATGAAAAAAAAACATGAAGCTGTGAGATTGTGAATCAGATTTTCTGTCATAATTCTTAGCACTTGTTTCTCAGACTGAGATTAACCACCGGGATTCCATTGGCACAGAGTATGTGCCCCATTATTTCTGACACTCTTTTAACATCAACCATTTTCTTTTATCCTCCAAGCAAGGAGATGAGGCTACTGTAATCAGAGAAGACAATGATCCGTGCCAGCTTCTTGGTCTGGCTTGGTACCTGCTTTGATGTCATATTTTGGTGTGTAGTGGGCTGTCACCCTTGCCAAAGAGCACCCATACTTGCCAACTGTCTGACAAGATGCCTTTCATCACAATGACATCACTGTGCTACGTGATTACTTTCCATGAACTCTTCCAGGCCTGGGAATTTTCTCCCAGGAATCTGAAATCATCATCCCTGCCTTTACACCCTTGATCTCGAAATAGAAGTCTCATCTAACACACACTTAAGCCCACATGGCGTACATTCAGTGTTTGAATTCACAGCTAACTTTTACTATTTTGAGTAACTGAGCTTTGAATTTGTCAACTGGTGCTCTGCAAGATGATGAAGACAAGCTTGGTTCGCTTCCTGTGAATATTCTTGAGTAGTGTGCTTATCGATGTTAGAGAATTCCGATAAACCTAAATAAATTAACTGATTGGCAGCTTGTTGAGACAGCCCAAAGCATATGGAACATAAGAATAACTGTACACAATGTTATCTTTCAATTAAAAATTTTCCCCTGCCTTTATTTTCCCGCATGTGGTTGAGAGCAATGATAAATTACTAGGCGGAACTTGAAGTGTTTGTTTTCGGAGGAAGCGTGCGAGGTGGTTTATTTATAACCAGCATCTCCGGCTGGTGGCTTTGCCATTCTGCTCTGCGTCAGCCTCAAGGGAACACCACCCGTCTTTACCTGTTGGTCAGGAGCAGACCGGGGCTTCTTCCCACATCATACAGTCTTTTGTAGATGCCTCGAGGATCAAGAGGTGTCTGCGGTGTCACCGACAATCTCTGACTGGAAAATTAGGGATTTAAAAAAAAAAAAAATTCAAAGGATTAGAGTGTTTGTTTATTCTGAGCAGAGAGGATGTAGAGAATGACTCCATATCTTCAACAGGCTGAAGTGGGATAGACAGTACATAATTCATGTGGCTTCTAAGTCTGCAATGCTCTTTGATGTATTCTGATGCATACAGCGCATATCCTTTTACAAACAGCACTGTGTATAATTATAATCATGTGATCTAATTAGAAACACGGACTGAGATATACTGAAGTCATTTTAACCGAGGTGCAGCACTACGTCCTACAAAGCCCCGTAAGCCATAAAAATCTGGGTGTCTTCCCACAAAGATCCCCTCTTTGCTTGTGAGATCACCTGTGGTCGGCCAGTGGAAACATTTATTCAAAACAAGGTAACATATCTGTTTGGGAATATGCGGCGCCCACTTCCCTTTCTCCTGCGGCAGGAAGGTGGTCATTTGTGGGAAAAAGAAAGTGTTAGTCAGGCTTTACTCATCAAGAATGCATTAAGAGCCATCATCTGGACACATCACCTTTCTGTGATGACTAATGGACAGACTATTGTGAGCACCTGTCACTACTTTCATCTGGTTCTGATCTGTACTGTTCACCCGAATCAAGGGATTGAGCTCCTACTGAATACTACCCAAAACGGAGTGAGTAAGTCCATAATTTTGAACTATATATAGATAAATCAATAATGTATGAGTAAGTCCACATTCTTCTTTTCACTGTAGGTCTGGAAATAAAACAGGGAGGATATAAATAAAGAAGAAGTAGAGCCAATGCTACCGTCTTAGTAATATCCATAAAATGAGGGCTACAAACACAATTAAGGCAAACATCATGGGAATAAGATGAAATTCCAGCTAAATGAATGCGCTCACATCTGGTGGACAGGTGTCGGCCTAATTCTCACGTGTCAGAACTTTCTCCGTTATTTACTCATTTAAGAGTCTGCAAAGGCGAGAGTGAAGTGGTTGTGTTCCTCTGGATTTCATGCGGGACAGGGTTTGAATTGGGGAAACCAAAAGTAATGGCGATCAATTCAAATGGAAACCTTGGTGGGCAGGTAGGGGTCTGAAGCGTAACCTGCTCTCCAGCCCTCACTTTGAAACCAGATGAAGATCGGCTGTGGCCCTGAAGTCATTACACCTTCAAAGGTAATTAACACATGGCTTTTGTTTGGACCCGATGAGCCCCAGATTATGTAGGTGCAGATGGTCAGGGGGCCGGATGACAGATACCAAGAGAAAGGTGTGCTTTGGATGTGCTTTCATGTCAGCAGGAAGTGCTTGACCCCTGACCCCTCCCTGACCTCAAATCTAGGCTGTCAACACCACTTCCTTGAATGCCCTGTAAAGATTAACATGTGGACTGAGACAAGGGGCCTACATGATAAACAAGAGGACCCAGTTGGCATCTCTACCCTCAAATGCCTTTTGCCAAGTTTCCAATCCGTTTTTTTTTTTTTTGTTCGTATCTTGTGATTAGAAATTAGCGTGGACATCAAGAGACCCTGAAGCTGTTGATCAGAAATATGTGAAATGATGTTCATCATCATCATCATCAGTGGGTTTGTTTCTGATCTTCTTTAATATCCAGAGTTTCTATTTTACTTAGCACTAAAAACTGCCACCTGGTGTATAATCAGAGATGGTAAATAGCAGCAGTCCCTCCCATTGCCATCAAAGGGAAGGAGGTCTTGCCTTGACCTTGAAGCCACGCTACCTTCAACCCTTCTGATCTTTTTCTCAGTACAGTCACTAAAAGGTCTCTGTCTAGCATCACGTGTAGGGGTAGGGGTGTAATTTGAGTCAATAGCCAATACTACAATAATTTTAATCTGTGCTAAAAAAATTTTACTAACTTCTTAACATTGAAAGAACGGTTAGGCTAATTTAGCTTTCATACATTTAGTACATGAACTAGGACACTACCAGCCAGAAGCTAGCTAAAAAAAATTGAAACAGGGGTAAACAACTTGCTTGGCTTCTTCTAAAGTCACCCAGTGGGCAAATTCACCTACAGTACAATTAACACATTCAGGTCCTAAGGATTTTAGTCTAAACTAACATAGATGTCTATTTTATTGTTTTTACTCTATAGTCAGTAGAATGGCTTATATCTTCAAGCCAAATTTTCAGCTTCATGGCCATAGTATATTTTCTTATGGGTTTTTAGAAAGTCTTTTTGAAAGAATGGCATCAATAGTTTTGTTGTGTTGGTAAACTGGTGAGGAAGGGTCGTGTTTTTCCATTTTCAAAACTTGTGTAATGCATGCAGGTACACACAAACAAAACTGCATTATAATAAAAAATGTTCACATAATATACAGTATAATCCCTTGAGAAATTGATACAAAGTTGGACTGAACAAGAGGATTCCACTAGTAGTATTTGATGAAACCCATTTCTCATTCAGCTTAAATGTGTGAAACCCGACGGAATACGAGCATCGTCACGTCCTCAGGATGGTGGATCACAAATTTTCAGCATCAAAGACTTTTCTTTCTTCAGATCATTTTCTAAATTTTCTGCACACATAGCACTGATATCAAAATATTACAGTTATATTTATTTATTTATGTACTTTTTAAAGATTAAATGTCAATCCTAAACTTTGAGTTTAAGTGGGTTAAGGCTAACTAACTCGGTGCACCAATGAATATAATGTAATATGTTAATAAAAAATGGCATCAGCGGGTAAATACTTTATCAGCCGGTGGCCAGTTATGTTCGTAAAGCAATTCCCTCCATGTGCTGTCAATGAGTAGTAGAACGCACCAGTTCTATTTTTAATGTATTCCTGCAAGCATGACACACATACATGTGCAGAGGCACATGCATACAGTTTAATATGAATCATCTCAAGCAGACACTTGGGTCTGTGGGTCAGCAGTCTGTCTCAGGAGAGTGTTTGATGATTGCGTTTTATTGTTCCAGAAGGTCAAGATCTTTAAAGCTCTCCTTCTGTTCTCCACTGGGCGCCCAGGCACCAGCTGTTGGAATACGCTCAGCTTTGTTTTTTTATACGAGAGAAGACGTAGGTCAAGCCCGCTCTCACCGAAATGTTTTTACTAGGGGTAGGCACTCAGCGGACACCATAATATTGTTGTTCTGCCCTTTTGTACAGGAGAGTGTGGAGCATGTGAATCTCATCGGATGAGAAATCACTTTTGGTCAGTTTGACGCCATTCTAACATACTTTTTGGTGTGATTTCTCAAAAACATTATTAGTAGAATATTTGTGAATGAATCGGTCTTAGTGTGAGCTGTTATAGACAAAACAGACCACCTGCTGGGCTAAATGTCAACTGTCTTCTCTCTTGAGCACTTTAAATGTGCAAGCTTCAACATAAAGTAATAAAGCACCAATGTTCACTTGTACTTTGACAGGTTTACACAACAGATTATTTGGCTAGATGTGAATCAAATATCATTTGGCATACATTATAGAATTACAGCTTCTCAATACTTCTGACAGCCATACAGAATATTTTACGGAAACCAAAAAAAAAATTGTACAAAATTCAAAATGTAAAAATGTCTAATGACTTCCCGTAGTTCATGTGTGTATAAAAGCAGGTGAGACTTGCACGCACAAAAACATGTACAGATCAATGGACAGACATGTTAATTTTTGTTGCCGAGGTGAAAGCCATTTAAACAAAGAGAAAACTCAAACTGAACCACTGACATGAATCTATGTAACTATGTGAATCTATGTAAAATGTTCATTCATTCATTCATTGTCATGTACCACCACTGTATCCACCGTAACGGGTCACGGCATAGGGCTGATATAGGGCGTGAGTTGGGGGACACTGGGCACGACGCCAGTGCACCGCAGAGCTACATACAAGGACATACAAACACACACTCGCACACTCACTCCTATGGGCAATTTGGGACCGGCAAATCAACCTGAAGCGCATGCTTTTGGGGGTGGGAGGAAGCCGGAGAGAACCGGCTTCCTCCCACCCCCAAAAGACACTGGGAGAGCATTCGAACTCCGCACAGAGCGGGACTTGAACCCGGACCCGCCGTGTTGTGAGGTGACAGCGCTAACCACTGCGCCACCGTGCCGCCCATGTAAAATTTTATTTTAAAAAAATCTATGTTTATTAAGAGTTAATAAAAAATAAAAATGATTACAGGGTTCAAACGTCACTATATTATTATGTGTCCCTATGTAGATTTATTTGAAAATTCTCGTCTTATTGTTTACTCCAATAGACATTCATGGACAGCATTTTGACTGAGGTAACCATGTGCTCTTTGAGACAATATAAAAAACATTCCACGTTGACTATTGTTGCTTCAGTAGTTTCAGTATTTATGAACCTCTTACCAAAAATCCTTGATAATGAACTGTACCCAACAAAAACAGGCTTGGGCTTATGTTAAAACATACAAAGAATGATAGAAACAGATCTGTCCCACAATGCACCAGTCTGTTTACTGGAAATCTTTTGAAAAGACATTGCTCTGTCATCTTCCAGCGATATCTTCCAGTGAAAAGCGCAGTCAACTAAGGGCACTAAATAAAAAGAGTCTGTGAGTTAGTGACGAGGAAGCCTGACACCAATGGCAAACTACTCTGCAGTCCATGTGTTGATGTTACCATGTACCCACCGCAACCCCCCATCTGTGAGGAAACTGGAAGCCAACAAGGATGCAGTGATAAGACCTGGATGGTGTGGCCTGGTGTAGAATAGTTCACTGTTTCTCTGACCTGCACCCTCTGGCTGACCACCATGAAATGCTGACGTCTGATGCTCCCTGTGATGCTGCTCCACCCGTGCCCTTCCCTTTTGACAGGATGTTCATGAAAGACTCCCTCTTGCCCCCACCACCTGTTTTCACACCCAGCAAGCTGAAGAGGCTCCTTTTCATGCCGTTGCTGTGCATTTGAAGTGTCCCGTTGAACACATTGACTCAAAGATGGTTTGTGGTTCATGCCTTTGATAGAAGGAATGCTGCTTTGGACCTTCTTCCACAGCTATGAGTCAAAATGAACTCACTCAAAAGCCAATTTATTTTCCAACTTCACAGACATTTATAGTAAGAGTCTTTCTGTAGCTGTAGTGTACTCATTATTATAGAGTAGCTGAAAATAGCAATATTCATTCATTCATTCATGCATGCATGCATTCATCATCTTGAAGATGAGACAATCGTAATTGTCTCATTTTTGGCCGCCCATCCGAAATACAGGTCACTGGACCCTTTCCCAGCTGGGTACAGTGAGAGGTGGGGTACATCTAATTTAAATGATTAAAAAAGACAAATTTGCACCACAATGAAGTTGAGTATTTTCATGTTTTCATTGCATGGGGAAAATCACATTTAAGAGGAAAGTTTGCAACAACAGAGCAGTTAATGTCCTCCTGAGAGTCATTGCTATTGAAGACAGTTTGTAGATTTCTTGATTTTACAATTTCCAAATTTCAGCAAGCATTTAAACTTTTGCAATGCAAAGGAATAACAAAGTACAGATTGCATGAAAATACAATAGGGCATTTAAAGAATTATATGTGTTAATCTTTTTAAAACATCAGTACATGGTGGTAAAACACACTGCATCATGACATCATGGACTCCATTGCTTCATCAGAGCTCCACTGTAGCATCAGTGGACTAGCATGAGAGCAGGATTCAGTAGCCAAGGTTAGTGCTCAAACAAAATGCTGCCACTTTGATCGTTTCCTCCGGTCTTTGAGCTCAGCCGTCTTGAAAGGGCCGATAATGATGTTTAATTGATTATGTAGAATGTACAAGCATGGTTTGCCCTCAAATCATTTATTCCTCTGATTTTTTTTTGTGTGTGTCTCCAAATGATTGCTTGCATGCCATATCGCCCCTTCCCTTTCTTCTTCTAAAACAAATAAAGACATCAACCATCAAAGCTGTTCTTGGTTAATAACAAGAAGACCTCAAATATTTTCCATTATGTTTGACATGGTTTTAGGTTTCGCCAACCAGAGGAATAACAACAGGACAGAATAAAATGATGCTTTTTTTTGTTGTTGTTGATGCTGCGTTAGAGAAGTTAAGCAGACCAAACTCGAGCCTGTTCTTTGAACTTGTTGGCTCTAATTATTCAAAGGTAATCATTCTCTCTTTCACTTCTCCTCTGAGACATAAGTCCCCTTTCTTTCTCTTCTTAGTGTCCATTTCCACCCTCCTGATTATGACATCCAGAGTTCCCGGCTAAAACAACAGTCTGTCAGAGGATCACTTTCCTTTGAAGTCGATGTCAGTCAGTTGTGTTTCTGTCCTGGGCCAGAGCGTTGACCCCTGACCTGCAGTGATTACTTCCGTGGTGCAGCCAAGCAGAGATAACTGTAAATGCAGGCCTTTGATATCCACTTGAGAGCAGGAGGTTTAGCCTGAAGGGAAATACAATGATGGTCAGGCATCTTAGCATGTGTGTGCATGTGTCTGCTTACACACAGATAAACAGACAAGGCTCCATACGGCAGAGGTCAATGAAACATGGGTACAACATCCTGATCAAAGCTGTGACATAATGATATTCAAATCTCCTGAACCCAGACCCAATGTCACAGGGTTGTGGGACACTGCTAGTTAAATCTTCATCTTAAGTATGTATTGGAAACCAAGCAAGAACTATTGTGACCACCAATACTTTGAAGAATTTTGGAATTGGAATTTTTGAGGAAATATGTCTATGAGCTTCATCTTAATAAAGAAAATGAATACCATTCACAAGTCTGTCCATTAAATATAATGCTTTTAGCTTAGCACAAAAGCTCTTCCCACACAGGGGCAACAACAGTAACAAAGACCGAATGAACAAACTTCGGAATAAACAAAGTCGAGTTCATGTCTTTACATCACAAGCTGCCATTCTGCAAGCAAAAGAGGCAAGATATATAAAACAACAGCATCAGCATTTATTTTAATGATTTAGTACATTTTGTAAACTAGAAACAAAAAATGTCTGCCCAAAAAAAGGAAATACAACAAAAGCAAAGTAATTATCTGACAAAGGGGCTGAAATGGGGACTATCACTTTTGTTTAGCTCCGTAATTCCACAGTGTGCCCACAGTCTTTCCTTTGACTTCTTCTAGTTAATATTTTTTAGTTAACTTTTTCTTAGTTAACTTGTAGTGCTTTTCCTTTTCCAATTTTCCCATTAAATACCCTTAATAGCGCTTTTCTTTTTTCATCTAAATTTGCACATAAATAAGTGTTATCTGATTGTACTCACTTGAATTTTTTTTTCTGAGTGAAAGCTGCAAGCCAGTACAAACTCAATAATGTTTAAGGTGATGAATACTTGGAGAAATTGAGACAAAAATGCATTTGCGAATACTACCTTACTAGCAGGACTCACTTGTTGAAATATATTAACAACACATGAATCAAAGAACAGAAGAAATTGTGATTTTTGTGCTCATCATTCAACACATACATCATCGATGGGAGTCTGCTCTGTGATACAGTGGATTTTTTTCATTCTTGCAGATTCCTTTTTGTCTGCCGATGTTCTTGTATCTTTGAAATAAGTATTAATGAATGTGGCAGTCCATTTTCATCTGGGTCCAGATGGGCAGACTTAAAAATCTCAAAAATTCACAGATAATATCCATTCTCAAATGCGTAAAAATGCAAACAATTGTAAATATTGAAGCTGCATTTGGTTCCTGATCCAGGGCCACTCTTTAGTTGATTCAGTCTCTGACAATGGTGTTGTAAAGCTATTCTAGTCATGTTTGGTTTAAATCATCCTGCGTGAGTGGACCGAAGTCTTCAGCCTCTCTGACATTAGCATACACACTCATTACAGGAATGAATGTTGACATCTTGCGCTAAACAGGACCAGAGTGTACCACGCTCTCATGTGAGGGACAAATGAAGATGAGCAGATGAGAGTTCCTGATGGGGACTCACTCTCTTCATCCTCTGCTGTAATTATGGTCTTTCTTTTTTCACTCTGTATTTGCAGTCGGCTGTGGTATTTTCTTTTTTTTTTTCCTTTTTGTTTTGAAGGAAAATAAAAGCCAAAAAGCAACTAGCATGCTGCTGGACAGAATGCCTTGTGCAAGCTCAGAATAGTAAACACAAAGCCTTGTAATTTTCAGAATGCCTTTGTCATCTTTACCTCTAATTTCTCTTTCAGCGCAGGATGAGTGCCACATATGAAGAAAGGGAATCAAAAGGAAGCCGTGGAATGCATTTGGGTAAAAATGAACACAAAAAAAGAATGACAGTTGCTCAGACTGCTGGTCTCTGGCATCACTGCTACTCATTCTACACCCGAGCAAGAATGAGTTCACTTTGGATCAGGGAATGGACTGGTTTGCAGCAGGTAGTATAAGATTTGGAAAATGTGAAATGGTTGAATGATAAGTCTGCCTGTCAGCATTAAAAAGTAAGCCTAAATTCTGCACAAGGTAACAGTACTTATTTATGACACATACACAATACACACGTACACACGTACACACACCCACTAACATATGACCAGCAAACCCAGAGAATACTGTCTGAAAGAGATTGTCTTTCCCCATTAATTCCCCATCAACAGCTGCAGCTGAGCCTGACTCCTGAACATAACAGAAACTTTAAGATGCGTCATCGTCTCTGCTGTTTCAAACAGTTACCTCAGGAGGGAGCTGCAACTGCTCAGGATTCTAATCCACCTTATGTCACAGCGATCAACTGCAGGCTGTCGGATGACAATTCCTCAACCTGCTTGGTATTTAATATAATCTTGACCAGTATTTCAGGTCTTCTTGTACTTTCATTTTTATTGTCATCATATATTGATGTTTCATTTAATGTATTTCATTTAACTTCTGGTTTACAAAAATTGAAGCAACACACAAAAAAGGCGTTAGTTCAAAGTGAAAAGAACAGTGATGTTGGCCAGGGCTCTCTTCTTTCCTTGCATTAAATATCAGTGTATTATCCTCTGTCTTTGAAATGTAAATAATTTGACCGCTCCCATGGTAACCTCTTCCATCTAAACAGCCTCAGCACCGTGCACCAGCCCTCCTCTGATATGAACTTTGTTTAGGGGTAGAGTCTGGGCAGACAGACAAAACTACTTGAAGGGACGTAACTTTGAAAATCCCTTTCATGTTGTGGAAAAGTGATGAACTTCTGTTGTAGTTTATTGCCGGTGTGATTTTTAAAAGCATCCACTTGGCTCTTTGAAGTGAGAATGGGTCTGTTTTTCCTCTGCAGCCGTGTCGCTGTGTCACTGCTCATCTGTTTTTTGTCTGTTTGAATCCGATGAATTTTGTAGTTAGTGTCCAAACTGCTTGGACTAAACTAAAACCTGCTTCAGAACGAAGATTTCCAAAAGACTGGACTCTGTAAACACTTTCTTTCCACTTTAGCCTCGATGCATTTTCGGCATATTGGGAAACGTGCCATGGTTGGTTAGCTTAGCATGAAAACTAGAAACAGTATTTTCATTACATTACATGTCATAAAATATTTTCTGTTGGACCATCTTTAAGCAAACACATAGTTATGATTTATCTGACATGTTTGTCTAACATAAAAACCTCCATAAACCAGAACATTGGTGTTTTTGCTCTTATGTTATTGAAATAAAATAGTCCTTATGTTAATATGTAAGCTTTAGTTACATACAACCATAAGCTTTATGGCTCAGACTTACAGTAAAACAACTGATGCCTTTAGCCATGAATACGTCGCCCCCTTAAAGTCAGCCGTCCAAACCATAATGTAATATCTTTCTTCACTGAATTTTGTCAAGCATGCCTTCAAGCTGCTAAAGTCTGCTAAAGTTTTGTTTCACAATCCACACACAGACTATTCCAGTTTCACTTGCGCAACAGAGACTAGCGTGGAACTGTTCTCCTGACAACTGCATGTGCGTTTTTGTAATAGCTATTTGAAACAGAAGAAGGTTTTATTTTACTTCTGAACATTATTTTTACTGATTCAAGTGTCTTTTTATGGTGTTATTTCAGCTCTGAGCAGGTTCAAAAATAGCTGCAAAGTGCTATTCCCAAGCATTTATATGCATAACATATAAACATTTTTATTGCTCAAATGTAATTTTGTGGGCAGGAGTAAGAAGGAAAGACAAAAAAGACACACACTTTTTGATTTCCTTCCAATAAATGTTTGGAGTTGTAATAACCTCTGGGACAGACAGCCTGTTACCGTCTCATGTGGCTGGAGAATCCGGGTTGCTCCCTCGCTGTGGTATGCGTGTCCAAGGGCCTGTTACTCTTTGAGGCCTTGGTTTGTTTAATGAAGTGGTAATCTGTCTACACAGAGGATCACCCTTGAATCCAAAGTTCACTGTGTCAAGTGGCTGTGTTTATAAACTTCTTAGTGTCTCAAATAAAAATGTCTCTTACAGTGCTCCCCTGTGCAGGCGAATGGTATGCCCCATATAATGATGTATTTCAGATATGTACTGTATGTGTGTGTTTTTTCATGTATTTTTACTGTTCTCTTTCCTCTGCGATGCTCCCACCTCTGTGTTTGTGTATGTTCCATCGCTGACATTGAAGCCTATGGTTGAGGTTCTACTGCCCTGAGGGCCAAATGCAAATTGTATCCTAGTGGGGAGCTGGCAGGGATGTCCACACAGGCCAAAGGTGGCTGCGTTCTGCCTGACTCCAGTGTGTTTGTGCAACCATTTTATAAGGGCACTGTATGACTTTCCAGCTGTGGCACTGCAGTTTACCCCAAGACCATCAGAAAAACAGCATCAACATTCAAAGTTAAAGAGAGGACACTGAAAACATGATCCACTCTGTGGTGTGTTTGAAATGTTAACTTAAGAAAACAAGCAGGCTAATGGTCTTGTATTTATATATTTTCTTAAAAGACTTTGAAGTCAGAGCCTGTGTTGCCTGTCAGCCTCAGGCAAGTCTTGAAAGTAACTGTTAACATAAAGACACCAAAGATTTATTTCAACTCTGCTTCTGACAAATGAAGTCACTGTGTTCTCTTGAAAAATGTGTTTTATTTATTCGTTGTTGTTAAATGTTATAGCCACTGCTCTAGATGCTCTCAAGGACCAATCAGTGGCCAGTTAATGTTTTTTTAGTGGCACAGAAAAATAGTGGTGTATGGAGTTACCTTTGTCTGTATATATGTTCATGTGTAGTGAGGAATGGACTATCAATACCTCAAAAAAACACTGGGCAGAATTCAGTGGAATCGTATACCTGCTTTGTAGGGGATCTAAAGTTGTGCATCCCATAATTGGATTTGTCAATGTGCTATTTTTAAATTTTTAGGAGGACCATGATTTTTATCTCAATTTTCTGACAGTCTCTGTCTTTGGACATTAGTTGTAAAAAAAACTTAGATGATGGATAATTCTAAGGAGGCACAGCACAGTGAAGCAAAATTATTGCAATGGAGTTTATATTCTACATAGTTCAAGGGCTTTTTGTGGAAGAATTGTTTTGTACGTTACGAAATGTATGAAAGCCAAAGAAATTTGGTATTAGTTTTGCACCTTGAAATCTTGAAAAAGGAGCAGAAGCAATAACAGGACAAAAAAAATAGTTCAAGTGAAATGATGTAAACCTGATTTTTATTTTTATATGTATTTTTTTTAAATGGACATTTTGTATAATTGAGAATGACTTAACTCGAAATGACATGTACCTGTATTTTATTGTAATATGTGTTAGTCTTATGTCTTGATGATTAAGCTAATAACATAATAATTCATTACTTACTGGGAGGAAGCCAGACGACCTGGAGAGAACCCACACAGACACCTTGAGAAAATACAAACTCCACACAGACAGGAATTGAATTTGTTTCCAAACTGATGATAATTTCCCTGTCTTATAATGATAACGTGCCCTTCCGGATCATCACTTAAATCTTATAAACGCCAGGATATTCCAGGTGTATGTGTGCGTGTGCATGTGTGTGTGTGTGTGTGTAGGGGGATTGCTCGGGATTGGAGCTGAGCCCGTGCGTAAGCATTTAGTGATGGGGGCTTTAACCATGGGGCTTGACAAAGCTGGGCTCAAACTAACTTCCTAATGCTGCTACCCTGAGGGTTCTTGCACATTTCGTGTTTCTTTCATCTTCTCACATGTTTTATGATTGGCAAATATGTAATCCACATCTTTTCTCTGTATTATTGTCCTCTCCATTTAGGTTGAAATCAATCTTCCAGTTTGGAAATCTTGCAATGATGTGAAAATCATAAAACAAAAGTAAATCATAAGGATGTTGCGATAAAAACAAGGAGCACAAAATGTAGACATTTTTGCTGAAATGTAAGAATAAAAATTAATGGTTGTAAGAAAAATAAATTACTCTAGATGCCTCAAAAAACATAAGTACAGATATGAAGTATTTGTACAAATTAGTTTTGCACCTCTGGGGTAGACCCAGAACCTGCTAGAGATTTCAGCATCACATTTAATTTGGGAACATCTTGTGATACCCCAGTATGAGCTGTAAAATATTGCTGGGGTAACAGACATCTGGAATACCTTTCTTTAGCCTGCTGCCACTGCGACTTGACCCCATATGGGCAAAAGAAAATAGTTGGAAAAGACGATCAAAGGCATCTTTTTATACATGTCGTCTAACCGAAAAGACCATTTCAAAACTTTCAACAGAAGAGTAAATTATTTTCTCCCTCTTTCAAGGCTAATTACTGAAATCATGATTTATAGTTGAGCTTGGAATTACTTTCTAGGAAATGCTAAAAAGCAGTGCGCACACAAAACCCATATCTGTATCTGTATACAAGGGTTCTATTAGAGTCACTCAAGAGAACATTTTTGACCACAGTTGGAGCAACTTTTAAAATTCAGTTCTGTCAATTCAATGCAGTATTTGTGTGTATGTGTGCGTGTGCGTGTGCGTGTGCGTGTGTGTGTGTGTGGGGGGGGGGGGGTGGGGGGTGGGGTGGTGTGGAGTGGGGGTATTGTTACTTCTTCTCGGTTGCAGCAGTTTTCCTGTAGGACATCTGTGGGTTGCGTGATGGGCTTTGTGGAGTGGCACTCTGGTAGCAGAGGCACAGCCACAAGCTCTACCAGACGCCATGGGCACAAATGGCTTTGTCTGTTTGAGGCTTTGTACACACGCACATATGGTGACACATCAAAAAAACAAAAACACACTACATGAAATTGAAATTGGCACAAACAGTAAGATGGTGAGTTATAAGAGGACATCCTGTATCTTTTAATGTAAAAAAAAACCCTAACATTTTCCTGGAGGACCTGTAACACTCCTGTCTAAACTGGACAAATCTCTGAAAACTTTTAATGACTTCTCTCACAACTGCCAAAATTGTTGGTCCCTCATGTCCTTGTTTGATACATCCAACTAGACCCACTGTCTTGGTTTTATTCATAATGTGAATCTCCCATCCTGTTATGGAATAAAAAAAAGAAGAGGGCCGGAGGAATTAGTTCCTTCTGTCCATCCATTCATATGTCTGATCGCCAAATTTTGCTTTCAGAGTTAAAAAAAAAAATTGTACACACGACAATCAAGTTCTGAAATGGTGCCTTTTGCTTTTTAGGTTCCCAGTTGAATTTTACTCACTCCGAGAGTTCTCAGCAGAAGGATTCTGGCAGACACTTCAAACATTTTCCACAAATCTTCATAAATGTATCTCCCATGTTCTGAGAACTGCCTTTTGATGTGAATTTTGAGCTTTTTGTTACATATTCCTTGTGGAAAATGGAACTTTTATCCTATCATACAATGAATAAGACTTGTGTTTTACAAGCACAACTCATATGAATTCTTCCTTCAATGAAATGTACCAGTGGCGGAGCACAACATTTCAAAGTACAGGTAGTCCTCAACTTCGACTCACTAACTTTCGGAGACAGAAACAAACCAACAGCGCCATGTCCGACTGTTGTACTGCAGTTCCTCTTTCTGCCACAACCCCCCTGAGCAGCACCGTAACATTTGTGCATCTCCAACACCCCCCACCACCACCCATCCTGTTGTCGTTTGTTTTTGTCTCTGGATGATAAAGCAAAAAGGCCAGTGAAGTATTTGTGTGTTTGTGTGTGAGTTGTCATCAGATCATCTCTCTCATGACAGCTCTGCCTCTTACTGACAACAGTTCATCCCTCCTCCTCCTCTCCCTTCACTCTAAAGATAAGCTACGTGCTACCTGTTAACACTAACACAGCATTTCTCAAATAGTGGGGCACGGTGCGATGCCAGGGGGGAGCGTGTGACCCTCGGGAACATGCTTTTTTTTGCCGTACTAGAAAAAAGTGTAATTGCACATCCACTACAGGAGAGGCCAGTGTGTTTACAGTGTGTGTTTACTGGCAGCGGACAGCATGAAGCCTGATAAATTAAGTCGATTATAGATTGAAATTTAATAAACAATGACTTACGAACAATTCAACTTACGAGCAACGTCTCGAAATCAATTATGTTCGTATGTTGAGGACTAACTGTACTCTATAAACTTCCTGAGGAGTTGATGACAGAACATCTGTTACACCTCCCAAATATTACTTTCAAATCAATGCAAGATCTCAATGTAAGATATGATATTTGGGGATGATATGAGTGGCAAATGTTGTGTATCAGAGTAATTAATGCAATGCTCTGTCTCTATATAGCTGAAATGCATTTGTTCATTCTCATGCCAGACCCTGATAGATTTTAAATGATTTCAAGGGCAGAGGAGGATAATGAAGACCAGAGTGCAAACAGGCCAGAGTTGCGTTAAAGAGAGAACTTAAGAAGATCAAACAACCAGCCTATTGACTTTTATGTTTGTCTCTTTCATTGTCTCTTTCATTGAGTTGTGGTGGTTTCAAATATTTTAACAGTCTTCCAAAAAAGACCCTTCATCTCCTCTTCCTGTCACCTATTTTTTACAGTCTTTTGGTATGTTTTTCCAAATGCAAAACATAAAGCAGAAGGAGGAGAAGCATAAAGCCTCTTAACTTATTTCTGTAGTTTTGTTTGAATATTTCTTATTGTGGATTAAAATATTACAGAACACTGTATGTGCTGAATAAGTAATTTGATCAGGATTATTTATAACTGATGCTATATTCTTTACTTTATAGTATTGTGAAAGCACCTGGCTCTACCCCACCTGTGTGCTTATTTAGAAGAGGTGACACCAATGTGTGGTACTTTCATCCTCACAGAGATGCTCTTCATTCTGTTGTTCTGCCATGTTTTGTTGTTCTCCAACCTCTGATCATAGGAGCAAACCAGCAGAACCACACACCGAGGTGCCAGCATGGGAGGCCTGGTTTGCTTGGCAGGCTGGCTCAGTCCATCAGAGTCGGTCTTTTATGAGATTACATGAAAGTGCAGGGAAAAACGATGAGTGTTTGATCATAGGAGACCAAGCTGATTTATTGTTGAACCCAACACCATGGCTTAGACCTGGCAGAGCATCACCTACAACTGCCTGGAAGAAGAATGAGGGGGAAATGTGGCCCCCAGAACTCCTCTTTCACTTTCTTGCAGTTTACTACAAATGACTTCAGGTAGAGGTTAAGGGCCAGGCCTCCCTCCCAAAGCTTTACCTTTACGGGGCCCGTACTAATGAGCTAATGTGAAGGAAATTTTTAAATTGAGTCAGACACTCACGGTCAACAGAAAGGAATTAATAGTATTCTTGTCAAACAAAATGGAAACGTCTGTTTTCCATATCTGGGCATTATCTCATTGGATCACACTCCACGTTTGAAGTTGTGCCTTGTGATTATTTTCCACATGTTTGCGTAGATTAAATAGCTGATAGACGATTGTGTTATTTGTGTTGGCAGTTAGAGAATTGGAACAGGTTGTAAAGACGCACCTGGCTTGTTCTCGGCACCAACTGTAGCCGCATGAGTATGGTGGAAATACTATAAAATTGTTATTCACAGTCTTCATTCACACCAAATGCTAGTTGCTAAGGCTTCCTCTGCAAGCACAGTCTGAGAGATAACTATTAATGGCTTAGCCAATGACAAGGCCACATAGAAAGGCAGCCAAACTGTATCACCACACTGGGAAGACAGATTTTATCTTTAGTTTTGACATGATTATGTTTATGGAATACTTTTATCTCAGGATAAAAATCAAGATACTAATTAGGATTTGAAATCTTTTCTCCTCTATTGTGTGTCCAAAAGATAGGCCTTTGATGAACGAATGCCTGAGAGAGATGGAGCCAGACAAGAAAAGAAAGAAAACCACAGTAGTCAATGGCATGCTTTACAAGACGAAAGGAACAAAACATTGAACAAAAGAAATAAAATAGGATAAAGGATGTATTGCCTTCAAAGGTCTTACTGTAAGTGTAATTTTCAAAAGGGCTGGGTTGCCCCCATTCTGTAATTAAGTTCTTCACACTGGGTTGTCTGGAATTAAAAGGAGTATTGCCACTTTTCAACATGGATGTTTTATATGTCTATGTTTGTTTGTGGTAAAGGATGAAAGGGAGATGGCTTCCCCTGTCTCCTGAAATGTCTTGACACCAGTGGAAAGTAGATGAAGAAGAGACTCTGCAGTGTTTGAACTTCTGTCTCGTGCCCTCTTATTCTTCAACCAGTGAACTGAGGTGGTTTCATTTTTATTGTCCTCTTGACAGTGTGACTTTTTCTGGCAATAAGCTCTTCCCAATTGACTCTGGGTGACCCCAACAACAAGGACAATGTCTTGTCTGTCCAGGGGTCTTAATGTCTCCTCTTAAAGATTTAAGAAACTCATTGAAAAGTACTATATATTTTGTTTAGCATTGTGAAAAAATAATAATAAAAATTTTCCTGATGTCTGGCATCATCCCTGGTGTCAGGACACCTTAAAATCTGCACTGCAGCAGCTCCACTATCGGGCTTGCCAGCAGGGGTCACGTGGGGGTCATGCATCATCAACAACACCTGTCGCTTCATCAGTCAGGGCAGCCATTACAGCACCATACAATCAAAAGCGATACATCTGATAAAATCATGGTTATCTGTGAGGTGAATGGATGTTCCAACACCACAGGAGTTAGACACAAAGATAGGAACCCATCTTTCTTCAAAATACTTTCTGGAAAGTTTGGAGAGTAATGGAAAACAAGAATAAACAGGGTCAAAATGACCAAAGGTCAAAGAATCTGCCACGAGCACTTCACCCCGGATAATTTTGAAAGAGATTCAAAGATAAGATCATTTTCAGACAACCCATTGTATTTATTCTTAATTCCTAAGGTTTAGTGGATAATTAATTCATGTCTGGAGCTACTGGAGGTATTGCATAAATGTTTTTATGACCAGATTATCTTGCGATTATGGCACTCACAAAAACTAAACAATATCAAAAGTGATAGACAGGTCAATTGATTGGGTTTGTTTCCCCTGGGGATTTTTACTAATATACAACATTTATCTCAGATTTTGGGGGCTTATCTCCTTGATTGGTATCATGTATAGTTTGCAGTTATAATGCAGTTATAACATCAGGTTGTAATTATAAGGAATAATTACACCCCCAGCTGGGTTCACAGGGGACTCCTCTTCCGAATCTGAGGATCTGAGGTTTCTAGATAAATGTGATAATGTTGGCTTGTTATGTTGTCGCTTGCTGTATATGTATATAATGGTGCTGATATGGATTCAGCCTGATGTCTATGATTGCCTCACTTCCACTGTGAGGGAGTGCATCGTGCCTTATGATAGATTTTTGTTCGGCCAAGGTCCCCATTGATCAAAAAATAATAATGCCATCAAAATTTTGGTTTAATTATGTACTTCAAATAATACACCTGGATCCTTGGTTTTCCTGTTCTTTTAATGAGACAATGATTTATTTATCTTGTCAGACCGTTGCCAGCCCAAGTGGAATAATGTTTATTAAGTGTGTTAATTCGAAATGCCTTCATTTTTATTGATCAGGTCCTGGACAATCATAGATACTACATCAGTTTTTGATACAATCACCACTGACACTTTCATCACATCTCACGTTCTTCAAACATCTCCTTTGCTCTAGAAGAAACCGGGAAGACAATGTTTTTCAAGTATCTCAAAAATTGAAAATCTGGTGACAGTAGTTGAGACTATTGGACTGTTAAGCATCATCTGTGGTTCTGTGGTTTCTTCCTCAAAGTACAGCTCCGGGGCAGCTCCATGAGTTCAATCGCAATTTCTGCTCTGCTTCCAAGATGACTCTTTAAATGACAATAATACAGTGATGTCAGACACAAGTGTTTTTGCTGTGATACACTCAGATGGGGCCCGCTGATTTTCCTGGAAGCTCTGATTCATTGGAACCAATGAACTGAAACCTCTTTCCTTGCTTAGGATTTGTGTGTGTGTGTGTGTGTGTGTGTGTGTGTGTGTGTGTGTGTGTGTGTGTGTGTGTGTGTGTGTGTGTGTGTGTGTGTGTGTGTGTGTGTGTGTGTGCCAGACATTATGGCTTTCAATGAAGGATAGTGTGCAGCATTCTTCAAAAGAACTTAAGATGTATAATTAATAACAGAAATTATTACTTTTAAATTACAGCACCCAGGTTTCTTTGAACCCATCAAATTTCTATGGATGGCTTGTGGTCCTTTAATTAGACAAGGACTGATGGAATTGGTTGGGGTCTCCTTATCATGTACTCTCCCACTTCAGAAGACAGAGTTGATATTTTCCTCTTTTGACCTAAAAATGCAGTGAAGTCACCTCTTAACAACAGGGAGCGAGAGTTTGCGCTCTTAGAAAGTATCTATCTCCACAGACAGACATAAGCAGAAACATTGCTTGAAGTCCTTGCTGACCGAAGTCCATGCCGGCACCTCCACTGCACTGAGTCTGTGGAGGTGTCAATTAAAAACAGCTCCATCTTTCTCTGTCTCTGGACCTCATAGTTTTGTATCTCACGTTGCAGAGTGGACCCATCACACATTACTCCAAGCTTCTCTCCATGACAGTCACATATCCGTCAGAGAGGAAATTGATAAACTTAGGCCAGGCATCCTTGGAGCGTGAAGCCGTCACATGCCTAAAGCTACTGTCAGAGTTTAGCAGACCAAAAATCTCTCGGTCCTCAAATATCTGGACAGTGTGTTTGTTTATTCCAAAAACAACAAAGATGTTGGATTCCAGCAAATCACTAGATTTATTGAACAGATGGAATTATATGAATCATAACCTTTGCAGAGTGTTCATTCAGTGGCATCAGATCTTACCAAGAGGAAGTCCAATCATGTAAGAACCAAGAGTCTCAACTATACTAAGAACTTAGAGTGTTTCTGAACTCTTACTGAATACTTACTGAACTCTTTCCTCCTACAGACAATTCAGAATGGCCCCAGCGTGTTTTGACTATTTATTGGATGTTTTCTGCTATCTGATGTGAACACTGTGACATTTGAGACATATTTTATCACCCAGACCTTGAGAGCATGAGGAACCAGACAATCAATGTTAATCACATATGAGAATATGCAAAACCATAAGTTTAAGTGATCTGACTCCTTTATACTAGTTTAACAGTCACATGGATCTACTGTGATATCTATCGTTTCCTGTTGCACATTATGTCAGCAGTCCAGATGATGATTAGCCAGTTTGACCAAACTATAATGTAGAATTTAATATACAGTAATCCCTTACGCATTCACGCATCAACAAATGCGACTTCACCTCATCGCAGATTTTTAGTAGGTAGTCACGTGTTACCGTACGTGCATTATATTGGCTGACGGCAACCAGAAGTGTGCTACATTCCGTGTGTCCGTGTGATGATGGATGGATGGATGGATGGATGGATGGATGGATGGATGGATGGATGGATGGATGGATGGATGGATGGATGGATGGATGGATGTGTAATAGGTGTTGAAATTATGATTATAAGAGCACAGCACTAAAAGTACTGATGTTTGCTCCTGAGACATTTCCATCAGTTCTTGTTATACCGTACAAAACAATGGTTACAAGACGTGGCCACATCTTCAAAAAGATCCGGGACAAAAAATATCCGTCTTTCTTCTCTGTGCTTCCCGTACTGGTCATACCATGGAGGTCTTGATGGGAAAACAGAGCATGTGGCCCATCTTGTGTTTCTCTATTCTCTGTGGGTGGTCCCATGGGGGGCCATTTGATTACTCTGGGGTAATCTTTTGATTACAATTCAATGGCCCCTTTGGAGGGACAACCACGGAATTTCCTTTTGCTATGAATGTAAATGAACTGATTACACGAGCAAACTAAGGCAATTTCTCTGTCATAACTCAAAGTCGAGAAGAATTACACTTTTGATTTGTTAAATTTTAATGATTTGAGTTTCTTGACTTCAGTGGAGTCATCGCAAAGCACACTGTCAGGTTGTTAGGAATTAGAAAATATATTTTGTGTATTAGTTTGTGTAGACTTAGAAAGATTTAGTCTTCAAGGTGCTTGTTTTATTTAACCTTTATGTTTGGAATCAATAAAGAGATTATTTAAGTTAAAGATGACATTGGAACTTTGGAAGAAGATTTTGTCATCAACAACTTTGAAAGTTGCCCATTGAGAGATTCACGGTCCGCTGCTATAATGTGTTTTTTTCTTGATGCATGGTGATGAACAGGTGCACCTGTTGTTGAAAGTTTGGGAAGGAATTTTGTTCTCTCCTTGAGGTTATGGCCACAATTCCTCAAGGACATTAGGATGTGTACCTCCCAGTTTTCTTTCATCCACCCTCTCCACTGTCCCTTTGCTTTCTGTGCCCATGAAGGGACGGTGGATTAGCCTCTCCTATTTCCACGTGACCTCATCTGTGTTTGATTTTTCTGCCTACTTGAAATTGGCCATGGGGTTAAAATTTAGTCCTTTCATCAGTCGTGCCAGGAATTGGACTTGTTTATCTTGTTTATCTGATGATGGCTCCTTAATGGGGGGGGGCATACATTTAGCACGAACATGCCTTGATGTGGGCCTTGATACAGAGAAATGAGAGGACCAGAGCTTCTAAATGGTTGAAGGTGAAGGAAAGACGATTACAGATGTGCCTCAAGGGCATCTGAACCTTGTCTCTCTCAACTTACTTCCTGCTACACTTATCTGACCCCATACACCCCCCCCCACCCCCCAGTCACACACACACAGACAAACACCCCACACCCTCCCATCGTCATTATCAACATCATCATCATCATACACTAATATCCCTCACTCTAACGCAAAAAGCTGCTCTCATAGATTGACACTTATTAATTCACTTGCTGACAGCGTTTCAACATAGCTTGTAAGTGCAGGAAATAGCACATAATCAACAAGCTTCTAAAATTAGATGTTACAAGAGGTAAGATCTTGTGCCCGAACCGAGTTCGGGGTCAATCCGACCTGGTCGGGTCGGGCTCAGAAAGTCAACAGTTAGTTTCGGGTCGGGTCGGGCTTTAACACCGTCGGGCTCGAGTTGGGTCGGGCTGGATTTTTATGGACTCGGGTTCGGGCTTAAGATCCAGCCCGAACTTGATACCCTCGGGCTCGGGCCGAGTTGGGCTTTAATATCGTCGGGCTTGGTTCGGGTCGGGCTTGATTTTTTAGGCCCGATCTTACCTCTAGATGTTACCCCCCCCACCCCCCCCATCACTACATTGATGGAAATGTGAGGAAACGCAGCCATAACAGCACTCGCATTGCTCAACATCAGCTTTCCTCTCCTGCACCACAGCTGGACTCCTGGGAGCATGCAGAGGGTCTGTTTATTTGTGCAACAAAGTAATCAGGGGTCTGTCGTTACAGGACCTAGTCTTTGCACCTTTTGTCTATCTCTCTCTACCAGCCCCATCCTCTCTTCTGTTTCCATCAGTCACCCTCCCTTTGTACTACCATCTCTTTTACCGGCCCTAATTTTTTTTAAATTTAAGTTTCATCATTATCCAAATCCTTTCTTTGACCCTTGATGACCTTGGGATTTGTTTGATGTGGTACTGGCAAGAAGACAAATGAAGCAAAGATGAAAGATTATTGTTTAAAGGGGGATATTTCCATGATCAGGCTTTTTAAAAGCAAACATCTCCCCTCTGTGTGTGTGTGTGTGTGTGTGTGTGTGTGTGTGTGTGTGTGTGTGTGTGTGTGTGTGTGTGTGTGTGTGTGTGTGTGTGTGTGTGTGTGTGTGTGTGTGTGTGTGTGTGTGTGTGTGTGTGTGTGTGTGTGTGTGTGTGTGTGACAGAGAGACAGAGATTGATAGGAGAAAAGAAGCCTCGCGGCTGTGTGTCTCCGTGCGATGACGCCAAATGATGTCGGTCGACATACGCACACTTTCTCTTGTTCCAATCAAAAAAATGTGAAGTGCAACAACATGCAAATAATTTAGACTGTTTTTTTGTGGTTTAAATCATGAGATTCCTTGAGTCAAAAGGCAAGCATAAGCAAACAAGATCACTCATGTGGCCACAAGACTGCCATTCTTCTTTCCAGAGATTTTTGTTGTAATTATTCATCTTATTTCATTTTGTTTCCAACAATAAATAACAGAATTCATAAGAAGTTTTGTGTGTAATAACTTCAAAACATCTTTGTTAAATGTCACCCTAGGTTGAGGTTTAACACCTGCCACTTGCTAATGTTACGTAACAGTCTAATTTTAGTGGGGAAAAATGAAATTAGCTCAATCACCATTAGTAGTTTGCGAGGGAAAAAAATGTGATTCACTATTAAGTGGAAAAACTTTTTAGCAACTGGTAATTAGCATTTTAGTGGGTGGCTTGAGTCCTGTTAAGGTTTCAGGAAGACCCTGTAGTAACAAAGCATAAAGATGGACTTCTGATAGCAAGAGGAAGAAACAATCTTGCAATAAATATCCTGCAATTCCAGGGATGACTGACAGTTGTGTAACCGTA
The DNA here is from genome assembly GCA_013358685.1 of Antennarius maculatus. Lineage (NCBI taxonomy): Eukaryota > Metazoa > Chordata > Actinopteri > Lophiiformes > Antennariidae > Antennarius > Antennarius maculatus. The sequence continues at coordinate 12,804,029 of CM023620.1, read as the reverse complement.
CGGCTAATCAAAATTATAAGTGTGTAAATCATCTTGAAATTAATGGTGAGATTTGCTATTGTTAAGAGGAATCTAATCCAATCCATCCATCCATCCATCCATCCATCCATCCATCCAATGTAATGAGAGGTATGAATATGTAAATTTATAGAACACATTTGTGTTTTGAAATCTGTAAATGTAAGTTCAAATCTGTGAATTTAGATGGATATTAATGGCTAAAAGGTAAAACTGAAACTACACAGGTCAACAGTTACTGTTCAGGTTGACGTCACTGGTTAATTCAAAACATTTTAATATCATGCTGAGGTGATCTTTGTATAATGAGTTATTATAAGTACCAGTCTGCTTCACCAGTCAGTGGTAGGACATACTGGTGGTTGTTGTTTCCTCAGTACGTATTCTTTTATTACATAGCATTTACATTTCACCACACATCTGATTTTTTTACCCAGTGGTTTATATTATCTAGTGACTGTTTGTGTGTGTGTGTGTGTGTGTGTGTGTGTGTGTGTGTGTGTGTGTGTTGCGTGTCACCCCTCCACAACTCAACTATTCATACACTCCTTATTTGAATTCACCTGGACTCTCCTGAGTTAATGCAATTTACATTATACTTATATTCACCAGATATATTTACAATGAACTGACATTACAGTACAGTCTTTTGTGAACCTATGATGCCTCTTATTTCCCTTTTCATCTCCAGAGACAGACAGGCGGGTGAATTTGGGCTGGTCCTCCTTCTGAACAACAGCATCTCCGTCTACACCACTCAGCACAGAAGTATCTTGTTTTTCAACTAGTGGTTTTCTTAAGCCACAATATTTGATGTGGGCCTCCCTAAATCACACAACATGCTCTCTAAACATGAACTACATTCATCTTCGCTCCACGTCCTCTGAACTCCCCCTGGTTTGTTGCTGCTTTTGTTGAATTATTGTGCAACAGAGTAGAGACAAGAAGAGAGTGGCCTTGATCTCAATGAAGTGATTTTGATCCAACCAATCCAGCAATTAGGCTACTGAGGGAAGAGTGAACCTCTAATCCCGGATGGGACACATGTGTTCTTTGTAGTCCTAATGTCTCTCTTCCTCCTCTGTCCACATCACTATCTGATGGGATACAGAGTTAGTATTAAACCAATGCCCCAGATGGAAGCCTACCATTAAAATGGAGATGTTGTGCTCTTTGAGGCTGAGGACTTTTAATTATAAGCTGTCGGCCCGATGTAGTTGTGTTTCCTCCATTCTGCTGAATAGAGGGTTTGCTTGACGCTGACTGGAGACATGGTGCCAGGCTCTAGAGGCAGCGTAGGTACTTTGCGGGTATGAGACAAGGCATGCCACCACAACAGGACTCCCATTTTGGGGGGGGGCAGAGATGAAAGGCTTTTATCTCCCCTTACACCCGCCTCCCCCGTCGTCCTGTTCCCCTCCGAGCTCTGACTGGCGGTGCAGTAGGTGGAGGATAGAACAAGGATAACCAGACTGGTTGTTAACATATCAGCTGCTGTTCAAGTTTCAAGGGCATCCAGGGAGATCAAAGTGAAGCATTCAGTCCAATAGCATGACATTGTCTCGCTCAACAATCCATCAAGCCTCCGATTCATCTGCCACTGAATGAGGAAGTGGTCGTGAGCAATGGAAGGTCTTTCACCGACTCTGAACGGGCTTTGATAAGCCAGCACAAAGAATGTGTCATAATAGTCTCATACAAAGTGCAATGTCATTTTCTTTTCATTTGTTTATTGATGCCATTAAACCAGAAGGAACCAACCCACCTATTTGCATTCAGTTAATGATGATTAATGTCTGGCAGGTGACTGCTATTGAGCAAGTCAGGTTTTCTTTCTTTCGTTTTTCTTTCTGTCTTCCCTTCTTTCCTTCACTATGCGGTAGCTCTTTTTCCTTCCCTCTCCGGGGTGCTGCCGTGAATTTCTCCCATCCCCTCTGGGACTTCTTTATTTTTAAGTTTTGTTTTGTTTTCCGGGGAACTCTGCATTTACACCCATCAACCCTTTGATGTTGTTGCCTGGGTGCTGGTGGACAAAAGAGCCTCCATCAGCTGGATTTAAGGATGGTGTGGTAGGGGCAGGGGGGTGGCAGGGGTGAATAAAGAATCAAAGTAACTGGAATGGGGTTTGAAGGCAGAGGACTCTATGTGAAACTGTGAACCCTGTACCCTTCTTAAATATGGGCCAGGGGTTCACAGTTGTCCTTGCTTTTATTATATTTTTTTTGACTGTTCCCCTTTGTGCTGCGTGTCATTGACTCCACATGTCTATATGTGGCCATACATGTTCAAACATGCTGATGGAACTGTCAGGCAGGTGATATGAAAGACTTCTGGCTGCAGTTGCACGTAAATTTCACTTTGTTCTGTGCATTGGCTTTTTTTTTTTTTCAGCATCACAGCACCACACTGTTTGCTGACACCTCGCTCTATGATATCTCGGTTGTAACCTCTTCTACGCTGCTTTCTGCACCCCTTGTCATGCACAGCAAGAGCTACTGATGCCACTGCTGCCCCTCACACCCCCCACAGTGGGGGAGAGACAGTCTGTGCTCCCTCAGCCCATCAAATCCCTGCAGGACCACTCTGGTCCGCTGAAGGTGAATTCAGGGAGCAGCCTTTGGTGATGCCGACACAGCAGCGCTCTTTCACCGTGGACCTCATTAAACCTGACAACATCCCCTCAGCCTTGGCTTTATTGTTCAGCCAGCTTAATGCTAAAAGGCAATTAAAGGCATCACCAAGGTGCAGGTATTAATGCCTTTGAGGGGCACAAAGGCATTGTAGATAAAAATGACAGCTATAATGTAAATCAAGGTTTTTCTTTGTCAGTGGAAAAAAGTTGAATAAACTATGTCATCCTGTGTAAATGTTATGCAAATAAGGAAAGTGCAAAAAAAAAAAAAAAAGCTGAAGAAAAAAGTTCAGGTAGTATGTACAACCCAATATCCGAAAAAGTCTGGATGCTGTGTGAATAGAATGTAATGAATTGCAAAACAGAAAATAACACAGTAACTTTGGAGGTCACCAATAACTTGTCAAAAAAGTTGAAAAAAGTTGTGAAATGAAATGTTTTCATAAACACTATAAAACATCATTAAAAGATTCAAAGAATGTGAAGATCCCTTTGTATGTCAGGGATAACTCAAAAAATCAACAACCTAAAACCAACATTTGACAGCTGTGAACATCAGGCACCACAGGCAACGCTGCCATAAAGAAATACGATTCTGTGGTGACATCACTGCATGACCTCGGGAACACTTCCAAAGCCACCATCTATGGACACAGATTATCGCTTGCATAGTGAACGAGTCCAAGTGCTAAACTGTCCTTCCTGGAGTCTCGAGTTGTCACCCACTTAAAACATCTGGTGCAAAATGAAACATGAATACAAGAAGGAACTCTGAGCTGCTGAAATCCTACATCTACAACTACTTTCCTCAGTTCCCAAACTCTTCCAGAGTGTTGATAATCGTATAGGCCATGCAACACAGTGCTGTTTTCTGTTACATATGGGATTTCAGTGCTTTGCAAATCATGATACAATATGCATGTGCGTGTGCGTGTGTGTGTGTCTGTGTGTGTGTGTGTGTGTGTATCACATAGAAGATGACACCACAGCGCATCACATTTCCTGCCAAGTGGAGGACATCCTCCAGGAAAGTACCTGATCTGAGAGATGAGTCAAGTAGAGTGGGTACCACACAAAGAAAAAACACTTTTAATGTTTGATCACATTGCTCTTTAAATGCTGGACGTGCACGAAACTGTTTTATTAAAGTTGTTAGGGTTCACCATATTAATACAAAAAAAGAGGATTTCTCACTGTTGAGTCCACAACATGTCTCTGATGCCCATATGGCCAAACAGTCGGACTTAGTAGTTTAAAAGTCTTGCGGCTGTTGAGAGGCATTTTCATGATTTTGTTTGTGATTCAATAAACATTGAAAATGAAAAAGTAGAACAAATAACCTCACCTGCTGGATTTTTCACATCTTGGACAGTTTGTTGTTTGCAAGGTGGAAAATTTAGGAAATGTGGTGAAACTGATCACAGCAGTTCTGCTGCCAGGGTGTTTTCACTGAAATTAGGAGATCAAAGTCTAACTTTCTGCATCGGTTGTTTAACTCTCTCCACATATACAATCATCAGACTGTTTAGAGCCGATACCCTGCGGCTCGCTCCTCTTTGGATTACTCGTGGACATACATCTTCACTTGTTATTTATTTGCTTGTATGGAGTCACGAAAGGAGCAGAGGGTAAAGAGCACGAGCTCCACATGCTGGAGGGGCTCCACTATGTAAACCACACAAATGGATCTAATTGGAAATGGTCATAGCACAGATGAATGAAGAACTGTATAAACAGTCTGTGAACCATCAATACGTACTTCAGCATGGCAAAGCGACGCAAATGCAACATCTGCCCCAGCAGCTCTACAGGAGGGTAATTAGGAGGTATTTATAGGTAGTGTAGGAAACAGAACTGCAGCTTTAACATCTAATACAACTATTGTCAACTATTGTGCTGTGCTGTCTTAGCGTACTCCTCTCTGAATGCTGTTTAGTGGGATCTGATGTCCGGTTTTGACACATAGAACGTGTGAAAACTGAGTACAGTTTGCTGAAATTTCACTTACTTTCTCAAGACTTCAAACACACCATGAAACAACAAAAGGAAGTCTGGCAATCGAGCATGGCTATGTTTTTCTGTCTCCATCATTACCACATTTTGAGGTTTTTCCATCTCAAAAATCATGTCTGCAGCCGTCTCGGATGGACTTAAGTAGTTTACTCAGGTGTGAATGAACAAGATCTGTTTCCCCTCACAGCACCTGAGGTGCATTGATGAATAGAATTGCACTGATAGCTGTGCTTTTTTGTTGTCGAGTGTCTGACCTTCCTTTTCCTATTGTGACAATATTTCTTCAACTAAGAGAGATGAAGGAAGGAGATAAGCCCCGTTAGCATATTCAAGGTTTTGTAACCCTGAAGGCAGAGTGCATGCTACACCCTGTCCTGTCTGTGCTTTCTCTTTGGTCAGCAGCCCACCGTCTGAGGATATTCACTCATAAAATAACCTTTTCCCATGACCTCAGTGGGGATGAAGATCTGTCTGTGAAATACTGCTGACTTAGTGTTTCATTCATCTCATCATTTACTTAAGCATCGTGAAAGGAAGAATCTATCAGTTTTTAGAACCAATTTCTATAATGCAGCACTCTTCCTCTAAGTTTCTAACAATATGTTTTGTACTCATTTTTTAAATTTAAGTTTTTTTATTTCTGATGGATGAATCAATGATTAGCTTTTAATAATTAATAGCAGTTACTCTCCAATATGAGGGCTTGCTGTTTGTGGAGGCAACATGATGTGTGTTTTTCATACATTCGACATAATTAATAAATGAGAAAGTAGTCAGTAAAGCTAAACATTCCCCTTATGGATAGTTTTAACTGGTTTTCTTCCAGTGCAGGAAATAAAAATCAGCAGCTCACCTTTGAGATTCTAATTGAAAGCACATTTCAATAGAACCGTCACTCCTGCAGCTGTATTCGTTCAGCTTTTATTTAATGTTTAGGCGTCAAATCGGAGGGGACAGGGGTTCACTATATAGTTACGTGCTTAAGCAAAGAAGGTGTTGATGCAATTAGTGTTGCTAATCTTGGACACCTCACACCCTGTTGTTAACACTGAAATTACACATTAAATTGCTTTTTTCTTCTTTGTAAATTTTGTGTGAGTTCTCCTATCAGGGAGTAATTGTAAGTCAACAAAGTCCTCACTCCCACACATTTCCACAGCTGAGTGAACTGGGTTCCAGTGGCTGGGGTAGAGCTATTAGTCAGCAGGATTAGTGCTGGATAGGGGGAAATGGAATAGGTCTGTGGGACACCTGGTCCTTTCTATTTGGGCATTCAGACATATCATAGTTTTGCCTCTTGACAGAGCCAGGATGCAGGATATTACCCTCCCATTGATGTGCCTCCTGAGGTTCCATGTAGGTGTCAGCGTAACATCCGACAGCATCACTGATATCTGATCGTGTCGTGAACAGCCTTACTTCCACTCTGTGAGTCATTCTGATATCTCTGCATATGACAGAAGCTTAGTTGTTTTTTTTTTTTTTGCCAAATCAAGCACCCAAGCCCCTGGGATGTTTAGAGCCCTGACAGGAACACTGACCAGCAGGGGGTTGTGTTAAAGTCTGCTCTTTTGATGAATAATATAGAAAAAAATAAAAATAAAAATCGGTGACAGAAGTGAAAGAGAAAAGGAGATTAACTCTTTACTTAACAGTCCCTTTGTCAGATGCCATAAAAGCCTCTGTACAGTAAGTCAGATTCAAAGGATCTTCCCTCTTTTTTTGTCTGTTACATCTTTCTCTTCTCCAGTGTGTTTCATCAGAGGATGACTGATTGGTTTTAGAACATGACGTTGCTCTTTGCTTAATGTTAAAGAAACATAAGAGCACCAGCAGCCCCTTTGAAGAATGTTCAAGTTTACTGATGTATTTCTAGTAGAGCTGTCAGTTTAATGTGTTAATTAGATTAATTAATTACACTGCAAATTAACACGCTATAAAAATTAACGCAATTAATCGTGAGTGGCAAGTCAATGCACAATCATTTTAAATTTGGCCCATTGAGGAACCCATAGGCTGCAGTGGACGTCACTTTGTCCCTGCGCCACTAGTCAAAAACAAGGTGACTGACAACAGAGATGGACGCGACACAGGAGAGCGAGGCAAGCCCACTTGGACCTTTAGGCGGAAAGTAAGAAAGTAATGTCCTAGATTTCAAATTCTTTATTTCTGTGCCTTTAGCAGGTATGAGATTAAAATGTGATTATTAGATTAATTAATTACAAATCCTGTAATTAATTAGATTTATTGTCTTAATCGCCTGACAGCGCTAATTTCTAGGAAAGTTTTTTTTTTCTTAAATTACAGCCAATTGTGAGTGGACACACTCCTTTGCTGTTTTGGGGTATAGTTTGCATTTTATATCTGGAAATAAGTTTTGCTCTCTCCTTTACATCACATGGAGTTGTTGCTGAAAGCATTTATGGGGCAAATGTCAGAAACTTCAGGTCAAAACTAATTTTCTATTGATCCCACATCTTACATATTTTATTTGATTATAATACTCTTGCATCATCCATTTGACTTGCAGACTGTCATCTCCTACAGCATTAGCCAATCATAATCAAAGCCTGACTTGTATCATATGAAATTGTACATTAACTCCATCTTCCTCTCACTCCTCCATCCCAGCATCTTTCCTTTAGCTCTGGTTTATTTCCAAGCTCACGTCAACACTGGCTGGTAAATCACCCCTCCAGGTCACCCTGTTTTCATGCCAGAGAATCACAGACTGTCAGTTCCCTCTCCCATACATACTGTATGGGAGAGGGGAAAAAAACACCTACAGAATGGTACCCTGCTGTGGCTCCTGGAGTTTTTCCTTAACTCCGGTACAACAGAACTGCAGACACACATGGACATCTGTAGTCTGAGAATAAGCTGGAGCATCAGTGTAACTTATTATATATTTTGAAACAATGCATTCTTGTCAAGGATCGGATCAATTATTGCTGAAAACATTTCAGAGTAGAACGGGTGGCAATGGTTGCAGTTCTTGATTTGTTGGCAATCCCTACAATATTTTAAGATGATTTACTTTTAAGTTTGAGAGAAAACACTTGCTCTGCTCTTTTATTGCTTTGAACTACTTTTGTATTAAAAAATTGTGTATAATAGTAAAAAGCACCAATGCAAAGTAAAATTCATAATAACAAGGGAATATGTTTCATGTAAGAGAAGGTTATATTTGGTATATTTTTATCAGTTAATGTAATCAAAGTAAATGTTGTGACTGTTGAAGTGACAGTATATAAATTGATTATATAACGTAAATATATATTGGTGACTTTTTCAGGGTGAGTCCCATTTAACCAGGTACATAAAATAGATGGATGTTTGTATATTAATTATGCTATCTTTCTTTTATTCATTAGTTTACAAGTACAATTTGAGTTTCAGTTCGACAACGCAGTTTAAGAAGCAGAAAAACTATTAATTTTGGGGAAAAAGTAGGATTCTTGCCAGAGGAAAGCACAGAGGTCTCTGAAGTCCTACGGATTCATCCTCTGGAACCACAGATGTTTGTGTGAACGTCCATGTCAAGCCAGTTCTTAATTAGTGAGAACTGGATGTGTGGTGGACAGACCAACCAACCCCCCACAAACATCGCAACACACCAAGTTTGCCATACAAACTTCTGTGCCCCTACACTGTAAGGCCTACAGTGTTGTTTATTGTGGGTTAGGCCACAGCATCAGCAGCCTCATATTAATAGATTAACGGTTGACATGTGACCTAGCACAAGTGGAGTGAGTCCATACCTGCCCCTGAGAGAGAGTCTCTTTGCTTTGAACCTGTACCACAAGGGATTATGGTTCAGATTTGTACGACGCAGCTGACAGGAAGCTGTTAAAGTCAAAGACCAACACTGCATCCTGACCTCCTGCCCTTACATCCTGACCTCTCCTGCAAACCGACATGAGCCCTTGTCTACATGAAAGCTGTCCTGTTAACTAATTTAGAGTTCCGGCGCCCCTGACCACTGTGAGGACAGTCAATATGCTGGCCTCTGGACTTGTGTTGGGAACTTTAGACAGACTTGTTTGACCCCTTAACTCTTGCTTACACTAGCTGAGGAGTTTGTTTTCTATCCAAACTTACGAGAGAGACAGTTTGAAGACAAACTGAACCATGTCTGCTGCTTTCATTGCCATTGTCCGCATGATAAAAAGGGGATTATTGATTTGAGCATGATTAACCCGTCACTGAATGCTTCACGTGTGCTGATGAAGTCCTTCAACAACTCTGAAATGGGCCAAACTCACACTGTGCCACCTGGCACCAGCTAGAGATTTTAGTCATTACTCCCTCCTTTCTAACTATCATCAAACATCAGCCGTTTAATCATTCCGAACGCATGACCTTCAGGTTCACAGCATCTCTAAGCGTGACTGATGGATTTTGGAAGGGTTAGTGCAGGACTATTTTTACACTTGCTTTGATGGGACCTAAAAATAGAATGCTCTGCTGACCTTCGGTCTGGTCTTCTTATTTGCTGTCCGAGTCCCCCCCAAACACACACACACACACACACACACACACACACACACACACACACACACACACACACACACACACACACACGTACACACACACGTACACAGATACACACATATACACACACACCCCTTTTGACGTCACTTGACCGTACTGCTTTTTTTTATTTTTAGACTCACCCAAAATTAATTGAATGACCTTGTTTCATTGGGTTTGTGCAGCGTTATGTAAGGGGATTACTCTGTTGTTATTGCCTGTGCTCTGACCATGTAGGCCAGTGCTCAGAGCATGGAGGCGGAGAGCAAAAGGGGCTTTGGCTGGAGGAGGAGGGTAATTTTGTTAAGGTTGTAGTAAAGGGCTCCAGAAATAACCCAGCGACTGGTCTAATTGTACATCTCTCTTGCTCCCTTTCCCTCTTCAGCTGCATGCCAAGGTCTTTGACCTTATCATCCACATCAATGGTTCCGGAAGAATCCTTTCCGCCCCCTGTGGCTACCAAAGCCCCGGCCGATACACAGAGCACAGCAGCAGACCATCTTCAGCTTCGGACTAACGGCCAAGAGCCACAACCAGTTAGGAGTGATCCCGGCACAGAGCACAAGTTGCTCAAACAGCCAGGTATGTTCTATTCATCCCCAGCATGGGTTCTGTGGCTCTTTAACCGAGATTAGCCCAAGGACCCCAGACCCTTCAGAGAGGCGCGGGGGGCCTCCAGGAAACCCGCATGTCATACACGTATATAGTCAACAGAGACGCTGTCTCATTATTTACATTCTCCGCAGACACATGCAAGCTTTGCATGAAACGTAAGCATACCAAAAACGCCTGCAAACATGTTCTGTTTGTGCTTTTTTTTTTTTCCACAGGGCTGTTTGTGTGTTTGTAACTTCTCATGTATGTGAGTTGCGTGCAGAACTGGTCTCCGCTGTGTCCCCTGCAGCATTCCAATATGGTTAGATAGCTCCATGCCCATGAGGGGGCCACAAGGGCCTCTTGTCTCCTGAGCACTAATGTGTCGCAGCCCTAGATCAAACACAGCATGCATGCAAGCGCATACATGCACACAAACAGAGAGCAGACGCATGTCATCACAAATGTCTATACCCACAGACAAGTGTAAATGAAATGGAAATAAAATGAATTAAACAGACACCTGTGGATGTTTTCCTGTCATCTATGTCCTTTGCAAGACATTTTGGAGTGTCTGGATGACTGTCGAATTTGTCTTTTTAAGACTTCAAGTCAACACCTTGTTTTATCCAGGTTAAAAAATATTATTTAAATAACACATACTTGGAGCAGCATCCCTCTTTTAAGAATGTACATGGAACAGTAAATGTATTTTATGTGCCTATTCCTGATACAAGGGGAATTATTTCTGCATGTAAGTGCTTAAACATTGATGTATTTGATGTACACTTAACAATTGCCTGCTTAGATGCTATTACAGTCATTCCAGACAGGCCAGCAGCCAAAGAAATGGGTGTGTTTGTCATAGATGGGACCCTAGTTTGGGCCTCAGAAGAAAAGAGCTTTGAGATGACAGAAAGTTGGAGGAAGGAGAGAATCTGTGTCATTCTAACAGGAACACCGTCAAAGACAAGTTAGTGGAGAATTATGGAGAGAAATTTGATACAATCCTAACGTTCCCTCAAAAGAACTCTGAAGGCCCACAGACGAATCCAGCCCAGACCCAGTTTACTGTTACCACACAGCCTTATCAGACTAGTGCAGATTTAACAGCCTTCTATTTGTATTTCTATAAAAATACACTGTAATCCTACAGAGGAACGTGTTATCCTGAACCTTCAAAGGGGCCGATCTCTAGATTTATTTCATGACAGTTTTATTTTTAAACAATAACCACTGGTCCAAAATGTCTGAAGGCAGTCACGCTTGTTCCTAACACAATATAATCACATTGATTAAAAAAAAAAAGGGTCATTGGTAGATTGTAAAGTTAACCAAATCAAATCTGGCGCTCAAAAGATAATATTGATGTCAACTACTATAATCAGGCAAGATATCTTCTGGCCATGATGAGGATCTTATTCCATGTGTAGTGCTGTCTACAAAGGCTGGAGACAGATCAGTCTGTCTCCTGGTAAAGCTTCTCACTGCGGAGCTTCTCCAAAGCGTCTGGACTGACTGTCGACACTCCCTGCCTTTAATGTATGATCAAGAAAAGCTTTAACTCATTACTCTCAACGCCCCTCCCCATTCTTGTCCTAACTGCTTTCGTATGTTTAACAATACTGCCTTCAGATGTAATTTGTTCCACTAAGATGCATAAGGAGAAAAGTTGTACAGTAGTGCACTATTTTGCCAGAGACAGCTCATATTGGTGGAAAAGTCTGTAACGGATCCAACTGAGTATTTTTATTTCAACTGAAAGGATTTGTAATTGGAGAAGATCCCTTTCAGCTCTTTTAAATTTCAGTAAAGGCACTTTATTATCACTATTAATCAAAAATTGCTCCTTTTACAGTTTTTTTTACCATGTAAATATTATAGTTGTATCATCTTTTTGTTTTAACAAGATTATTTGGTTTGACATGTGGTAATGAAACTGTCTGTAGTGTTTTTTAATGCTTGATCCACTGGTGGATGTGGAGGCACTGTGGAGATGGTCTAGATGCTGCAGTGACTTGAATTAGGGGGCAGCAGTTGCTCAGTCCACTCGGTATTGGGCTGGGGTCTGGAGGATGGCTGGTTCAAGACCAGAACACCTCCTGAACACTGTGGAGCTGCCCTTCAGCAAGGCACCATCCCCTAACATGTTGCTCATTTTGTGCGCCCCACATGAGAGCTGCCACCACTCTCTAACTCCCATTTTCTGCATGCTTATAGGCCTCTTGTAGACATGTGATTAGAGTGGGAAAGAGTAATTTCCCTACGGGGAATATTATTATTATTAACCCAGCCCATTATTTATATCATAAAATTCTTTTTTCACATTTAAATTCCTTGTGCACCACCACACCAAAGATGGCTCAAATATGTCTTCTGAGGACCTGCTGGAGATGTTACTCTTGGGAAGCACAAAGCCAGTCTGAGCTCCAATAAAAAGGTATTGGGTCAAATTCCAGGTGTTGAAAGCCGATGTGATCCTGGACTTAAACCTCGGCTGCTTCCAGCTGTATGTGAGCAACATTTGTAAACACAGTGAGTCACCCGAGAGCCACACAAATAAATAGTGTGAGGTGTTGCGCAGCTATACTGACTCACAGTGAAGACACTTTGGTCAACTTCACCGCGGCTGGAAAACCATCACAGACACATAGGTTAGAAAACCCCACATTAGCCTCTCCCTCGCAGGCCCAGCGTCCCCCTCTGCTGTGATGAAAGGAGAGAAAGCACCTCTACTACTCGCCTCTTTTGTTTATTTACCTTCAGAATTACACCCTGCTCTTCTTGGACCATGTTCCAATGTGTTTTGTTATGTTTCCTTTCAAACAGAATATCTATGCGTGTGGTCTATGGGCCATGTTTTGCTAACACACGCACACATTCATGCACACACACTCCCATTCAACTTTCCCCCTGTGCCAGAGTTCCCCTTTGCCCTTCCCCCCACCTCTAACTAAACATTGCAGGACAGCAAAAGGGAACTTCAAAGTGGCCGGAGGGGGTACTCCTTTTTTCCTGGCACTTGTCATCATCTAAGGGACTGGCTGCTCCCCTTATTACTCTAATTGCTTCCAACTGCTCCAGGAGGCTTTGATGAAGGGCGCCACGGAGCACGCTGGAAGCACCTGTTGTTGCAAGGAGGAGCACAGGTGGGCCTTACTGGTGGTGGCAAAGAGGGCATGTGGAGAGCACTCCTTCTTTCCACTTAAAATAAAAACCCAAAAAATACAGAGGGAGAATCATATTGTAATGAAACACTGAAGTATTTATGAAATTGCAATTACACAGAAGTCAAACACGCCAACAAACTAAACATGTGAAGTGGAAGGCGAAGTCAAAACTGGGCAGACGAGCAAAGCTGTGGCTCCATCTTGTGGTAACATGATGCTAGAAGTCCAAAAGCTGCATCAAAAAAAGAGAAGAACAAAACAGAGACTGTGAAATTTAAAATTAAACTTTGTACAACAGGTTACTTATGCACAAGCAAGTCAGAATATTTGCAATCAATAGCGGATTTTATCAACAAAATGCAAGAAGGTAAAAAAGTTAAAAAAGCTGCTGACTTAAAAGAAACCTCAAAGTTAAGAATGGACAAAACCTTTTCCTGTAACGACAAACACTGAAACGCATTTGCATTGTATTATCATCGTTAATGGGTTTTAAGTCAAGCATGGATTTATTGATCTACATACCAACTGTGGTAAGATCTTTTCAAAGTGCTCAATATCCACTTGTTGACAGTCCTCAGCCTCAGCTTGTTTTTGTGATCTCACAGCAGCCTCTGGATAAATAGTGCAAAATATGAAGAGATTCATCATCAAGCAATCTGAATATGTCTGTATCGAACAAAACTCCTTACCTTGGATGAATATTTTGAGCATTTCTGCCATGAGCAACACAGCGTCTCCACTCACTATAACAGAGTGACACAGATTAGGTCTAGGATCACAAACAAAACACAAACTGCTCAAACCACTGGAAAAAAATTATGTCACACAACTCACATCTGGTTTTGTCCTCCTTAAAAAAACTTGACAAAAGCTTGCTTACAGTCTCCTTTAACGAGGGGAACAGAGAACAACATCATCATTGTGCATTTGACAAATCTCAAAAAACAACACTTTTCAGAGCATTGCCTTTGTCTGACATTAGCTGACAGCTTTGAGATCTCGGATACAGACTTGTTCCACAGTAGAGGATCAAACGTGAAAACAGCTTCAGAAGAATCAGAATCAGAATCAGAAAATGTTTTATTGCCAAGTACAGTAAACTTTACCATACGAGGAACTTGACGAAGAATCATATTGTATTCAAACATGGAAGTAATGAACATGGAACATGGTTCTGATTCTGGAAACAGGAAACAAACCTTTCCCACATGATCTGAGCGTTCTGGATAAAAAATAAATAAACTGCCTCTTGGTGTAGCTGAGGACTCTTGCAAGAGTATCCTCGATTAGCTAAAACTGTTGTTGTTTTTTTTAAACAAGACATTTCACTTACATTAGCCTGGTTAGAATACATAGCTCAAATGTATTTTCTTTTAACCTTTACATTTTGTGCTATATTATAATGCAGATTTTAGTGTCACAGAGTCAAGTGAGCTTGAATTTTGAATCTTTCTTCCTCAAATTATTAAATTATTCCAGTTGTAGAATGTCCGTCTCATCCACTTAGTGATCACCGCTACATTACTTCACTGGATGTCAAACGTGTAAAAATATACGCTTGTGTCCTGAGAACAAACTGGTTTTGGATACATATTGATTCAGTTTTAGTGTTAGTGGATAATTGATTGATGTCCCATACGTGTAGTTTAATTATCTGACAGACAAAGCGGGAACAAAGTTCCCTGCAGACTTAACGCCACTAGAACAGAATCCTCCAGACAACTTTCAAATGAACGGACTCAGTCAGCTCATTACGTCATCCCGGGAAACAACAGAACATTTCCGTTAAAACGTAATTTATTTACAGAGGTAAATAAATAATATTTAGTGAAGCAGCAATAAAACTGTAGATTTCAACGAGGCGGTAACACTTGTGTAGCTACCTTCTTGAGACAAGGCTCTGAGTCCGCTTCCGCCATCTTTTTGAGGCTGAGTGAGAAACTTGACGTATGGTGAAGGGATTGGTCACCAGTCTATGACGTCATTAGCACCGCCCTAAATGAACGATAAACGAAACAATAGATTTTGTACAATTCCAGGATTTGGGTCATCATCAGTCGATTGACTTCATGCACGATAACTGTTTCCTAAATAAATTCACTTAAATTATATCAATATATTACATGAATGAATATTAGTTTCACATGATTTCCCATCATTAAAAAAAGAAGGTAAAATAAATAAGAATAAAAATCCTTCTTTTGCGTGGGTGCGGAGGGTGTCCAGACTACAGCGTGTGGACTGATGACTGGAGTGGTTAATCACTTAGCCTCTGCCAAGTTGCCCTTGAGCAAGGAACTGGACCCCCCCAAACCACTCCCAGGGAGCCACCACCTAGCGGCCCATCATTGTGTGTGTTAATCCTAAAAAGAATAAATAATTGTTCTTTCACAGTGACATGGTGAATACCATTCATTCATTCATTCATTCATTCACTCACTCACTCACTCACTCACTCACTCACTCACTCACTCACTCACTCACTCACTCACTCACTCACTCACTCACTCACTCACTCATTCATTCATTCATTCATAATACAATAGAATAAAAAAAATCTAAAATACAAATCTTGTTTCTTTCAGGGAAAGGAGTTCAACAAATGTATGAATGATGAGTTTTTATGTTCAACTACCCACCTGTGCTCCTCCTTACTGTCGCTATACTTATCACAGTAAGCTTTACTGTTCAATAAAATGTTTACAATGTCAAAATAGCCTACAATGAATTTAACATTGGTTTTATGTTGCTTTCACTATATATAATAATCAATTTAAAAGAAAGCAGAAAGAGATATATAAATTAATGAAGGACAAATGAGTCCAATAAAAGTAACATTAAAAAATGAAAATGTATCAGTAAATAAACTCCCCATAAAACAGCATGAATCCACATTGAGGTCACAAAATAATTATAAAAGTCTCTTGAGCTGACAGTGGGCAGCACAGTTACACAGGTGATAGCCTCACAGCAAGAAGGCCTGTTGTTTATTTCCTCTTGGTGCCTTTCTGTGAGGAGTTTGTATGTTCTCCCCGTGTCTGCGTGGGTTTTTTCTGGTTTGTCCAGCTTCCTCCCACCTCCAGAAACATGGATCTTTCTGTACTCCTGGTTCTAGATAATATCACCAATCACAAATGAGATCAACTCTGCTATCATTAAGATTACCAGCAGTAATGAACATGGAATTTTTATTTAAATGATTTTATTAACAAAGAGTGTACAATGATTATGTAACAATTGCCAGGAGATAATATGCAACAACCTTAGATACATTCAAATAATTTGAATGTGACACAGATACTACATATAAAGTTTTTGAAGTTTTTTTTTTGTTTAATTAACTACTGATTAGTTCTAATTATGCCAAAATATCATTATAAAAATGTTTGAATGCAGTTATATACTTATTATATTTACATTTATGGATACAGAATTTTGCCCAAACTATTTATGTCTCTGCATATTTTTATGTAGTGGTTTGCAAATTAATATTTAAATATAATTTTAGAGAAATTTCTTTCACTTTAGTTTTCACAAAATTTTTTGGGGGCCAGAAATGTCCATACTTTCCTCCAGTTGATCTGATTTACAAAAGAATAAAACAAAATGGAACATATAAATATTCTTTTTGAAATAAAAACATAAATTCCTATCACTTTTTTGGAATGAGTGAAACACCATTTTTCCTATTATAGTTTCTACAGAACTGGTGAGAGGAACAGGCAATAAATTTAGATTAACAATTCTGAATAACATTTTTACACCTTTTATAGCATAAAATACTATTACATATTCTTTAGCTGTTTCTGGAAATGATTGTGTTTAAAAAAATCTGAATATGACATGAATTGTCCATTACAATTAAAAAGTTGAATTACTAGTATAATCTGTTTGTCAACACAATTACAGAAGTATAATAATTTATTTTTGTACAGTATGGCCAGATTATTCCATATCATATATTTGTGGGTACAAAAATTGGGCTTACATATTTGCAAACAAGCTAATAGAACTTGTTTATGAATAAAGGAGACTGTTCTTGAAGTTCTTCTACATTGTAGTTGCAGTCTGATATCAAATTCAAACCAATAAACCTAAAAATTACATTGTTGGGTATAAAGTTTCAATTGGAGATGGAATTTTTAAGAAAATGGTTGGCACAGTTAATTTTAAAAGTATTGTCAAGAGTGAAATATAAAGCATTCAATCTACCATTTTTATAGTCATTCATCACTTAGAACATTTCCTCATGAAGAGTCTGTCTGATTTCAGGACTTTCTCATCTCATCTAATTTCAATAAAGTAAGTGAAAAAATTTTTATTTTTTTTCAACACAATGCTTTGTAATTTCATAATCCATACTGTTTGTGTGTAGCATTTTCTGCTCTGATACCAGTTTTGATATAGGCCTATTTATGTACATGAGTTTTAGTCTCCCAGGTTACAATATTATCACCCTGCACCCTCAAGTGGCATATATTCTTAAGAGCCATGTTAGTCCAGAACAAATCTAAATTCATGTAACAATATTTTTATCATTTGAGACCTAAACAAATAGTTGAACAGTACTTGTTTAAATTTCCAATTGGTCATCCAACCACTGAGGGTCTTCCAGTATGTAGCCCAGGCCCATGTGACGCCGCGGTCCACTCACAGCTGCAGTGACTGTGTCCTGCATATCCCCCTCCACCTGAAACACAGTTGAAATTGCTGATGAAGAAACAGTCAGCAAAACACACCTTGAGAATCAAATACTATTACACTATCAAGATTTTTTATAAAGAAATATTGTTTGTTGTTCTATCTGTTAGGAGGGCTCCAAGAGACACAGGTCTTACCTTTGGGCTAACAACTCGTTTCACTTCCACAGAGCCTCCGATGTCATGGGGACCAGCCCATTCTGCTCTGTCTGCTTCATCTGCTGTAGAAAACGCCACAAAAGCCACTGATTGATTTTCTCTTGCATTGTAGAAAACCTGGGATCCAATGCAACAGGTAAAACATTTAAGTGACAAAAATCTTTAAGATATTCAGTTTATTATAATATTTTGCAGCCTATTTAATGAGAGATTAAGTACTTTTTCTGTTTGTACCTTACACCATGTGACGTTGCCCCAATGTCTGAAGTAAGCTCGTATATATCCTTCATTTATATAGGGATTCAACTGTAGTATAAATAGTCCATGATCCTGTTCAGTGATAAGAAAGCAAAACATTATCTGAACATTGTACATCAGGTTTAAAATATAACACCCCTGTGAATATTAGAGATATCGTTTACCAGTTCATATTTTTCAGCAAAAGGAGACATGTATTTTTTTGGGAGACGGATATACACTCTTCTGTTGAAAGGTGTCTTTTCCATGTTTCCTGGAGGAAAGACAAGTTGAGAGTCAAGCAGTCAAAAGATTCATGTGCAGTCCCAAGAACTTAAACATGATTAATTTACAGTAAGAGTATGAGACATAAAATAAAGACAGCTTCATACGTACCAGAGGTGATTATTTAGAGATGTTTACCAAGCTGTCATTCTAAGTAGACCAACATTACCTGCTTGGGAGTGAGGTCTTATATTTACAGTTTGTCAATATGTTGCAACAAGTGACCCAACTTGTCCAGCCAAGATGTTGAAGCCAGGATGTGCTAGAATATCTGACATGGCTTAGATTTCAAAATTCTTTTGATAAATGGCATTCCACTGTGTGCAGCAAAGCACCAGGTTTAAAGTCTGTTGTCACCAGTTGCATTTTTTAATATATGTAATTAAAGCAAACAAGCACGCCCAAATATGTAAATTATTTTCAAGTATAATAAACTGCTAGATAGATGGATGGGTGGGTGGGTCGGTCGGTGGGTGGGTGGGTGGGTCGGTCGGTCGGTGGGTGGGTGGGTGGGTGGATCGATCGATCGATCGATCGATCGATCGATAGATAGATAGATAGATAGATAGATAGATAGATAGATAGATAGATAGATAGATAGATAGATAGACAGACAGACAGACAGACAGACAGACAGACAGACACAGACAGAGAGACAGACAGACAGAAAGACAGACAGACAGATAGATAGATAGATAGATAGATAGATAAATACTTTATTAATCCCGGAGGAAAATGCACTATGTTTTGTCAATTGTAAATTGCTATGATGTTATTTTTACAATTTGTCTTGTACTAAACTGACTACAATGGTTTTATTTTTTTCTTCTGCCAGTGAAATAGTTTTAGCTTTTTCTATACAGTATCCTTTCTTTCCCCTCAAATAAAATGTTAAATTTTAGATTTTTTTGATTTTATGGTTACAGCAAGGTCGGTGGAGAGTCCTTACCCCAAGTGGAGGAGTTTTAAGTATCTTGGGGTCTTGTTCACGAGTGAGGGAAGGATGGAACGTGAGATTGACAGACAGCTTGATTGACAGCTTCTGCAGTGATGCAGTCGCTGTATAGGTCTGTCGTGGTGAAAAAGGAGCTGAGTCGCAAGGCGAAGCTCTCGATTTACCGATCAATCTACATTCCTACTCTCACCTATGGTCATGAGCTTTGGGTCATGACTGAAAGAACAAGATCCCGGATACAAGCAGCTGAAATGAGTTTCCTCCGTAGAGTGGCTGGGCGCACCCTTAAAGATAGGGTGAGGAGCTCAGTCACCAGGGAGGTGCTCGGAGTAGAGCCGCTGCTCCTCCGTCTTGAGCATCCAGCTGAGGTGGCACGGGCATCTGTTCCGGATGCCTCCTGGATGCCTCCCTGGGGAGGTGTTCCGAGCATGTCCTACTGGGATGAGACCTCGAGGAAGACCTAGAACAAGCTGGAGGGACTATGTCTCCAGGCTGGCCTGGGAACGCCTTGGGCTCTCCCCGGAGGAGCTGGAGGAGGTGTCTGGGAAAAGGGAAGTATGGGCATCCCTGCTGAGACTGTTACCCCGCGACCCGGCCCCGGATAAGCAGTTGATGGATGGATGGATGGATACAGCATTTTCACCCTTTTGTCTATAATGTCCCAGTGAATGACATACGTTAAAAGGCATATCAGTTTAGAAGCTATATATTAGTGTACATGCACATTTTTGTTTCAAACAAATACAAAATGTTTGACACAAAATGTGTGAATTTCCCAGTTTGGGATCATCAAAGTACAGTATATCTAATCTAATCTAATCTAATCTAATCTAATCTAATCTAATCTAATCTAATCTAATCTAATCTAATCTAATCTAAAAATTTTATTTAACCTTCAAGTGAATATTGAACAACTGAGCATCTTCCAGCATGGGTATCACAAAGGAGGTTTAGCAAGAATCCCCTCCTCCTCCTCCGAAACTATTCAGTCAGCTGCATAGGAGGAGCAGACATAATTTTTTCCCTGTTAAAATGTACAGTTTTAAACTTACCTTTAGGCAAACAACTCATTTCCACATCTCCTTTCAGATTATAAGAACCAGCCCGTTCTGTTCTGTCTGAAATGTTACTTAAGCCATTTCCTTCTTTTCCTCCAGGCTGTAGAAAACCTGGGATCCACTTCAACAGGTGAAGAAACTAGTTCAGTGACAAAACTCAGCAGAGATCTTCATAATTTAGAATAACTATTGTGTTCTTTTTCAAAGCAAAGGTGAGTTGGGGGTCAGAAATCATTGTAATGTCAGGAACATAAACATCGTAACTTACATAAGATTTTCTTCGATGAGGCATGAAATAAGGAAGCTGACATTACAGAGCACCTTACAGTAGCGCTGTGAGTCAATGAGGATAGACAGAAGTTATTTTGATGGGTGATATTACACTGTGCAAAGAAACAGTTCAATGGCTTGGTGGTTTGCTTTGTCTGAGGTGCATCTTTAACCTTGTTGTCAAGAAACTAATTGCATGATTCCAGTCGTGTTTCCCCAGGCATGAAAAGTCTTGACGTAATTGTTGTTGACTTGTCGTTCATAAATATGACATATACGTTTGTTCCATATAAGTAACCAAACACTTTTTTGGATGAACCCAGTAGATTTAATACATAAACAAGTACGTTTGGCACTTAAGCATAACCAAAGTACGACTGAAAAAGAAGCACTCACTTAATGTCACTGTCACTTAAAAATCATGAAACCAGGAAAGCTTTTTAAATATATTTCATGCCTTTGTGCTAATGAAGCAGATTTTTTTTTTTTTAAATGTATATTTACCACTCAAAGATGATGAACATTCATGAACTAATAAGTCATATATAAACTGTTTTATGTATTGTTTGGCACTGTGGTTTAACGGAACGTTAATCTGACAGTAGCATATAGACTGGGCCTGTAACCCCTTCACACGATTCTAATTGGTTATGTCTGGTACTGTATACATTTATTTGAATGTTGTGTTAAAATTGCTTAGAAAAATGCTCAGTACTTCTGAATGGTACGATGTGTGTCTGACACTGTGGAATTTACTTGTACACCTTGAACAGTAAACTTTGTCACCTTGAACAGTAAACTTTGTGCATGTAGCACTGTTATTAAGAGTTACAATGCTTATTTTCCTTCCATGTAAATTGTTAGTGTGACCAACAAAATTGCGTCAAAAAATGAACGAACGACACAAATGGTCATCTATTACCCCTCTAGGCTTTCTGGAGGCCAGAAAGTTTAGTCATAGACTCTGAGGAACCATTAAAAGAATGTTCAAACATGATACACAGTGCAAATGATAAACACTGTATGACAATGATATAATGCATTTCATAGCAATCTTAGGATGTTAGATGAATCTGTAACTTAAAATTGTTAAACTTTGAAAGACATTTTTTTTCTTATTTTTTTTGATATTTCAAGAATAATGCATAGATTTCACTTCAAAAAATCATCAGGGGTATTTCAGGAGGTCTGTTCCCAAGTATGTGTGACACAGAGTTAGATTTTTATGTTTCTCAATAACGAAAACCTCACCTTGTTGCTTGTGTGTCGAATTAAAGGCATTAATATTAGCTCCCCTTTGAGTGACGAACTGAAAATTAATGACATCCAAATCAAAGCTGCTTAAAAAAACATTATAGTATTTCACAAATCGCCTTTACTCAAAAAGTTTACATTGTTGTTGTTGTTGGGTGGTGTGTTTATAGGAGTACAGAACGTTTTTTCCTGTCAAAATTATCGAGTGATCAGCATCTTCGATCACATTAACTTTACACCCATGTTGTATAATACCGAAACAAAATTAAATCGTTAAATTGACGTTAACCGGCTACGTTCACACTGCAGTTACTTACAAGTTGCTTTATTATTTTATTTACTTTCTTTTTTAGTTGCTGTCCTTCCTGTTATGTTGCACTTCGATAAATTCATAGTTTGCTCTAATTACTCAACTAAGCTGGACTCAATTTCTGTTTTGTATCACTTAATATAAACGTTTGCAGGCCTAGCACCCTCGCCTTACAGTGAAAAGGTTCCGGGTTCGAATGTTTTCTGAAAGAAATTAGTATGTTCTCTTGTCTGCGTGGGTTCTCTCAGATTCCACCCACTCCCAAAAACAGAGTTTAGGTGAACTGATCGTTCCAATGTGACCGAGGACGTATGCCTGCGTGCGTTGTTGTTTGTCTGTTGTGTTGCGATGCCATGCGCTCTGTAGGCTTCCTGGGTTTACCCCGCCCCCTGGCCGTAGCCAGCTGGGATTGGCTCCAGCAACACCCGTGTGACGTAAGGCGGAAAAGCGGCTGAAGACGAGACTTTAAGATCATCACGTCTTCATGGTGAAGGATTGGATAGACTGATGGATGGACTGATGGATGGACTGATGGATGGATGGATGGATGGATGGATGGATGGATGGATGGATGGATGGATGGATTATTTAACCTGTGCATCAACAATTGCATTTTTTTTCTAAATGTGTTTTTCCAAACCAATCACTTCCTTTTACAGTTACAACAGACAAACGCATTTTCATTTTTTTATTTTATTTTATATTTTCAAATGAAACGCTCGCTCTTTTTCTCCCATCTATGTTTCCGTAGCTTTAGAGGGTGCCCTGAACGCCTCACAGCAGGGGCGGTCTTTTTAGGGAACTGACAAGTCACTTTCCTGAGTCTTCACGGGAAGGCTTTTTTCTGTCACGTCTTAAACTACTTGAAAGAGTTTGTCTTTGGTAAAAAAAAAAAAAAAAAATGCAGAGCGGTGCTTACGGTGCCTCGTTCGCTGGCGGTGCTTTTGACTTTCCGGGTTTTCTTAAACAGCCTCAGACTATTTTGCGCTGCCTGAGTTGGGTGAGTGACAACACGGAAACGTTAGCATCAGCTAGCCAGTTGTCAAGTTGTTGATGTTCTTTTAACAGATGTGAGCAATCAGGGTCGATAGAAATCCATCAGCTGTGTTGCGTGTCAGCTGTCTGGTGTTGCATCGCTGCACATCATCTGTTTGTCAGGAGGATATCGTAAATTAATGTTACATTAAGTAAAAACCCGGTGCTTAAGCACTGGGTGATGCCAGCTAATTATGGCTAGCATGTCCTGTGATGTGTGGTCACACTCGTTGGAAGCGTTCCACTTTGTGCTGTTTGTGTTTCTCCTCGGTTGCGTTGGTTTGAGATGTAGAAAAGTTATTGTTCGCCTCTTTTTGAGCTTATCGCTTGCGTTCTGTATGAGAAAATACCAGGGAAAACCCCAGCGTCATCAGTTGCGCAGCGGAACTCATCCCAGTTTTCAGGCGCCAGACATTACAGGCCAGATAGACTAATAATGGTCCGGTAAAACAAAACTGTTGATTTTATTCATAGTAAACTCATCAAAAGCACTGAGTTATGTACAAATATAAAAAAAATTTAAATCAAAGAAAGTCAACAAACCAAATGGAAAAATAAAAAGTACTTTAGAAAGCAGCATTTTACAGTACAGAACTTGTTTTTAAAACAGAGGTACTTTTTTACATTTGAGAAGTTGGAACCAGATGATATTTGCTTGGTTGAAAGCTTATAGTTAGCTGCCAGTGTGTATTAATGATCAATCATCACTTACAGATGATACAAGTCATTTTTTCCCAACCAAATGTTCATAAAGGTTCCGAATCAAAACTTAGCCAGTGTTATTTGCTGCAGCTCTACTTGTATGGACTAACCTGAGTTTTTTTATTCCTTCATGTGACATTAATCACACTGCCCCGTGATTAATATTCCCACCATCCCCATTAAACTTGTATCTACCTTCTTTGCAGATATTTGCCATTGTTGTGTTTGCAACCATCGTCGCAGAAGGCTATGTCAATGTAACTAAAATAGGGACGATCAAGTGCATGTTCAACGGCGTGGACAGTGCATGCAGCTACGGGATCGGAGTTGGAGTCCTGGCCTTCTTGACTTGTGTTGCCTTCCTCATACTGGATGCCTATTTCCCAAGGATTAGCAGTGCCAAGGAGAGGAAATGCATTGTTACAGGAGATTTAGTCTTCTCAGGTGAGGGACAGGTTTCGCTGTGGGGGCTCATCCTAGAACA
This sequence comes from Antennarius maculatus, assembly GCA_013358685.1. Lineage (NCBI taxonomy): Eukaryota > Metazoa > Chordata > Actinopteri > Lophiiformes > Antennariidae > Antennarius > Antennarius maculatus. The sequence goes on along the minus strand of CM023620.1, from coordinate 12,779,620 downwards.
AAGAAACTGTATTCAATAACAGGACATGGCATCTAACTGAAATTAATATTGTAATCGTATTTTATCATAATCCTGACTTCTCTGCTTTGACACAGCGGTATGGACTCTCCTGTGGTTCATCTGCTTCTGTCTCTTGGCCCACCTGTGGTCCAAAACGCCTGAAAATTTAGTTCTTGTTCGTGATGCTCCCCGAGCTGTTGTGGCGTTTTCCTTCTTCTCAGTCATCACCTGGGTGAGCATCTCAGTAACATAGTCACACACCAACACAGATTTTAAAAATTTACATGGCTCCTGTAAAAGTTCCACTTACTGATTCAGACCTCTGTCCACAGGGACTGTTGTCCTACTTTGCATATGCACGGTATCGCCAAGGTGTAAGTGCGTTTGACCAGGAGTATAGAGACCCTGCCAACGACCACACCAGCCCATACCCAACTGGTCAGTACGCCAGCAGCACCCCAGCAGGCTACCAGCAGTCTCCTTTCTCCCAGAGCCAGGAGCAGCCAGGAGAGTACCAGCCTCCAACTTACTGAAGGACTGACATTTAAACCTATGAATCCAACGCGAAGTTTCTTTTTAAATAAAGATGTGTGCCACTGGTTTCATTACAACTGACTGTTCCCTGCACTCCCCTTTCTTCTTGCAGAAGGTGTTGGCACGGTATTTTTTTTTTTTTTGGGGAGTACTGATGTGTTTTAAGTTAATTTCATGGTTTAGTGAAAGATTGTTAGAATATCTGACTTTGACTTTGTACCAAAACAGTTGTTGTTATGTAAGTGCCAATTTTTTGTTTGGTTATTTATTTTTTAAAGTGGAATTTGATTTTTCATTAAGCTGAACAATTCTTATCGTAAGCATTGGAAAGTATTAAGTTTACTTTCATAATTACATAGAGCACTTCAACAACTGCAATGTTGTGTCAAATGCAGATTTCTCAACAGAACAAACCCATTATTTATTTAGTGGGTTCACTAAAAATGTTCCCATTGAAACTACTGTAATGTTTTTTTTCCCAATCAACCACTGAGAATGGCTTACAAGCACTGAAAAACGTTTAATTTCTTTGGCACAGTCAACATCTGATCGATTGTTTTAAATCAATGCTGCAGATTCTGAAGTATTTAAGAGGCCAAATATATAACAGCTACCTCTTGAAATCTAATGTGCCTTTATCGAGTATGTTTTTAGTGAGTTTTAGACTCATGTTTAGTAATTTCTCGTATAGTCTTGGTTCAGGAAGTCAGTGATAACAGAGTAAATATGTTACTTCATCTTTTTGATCAGTGTGCATCAAGATCCATGAGAATTTTTTGAGTGCTTTTTTGTCCTGCTCATCCTTTTGCTCTTTCTTTACTGTATCTTCATAGGAGTTCAGTTTCACTGTTCTGCTGGGTTTAATTGCCTATGAAAGTGCCTTATGCGGTATTCAGTATCACAGTTTGCCAAATAAAAACTATTCTTGTTTGATCCATAGGGTTAGTCCATGACGTGTGTCCTCTTCTTTAAAAAAAAAAAAAAAAAAAAAAAAAAAAAAGCCAAGCCGGACTTTGCAGGGCTTGCTCCTTTGGTAAATATTTGAGTAGTGATTATTTCGGTGGATGAGGTGGAACTTCATAACTCAGGCAGCAACATAAACCTGTGAAGACAATTGGGTACATCCACACATAACAACGTAAACACTCATTTGTACATATCTGTACTAGATCCGGCTTTGTGTAAATTAATTCCGCATGAGTTATTCAGATCTCCAACAGTTTATGATTACAATAGTACACTCATGGAAAATTGTATTACCGGAAATTTGGTTGCATTAACTCTTTTTTGCCAGGGGGTTTAATGAGATGAACAAATAGATTTTAGAAACTGACTTATGAAAATATGAAATATGACAATTTTACAGCCTTCTTGCTGAACTAGTAGCGTCATCTCTACTGAAGATTTTTGCAGGAGAGAGTCTTAGTTTCCTGTCCGTATGACACAAAGGTGAATCTGTCTAATCCCTGAACCAAAAAGAGCACATTCATGGTTAAAAGTTGGAGGCCAAGCAGTTTTTTAATTAAAGACTTCAAACTTCTTTCCAGCATTTTTACCCAGGAGATTTAAATGTGTTCTCCCTGGATCAGAGATAAAAGTAAATCTGATTTTATGACAAATGTTCATTCAATATCGATATTTTTTCTTAATGTACAGTACTGCTGTGTAACATTCAGTTATTCCATTAGAGGGCGTGCTAGTTTTTAGGGGCTTTTATTCTTGATGCGTTGCTCCGTGTTCTTCCTAGAGAATGAGATAAAAATTATTTTAATAAAATTAATGTGTAATGTGATTCACATTTGTACAGCAATGCACGCTGGTTTTGTTAATTGTTTTATTAATTTGTTTTATTCATTTATTTTAGTACATTTTCATTTGAAGGGAATCCTTTTTTTTGCACTTTGATGGCACAGGCAGTTGGTTCAGTAGATTAATTAACTTTAAGAAACAATAGTTTTATTTGTGTTCACTGTACTCAAATTTTATCATTCAGATAAAAAAAAACTCAAATATATGTGATTCATGTTCTATCACACCTTCAGGAGGTGGAGTAAGATGATAAGAGGAAGGCGTTTCATTGCGTGAACACTTACATTTCCTCAGATTCATCAGATCACTGTGCGGGTTTTAAAAAAAAAAGGTGAACTACGGTCTACACCACACCCAGAAAGGTGAACTGATGCCAGCTTCTCTGCAGAGACAAGTTGTTTCACTGTGAAACATGATTTCACTGTGAGGACAGCTGTTCACCTCGCATGTTTGTATTCCTGAGCACCATCAGCTTCCAGGTCACCATGATTGAAGATGTGTTCCAGTCCCTCACCTCAGTCTCTCTGCTGGTGGGTGTTGGGGTCCTGCTGGGCCTGCATCTGGTTTACTCCAGCTTCAGCTCCAAACAAAACAGAATAGAGCCTCCAGGACCTAAACCTCTCCCCCTGATTGGAAACTTGTTTCAGTTGGATTTCAAAAGACTCCACATCTCTCTTCCAAATGTGAGAATTTTTCTGTCTTAAGCAGTGTCATGAATTCTTGTGATTGAATTGATAACAATTTATTTTGCTGATTATTATACTTTCTTTTGCAGCAACATTTCAGTCACTTTCAGTACAGGTCCTGTCAGTAAATTGCTTTTGTAAATTCATACGGTGAGTGTCAAACATACCTGTCTCCATCTTTTCAGCTGTCCAAAACATATGGATCCGTGTTCACCGTCTACTTTGGTCTAAAGAAGGTGGTCGTTCTTGCAGGATACAAGACAGTCAAACAAGCTCTGGTCAGTCATGCTGAAGAGTTTGGAGAAAGAGACATCACTCCTTTATTCCGTGACTTCAACAAAGGATACGGTGAGGAAACACTTGAGGATTTCTTTAATAATTTGAATTTGTCATTATCTAAATGAACATCTTCTGTTTCCAGGTATAGCATTCACCAATGGCGACAGGTGGAAAGAAATGAGACGTTTTGCTCTGTCGACACTGAGAGATTATGGGATGGGAAAAAGTCTTATCGAAGAGAGAATCATTGAGGAATGTCACCAACTCATTAAAAATTTTGAACAACATCGAGGTAGCGATCTCTATTAATGCACTGTCTACGGTTTTGGTAGATTTCATGTGTTACGTAAAGGTAAACAGTGAAGTTTCTGAACAAAGAATCAAACCTTTATACTAATGATACCAAACCTGTCTTGATCTGCAGAGCTGCCAAGGAGCAGAGACAAATAAATAACTTGTGTATCCACCTTTGATCGTTGCTGTTATCTCTCAGTTAACAAACATCCAATGGATTTTGGACTTGTGTTAGAATTAGTAATGTCTCATAAACCACATAGTTTTGTCACTGGCTGTTGCTGAGGGTCACTTTGACATTATCCCGTAAAGTCATGCCATAATATAATCAAAAGTACACAACTTGTTTGGACTCTTGCCTTCAATCAGCAAATGTCAAAAACTTTCCAAAACTCCTTATGTGGAAAGCATTGATTTATGTCCACCATTCTTTTTCTCTCAGGCAAAGCCTTCAACAACCTTCAGATGATGACTTATGCTTCTGCAAATATTATGTCTGTGCTGGTGTTTGGAAGAAGATTTGAATACACAGATCCTGTCTTCCGTGCTATGGTGGAAAGAAACCGTGAGAATGTCGTTCTGCTAGGATCTGCTTCCAGCTTGGTAATAAAGAATGATTTAAGGGTCAAAATATATTTTAGTTTAAAGTTCTTCCAGGTTCTGACTATTTCATGAATGCATTTCCAACAAGCTCCTTCAAATACAGGAACATCTTGGGAAAGGTTGTTGTTCATACTGAATTCAAGAAAATATTTGCTTAGTAGGATTTTCTTAAAAAGTTTCTTTTCAAATAATGAGATATTAACTCTGAAGGTTAAATTAACTGCAGCACTCAATCATCATTCTTTTTAATTGTTTTAATTGTTGTTTACCTGTAGAATAACAACATTTTTGTTGACATTTATTCCTTGAAAGCAACGGTTTAGACCATTTGCATTGTTAGGAACTCTTCTGCATCATCAGCAGGGATCTCAGGGTCACAAGCATCCCTTGGCCTTCATGCATTGTTTGAGTGAGTAGCAACACTAAATGTGCCTTTGACTTCAGACAGGTTACATTCTCCTTTTTTTGAGCCACAACCATCTTGGCTTTGTCTCTTGACCCAACAAAGCTGACTCCTCAATGGATTTGTTCAAAAAAGTGGGTTCTAACCCCATGTTCTGAATGATATTATAGAGTAATGGTGTTGCAGGGTAGTTCAAAGCCTGATTTCAAACCTGAGTAGGATGGATTGTTTTTCTAGTTTGTACTAATGGGTAGAAGAACCTGCTGTAACACTGCTGTAAAATGCTGTAAAATGGAGGGTGGGGTCTTGGAAGTTGTTGTTGCTTTAATATCCTCGTCTCCGTGTCTTTGGAAATGGACAACCTCAGCAGATCGTGTCTGACCTTGGGTGTCTTTGACTTTCTGATGATCTGTCCTTTTGACAAACACTATCAAAATGTTATTGTGCTTCAACCTGTGTGGACCTGTCCCACTGCTGTGGGGTATCCAGTCAAGCTACGGTTCAGGGTGTGTAAAAGCCTGTACACACTAATATGCATGCAATTGAACTAACAAGTGTGATCTTGAGTGTGCTAATAATTTCTCTTTGGGAATGAATTTAATACAGTATATCTTATAATGGTTCCTCCAAACTGCTTGCAGCTGTGAGATCCTTCTTTGTCCGGATCTTGACTTCATCATCATACGTCTCACCATATTTACACTTTATTTTAATATATTGTGAATACAGAAATTCATTTTTGTAGTTTACAAAATTTTGGATGTGGCAATTTTTTAAATGAAGGCAGTTGTCATGCTGAATCTTACAATAATGAAGCTGTTGCTTTTGCACTCTTTCAGATATACAACATGTTTCCTTGGCTGGGTCCTTTTCTTAAGAACTGGAGGGATTTAATGAAGAATATTCAGAAAAACAAAGAGGATTTAAAACACATCATAGGAGAGCTGAAGGAGAGTCTGAACTCTGAGATGTCAAGATGTTTCATTGATTCGTTCTTGACGCATAAATTAAAACTGGAGGTGAGACGTCCCCACTCCAGTTAATTTTCTTCAAAGATGATCATACAAAACATTAATAACTTACTACATTTATTTTTTTATACTAGGAGTCTGAAATCAAGGATTCACAATATAATGATGAGAACCTGATCCATAGTGTGATAAATCTGTTTGCTGCTGGAACTGACACCACAGCAAACACACTTCGGTGGTGTTTGCTTTTCATGGCAAAGTACCCTCATGTACAAGGTGAAAAACCATATGTAAATTATTGTTTGTGTGAATAGTTCTCACAAGAAGTTTGGGTTAAATCACTACTGCAGTTTTATCAGATTGAATTCCATTTTCATCTGCATCTAGACCAGGTCCAGGAGGAGCTGAGCAGAGTGATTGGAAGCCGTCAGGTTCGAGTGGAGGACAGGAAGTACCTGCCCTACACTGATGCTGTCATCCACGAGTCACAGAGATTCGCCAGCATTTCACCAGTAGCCGTTCCTCACAGAACCAGCCAAGACATCAACTTCCAGGGATACTTTATCAAAAAGGTCAGTTGTTCAATGCAATCCAAAATAACACATTTGTTTTTGTTCAATATGCTCTGTGAAAATACAAAGAAGTCCTTTGGGTTTATGCACGATAATTCAATCTATGTGTTCCTTGTCCTCCAGGGGACAGCAGTCATTCCTCTACTTACATCTGTCCTGTTTGATGAGAGTGAATGGGAGAGCCCATTCACTTTCTACCCTTCACACTTCCTGGATAAGGAGGGTAAATTTGTCAGAAAAGATGCCTTCTTGCCATTTTCTGCAGGTACAATTTTATTATTTTAGATTTTAATAAAGGATAAGATCCAGTTTGTTTTGTGACAAGTCCTTGTCCTTGCAGGTCGTAGGGTCTGCCTTGGAGAGAGTCTGGCTAGAATGGAGCTCTTTCTGTTCTTCACCTCCCTGCTCCAGCGATTTCATTTCTCTCCTCCACCTGGAGTGTCAGTGGATGAACTGGATCTGACACCAGTTGCAGGCTTATCACTCACCCCCCTTCCTCATGAGCTGTGTGCTGTCAGTCGCCAGTCACAGTGTTCCGTAGCCCCTTGAGTGTTGTCTGCAAACCTGCCTGTTTCAAAACATATGTGACTTAAGATATGCTTTACTGATAACAGCCAAGCCAGAAGTACACTTGATAAAAAACAACACACATTTCATTGTATAAAAGGTAACCCATGTCCATGTGTTGTGCTGATTGCCTGATGATGAGGATACACAGGGCGAGTGAGCTATATGTATGTGTGTTTGGCGGGTGTGTAAGGTCACCCTTATAAAGGTAATTCTGAGTAGAGGACCAAACTGCAGACATGACACGCAGAGAACGTAAAGCTCAGGTATTTTATCACTTGTCAGTCTTACAGGTTGAGTCAAAACAGGAGATCTTTCCAAAAGAAGCAAAAAACATCTTGTAATCATCCAAAATCCAAAGGGAAAGACTCTGATCTATTGGGAAGGGTAATGTCCAAAAGCATGCAGACATGGTTTCATATGCAGGTAAACAATAAGAGACATAACCCTCTTAAACCAGGAGGACCCACTACATAACATACCCATCATCACTTTCTCTCTGAACAAACAACAAAAAACCCTGTTCCGTTTTGCTTTTGGTTGTGTTTTTCTAATGTTCCAGCAGGAACATGTGTAAAAACATGTTATTACTTACCAAACAGCAGCTGAAGTCCATTTTGTCCAGTGAGTGTTTTATTGAAGCTGTATAAATCCATGATCTCCAAAGCAGAATCCGAAAGAACAGCTGTGCTGTGATTTTTATCAGTGTTGGACGATGTGGGTCAAACACACCACATATGGTATCAGTTGACACACAAGGTTTCCACATTCATTTGATACTAAATCCACTATGACAACTGGGTCCCTTCATCACACCCTCTGTCTGACGTGGATGAGCGATAACACATGGCCTTATGGTCGGAGAGCTCCCTCTAGTGGAAAGAAACGGGATTTTTCCTGATGAAACAATGTAGACCGTACTACTAATTAGCCATCAAATTTATTTAAACGGATTTTGAGGAGTTTCTAAGTCAGGTCACTTTAGTCTATACGGTACTTTAGGAGTGCTTCGGGTTTGTTGGTGAGGTTTGTGATCTTGCTTTAGTTTTGTTTTTTTGCCCCATCTCTTACCAACCTAATTCGTGCTGGAGATCAATGTGTCAGTCAAAATAGCACTACATGGTGACGACGTCTTTTTAAAATATCATTTTCGTTTACATGTTATTTGTAAAATATTGTTTGGAATTGTAACCGTGCCCAGGGCCCATTCTACATGCGTGTACTGTAGCGGCATTTCAACAAAATGTTGACTTTTCTTAAATGACAACTATGGCAACAGGAGATTAGGTTAAAATAATGAGCCTTGCAAACACAAACTAAACACAGAGGTACAGTAGTTATGTACTCTTTGGAGAATGGGGCTGGGGAGAATTTCAAGTAAATAATCTGATTTCACTTCAAGTTTATCCACATCGTTTTTTATACACATTCCATATGTCTCTCTTGAACTGAAGAAATGCTGCTTCCACCACGTCCCATGTATTGTTCTGTTTCAACAGGGTCATGAAGGTTCACCTCCACCGCTGCACACTATTATATAATAATGTTGAGAATGTCACAAATTCCACCAAAGTTGAGGAATTACTTTCCTGCAACTTAAATGCCAAGTTTAAAGTTGATCAAATGAACATTTGAATTACAGTATTTTCCACACTATAAGACGCACTGGTTTATAAGATGCACCTTCCACAAATTACCTATCATAAAACTTGTTTTCATATATAAGATGCACTGGATTATAAGGCGCATTTGATTATGAGGCGCACCTTCAATGAATGGCCTATTTTAACACTGTTTTCCCCTGAATAGAGCACACAGAATTATAAGACGCATAGAATAGAAACTACTGTAGATCTAGATCTTGATTCAATATGCCGTGTGTCATTGAATAGTTTTGATGCCTTCAGCATTGCCATATAATGTAGAAAAGCAATTTAATTACAAGGTGTGTCTCCGAAGAACAAACATCCCCCAGTAATCAGTTTCTGCTGTGTGCGATTCAACCTCCTGCAGACATGAATCTCACAATACGAGCTGCCACTAGAGGACTGCTCAGAAATACGGAGAATGATCATGGTGAGTGTTGTCTGTGTTTCAACTTTATCAAACTAAACTAATTTCTAAATCTCATTCTGCCTCATCAAAACGAAGTGATGCTTTACCAGATGTCCCCTTTCAAATGACTGTATCCAGATATTCCCACATAACTTCCTAAATCTCTCCTTTTCTTAGGAATTGGCCCTTTTTTTAAATATGGCTGACCAAGTGTCGACTTCTCATGAAGGTAATTTGGCACTTTTTGTATCTCAAAAATAAGTTGTAGGAACAGAATACTTTCACCAACCTTTGTACCAGACCTTGGCACTGCCAGCAGTAAATGTGAGTGCTGGAGGATGATCTTTTATTGTGATCAATTAACTTCAAATTGTCCCATAGCTACATGGTTTTGTTCCTCATGGATTTTGTGAGTGCTTTGTTTTGAACCTGGTTGTCTTTGAACCTGGTTGTCTTTGGGAGTGTCATAAACTTTCAAACAACCGGTACATGCCTGATGACAGTCAAAGGGGGACAGGGTACGCAACCCAGACAATGAACTTTTAGCTATTTATTTTCCTGTTGTTGTTTTTTTAATCTGCCAGAAGAAATTACACAAGTGATGTATATTCATCCAAGGACCAGCATGGTGAATTCAACATCAATATTGGCAATACTGTGCATAATAATTGACAATAATGATGTAACATTTCTCCTGATACCCCACATTTACAGTTGAAGAATCTAATTCTTGTTTTAAGAAATCCCTTACTGATTTTTACCAATATGTAACATGTTCAACAAAGTGTGTTAAGTGTTGCACACCTATCATGATACCATCATATAAATTTTATTCTTTGGAGTCATTTGGCTCTTCAGACCACAATTGAGTCTTTTACTGGCCAGTCTTCAAGAGAGGGAAGGTCGAGAGTAGAAGCAACTTCTTATCAACAAAAAGTGTCGCCCATGATTATTGGCTCTTGCTGATCTGGATGAAATGACATCTACTGTGTCAAATGAACATCTTCTGTAAGTTCTACAGAAGAATATTGCACTGCACCAAAAATGGAAACCCTCGGTGGGACGGGTTTAAATCAGAAAATACCATCTTTGTACCGGAGTGACACATATCAGGCTAGGGTTGCTCAAAAAATGGTAAAAAAGGACATAAAGTTCGGCAAAAAAGATTCGAAGAGAAAGTAAAGACAACCAGATTCTCACTGGAGCTGTAGGGGAATTAAAATCCATGATATTTAGGGGAATGAGGTATGTGTATTTTAAGACAAAAGGGGGATCTTGACTTGAGCATGCTTTACCGTCTCTTTGCAGAGGAACTCAACAAGCTTAATTTGAGATTTGAGTCCCACAATTTTACTGATGAATTGAATATCTTTGCTATGTTTTCAAAGTAAGAGCCACGCCGAAAGTTCCCTCGGGTTTAGACTCCTGCCACCAGGGAGGAGGTCTGCATATGCCAGGAAGGCAAATTACACAATTAGTCATTTTTCCCATCAGCTGTTGTTTTTATATAAAGTGCTAACTGTTTTATTTATATTGTATGTCTTTATTTATATATAAATAAATAAATAAATTTATTTATATCGCACATCGCATGCACATTATGTGATGTGATGAGTCCGGAGTTATGAGTCCGGAGTTGTATGTATGATTGTATTGTATATTGTGAACTTCTAGATAAAATAAAATTGCCCCTCAGGGACAATGAAGATCCTGATTTTGATGCCATTGCTACATTACATTATACAACTTTATCAACTGTGATACTGATATTTTTCAGACTGATGAATGCCAGAATCACATCTTTGTTTGTAGTTACACAAGTTGTGTTTTGTGTATTAGAACTGGAGCGTGACGGTTTCTGCCAGAACCCCATCTTTAAATGCTTTGTCGCAGAAGTCCCTGAGGAGAATAAATCCAAAGAAGGTAAAGTGTTGAAAGTTTCAATAATTAAAAAAAAACACATTCCACTCCTGTCACATGAATGAACACATGTGTGGTTTTTTTTTTTTATTCCGGTTCGTATATGGAAGCACAATGTATCTGGAGGATCTGTTTGTGATGCAAAAATTAAGAGGTAAAATGATTCCTGAAAAAAAACAATTAACTAAAATTAAACATTTTTTTATAGCTTGGAATGAATTAAAATGTTGTTTTTATGTTTCAGGAAAAGGCACTGGAAAAAGTTTAGTGAGCAAAGTTGCTGAGATAAAAAAAAGTTTCTGTTGATCATCAAGGCAGCCACTGAGCTGTAACAGTATTGTTGATCTTTGTTTGACATATTGCCTGTTTGATTAACAAAAAACAATTTTTTTGTTCTCAATTGGGGCAAAAGAAGTATGAGCAACTGATGTTGTGTGGTTATGTTTGGAATACTCCCACCCAACAGTTCTATGCTGCTAACGGGGGCGAGGATGTCACTGACAGTGAAGGACGTCACTTTATTCGTTTTACCAGACAAAGCCTGGATAAATTGGCGTTGTAGAGATTAGAAATTTACCAAGAAATTATCTGGGTTTATCAAGACATGCCATAAATATTTAATCTGTTACAAAAAAGAGTCAAATGCTTCACTACCTAGTGTCTGACTCTATTCTGCCTCTATTTCTAATATTTTCTAAATCTAATATTTAATCATGGACTGACACTCCTGTGTTGTCTGAGCTCAGAAAAACAATTGCGAGTGTGGCTGCATAAATATAGTATCACTGGGTGAATTTCTATTTCCTTACTAGTATTTTAGTACAAGCAGCTCCAAGGTGTGATTGTGATAGTATCTGAATAAATGAAAGGGTACACAAATGTCACAGCTCTTAAATGTTAATCATTGTTAAATATTAAAACTATTTTGTATCTAAATAAATTTGGATCTTTGTTTTGCTAACAAATGCTTCTAGGCAATAAAGCCTGTTTGTTCCCTTGTTAAATGGTACCACATTTGTAAGAAACATGCATTTTTGGGTGCACCAGTGTCACACCCAAAGATGAATGAGGGTGTTTTTTGGATGAGCAGCAGAGTTCAATGTGTAGGTTCCACCAATGAAATATTTGACAAATCTTTGCGGTCATGCTAAAAAGCTTTTCTTTGCTGTTGCCATTGGCAATTTTGAGCCTCTGGTGCCCACAAGCACTGACAGTCAGGCCCGAATGGCATCTGATTGTCAGCAACTGTGAGCATGGGCTCTGCTACCATAGTTGACTGATCTGGATGGGGCCCATGTGATGCGGCAAGTTCAAGATAATGTTTTGCAAAACCAAGTTGTAGCATGTTTAAGTCCTAGTACCATACAACAGGGAATGTCAGGGATAAGCCACAAAGTGAACATCCCAGGAAGATGTTTCCTCATCTTGTCGGTCCTTCAGAACCTTGGACAGTCTTCAACAGATTTGTAGTCAAGGTTTGAAGGACTATATGGTCGATGACTGCTATCTGCCTGCAGCCAACCTCTCGTCTCATGGGGCTGGCAGGAGGATGACTCCTGTTCATCAGCAGTAAAACTGGACTGCACTGGACCCAGAACATATGGAGGAACATTATGCTCCATGATGAGTCCAGATTCTGCCTATGGTGCTTGGAACATAGGGTCAAAGTGTATATGATGTGGATAATACTGTGCTGAATACTGCACCAATATTCTAACACATTTTGATGAAGGCAGTGCAATGATGTGGGGCGGGAGATCCCTCACTGAAAAAATAATGCCATCATTGGAGATCTCAATATTGAGATGAAATTTTGCAACCAGTGGTTATGCTACATCTCCACAGTCTGGAACCTCCTCTGACAAACTCTTGTCGCCCCATCCAGCCACATTGGTATCGCTGCCACCCAAGCAGTATTGCCAGGATGCCTGCAATGGACTAGCTAGCATCTAGTTGCCACAAAAACACAAACCATCAGGACCCACAACCAGAAGGACCAAGATGTTGAAAGGATGGAACAATGTTGTCATTAGCAACCTCTGAAAAGTAAATCTGGGCAAAACAAATCATTAGCGTTATTGTTGGATTGATTATTGTATGCTGTGTTAATGATAGTAATTTTTTAATGTGTGTTTTTGGTGTTATACACCCACAGATCAGTGTGTCTCATGATAAAGTCTCCTTGTTGCTCTGCCTCCAATTGTCCTCTCACGCTCTCTCACACACCATGTACACACACACATACCACGTGCACATACACACACACACTTACAGTGGCATATGTGCATATTGTTGTTGTGAACTGTTAATTTTAATTAAATGGTAAATTGTTTAATAAGGATTAATATTCTTAAGAACTATTAATCTTAAGTGTAACCAAATTGATCCTATGTTAGTCCAACTAGTCAATACACTGCAGAATTATTAAACTTAGCAGTCTCAAATTCTTTCACTTTAATAATTATCAATAAATCAAAATTTTATACCCAACTTGCTACAATACACCAAACGTGAATACATTGTTAAATTGCCAATATGTTGATATCAATAAAGAACTGACATTTGCAGAGAAGATTTGGCACATTTTTATGGTTGCTACCCAAATACCCAGCTCTGCTGCTTATCCCATGAAGGCATAGTTCTTACAATGTTCCTTGCTTTTTTGTGCACACATTATAATTAATGAACAAGTAAACAGCACAATTCTCAAGTGAAGGTATGACATAAATTATAGCCAATTAGTCACAGATAAGTGCTGTAATTTTAGTACTTATTATTGCAGAAGTTAATTTGCTAAAGAAGAGCTCACGCTACTCCACATATTTCATTTAATAATATCTGTCCTTACATCGCAGCTCACCTCTGCATAGTAATGTGCCAGAGGAAAATAAAACTTAAACTCCTCAAGGGAATACCTGACAGAGCTTTCTATGTAAACAGACATAACTAAAGTTAACTTCACTAATTGGTTTAGTTTCTCTAACTTCTGGAGGTAAACTTCACACAAACGCATCCAGTAACTACATTCTATAATTTATATACTGTAATCTCTGTAACTCATAGGAACGAGCCATGGGACCTGCTGTTGTGGATAAATGGCAGCTTATCCTCTGCAGGATGGTATTGAAGCAGCATAGTGAGGTAGATAGAAACAGAAGTCTGATGCTGCTTAAGGAATAAGAAAATTAGAGTTATCCATACGTTTAAATTTGGCTCACAAAGTGACGATCACACATGAGGGTAATTTTGCACTTAGTGCTTAAAAGAATACAAATTTAAAAAATATAACTGCTAAAATCAAACAATAAGTCATTCCTGCATTAAATTATTGAAGTGACAACTTAGTGTGACATGAATACGTAGTTTCAGGCTGATGAATGCCATTTTCATAGCCATATGTTTATAGTTAGACAAGTTGTGTTTTATGCAATAGAAGTGAATGTCATGTCGCAGAAGTACCTGAGGAGAATAAATCCAAAGATGATAAAGTGTTAAAAGTTTCTATCATTAAAAAAAAAATACATTCCACTCCTGTCACATGTGTGGACATGTGCATAGCTTTCCATTTCATATATGGAAGCCGACACAGATTACCACAGAATTTATGTAATATTTTCTGCTTGTATAAAAAACTCCAAAACACGAATTCATTCATATCTGGCCCATATGTTTCTGGGGTTCATGCTGGTGTTCCTCCTGCTTGTGCTTTTCATGGTTTCATACTTCTTTTTAGGATATACATGTGTTGGGTATGCCTTGTACTTTTACAGTACTTGCTTACTCACTTAGAGTACTTGGAAGGGATGCACAATGTATCTGGAAGATCTGTTTGTGATGCCAGAATTGAGACGTAAAATGATTCCTGTTCTCAGAAAAGAACCAACAATTTAAAATTAAGCACTCTTGTTTACCATAATTTCTTAATGTTTCTTCTAATGGGTTCCAAATTAGAAATATTTGGATTATTTGGATTTTTGTATTGATTTCCTTTTCAGCAAAAGGCACTGAGGAAAGTTGCTGAGGTAAAAAAAAAAAAAAATCCTTCATGTTCACTGAAACAGCCACTGACCTGTAAAGTATTATTGATCTTTATTTGACATATTGCCCTATGTGATTAATAAAAAACATTTTTTGTTCTCAGTTGGGGTGGAAGAAGCAGTGTGAGCAACTGATGCTGTGTGATTATGGATGGAACACTCCCACCCAACAGTTCTATGCTGTTAACGGGGGCGAGGACGTTACTGACAGTGAAGGATGTCACTTCATATGTTTAGACAGATAAAGCCTGGATAAATTAGTAACCAAATCACCCGAAGAATAGAAATTTACCAAGAAATTATCTGGATTTATCAAAATGTGTCTGCCATAAATATTTAACACTGAACACTTCAAGTGTCAGAACAGCTTTCTGGTTCTCTTCTACCTACAGTATATTTCCTCTGCGATGTCTGGAGGAGTCTGGACAGCGCTGGGCTTCCCTCCAGACTTTTAGTGCACCACATTCCACACAGGATAGCACTTTGGCACAGGGTAGGGAGAATGCTTCCTCATTGGGGATTGGGGAATATTAACAGGGAGGGTAGTGGTGACTCAACGTGGGATGGCACTTCTGGTGGGGCTCATGCCCTCCATCTTACTTCTGCACTTTTTTCCTCTGGTGGCCGTCACGGGTTCATTAAATGCAGTGGGGGGGAACAAATGATGGCCCCAAAAGAGTCGTTCGGTAGTTTTTTATTTTCACCAAAAAACAACCAGTGAAAAAAATACTTACAGTGAGGATAAAAAAATTCCCAGGAACCAAAACCAGACCAACAAAAAAGTATATACAGAAAAAACTGTCGCCTCACAACACGGCGGACCCGGGTTCGAGTCCCGCTCTGTGCGGAGTTCGCATGCTCTCCCCGTGTCTGCGTGGGTTCTCTCCGGGTTCTTCGGCTTCCTCCCACCTCCAAAAGCATGTGCTTTAGGTTGATTGGCCGGTCCCAAATTGACCGTAGGAGTGAATGTGTGTGTTTCTGCGGTACACTGGCGTCGTGCCCGGAGTGTCCCCCGCCTCACGCCCTGAGACTGCTGGGATAGGCACCGGCTCCCCCACGACCCGAGTCAGCGGATTAAGCGGGTTCAGATAATGACTGACTGACTTAACCTAGAAATAGCCACCATGCACAATGCTCAATAACTCCAGCTCTACTCCAGCTCCAACTCCACTTCACACACCCCCAATAAAGCAGAAATGCTCCCTTTATATATCCTAATTCCCTTCCCCTGGCGGACCAACAATAATTACATGGGGTGTTTTTACAATATCTGGTATAATATACCAGAAACAGACAAAATTATTACTACTATGCTCTACAAATAGACCAGAAAAGAATAAAACATAAATGCCCATCATATGGCTGGTTAAACAATTATCAAAACCCCACAAAATAGGAAACAACCCAAAAATACACAAAATGGATCAGTCCAGTTGCCATTCTGGACTAATTGCGCGCCAAAATGTGCTATTTATGCCACACCCAGGTAGCGCTTTGGTTTGGCGCTCGAACCAGAAGCGGACCAACGCAGTATCAGCAGGTAAGCGTCTCTCGTACAGTCCTGTGTGGATGTGGGGAAGTGTAGTGTGGACGTGTAGGCGCCGAGTGTGCACCCCCGAACGCACTACCGCGACAGTGTGTGCGATGAGGACACGTGAATGTGGACGTGCTCGGAGAATGTGTGTGAAACAGTCTGAGCAGGACCTCGGTCCTGCCGGGGAACGAAGAGCGCTGCTGCGGCCGCTGTCCTGGGCGAGAGAGAGCGGGGACCGCGGAACGGAGATGGACGAAGCGGTCTCTATCGCTCCGTCACTGTGGCCTATTCTATACTGTCAGGACCTCCACTAATCTGGCTCACGATAGGAAATTCTAATAAAAATTGACAAGTTGATGGTCACATGCACGCAATAAAATGTATAAAAGATTTTGCTGCAAGACTAAAACGAGCATTGATCTCATAAAAGTTGAACCCCTTCTATGGTGTTAAACTATGAGAATACAGGCAGACAAAAAGAAAAAAAAAAAAAAACCTAAGTTGATGTCAAATTTAATATTTTTCTTGGATAGTTGATATAAAATGTAAATTTAACACTATTTCAATTAAGACTTTGATATCCGTTCACCCATTCATTCTGACGATATGATGGGTTCTTCTGGTTCTGCCACCTTTCAGCAAAGAATGTACATTTAATTTGCGAGTAACATTTTCTTTAAATACTTATTTATCTGCATTTGGGAATATGGAATTTTGAAAGCATGATTTCATCCGGATATTGGACGAAGTCAAGTTGTGAAATTCCATTAATCTTTTTACAGTTTAGTGAAGATTATTGAACTTCTCAATTTATCAACAGCACTAATTGACCAATCAAATTTCTAGTGTAATAGTTTAGAATGCCACTAGATGGTGTTTTAAATCGTAAGATCCACGGTAACGGTATTAATTCAAAATGGGAAATTCTTTTCTCTCTCTCGCACACACGCGCGTACAGTAGGTGTTGATGACTAATGTGAAAAGGTGACCCTTTATATCAAACTCGATGGAAAGGTGTTAAAGAGTAGGGGTAAGGGCAATCAGTATTGTCAAGGTAACAATGGTTTGTTATTTAGTAACTTTTTGTTTTGTTTTATGCAAAAGATAATTTTATTTTTCCTTTTTATTTTCCCTCATATTTTTGAACCCCTGACTGGATAAGGCAATTGGCTCTTGTTTATAGTGGCTGACATGTTAAACTGTCATAATGTGCAGCGGTGGGAAGGAAACATGGGATTGTTGCAGTCAAGCCTTACTTTTTACTCTGGTTACTCAAGGTTGGAATCCAGTTAATCCACAGAGGTGTGTTCAGGTTTTCTTTGAGCAAAAACCCCCTCTGGTTCTTTTCACTTGACTGACAGGTGTGTCTTCAGTGATCAAACAGTAAACCAAGTTTACTGAAGTTCTGCAATTAAAAAGTTGATGAGGATACAGCAGTGGGCTCTCCTAAAAATGTGATAACGTAACTGCAGAAGATCTCTGAATACTCATTGGCTGTGATCTCCATTTTTAACTTGGTGCCTTAGTCAGTGTCAGAATGACTGTGCTGTGCTTAGACCCTTATGTGAAAAACAAGGATAGTGTTATTTGTTTGTGTAAGCAGATGCGTTTGTGGCCATTTAATTGGTTAATTGGAAATTTCCAACAGGTGTACATCCTGACTAGGGGTTTGGATGTCATTGTACCCATTGTTTGTTATTGTACATATGTTCTAACCACTGCCTCTTTTACAGTATATGAACAGATTCATGGTAAGATTGAAGAAGGCTGATCTAAATTACTGATATAACTATCCTAAGGCCTTCGAGTGTCAGTGGAGTTTTTAGACTGATTACTTAATGAAAAGACATTCACGTCAGGATTATTTTATTGTAGAGACCTCTACAATTTCAGATTTAATGCCTCATGGACCCTTTTTGCCAAATTTTTCACGTTCACTGCAATAAACTCTTGAAAGGTTGTTGTTGTGCTTTGTTAGCAGTTATCTTCCTTCCCTGCTCTTCAGCAAGAACTGCAATGAAAATGAAACACTAAATCAAATGCATTTACACAATCAGACATAATGATATGGACTATGCAGTTTTGCCAGCCAGTATGAGTTCTACTATCCTAATCCATATTGGCAATTGATTTTGATAAGTGCTCTTGTATTTTTGTGTAGGGATTGTATCCAAAAGCAGAGTCAAAACCATGACTAAAGTAAACGGATAATTTATAGAAGACCGTATCTTGATTGGCAAGGGAATGGCAGGCTGAGTCTAGCTGAGACTTGGCAGATTAAAGGTAAAACGGGATGAAGCATGAGCAGGAGATATGGGTGCGGTTGGTAGCACAGGGTTCATGAAGACTGGGAGAATGTAAATCAGAGAAAGGCCAAACATAAAAACTATTGTTGATCATTAAGAATCAAAACATGACAATGCTGTATAATGTCTAAAACAGAGGTTGAACAATAATGTGGATGAGAGTGAGGGATATGTGTTCTCATCCTGACTGCAATCAAGATGAGAGGAAGGTGTGTAGCCATAAATCGGGTGTGTGTTGACTCGCCCACAGCCACTCATTCACATGCAGACAGGATAAAGTGGAGAGACTGGGAGACCCACAGGAAATCACTGCTATATAAATGTTTTGATGTTATTGCTAGCACCATTATTATTTTACTGAGATACTTTGTCTGTTTACATCTTGCTCAGCGGTGCACTGGTGACGCACCCAGAGTGTACCCTGCCTCATGCCTCCAGTCAGCTGGGATAGGCTCCAGCACCTCGCAACAGCGGAAGAAGCGGGTTTAGGCAATGGATGGATGGACTTTTCTAGACAAAAATAAAAGGGTTTGTAATGAGCGCAACGGCCTTTGCCAGAATTTGCTACAAAACCCAAAACATCAGTCAGAGGTAGGAGTGTTTCAGGGATGGTTCATCACTCCCTCAGGCCTCACATGGTAAATGGCATGCTCCACCTGGAATTTTGGTGTCAGATTACACACAGCCAAACTTGTTTAGTTTTTGTCGTATTAAGCTTCGTCTGTGGAAAGAAGCAAAACTGCTTCGTAGAGAGCTGTGGGGCAGCTGGGACGGAAGAAAGCATTTTGTTAATACTCTGAATAATTTCCAGATCTGATGACAGTGCGCTTTTGGAAAAACAAGAAGGTGGGGCTGTTGTTTACAAACTCATCCAGTGTGTTTGAACAACCAGCAAACAGTGTTGTCTTTCACTGTGGAGCATGATTTCATGGTGAGCATTTGTTTTTCTGAATGCCATCAGCTTCCAAGTCGTCATGTTTGAAGATCTGTTCCAGTCCCTCACCCCAGTCTCTCTGCTGGTGGGTGCTGGGGCCCTGCTGGGACTGCATCTGGTTTACTCCAGCTTCAGCTCCAAACAAAACGGAAGAGAGCCTCCAGGACCAACACCTCTGCCTCTGTTTGGAAACTTGTTTCAGTTGGATTTCAAAAGACTCCACATCTCTCTTCTAAATGTGAGGAATGTGTTTTTGTAATGAGCGATGCTATTATTTTAATTACATTAATAGAAAACAAACGGATTGTATTTTGTTGGTTGTATCACTTGCCTTTTTAAGACTGTTTCAATATGTTTCAGTAAGTTGCGCTTCTCATCTTTAACCTCAAGTCTCAAATGTACCTTCCTCTGACTTTTAAGCTGTCCAAAAAATATGGATCAGTGTTCACCGTCTACTTTGGAACAAAAAAAGTGGTCGTGCTTGCAGGATACAAGACAGTCAAAGAGGCTCTGGTTGATCATGATGCAGAGTTCGGAGAAAGAAGTGTCTCTCATATATTTGATGATGTCAACAAAGGATATGGTAAGAAAAAAAAATTCTTTTTTTAAAATTTAATTTGCTAACCTCAATCTGCCAACCAATTTTTATTTCCAGGTATTGTTTTTAGCAATGGTGAGATGTGGAAAGAAATGAAGCATTTAGCTATGTCCACTCTAAGAGATTTTGAGAGCAAACATTTTACCGAAGAAAGAATCATTGAGGAATGTCAGCACCTCATTCAAAGTTTTCAGCAATACAAAGGTACATGTATTTATGCTAAAGCACTGTTGCTCAGATGCTTGAGACTTTCTAACCATCATTCCTTTTCTCTCAGGTGAAGCCTTTGACAACAGACGGCTGATGACTAGCGCTGCTCTAAATATTATATCGGCTCTCACTCTTGGGAGAAGGTTTGAATACACTGATCCAGTCTTACAGACGTACGTGGATCGAGACTATCAGAGCATCACTTATCTTAAATCTTCTTCTGTTCAGGTACAGAATGATTTGATCTTGTCGTACACAGTATTTGACTAATTATTTGGTAAAACCTTAACATCACAATGTATTGAACATTTAGTAGCCCTTAAATGCACTTAATGCCATGGGGACCATATTTGCTTTGACCTTCCAGTTATTCCAGTTCTCAACTTTTTCATGTTCCTTCTTCAGATGCTGCTGTCAGCTTGTATCGCCACTTCTATCCGTACTGTTTCCTGCTATTTGTCCACCACCACTGTCTGGTTGATTAGTCTGCAGCATCTGGGCGCTGTTCTCAACCACCTTTGGTTTATTCTAGCCCATACCGGGTACAGATATTCATGTACACTATTCCAATCACTCAGTTGTGCCTTTCCACATGCAGTACACTGCTCTAGTTTTATATCCTACTGCTATGTACTGGACCGTCTAATGGGTGTCTTTACACAGCCTGCACACTGCATGGGTCTGATTTACACTGGTAGACCTGGCCACTATGGCTCTTGTGTTCAGGGCCTGTTCTTGTGCTACCATGAGTGCCTGTTTTTTAGTTTGTTTTGCAGAACCCATGCATGATGAGCTTTCTTCTCTTGATATTTGTGGCATCTTTCTCTCTGGTTCTTTGTGTCCTGCTGTTGTTGATCTTGTAACTGTATAACTTCCATTTAGTGAACTTAAGTCCAGCCAGCATGACGAAGTGGCTTTTGATTAACTCATTTGGTATCAGGTGAACCGATTTCAAAGCTCACACAAAATTATGTGCAAAATCCTGCAATAATTAAACTGCTTGTACTGTGCTCATTACAGTTGTACAACATGATTCGCTGGCTGGGTCCTTTTATTAAGAACCGCAGCAATTTACTGAAGGCTGTTGAGAAAAACAGAGAGGATTCTAATCGTATCATAGCCGATCTGAAGGAGACTCTGAATCCTGAGAAAACCAGATGTATTGTTGATGCTTTCCTGATTCATCGGTCTAAGCTGGAGGTGAAGTGTCCCAACTCAAGCTAATTCTTTCCAAAGCTCATCAAAATATTAACTTTTTTTTATTTTCTCCTAGGAATCTGACAGCGCTCATTCACTATATAGTGATGAAAGCCTGGTCTATTTTGTGAGGAATCTGTTCCAGGCTGGAACTATCACGCCGGAAACTAAACTTAAGTGGGCTCTTCTTCTGATGGCAAAATTTCCTCATATACAAGGTGAAAAAGAATATATTGTTTGTGTGACCAGTTTTCACAAAGATTTCAGTGAAGGCAACTGCATTTTTATAATATTGAATTCCATTTTGACCTGCATCTAGATCAAGTGCAAGAAGAGCTGAGGAGGGTGATAGGACAGCGTCAGGTACGAGTGTGGGACAGGAAGTACCTACCTTACACTGATGCTGTTCTCCATGAGATACACAGATTCGCCAACATTATCCCCTTGGCCATCACTCACAGAACCAGCCAAGACGTCACCTTCCAGGGTTATTTTATCAAAAAGGTCAGTTGCCCATGGTCGTACCCCACTCAATGCAATGCTGGATTTTTTCAACACCACTGTTTTAAATATCCACTTGTGTGTGTAAAATAATTAGGTTAATGAAATGTTAGACAAATCAATAGAAACTGACTACCTGTAAATTATATTCCATTCCTTTTTATCTGGACAAAGCATGGCTACCCCCCCATCCTGTCTTCTCCTGTGAAAACTAACAGCCTACATTCACATAAATGAAAGGCTGTATTAGGATTAAAATGTTTATTGAAAAGTTAAAAAAGTGACAATAGTATGGCCCACTTTTTTCCTTATCTTCCAGGGGACAACTGTCATTCCTCTACTTACATCTGTCCTGTATGATGAGAGTGAATGGGAGAACCCATTCACTTTCAACCCTTCCCGCTTCTTGGATAAGGATGGTAAATTCATCAGAAAAGATGCCTTCTTGGCATTTTCTGCAGGTACATCAACTTCATTATATTACATTTTAAATTATGAGGATATGATCCAGTTTATTTTGTGACGAGTCCCTTCCTTGCAGGTCGTAGGGTTTGTCTTGGAGAGAGTCTTGGAAAAATGGAGGTCTTTCTCTTCTTCACCTCCCTCCTTCAGCAATTCCGAATCACTCCTCCACCTGGAGTGTCAGAGGATGAACTGGATCTGACACCAGTTGCAGGTCCCACACTCTATCCTCCTGCTCATGAGCTGTGTGCTGTCAGTCGCTACTAACAAAGTGTTCATATTCCTTAAGTATTGTTCAGTTCCTTTGTGCGAGTGGGTTTTCTGGTTGCTTTAAAACACAAAATGTTATCCAAGTATGTGAAGGTTTCTGGCAATAAAAGTTTGCAAACATCCATGTCCCTAGAGCTAGACTCTTTTTCTGGGGGATTGGGCCGTCGATCACCATGCTGACGACTGCCACCCAATCCACACTGCACCAGTCCCCTACGGTTTCCTTGGCGGGTGGTGAGTCCACCGGAAATTGGGCCCACGTCGTCCTTTCGGGCTGAGCCCGGCCTGGCCCCAGGCCTAAAATGGCTAAAACTAAAGCCCCACTCAAACTTCCAAAAATATTCAGCTTTGATATTAATGAGTCTTTTAGGTTCATTAAGAACATGGTTGTTGTTGAATAATAAAATTCTCAAAAATTCAACTTGCCTAATCTGCACTCCGTGTATTCTCATAAACAAAATTACATCAACTCCACATAACACCGAAAGACAGGAAATGTAAAGACCTGGCAAAAGAATTTGAAACAATTAATGCAAACCAGACTAAACTGAACCATGGCGTTTCATCTCCGCAATCTGAGCGCCGACTCATCTAGAAGTTTGTAGTCACGTGCTGGTCTTGATTAAGCAACCACTCCCTTTGTCAAAATATTTTCGTCTGTACAACTGTCACAATCCATTTCATGGCATTAAATGTTCACTTTATATGCAGACGGCTACGCAAATCACAGGTACGTACAATAGTAGTGATGTTCAGGTCCTGTTCCCCACCTTCAACCAGAATGTCATGTGCGCATCACCTGAACTCTATTTTCCATTGTGCTTTTTGTCAGATATGAAGTAATTCTTAGTCTGACTGAAACAGAAATAATCATGCAGTCTGGTTTTTTACTGAACATATTTGAGTTCCATGAGAAGGTGTAAATGGTAGAGCGAGAAAAAAATGAAATGACCCAAGGATGCAATTTTTCAAAGCTTTATTATAATCTTTCCATATCCTTTGAGCGATGCTAAAAGACTACTCTATTAACTTACACATCAATGCAGTCAGTATTTCATTTCTCCGTGCTGTGCTGCCATCAGTCTGAATCGGGTCACATCCCAGGCTCATTACGCAGTACAAGGCCGCAGACTACACACATTCTTACGTTGCCTAATATATTTAGAACAAAAACGAGTGCAACTGAAAGTCGATGTTACAAATAGCTGCTACGTCCATTTCTGCCTGGTGAGAGATTGCACAGGAAAACAATTTTAAAAAACAGACTGAACATGCAGGGAGGAGGGTGTGTCACATTGACATATTTACCTCATTGTCTTCTGTTTTCATTGGCTTTTTGTAAAATGCTTTCTTGTTGCTCCTCGATTTTTCATTATGCAACTGGCCCATGTTTCAAGCATTGCTTTTGGGTTCCTCCTTTGTCTGTCATTTGTCATGAAAAAACTGGAAATTTGATGTTTCTTTTACATTTAAGCGGATATATGCCGTTTTTGCCAGCCAATTTAAATTCTGTGTTGTGTCTTATTCTGCATGTGTTCAAAAGTTATATCTTCACTAAATGAACTGAGCTGCAATCACTAATCCCAGCAAGCCAAACATTGTCACCAAACTCCTCAACTCCGAGTCCATCCTCCCTTCCCAGCAATAGCAGGGGTTAGTTTAGATGCTCTATCTTCATACCTTGCTGCAGTTCAACAAAGCAACTGACTGCATAATCATAGGCAGTTTTTTTATTTAATTGAAATACCCAGATGTATTCTGCTGTGATGGTAGTAGCAGACCATCTGACCAAAGCCGTTTCCAATAGAATCTCCAGCACTATAAATATTAAATATTATATCTGGCATTTTAAGGAGATTCCAAGCCTTAAATCTTTTACTCAATCTGGAAATGATGTTCTTGAATATTTGACACATAACATTTGACCCTCTGGAACATCTTTTAAATCACATCTCAAACTTATCTCTTTAAACAGGCTGTCAATTATGGCAACATGTGACTCTGAACACTTCACATGTTTAGGCTTGATTAAATTTGTGTAACGCGTTGTTTTTAAGTGTGTCAACAAAGTTTATAATAATAGCAATCATCATCATTGCCAGTGTCATTATTACCAGACATATTCTCCTTGTCGCCACCAAAATTACTAATCATTTCTTTGATGACTTAGGGTTAGGGTTATAGGGTGAGATGGTTTAGTTATATTTTATTCCTTACTGCATTGCTACCACAACCTAACTGATACCATTAACGTGAAGCAAAGAGCCAAATGGAGAAGCTCTCATCCTATGAGGGCCCAGAAAACGGGATGCAGGACACCAGAATGGAAAAGGTATGAATCCATGGACATTTATTTTGATACAGTATATGGACTAGATGGAACCCGTGGAAATTCCACAATAAAACAATATCAGACTTCATACCAAACATTGTTCTATGGAGCAAGATGTACTAAATGACTGGGAATGGCATTTAATAACTAATGATGGACACCTTTGGTTGATGGGCTTTAACCCACTGAATGTATAGCATACTTTTTGTATACCCCACCTTTCTTGGCGATTTTCCTTTTGTGCTTGGCATTCATTGTCTCTGGCTAAGTAGTACTTTTTGTGACTCAATACTTTCCTCTTTCAGTCGGGAGTTTCACTCAGAATTTGCTCCCGTTTTCTGTGTCGTTTCTGCTGTTTGGACTCTGCTCAAAAACATGAAAATCGTTGGAACAGTTATGACACTCTAAAATTGTTTTAACTGGGAAGTCCATTTATAGTTATTCTAATATAGCAGATGTCTTACGCCATATTGTTCACGTGATTCCTTCTGGCATATGTGCTGTGATTGGTTGGGCAATTGATTGACAGGTAGTGGGTGGAGTTGGTGACAGCGTGACACTGAGACTTTCAAGTGAGCTTATTCAAATATATAGGTGGGGATACGAGGATTTTGGTGACAATCTTGCCAGCGTCTGGATCTGGATGAGGTTGTTACAAGACTATTGATGCTAACATCATGGGTAATGTCTAGACAAACATTACACAGTGAGATGCCTATAACATCCACCACACACCAGAGTTTCATCTGGATCCAGACCTATAAGTTTGCATGTAGCAGGCATGTCTTTTAGATACTGAATGTCTGCAGATCTACCTTTGAAGAGGCACAAACATACCAACAGACCCCTTCCACTGCTCAAACTACCGTTTTGCATCAAGTATTTGGAGACTCCAGAGCATCCATGACAAAGCTTTAATTTTTATTAGCAAAAGCTTTTTCCAACAAAATCACCAGGACACTAAAGAAATTTTGACTGACACCCTCTTCCTTCTGTGACACTGTTAACCGGCACACAATAGGGTACTAAGCAAGGTATGTTCATCTCAAATTAATGAACATCATCTTCACTTATTTTCTGATCTCTTTAATGTATAATGTTTAATGTATACAAGACACAAAAACATTGTTTTTAGATATGTGTAAGTGATTTCTTAAATTGTAAGCCAATGAATCTGGTTTGTTCATGCATCTTTCAGAAATTTACTTTCTCAATTGTGTTGTTTTTGTATTTTATCTTGCCCTTACATGTTTCTGCCTGTAACCCCCCGTTAGTGGAAAGTGTTTGAATAACTACATAAAATCAGATGCTGTTAAAATTGTCAGAGTTAACACTCTTGGAATGCTCTGCTCTACATACCAGTGTGTGTTAAAGAGAAACGACTGATCACACCATGTCCGTAATTCATAATTCTTCAGTGAATTAGCAACTCTCATTTTAGCAGGAAGAATTTCCCTGACACCTGACCACCTGCAATCATCTCAACATTTACATCTGTCCTCCACAGTACTGAAGTCCTGTTCTACCACTCAGTGTCTTGCAGTGGTTCTCAACCTTGTTGGAGTTGCCAAACCCTGCCGGTTTCATATGCTCACTCACCGAACCCTTCTTTAGTTAAATTTTTTTTTTTTTTTTTAAATTTAAGACATAAGTATATGTTTAACTGGTGTATTTAATGAACTGTGCATTAATGTCACCTTTTTTAAAGAACAAAACCAAGACAGTGCATGAACTCACATGAAATGACCTACCTGCAAATCAGTGTGACTTCTGCTGTTGTTATTGAGAGACCAGTTCAGATATGCGTGGCTTCACCTTGGTAAGTGCTACTCTTATGTCATTTTCACAGCAAAGTCTTTCTCTTTTGTTTTCCATGCAGCTTAAGGAAGTGTTCCTTTTATCTTTGCCAGTGCGAGACTAGAGTTGCTCAACTTGACATTGCAAATCATGCAGAACGCTGACTCCCATTACGTTCTGTTATACAGTACATGTAAATTCACGTTGCACATATCCGTCCGACCACTTTCTTTTACTCTACATAGTTACTCTGAATTAAAATATTAAGAAAGCAATCAGATGACGTACCATCATGGCAGGCATAAATCGACTATTGAGTGCGCAAAATCCTCTAGCACAGGGAGGCTAATCGCGTCACATGATCACCTGCAGCCAGTGATGGCTAAGGGGGGGTGTGTCATCACGAATTGACACGATGTGTCAAACGTACACAGTGATTTGTGTATGTTCGGCAAAAACACTCGGCACATCGTGTCGGGTGTTTTGTCTTGACCCCTGTCTCCGTCGAACCCCTGAAACCGACTCACCGAACCCCTAAGGTTCGATCGAACCCAGGTTAAGAACCACTGGTCTATTGAATTGTTTGTTAAACCCAGCAGAGTCGTCCTGTTCATTTGGTTGTTTGTCAGCTCTTCTCTTATGCCTTCAATGCATACATGTCCAGACTACTTCTGCCATGCGCCAGAGAATTGCTTAAACTCACAAGTTGTTTGCACAAATTTGGATCCTGTGTACTTGCTTGTTCCCCGCCTCTCCAGTATATCATATCCATGTGTGACCTGCCTTTATGCTCTCAGCTCATCATCATCTTTACTCATTCTTTTTAGGTGCTTTTGTTCTAGAAATTTAACAAAACAACTTTTACTATCATGAATGCGGTAACATCAGAAACAGACATCATGCATCTCCTGTAGATGTTTTATTCAATCAGGGACATCTGCTCAGGCCAAATGGTCATTTTATCTCCTCTTTCCTCTAACAGAATAACTCATTATTAAACTTCATACGCTTTCTCATAGTGTGTCTAACCTCCATTCCTCCTACAGTCTCTCCTTCTGCTATTTCACCATGAGCCACAGTAACAACTGCCAGTCTCTCACCACCTCATTCCTACAGAGAATCATGCTTTACAAACCAAACCCATCTAAGTTGATCGCCGTAAGATTTGACCATATTATATGATGTTTAAACAATGACCTCTGACATTTTCCAAGTTATCCAAAATTCAGTATACCCTCAAATCTTAAGCACAATTCAAGGAGTAGTGGTGGTCACATTGGAGGTCATCGGGTCAATCATTTTGTCTCACAGCCTCTTGCCACGCATTCTCTCAAGCTTAAAGCACAGCAGCCTCCTCTGTTGGCAGCAAATCTTGAGACAGGGCTGGAGTCTGGTGTGGAGGAGTAACCAGGAAGCTGTCGTCACAGCTCAGTCCGCCCTCATCTCAATTTAATGTCTGTAACTTTAAGAGCAGATAGCACTGAGAGTGTTTAAAAGACAGCAGGTTAACTGAGGTCAGCAGACACACGCAGAACAGCGCTGCGTCAACAACCTACAGTTACTGCTGTATTTCACAGCGGAGCGTGTGAAGACAAAAGTTTTATACACTTCAAAGGGATCAACTTTCAGATGATCATGACTGAAGATCTGTTCCAGTCCCTCACCTCAGTTTCTCTGCTGATGGTCGTGGTTCTGCTGGTCATGCAACTTTTATACTGCAGCTTCAGTTCCAAACAACAGAGAGAACCTCCAGGACCAAAAGCTCTCCCCCTGTTTGGAAACTTGCTTCAGTTGGATCTCAAAAGAATTGACATCTCTCTTCTAAATGTGAGATGTGTGTGTGTGTGTGTGTGTGTGTGTGTGTGTGTGTGTGTGTGTGTGTAATGTTATTTCTGCCACAGTAACGCTTTCAGACTGCTGAAGTTTACATTTGTAATTTCATACAGTGAGTCTCAAACATACCTATCTCCATCTTTTCAGCTGTCCAAAACATATGGATCAGTGTTCACTGTCCACTTGGGTCTAAAGAAGGTGGTCGTGCTTGCAGGATACAATACACTCAAACAGGCTCTGGTCGGTCATGCTGAAGAGTTTGGAGAAAGAGACATCACTCCTTTATTCCATGACCTCAACAAAGGATATGGTGAGGAAACATTTATAGTAATTTACCTTCTCATCTAAAGCCAACATCCTTTGCTTCCAGGCATAGTGTTTACTAATGGCGACAGATGGAAAGAAATGAGACGTTTCGCTCTGTCGACACTGAGAGATTTGGGGATGGGAAAAAGTCTTACTGAAGAAAGTATCATTGAAGAATGTCACCAACTCATTAAAAATTTTGAACAACATCGAGGTAAGAAATAGATGGATGGATCAAGGAAAGATTATCTATACAAATCCATTGTCTAACTCATGTTGATCATTCTTTTTCTCAGGAAAAGCCTTCAACAACAGTCAGATTTTAGCTTATGCTGCTTCAAATATTATATCAGCACTTGTGTTTGGAAAAAGATTTGAATACACAGATCCAGTCCTCCAAACTATGGTTGAACGAGATCGTGAGACCATGCACCTGATAGGGTCTGCTTCTGTCCAGGTACAGCATGGTTTATTCATTGAAGATACATTTTACATTGTTGTTTGTTATAACTGGAATAATAAACACAACAATTTGTTATTATATTTACAAAAAACAATTTTTATGCTGGTTGAGTCTTTTTTATTTATCTGCCAGCCCTTAGGGGACGGTTTGTAAAAATATTTGCTGATATTATACCGGTCCACGAGGCAAAAAAAGTTAGGGGTTAGGGACCACTGGGTTAAGGCATTGTTAAATGAGGGCAGCAGGTACTCAATACTTCAGGACTCACCATTGTTACTTTCTACGATAATGAAGCTGTTGCTTTGTAATCTTTCAGATACACAACATGCTTCCTTGGCTGGGCCCTTTGATTAAGAACTGGAGACATATGATGAAGAATGTTGAGGAAAACAAAGAGGAATTGAAACATATCATAGCAGATCGGAAGGAAAGCCTGAACCCTCAGTTGTGTCGATGTTTCATTGACTCGTTCCTGACGCATCAATTAAAACTGGAGGTGAGACACTGTCTTTTTAACCAATTTCACACAGCTGTGAGACGTCCAACTAAGGTACACTGTATTTGTGTGTGTATATACAGTATATGTATAGAACACACGTGTATGTACAGTATATATATATGTATATGTATATATATATATATGTATATGTATATATATAACACACACACACACACTCACACATATAGGCTGTTCATACAAAACATTAATCATGTACTACATTTATTTTTTAAGGAGTCTGAAATCAAGGATTCACAATATAATGATGAGAACCTGATCTATAGTGTGTTGAATCTGTTTGCTGCTGGAACTGACACTACAGCAAACACACTTGGGTGGTCTTTACTTTTCATGGCAAAGTACCCTCATGTACAAGGTGAGACAGCAGGATGTTTATTTGAGCAAGCAAATTGCACCAGGGCTTTGGGGTAAAGTAGCACTGCAGTTTAATCAGATTGAATTCCATTTTCACCTGCATCTAGACCAGGTCCAGGAGGAGCTGAGCAGAGTGATTGGAAGCCGTCAGGTTCGAGTGGAGGACAGGAAGTACCTGCCCTACACTGATGCTGTCATCCACGAGTCACAGAGATTCGCCAACATTG
Organism: Antennarius maculatus; assembly: GCA_013358685.1. Lineage (NCBI taxonomy): Eukaryota > Metazoa > Chordata > Actinopteri > Lophiiformes > Antennariidae > Antennarius > Antennarius maculatus. The sequence continues at coordinate 12,749,046 of CM023620.1, read as the reverse complement.
CTCCTGTCATTGCTTATCACAGAACTACCAAAGACATCACCTTCCAGGGATACTTTCTCAAAAAGGCAAGTTGCCCATGAGAATTGTAATTGATAGCTGAATATTTTGAGCGTATGTTTTTTCTGTCAAACTGACAAGTAATATAATTCCAAGACTATATATATTTGTACAACCCACATTGTTCCTTGTCCTCCAGGGGACTCCTATTGTTCCTCTACTTACATCTGTCCTGTTTGATGAGAGTGAGTGGGAGAGCCCAAACACTTTCAACCCTTCACACTTCCTGGATAAGGAGGGTAAATTTATCAGAAGAGATGCCTTCTTGCCATTTTCTGCAGGTACAACAACTTCATTAGATTTTAATTAAGTAATAGGATCCAGTTTGTTTTGTAACAAGTCCTTGTCCTTGCAGGTCGTAGGGTCTGTCTTGGGGAGAGTCTGGCTAGAATGGAAATCTTTCTCTTCTTCACCTCCCTCCTCCAGCGATTTCATTTCTCTCCTCCACCTGGAGTTACCGAGGATGAACTGGATCTGACACCAGTTGCAGGTTTAACATCATGCCCTTCTCCTCATGAGCTGTGTGCTGTCAGTCGACACTGACAGAAAACTGCTATAACTTCTGTAACTTAATGCCACTGTGGGAGTGGTTTTTGATTTTTGCCTACACTACACTAGATTGTGACCATAACACTTTACCTAATGTAATCCCCCACCCTCTTTCTCCTACATTTTCTGCAACCTCCAAATATATAATTAATGTATAGAAATATGCATTACTGATAATAAAAACCTCGGTTGTAAACAGAATAAATTATATGTATGTCAAAAAACAAGTGTTTGGTTGTATTAAACAAAAGGTGAAATGTTTAGACTTTGATATGTGGTGTGCTTTTTTTGTGGTGGTCAAAGATGATGTGTGAGCAGTGTAACAGTTCTCATTGTGCAATAATCAAAACCAAATAGCAGTATGAAGTAGACAGTTAAGGTCAATGTCATCCAAAAATCCAAAACAAACCATTCATGTCAGCCGACAGAACCATGAACAGGAGGAACCGGTTTGATTCACATCGAAACATGAAGATGGGAGACCTTTAAAGGAGGGGAGAGGTGAATGATGAAAATGAAGAAGTCAGGTAAGAACTTGCACAGAAACAGGAAATGTACTTGAATATCATCTCGCTCACAATATATTTTAGGAAATATATGAGGGAAGTGGGCACAGGTTCAGCCTTCACCTTGCTTCACTATTTAAATATTCATAAATCAATGCCTGATGGAACAATGAATTGCTTTGATATCAGACAGATTTTCCAGACACGTTCTTTGGCCATCATCTCATCATAGAATCATGTTCATCTATAATATAGTTGCATCAAAACACATAGGAGCAAAACACAATTCCAACACAGTGTGTACCGGGCACTGAAGTTTTCTATATGATAGTACCCATAAATTGAGAACTTATAGAAACAGCTGGTCTAAAAATTCAATCAGTTTACTGACTAGAACAAAGGTCAAAGTTCAAACAGTGAATGAAGATAAGTGGACTGACAACAGACGGGGTAATTTTCTGAACTCGAGTAAACAACTCATTGGTGAAACAATTCAAAGTAGAAGGTAGCTGTAAGGATTTGATGTACAGAACCAGGTAAAAAAGAAAGGGAACAAAAGAAACTGCTGATCCCGTTTGTTGTTTCACCTTCTTCCTGCTCCCTTCATTTACATGTCAGCACAACATGTCTTTACAAATGACTGTCTGTACTGAGTGTTGTCTCAGAGGGACTGAATGTTCCTTGTCCAGTTGCTTCACAGTCAATAATTATCATGAAACAAAATATAATCACATGCATAGGTGAAAATTAGTACAAAAACAGTGCAAAATATAACTATATGCATAGGCGAAAAAGAAAAGAGAAGTATCCTCCAAACTGCTCTCTTGCTGTTTGGAGAGCAGTTTGGATTGTTCTGTCCGGTCTTCCCGACATCAATATAAATATAAAACACCTATACACAACAGACTCACACAAATAAACCTATATAAATATTTGTTTTTACAAAAACACTCGTTTGGTGATTCTTTTCAAAAAAATCAGTAAAAGATTACTGATTCCTTTCCTGATTCCTTTCCTCTTATTCGCCCGTCTTCCCTCAGAACTGACGTTTCGCCCATACCATTTAATATTACCGTAATATAAATATCAGTCATTATTTATTGACAGAAAGCACAGATATTACAGCTCCAGATCGGGGTTGGAATTTTTCATTTTGAACAATCTTTCCGGGGATTCACGGTTGAGAAGTCCTGTAAAGATCTCGCGATACTTCGGGTGTTACGCGGACGTGACTACCGTAATGAAGCCTATATGTGCGCACACCCTCGATTGCCAGCTTTTCGCACAGTGCTGGAATTTTCCCAGTGGTCAAACTTTGACGGAGTTACGGTACTACAACTGGGGACATTGAAAACAGCTGGGAACACAGGTTAAGGCTTGAAAAGACAGCAGGTGAACTGTGGTCAGCAGACACACACAGAAAGAGCATTTTCAGAAACCTACAGTTACTGCTGCATTTCACAGCGGAGCATGCGAGGACAAAAGTTTTATACACCTCAAAGGGATCAACTTTCAGATGATCATGATTGAAGATCTGTTCCAGTCCCTCACCTCAGTTTCTCTGCTGGTGGTCGTGGTTCTGATGGTCGTACAACTTTTATACTGCTGCTTCAGTTCCAAACAACAGAGAGAACCTCCAGGACCTAAAGCTCTCCCCCTGTTTGGAAACTCGCTTCAGTTGGACCAACTCATGTTGATCATTCTTTTTCTCAGGAAAAGCCTTCAACAACAGTCAGATTTTAGCTTATGCTGCTTCAAATATTATATCAGCACTTGTGTTTGGAAAAAGATTTGAATAAGATAAGATAATAATCCTTTATTGTCCCACAGTGGGGAAGTTTGTGCGATCGTGGCAGCGGGGGGTTCATACATAAATACTTAAATAATATACATACTGTACATATTAACATGCAACATATGCAATATGCATATTCACATATTGTAAGCATATTAACATATCAAAAAATTACAGTTATATTATTTACACTGCAAAACTATACACCACAAACTACAGAACTGCAGATTACATTGGTCATCCAGATTTTGAATGTTGTGTTCTTTGAGTTCTTTGAGTGGTCTGCTGGGAGGATTGCTGGTAATACAGTCTGACGGCTGTGGGCAGGAAGGACCTGCGATAGCGTTCCTTCACGCATCTTGGGTGAAGCAACCAATCGCTGAAGGTGCTCTTCAGTGATCTTAGTGTGCCCTGCAGAGGGTGGAAGTGGTTCATCATCATCGATGACAGCTTGGCTGTCATCCTACTCTCCACCACCACCTCCACTGAGTCCAGGAAGCATCCTAGGACAGAGTCCGTCTTCGTAATCAGCCTGTCCAGTCTCTTCCTGTCGGCCGCAGTGATGCTGCTGCCCCAGCAGACCACCCCATGAAAAATAGCTGAGTACACAGATCCAGACCTCCAAACTATGGTTGAACGAAACTGTGAGACCACCTGATGGGGTCTGCTTCTGTCCAGGTACAGCATGGTTTATTCATTGAAGATACATTTTACATTGTTGTGTGTATTGTCACTGGAATAAGTTTGAAAGTAGTTTAATAGTTTTACAAAATAAGGGATTTAATAACTAACACAGTACCAACTAAACGGTTTAATATTTGAATCCTTTTTCATTCACAATGTTTATTGAAGCATTGTGTACATCACGGCAGCAGTGCCAAGAGACATTTAACAACACACAAGTAAATCCTTTCATTAAGTTAAACCCTAGAATAGTTTTCAAAAAGTTTCCAATTGAATTATTTTTAAGTAACTATATTTGGTTACGGCATGAGGGCAACAGGGACTCGATACTTCAGGACTCACCGTCGTTACTGTCTACAATAATGAAGCTCTTGCTTTGTACTATTTCAGATACACAACATGATTCCTTGGCTGGGCCCTTTTATTAAAAGGAGGAGCCTAGAAGCCTGAGCAGCCAGAGGCTGCGCCTCCCAACATGCAGGACAAACAGACTGAAGAACTCCTTCATCCCCCAAGCCATTAAACTGCTCAACTCCTCTCTGGGGGAGATGAAGAAGAAGAAAGTCCACACAAGAGCTGAGGGATGACACAAACAATACAGCAAAAACAATACAAACACTATAGACATTTCACTATACCCATACTTAACCAGGCCTGTTTATTTTATATTCCTATACCTATTTATGATTTTCTATTTATATATTCTTGATGGGTTATTTATTACTCTTTCTATTTGGTGTTGTACTACTTTCTATGTGTTGGTGCTTTCTGTGTGCTTTTTCTGTGTTTTGTGTACTTACTGTGCTCTGTGCGACGGAGAAATTAATTTCCCTGATGGAACCTCCGTAAGGGATAAATAAAGTTATACTCTACTCTTGTGTTGATGTTTCATTGATTCGTTCCTGATGCATAAATTAAAACTGGAGGTGAGACACTCCCACTCTGGTTACAGGTCCCCTATTATAGTCTTTTAACCAGCCTGCCACCCTACCTCCCCCTAAATGCCCACAGGCTCCTTGTGTGTGTGCGTGTGCTATAGGAGTCTGTACAAACTAACAAGTATGCATGCGTTTGAAGTATTTACTAACTAGTGTGCTCTTAATTTCCCTTTGGGGATCCGATTAACATACAAAATACAAAAAAAAATACATGCACACAGTCACACAGCTGAGGGGCAGAGGCGCTTGTCGACCATCACTTTTTTGGTATGAACTCCCTTCATATGCCGTAACAGAGCAGACAGAATCAGCTTGTTTCATTACGTCACGAAAGGAGCAGGTTCTAAACGGCATGTTTGAGCCCCATTTCAGGAGTATGTGGGCTGTACAAGCAATGCAGACCTGTTTTATTTCCAAATTGTAGGAGTTGGCAGGGTTAGGGAAGAACACATATAGCATGTATATGTGCTTGTATACATATACACACATATATGTGTGTGTGTATATATATATTGTATATACTGTGAGGAGCATAAGTAATTACACCCCCTGCGATTTTGTAAGTTCTCCACTTTGAAAATAGGGAGAGGCCTGAAATGCTCACCATTAGACGCATTTCCACTGTTAGAGACATAATTTAAAAAAAAAACAACATTTGGAAATCACATACGATTTTTCAATGATTTATTTGTATGTTACTGTATGTATGTAACATTTATGAATCCTCCCCATACTGATATTCAACTACTTTATATCTGTATTACCTTCTCCTACACTCTTCTACACTCTTCTTTAAAATGCATTTGTATTAAAGAAAACTGTTTCTTTAATACACGGAAGTGCGCTACGTTCCGTGAGTCTCAAAAGGCAGCGCACACACATGCTGTCAGCCAGTAGCATGCGTGTACGTTATCACGTGACTACCAACAAAATATCCTCAATGTAGTGAAGCTGTGCATCTTGAAATGGGAATATGCGAGGAATTACTCTATATACGAACTATTCCTCTTGAAAGCTGTTCATACAAAACATTAATCATTTACGTTTATTTTTTAAGGAGTCTGAAATCAAGGATTCACAATATAATGATGAGAACCTGATCTATAGTGTGATGAATCTGTTTGCTGCTGGAACTGACACCACAGCAAACACACTTGGGTGGTCTTTACTTTTCATGGCAAAATACCCTCATGTACAAGGTGAGACAGCAGGATGTTTATCTGAGCAAGCTAATCGCACCAGGGCTTTGGGGTAAAGTAGCACTGCAGTTTAATCAGATTGAATTCCATTTTCATCTGCATCTAGACCAGGTCCAGGAGGAGCTGAGCAGAGTGATTGGAAGCCGTCAGGTTCGAGTGGAGGACAGGAAGTACCTGCCCTACACTGACGCTGTCATCCACAAGTCACAGAGATTTGCCAACATTGTTCCTCTCATTGCTTGTCACAGAACTACTCAAGACATCACCTTCCAGGGATACTTTCTCAAAAAGGCAAGTTGCCCATGAGAATTGTAATTGATAGCTAAATATTTGGAGCGTATGTTTTTCTGTCAAACTGACAAGTAATATGATTCCAAGACTTTATATAAATTTATACAGTACATCCCACATTGTTCCTTGTCCTCCAGGGGACTCCTATTCTTCCTCTACTTACATCTGTCCTGTTTGATGAGAGAGAGTGAGTGGGAGAACCCATTCTTTTTCTACCCTTCACACTTCCTGGATAAGGAGGGTAAATTTATCAGAAGAGATGCCTTGTTGCCATTCTCTGCAGGTACAACAACTTCATTAGATTAGATTTTCATAAAGTATAAGATCCAGTTTGTTTTGTAACAAGTCCTTGTCCTTGCAGGTCGTAGGGTCTGTCTTGGGGAGAGTCTGGCTAGAATGGAAATCTTTCTCTTCTTCACCTCCCTCCTCCAGCGATTTCATTTCTCTCCTCCACCTGGAGTTACCGAGGATGAACTGGATCTGACACCAGTTGCATGTTTTACATTCTGCCCTTCTTCTCATGAGCTGTGTGCTGTCAGTCGACACTGAGAGAAAACTGCTATAACTTCTGTAACTTAATGCTACTGTGGAAGTGGTTTTTGATTTTTGCCTACACTCCTCAGATTGTGACCATAACACTTTACCTCATGTAATCCCCCACCCTCTCTCTCCTACATTTTCTACAACCTTCAAATATAGGATTAATGCATGGAAATATGCATTACTGATAATAAAAACCCTGCTGTAAGCAGAATAAATTTTACTTATTTATTCCAAATATTTGTTAAAAAACAAACAGTTGGTTTTATTAAGCCAATGGTGGTGTATATTCAGATTTTGATACCAAAGCAAGAGAGCAGTCTAAAGTTAACTGTTAAGCTCAAAGTTCTCCAAAAATCCAAAACAAAAGATTAATGTCAGCCAGCAGAGCCTCGTACAGGAAGAACCGGTTTTATTCACATAGAAACATGAAGATGGGAGACCTTTTCAAGGAGGGGAGACGTGAATGACGAAAATGAAGTAAGGTAAGAACAGGAAACAGGAAATGAAGTAAAATAAACAAAACAGAATCAGTGAGCGGTGAAACAAAGAAAAAAGCATGACAGGTTGGAAGAAAACAAAACAGCAGTGCCTCATTTAGTGGTTTGGGATTTTGTATTTGTGCATACTTCTCAGATAAACAGTAAAACTCTGTAAGCTAACTTGGCCTGGACACAACACAAGATATACCACTTTATCAAAGGGGACAGGGAGGTATTAGGTAAGGATGGACAGCAGGGAAGCACACTGTTTGGACAACATTAAGGACAGGACTGGATGCTGCTTTCAGACTGGGTTTCACTGGAGATACTTGACTTTCTAATCATCATCCATGACATCCTCTCAGGATGATTGATGATCCCAAGAATGCCAACCTGAAAGTGATATGTGAATATTCAGTCCAGTGCCTGAATTAAACCAAGAAAGGTATATAGGGCAAATAGGGCAATAGGGAGAATTGAATCCATATATGGATGGATGGACGGACGGATACTTTAATGATCCCAAACTGGGAAGTTTGCATGTTGCAGCAGCATCCAGGCATACAAACAGGAAAAGAAGAATAAAGACTAGGAGGAAGAATTTACAATGTAGATAAATTAGATATGAGAGGAAAATAGAGCAAGAAAAGAACTTATGAAATTAGGTTTTATTCAGAAATTTTATTTCATGTATATTATATAGGAAACATCAAAGCGCTGCTTTCTGGGTTCATCCATCATTGTATGACTGCAGTACATCCACCCTGCCAGCAGAGGGTGCCCACATTCCCAATGAATAAAGCTTTGAGTAATGAAACAATTTTCAAGACAGCTGTCCCAAAGGGTTTGAATCCTCATTTGGACCCCTTGTCTCTTGCTGCAATAGACAAAGGGTCGGCATTAGCTGACATAGACTCTACAACCAGCAGGGAATGGAGGTTGAAGCCGGGTTCTTATAGTTGAGGTGAGTGTTGATAGATTGCAGCTGCAGCTCAGCTCCTGCACACCTGAAGGTACTCCAGTATTTATGCACAGACACACCCAGAGGGAGAGAGAGAGAGAGAGAGAGAGAGAGAGAGCTCAGTGGAGTGGAGAAAACATCACATTATTCAACTTCACAGCTGTAAATACATGTGGTCAGTTTGATCATTAATGCTTTTATCAGCAAAACTCTGGCAACAGTAGAACAAATGCCTCTTTTGGAGAATTTTGTTTTGTTCCTTTCATCCAGTCCCACCACTCTACTGGGGTCTGTTGTGTTGCTGCTTGTTCTTTATGTGGTTTCCAGTAACTGCATCTGCCAGAAAAGAGGGAAGGAGCCACCCGGACCAAGACCTCTTCCCCTGCTTGGCAACCTATTGCAGCTTGATCTCAAGAGACCCGACAACACTCTGTTTCAGGTGAGCCCCGCTCTGTTTTTCCATAAAGTTTTAGAGTTGATCTAAATGTGCTAATTGCATAAGTGTCACATATATTCAACTTTGTTTGTTTACAGCTCTCAAAGACATACGGATCTGTATTTACGGTTTACTTAGGACCAAATAAAGTTGTAGTCTTGGCAGGATTCGAGACAGTCAAGGAAGCTCTGGTCAACAATGCAGAGGAGTTTGGTGATCGGGACATTACCCCATTATTTCACGACATAACAAAAGGCCATGGTATGTTCTTCATTGTAAGGCATTGCACATATTTACACAATGTCAAATTAACATGGTTTAACAATTGAACATAAACTAACACTACAGAAAATGTTGGGTTTGTCATTTGTTTCATACAAATTTTTTTTTTTACCAATTTCAGCATTGAAGAATCATATTGTGTAAAATACAGAGTATACAACAATCTGTAAATCACTGAAACTCCACATGTAATTACAAATAGCTCTTGAAATAGACAAACTCACTTTTGTAGATCAATCCTCATTTAGAATTAGTTGATGCCTGTTCCACATTTCATCGAAATTGTATACATTTTATAGCAATACTTTAAACCCCTGTAAGTAAAACCAGGCCCCAGACCACTTACAGTATTTTCTGCACTATAAGGCGCACTGGATAAGGCGCACCTTTAATGAATTGTTTATTTTATAATTTATTTCATATACAAGGCACACTGGATTATAAGGCGCATATAATAAAAAATATCAAAATAGATTTAAAAAACTAGTGGCTGTAGTTGCACTATCCGTCATGACTGTGACTACCTTTAGTCAGCTGTGAAAGGCTATATTCATTTCAATGAAGCCATTCTGAGCCTCATCAAGGAAACCTGATCACTTGATCACTTTGCCTTCTTAGAAAGAAGTCAGTGCGCATAATAAAAAAACCTGACATTAAAACTGGTTAAATTCATTATGAGTGCACTCAGTTCGAACAGGGCGGATTATTTCCTGATATGAAGTTCGAAGTAGATATTTTAGCTCCGACGTTCATCTTCGTTTATTAATTATGGTAAATATTGTTTCAATCGATCGGTAGTCCAGTCGGAGGTGAGGTGCAGCTATTTGCAGTTTTTAATGTCAGGCTGCTAATTTACTGGCAAATGTGACGCTGTTTTACTGGCTTTAACTTTGGTGTCTCACCTCTGTGAATCTCTCAGCACGTCGCTGCCAGACAGAATACACAAGCCTGAATGCGGCTATCAACTACATTTGCAAATCAATTGCAGCACACCAGGCACCTTTGTCTAGCAGTGACTCTGTTCTTGAAATTTCAGGAAAGGCTGGAAGTTTAGCTTTGAGGGTCTTTCATTCAACTTTATGCCAGTTTCTCCGTGTGTTTCCGCAGACTAATAGAATGGACCGTCACTAGATACCAGATTAATCAATCAATCAATCAACTTTTATTTATATAGCGCCAAATCATATCTGAAGACATTTCAAAGCGCTTTACAGGATAGAAAGCCAACAATGCCCTCCAGAGCAAGCATAAGCGACGGTGGCGGGGAAAAACTCCCTCATTGAGGAAGAAACTCCGGGCAGGACCCAGGCTCTGGAGGGCGGTCATCCACCTTGACCTGTTGGTTGGGAAATAGAAATACATTGGGGAAAGAGATAGGTCAAGTAAAAGAGAGAGAGAGAGAGAGACAGATAGGTCAGTTTGAGTTTCATGTCCATAGTGCGCTGTCGCTGAATTGGGGGCGGGATTTCCAGGCCTTTGCGTATCCTGTCTTCTATCCGCGTTCTCCACCTGTGGAACAGAGGCACAAAGACAGCGGCAGTGTCGTGCAGACAGAGAGTGTGATTTGACGGTGGTAGTAATAAATTCTAGGAGTAGTAATAAATTCTAAGCCCATACAAAGATAAAGAAAGTGAAAGAGAAGTGACAGGAGCTCCAGAGTATCTCCCTTTAACGGGAGAGACGGAGAAAAAATACCCTCAGCAGCCTAAGCCTAAAGCAGCATATCTAGTGGGATGAGTGTTATTTCTAATTGTAGGCTCTATCAAAAAGGAGGGTTTTAGTCTACTTTTAAATAAGCTGAGAGTGTCTGCTCCTCGGACCAAGGTTGGGAGATCGTTCCAGAGTAAAGGGGCCAGATAGCTAAAGCTTCTGCCTCCTGTTCTCTTAAAAACCCAACGGGTCACCAGAAATCCTGCATCCTCGGATCGAAGGGCCCTGGGTGGGTGATACACTTCAATAACATCTTCAATATAAGATGGAGCCTTACAGTGGAGAGCTTTGTACGTAATCATAAGGAGTTTGAATTGTATTCTATAATTAATCGGGAGCCAATAGAGTGATGCTAGGACAGGAGAGATGTGTTCTCTCCTCCCAGTTCAAGTCAGTAAGCGGGCAGCTGCATTCTGAACTAACTGTAGAGTCCTAATAGAGGAGTTTGAACAGTCCGATAGTAAGGAATTGCAGTAATCCAATCTAGAAGTAACAAAGGCATGAATGATTTTTTCTGCGTCTCTAAAGGATAAGAAATTTCAACTTTAGCAATATTTTGCAAGTGAAAGAAGGCTGTCTGGGATACAGACTTGATATGAGAATCAAAGGACAGACCTTGATCAAAAATCATTCCCAAGTTCCTGACTTCATTGGTGGAGGATAGAGCAATACTATCTAAGTGAATTGCCATGTTAGAGAGATCATCTCTAAATTGCTTCGGCCCAATAATAATGAATTCAGTTTTGTTACTGTTCAACATTAAGAAATTGTGAAGCATCCAGGATTTAATATCCCTGAGGCAGGATTCCAATTTAATTAGCTGATCAGATTCATTTGTTTTAATTGATAAATATAATTGGGTATCGTCAGCATAATAATGAAAATTAATGTTATGATTCCTTATAATATTTCCCAATGGTAACATATACAGATTAAACAGAATTGGTCCCAGGATGGATCCTTCAGGTACACCACAGGTGAAAGTCCCGCGATCTGAAGATTTATTGTTGACATAGACAAACTGAAATCGGTCTGATAGATATGACCTAAACCAATCTAGTGCTGAGTTTTTAATCCCAACTTCCTCTTCCAATCTCCTTAAAAGAATATTATGGTCAACAGTATTGAATGCTGCACTCAGGTCTAATAAGACTAGAACAGATAGAAGACCTTTATCTGACGCTGTTAAAAGGTCATTTGTGACTTTTGGCAGTGCAGTCTCCATACTGTAGTTTGTTCTAAAACCTGACTGAAAATCCTCTAACAGATTGTTCTCTAACAGGTATTCATTTAGCTGTTAGGCCACTACGTTCTCTAGGATCTTAGATAGGAATGGCAGGTTAGAGATTGGCCTGTAATTTGAGAGGATGCCAGCATCTAGGTTTGGTTTCGTAAGGACGGGCTTGATAATAGCCACTTTGAAAGATTGCGGTACATAACCTAATGGTAGAAGCTCTTTGAGGAGCGTACTTGGAATTTTGTCTAGAAGACAGTTGGTGGGTTTAGCAGGGGAAATTAGGGAGTTTAAATCGGAGAGTTCCATTTGCTGAAAAAACTCCAGGGTATTGCCAGAATTAGTTGAATCTTCTGCTATCTTATTTGTGTTTGGCAGTACATAAAGGATCTCATCTCTAAGATTTGTAATTTTGCTTTGGAAAAATCTAAAAGTAATCACATCCAAGATTTAAAGGAATGGTAGGCTCGAAACTGTTGTGTTTCTTAGTCAGCCTGGCTTCAGTGCTGAAAACAAACCGAGGGTTGTTTTGATTGTCCTCTATTAAAGTAGAGTAGTAAGTATTTCTACTTCTACCGAGAGCCTTCTTTTATGACGTAAAGCTGTCTTTCCAGGTTGAATAGACTAGGTCAGTTTTTGTCGATCGCCAGATTCTCTCCAGTCTGTGGGAGCGTTGTTTAAGGTTGCAGACTGATGAGTTACAGTATTGACAGCAGTATTGTTCTCCATCAGTCCACCTTAAATAAGGTTTGATCCAGTGAAGGGAGCAGTGCTTCAGTCTGGTTTTAGACTGTTTAATCTCTGTTTCAACTTGTATTTGTGGACTTTTGGAAGTCTTCCTGGGCAGTGATGTCCACCCCAGAATCATGTCTGTTTTAATGCATAGAAGTGTTTGTTCAGACTCTGACCCTTTAAAACATGATGTGTCCTGTAAATGATGATATCTATAAATTCACAACTGTCCATGTATTTCTGTTTCTTTTAAAAGTTTAAATAGCAGGTCCAATTTTTTGGGCACAAGGTTGTATTTTTGCTTCTCTTACATTTAATAGGGATTCTGCTCACAAATGGAGAAACTTGGAGAGAGATGAGACGTTTTGCCCTCACCACCCTGAGAGACTTTGGGATGGGCAGAAGGGTAGCAGAGGATAAAATCTTGGAGGAATGCTGCCACTTGATCCAAATGTTTGAAGATCACAAAGGTCAGGAGTTAAAGGAAGTGGTGATGGTTATTAAAAGATGAGAGATGAGTCACGCTAAGTGAAATTATCAAGCAACACTTTCATTTTATGTTTAAATTTTAAGAAATTAAGTTTGTGCTGCCAATTTACAGGAAAACCAATGGATACAAAACATCCCATTCATTACGCAGTATCCAATGTCATCTCCTCCATTATCTATGGATGCAGATTTGAATACAATGACACACGCTACCAAAACATGGTGAGCAGAGCCAATGAGAACATACGGTTGAGTGGTTCTGTGGAAATCCAGGTATGCTTCTTTAGTTGCTGTTTGTGTTTAAAAAATAACAGCTCAATGGTTTGTTATGGTATCAAATTTGAACTATGTGTATAGAATTCAGGGCAAAGTTAATTTATTAATGAGAAAGGAAAAATCTTATAGGATTATATTCATATACTATGTCGTAAGATTTCATTTTAAACATGCATTTTTAGAGATTGTTTCAGAAGGAGATATCTAAGATACATGGTTTCTGGACTGTAAGTGATTTTCACAAATCATGTTCAAAACAAAACCAAAGCCAGCAGGACAAATGGTTTGATGGCAGAAAATCTCATTAAACTAAAGGCTTGTCCGAGGTGTACGCCACCTCCTTCCCAGAGTCAGCTGTGATAGGCTCCAGCCTCCCTGCAACCATCCATTCACCCATCCATTTTCTTGTAGAGGAGACGACTGTAATTGTCTTGTCTTCATCTGCTTCTTCAACTTGGAGGGTCACAGGGGTTGCTGGAGCTTATCCCAGCAAACTATACGCTGGGCACAATGCCAGAGCATTGTGGACCACACAAAAGACAAACGACCACTCAGCCACACACTCACACCAACAGACAATTTGACATGACCAATCCACCTAAAGTTGGGAGGAAGCTGGAGAACCCAGAAAGAACCTGTGCAGACACAGGGAGAACATACAAACTCCACACAGAAAGGATCGAACCTTCTTGCTGTGAGACGACAGCGTTGCTGTCCCGCCCACCCTGCAACCAAGTTAATGAATGAATTCAACATTTAGAAACCTAATCTGCTGAAAATTGTTCTTTGATAATGATTTGTTTTAAATTCACCATTGCTTTGCTTTGTTCATATTGTCACCAAATGTCTGATGGAATGGAAGAGAATTTCAGTGTCAATAGGGCCATGTGAATTCTTCTTTATTACTCTCCCTTCTTTGTTTCACAGCTTTACGACATGTTTCCCAGGATGTTCTACTGGGTTAAAAACCGACAGCTGATTTTAAAAAATAGGGATATGGCTGTCATGGATATCAAACATTTAATTGATAATCTGAAGGAAACACTAAACCCTCATCTATGTAGAGGACTTGTGGACTGTTTTCTGTTGAGGAAGCAGAAAGAAGAGGTAAGATGTTCAATCTTTTACGTTTTTATCTGCGACATCAACAGCCATATCAATTTAAGAATGACTTGGAAGTTTTTTCTCTTAGGACTCCTGCGTGATGGAGACCCATTATAATGAGAACAACTTGATTTATTCAGTGTCCAACCTGTTTGGAGCTGGTGCTGATACCACAGCAGCTACACTGAGATGGGCTTTGCTGCTTATGGCCAAATATCCACATGTACAAGGCAAGGACAGAGATGACACCTATTTATTTTCATCTCTGATTGTCTTTAGATATCTGACAAACAATGGAAATAAATATACTTACACTCAGACAGACAGACAGGCAGGCAGACGTTTGTTTTAGGCCAGGACTAAAATAAGCACGTAAGAACATCCACCATTTCATTTAAAATCTGAGGTGACATATTGAGCTGAAAAATCCAACTGGATGAAGACCACAAAAAAAAATCAATGGTGACATTTGTTTGGCACGTACTTATATTACCTCAAAGGACAAGCACAGCTACTGAAGCCGCTGGCATTGCTCTCGATCAGAGATGCTCAATATGTTGATCGCCATCAACCAGTCCATCCCATACGTAGTTCTGATAGATTGCAATACATTAAAAAAATGGACGTCAGCCTATAAGCCATCCTGTCATTTGACACGGAGGGCAGCCAATCAGATAATATCTGACTTTTTCTTGAACTTCAGTAGCTGCGCAAGCACAGACAAAATGAACAAGCTAACTAATGAGTTACCTACAATTTTTAGCCCTCGGTTTTTTGTCTTAAACTTACTAAAAAGCATTACAAAAACTGGGGGAGCTAGACCAATAAAACAAAAATGTACCACTATTACACAAAATGAGAGGAAGACTTTTTTTTTCCACTGTCATTTTCAAAATGTGTTTGAAAATGCCAGTCAATTAAGAAAAACGGAAGTGGAGTGGCATTTTCTGACTGTCCGTAGAAACTACAACACTGAGTTTCTGCTGAAAAGTCAGCTGAGAAAGAGAAAGATGAAGGAACTAAAATACCAGCTGTGCAGAAAACAGTCGTTTTTCCTCAGAACCAACTTCAGAAGCGAAAGACACCACCTCCATATTAAGAACAAGAAGCCCTTTCAAGATGGAGAGATGGTAACAGATGCCTTCATGGAAGCACCTGACTCAATAAAGACTTAATGCTTACCAACAAAAGATGCAATATCTCTCCTCAAAGTGGCAGCGCCATGGTTTGGCCAAGCTGGAGATCCAAGGGACGTGCGCTCCACACAAAGCAGATCGACAATTGTCTGTCAGAGTTTGGCAAATACTTTCAAGACTTTTAGTAAATGGGTCCTATTATGAAAAACACATTTTTTCAGGTCACTACATATACATGCATTATTCAACTCCACTTATTTATGTGTCAGGTTTTTCCCACATTAAGATCATTAAGTCCAAATATCGTTCCACCATGACTGAAGATCATTTGGAAGTATGGTTGATCCTGGCAGCTGCTGTCAGCAGCTACTGTTCGTACTATGCATCACTGGCTGATTCCATTCAGTGCAGGTCACTAGAGTAAACTTGGGAAATGACAAAAAATGTACATACATTAGCACCTCGAGATACAATTTAATCTGTTCCGGGAATGAGTTCATAAATCAACTTGTAAGTCAAATAACATTTCCCCATTTAAAATCTGTCTGCTGACAGACCAGGTCCAGGAGGAGCTGAACAGGGTGTTAGGAGACCGTCAGGTCTGTGTGGAGGACAGGAAAAACATGCCCTACACTGACGCTGTAATACACGAGACACAAAGGTTTGCCAACGTTGTCCCCATGGCTATTCCTCACAAAACCACCCAAGACGTCACCTTCCAGGGATACTTTATCAAAAAGGTTTGATTGTTCATGTCAGATTTAAATTCCACTGAGGAAAAGTAAGACTAATATACCCTTTGTTGCCTGATAGGGAACGACTGTGCTCCCTCTACTCACCTCTGTCCTGTATGATGAGAGTGAATGGGAAAGCCCAAACACTTTTAACCCTACACACTTCCTGGATAAGGAGGGTAAATTTACCAGGAGAGATGCTTTCATGCCCTTCTCTGGAGGTACAACAATTTTAAAATTCGACTTGTCGAGAAAATAAAGAGGATCCAGCTAAACAATTTGTAAAACTCTTGGTTCATAGGTCGCAGGGTCTGTCTGGGAGAAGGTCTGGCTAAGATGGAGCTCTTTCTCTTCTTCACCTCCCTCCTCCAGCGATTCCATTTTACTCCTCCACCTGGAGTTACAGAGGATGAACTGGATCTGACACCAGCTGTTGGCTTCACCCTCGCCCCTTCAGCTCATGAGCTGTGTGCCATCACTGCTTGTGACTAGCACAGAAGTCCAATAACAGACGGTCTCAAACGTGTTTTGGGACCATCTCAGGGTACTATAAGTCCCTGGATGTGCAGTGATTATTTTGGTTAATGTGTCTCTAGAACATTTTATTGATTTATTTGTTTATTCAGTTCATTTCTTCTTTCCAGACGTTATTACAACAGACTTCACTTTCATCTGTGTTGGAACATCAGCAACAACATCCGAAAAGAAAAAAAGGGTTGACGGGTAGAAGCCATTGGCTTGTAAGGTTCCCCTGCCCTAGATCAACAACATCTCTCTCATTGCAGCACATTGTCAACCAATTCATACATTACATGTCACAAATTTATTTTTTTTTATTCTGGTACATTGTTGTTTTTAATCCCTACATTCAGTCCAATATGCGTGCATCTTTGCACACGTCTTTGTCAGATCTTGAGAAGAGTCCAAATTTTGTTAATGTTCATTTTGTTGAGTCATCACATCTTGCATGTGCTCAGTTACTGCACAAAGGTTACAGTGACATTTGTTTCACAGGATTGACAATATGAAGTTTAATTCGCCATAAGAGCATAACAGTGCAGTCCTTTAACCATCATTCACGCCAGAAATATAACCTTGCAAAATCATGTTTTTAAATGCTTTTTTAAAGGCAGTTAGAGTTCCCACACTCCTAATTTCATTATCCAGTTTATTCCAGTGTTTTACGCCAGTGAACGATAATGAAAATGTTTTTAATGTTGTTCTTGCTTTCTTCTGTACAAATGCTGTGTTTTCTCTTAGTTGGTAATTGGATTCATTAATCTGTATTTGTGATTGTATATTTTGAGGTAAATAGTTATTGGCTGCTTTATGCATCAGTTATTGGCTGCTTTATACATTGCATGGTGGTCAGGGACAATTCCACTGGATTGGCAGACTGGGTTACCGGACCACTTTTCAAGAAAGAGACCACCACCCCGGTTGCCCCAGTCTGCCATTTCAACTAGGGGATCACACTCCTCAGTGTATGGCAGGGCACTGGAGACAAGGATTAGATTGATTTAAAAGCATGTCAGAATGTGTTAAATTGTACATTAGAGTATTTTCTTAACCTGCCCAAAATGCCAGGTTTCATTACAACTACTTGCTTAAGAGCAGTTGCTGTGAATTAAGAATGTGAAGCATATATTCTGACACCAGGTGGTGCTTGTCAGCAAATAGCTCTAGAAAAAGAAGAAGAAATGTACTTTATTAATCCCCTGGGGAAATTATATTTTCACTTATTATATATTTTAAACGTGTATATATATATATATATGTGTGTGTGTATAGGCCTCTTAAACACACACGCACACACACACACACACACACACACACACACACACACCATGGGCCTGCATGCATGTAAATAAATTACAGTATTTACAGTGGGAGGCAGAGCGATAGTGTGCCCCAAATGAGCAGCTTGTAGAGATGGGGGCTTTTTCAAGGGCACCTTGGCAGTGCTCAGGAGGTGAACTGAAACCTCCCACTGGCAGCTCACATGCCAAATGATTTTGGTCCACAGGGGCCTTGAGCCTGCAGCACTCTGACCCTTGGAAGACATAAAAGGAGGAGGATCTGGACGCTGTGCTGTTTTGAGAAAACAACTGTTCACTTCAAATGACATGTCATTGATTTTTTTGTGTAATGACATGCTCATTACAAATATAGTAAAATGTATACATAAATGTAGTTCTCAGACAAATTGAACTAAATAGTTCTTGCGTATTCACTGGGTTCTATGCGGTTTGGAGGTAACAGAAAAGAAATAATGAACCTAGAGGTGACATAAATGTTCATTAATTGACCAACTGAGTGATAAATTACAAAATAATTTGAGTACTTCAAAGCAGATTTAATTCATTCATTGATCACAACACAAATTTACCATTTATTGTCAAGGGATGAAGCCTGAACAGATGGGTGAAACAAAACTGGCGGAGAGGAAAATGCATTATATTTTAAAAAAGGAGTGGCAATAGTGGATTTGAACTAAATCTCAAGTAATATGTAGTGATTGTCTTATTTTTGAAACACTTAATGATATTCATGTGGTGTCACCCACAGAAAAAAACAATGACTATAAATTGAATGATTTTTATTTGCTTCAATATAAGATTTAAACCCCAAACAAAATGTATTCTACAAGACTATTGTATGAAACACTGGTTGCAAAGCATTAATGTAGTCTACTGTATGGCACTAGTCTCTTATTAAAACACCGCCCATGACTTCAAACGTTTGAATTCACTTTCCCATTGTCACACAAGCTATTAATCAGCCATACTCCTGTTCTCTTCCTTAGTGACGACTGATAGCACACAGCTCATGAGCTGAAGGGGCGAGGGTGAAGCCAACAGCTGGTGTCAGATCCAGTTCATCCTCTGTAACTCCAGGTGGAGGAGTAAAACGGAATCGCTGGAGGAAGGAGGTGAAGAAGAGAAAGAGCTCCATCTTAGCCAGACCTTCTCCCAGACAGACCCTGCGA
Organism: Antennarius maculatus; assembly: GCA_013358685.1. NCBI lineage: Eukaryota > Metazoa > Chordata > Actinopteri > Lophiiformes > Antennariidae > Antennarius > Antennarius maculatus. The sequence goes on along the minus strand of CM023620.1, from coordinate 12,729,922 downwards.
CCTATGAACCAAGAGTTTTACAAATTGTCTAGCTGGATCCTCTTTATTTTCTCGACAAGTCGAATTTTAAAATTGTTGTACCTCCAGAGAAGGGCATGAAAGCATCTCTCCTGGTAAATTTACCCTCCTTATCCAGGAAGTGTGTAGGGTTAAAAGTGTTTGGGCTCTCCCATTCACTCTCATCATACAGGACTGAGGTGAGAAGAGGAAGCACAGTCGTTCCCTATCGGGTAACAAAGGGTATATTAGTCTTACTTTTCCTCAGTGGAATATAAATCTGACATGAACAATCAAACCTTTTTGATGAAATATCCCTGGAAGGTGACATCTTGGCTAGTTTTGTGAGGAATAGCCGTGGGGACAACGTTGGCGAGTCTTTGCGTCTCGTGTATTACAGCATCAGTGTAGGGCATGTTTATCCTGTCCTCCACACAGACCTGACGGTCTCCTAACACCCTGTTCAGCTCCTCCTGGACCTGGTCTGTCAACAGACAAATAGTGATTGTAAAGAAAACCAAAAAAACAATGTGCAACCTCTACCCTCCTATAAGCATGCTCTTTGGTGTGTATGTACAGTGATATTAAAAATTTTGGGCACCCCTGATAATTTTCAGGATTTTCCTTTATAAATCAGTGGTTGTTAGATCAGCAATTTTAGTTAAATATATCATATAGCAGACAGTGATATTTGAGATGTGAAATGAAGTGTATAAGATTTACAGAAAGTGCACAATTGTTTAAAGAAGGTAAGCGCATAAATTTGCCTCCCCAACTCAAAAATTTAATCAATACTGAGTAGATCCCCCTCTTGCAGAAATAACAGCCTCTAAACAATTCCTATATATATTCTGGTTGACGGTATTTTGTTGTCATTCTTCTTTACTTTTAAATGGGGAAATGTTATTTGACTTACAAGTTGATTTATGAACTCATTCCCGGAACAGATTAAATTGTATCTCGAGGTGCTAATGTATGTACATTTTTTGTCATTTCCCGAGTTTACTCTAGTGACCTGCACTGAATGGAATCAGCCAGTGATGCATAGTACGAACAGTAGCTGCTGACAGCAGCTGCCAGGATCAACCATACTTCCAAAAGATCTTCAGTCATGGTGGAACGGTATTTGGACTTAATGATCTTAATGTGGGAAAAACCTGACACATAAATAAGGGGAGTTGAATAATGCATGTATATGTAGTGACCTGAAAAAATGTGTTTTTCATAATAGGACCACTTTTATGAAAGTCTTGAAAGTATTTGCCAAACTCTGACAGACAATTGTTGATCTGCTTTGTGTAGAGCGCACGTCCCTTGGATCTCCAGCTTGGCCAAACCATGGCGCTGCCATGCCACGACTGTTTTCTGCACAGCTGGTATTTTAGTTCCTTCACCTTTCTCTTTCTCAGCTGACTTTTCAGCAGAAAGTCAGTGTTGTAGTTTCTATGGACAGTCAGAAAATGCCACTCCACTTCCGTTTTTCTTAATTGACTGGCATTTTCAAACACATTTTGAAAATGACAGTGGAAAAAAAAGTACTCCTCCCATTTTCTGTAATAGTGGTACGTTTTTGTTTTATTGGTCTAGCTCCCCCAGTTTTTGTAATGCTTTTTAGTAAGTTTGAGACAAAAAACCGAGGGCTAAAAATTAACTCATGAGCTAGCTTGTTCATTTTGTCTGTGCTTGCACAGTGATCTAAGTTCAAGAAAAAGTCAGATGTGATCTGATTGGCTGCCCTCCGTGTCAAACAAATGACAGGACGGCTTATAGGCTGACGTCCATTTTTTTAACGTCTTGCGATCTTCCGGAACTACAGTTGCAATCTACCATAACTACGTTTGCGATCAATTGGCAATTGACGTATTGAGCACTTCTGTTCTAGAGCAATGCCAGCGGCTTTAGTAGCTGTGCTTGTCCTTTAAGGTAATATACCGTATTGGCCCGAATATAAGACGGTGTTTTTTGCATTGAAATAAGACAGAAAAAGTGGGGGTCGTCTAGACATTATACCCATTCACAACGCTAGATGGCGCAGGATATCTTTAAAGCGAATGCTGAATTTATCTCCCCAGGCCAAAGCGAACCCCTGTCACGAAGAAGAAAAATAAAAATAGCAGTAAGAAAGAAAAGAAAATAAGGGAATAACAGAAAATGTAGAAACGTAGCGACAATCTGGAGAAAAGTGGGTCGGTTCTTGGATGGTAGCAAGGTTGGTGCCACTCACCATTCATTTACAAATGTGATTGCACATTAGTTTACATATTTAAATGTTCAGATATTAAGATGTGATAGACAGCTTTTTCATGATTTGAATGAGGCAAAATAACATGCTTTTTCTCTTGAATATATTGTTATAATCATTTGTTTCAGATGTACTGTAATTATTTTCTGTATAAAAATTTATTTTGGTGTTCAAAAAGTATTTTTTCAAACTTGAGTCTTGAAAAAGAGGGGGTCGTCTTATATTTGGGCCAATACGGTAAGTATTCATTATACTGGTGAAATATTGAATACAAGCTGTATTGTTCTGTTATACAAAATGCTCTGCGTGCCAAACAAATGTCGCCATTGATTTTTATTTTTTTTTTGTGGTCTTCATCCAGTTGTATGTGTTCTAGTTTTTCAGTTCTATATGTCACTTCAGATTTGAAATGAAATGGTGGATGTTCTTAGGCATTTTAGCCCAGGATTAAAACAAAAATCTGTGTCTGCCTGCCTGTCTGTCTGAGTGTAAGTATATTTATTTCCATTGGTTGTCAGATATCTAAAGACAATCAGAGGTGAAAATAAATAAGTGTCATCTCTGTCCTTGCCTTGTACATGTGGATATTTGGCCATAAGCAGCAAAGCCCATCTCAGTGTAGCTGCTGTGGTATCAGCACCAGCTCCAAACAGGTTGGACACTGAATAAATCAAGTTGTTCTCATTATAATGGGTATCCATCACGCAGGAGTCCTAAGAGAAAGAACTTCCAAGTCATTCTTAAATTGATATGGCTGTTGATGTCGCAGATAAAAACGTAAAAGATTGAACATCTTACCTCTTCTTTCTGCTTCCTCAACAGAAAACAGTCCACAAGTCCTCTACATAGATGAGGGTTTAGTGTTTCCTTCAGATTATCAATTAAATGTTTGATATCCATGACAGCCATATCCCTATTTTTTAAAATCAGCAGTCGTTTTTTAACCCAGTAGAACATCCTGGGAAACATGTCGTAAAGCTGTGAAACAAAAAAGGGAGAGTAATAAAGAAGAATTCACATGGCCCTATTGACACTGATATTCTCTTCCATTCCATCAGACATTTGGTGACAATATGAACAAAGCAAAGCAATGGTGAGTTTAAAACAAATCATTATCCAAGAACAATTTTCAGCAAATTAGGTTTCTAAGTGTTTATAATTTGGTCAAAAATGATCAAACCAGGCTTTAAATTATTTGGTCATATGAAAAGACAATATAGACATCTTTGCATTGACAAAACACGATGAGAATGATACTGAGGAAATACAATTGATTAATTCAGTAACTAACAATTATTTCATTCATTAATTTGGTTGCAGGGTGGGCGGCACAGTAACGCTGTCGCCTCACTGCAAGATGATTCGATTCTTTCTGTGTGGAGTTTGTATGTTCTCCCTGTGTCTGCACAGGTTCTCTCTGGGTTCTCCAGCTTCCTCCCGACTCCACAAAACACAATTTAGGTGGATTGGTCATGTCAAATTGTCTGTTGGTGTGAGTGTGGTCCACAATGCGCTGGCATCGTGCCCAGCGTATAGTTTGCTGGGATAAGCTCCAGCAACCCCTGTGACCCTCCAAGTTGAAAAAGCAGATGAAGACGAGATGATTAGTCGTCTCCTCTACAAGAAAATGGATGGGTGAATGGATGGTTGCAGGGAGGCTGGAGCCTATCACAGCTGACTCTGGGAAGGAGGTGGCGTACACCTCGGACAAGCCTTTAGTTTGATCTGATTTTCTGCCATCAAACTGTTTCTCCTGCTGGCTTTGGTTTTGTTTTGAACATGATTTGTGAAAATCACTTACAGTCCAGAAACCATGTATCTTAGATATCGCCTTCTGAAACAATCTCTAAAAATGCATGTTTAAAATAAAATCTTACGACATAGTATATGAACATAATCCTATAAGATTTTTCCTTACTCATTAATAAATTAACTTTGCTCTAAATTCTATATACATAGTCCAAATTTGATACCATAGCAAACCATTGAGCTGTTATTTTTTAAACACAAACAGCAACTAAAGAAGCATACCTGGATTTCCACAGAACCACCCAACCGTATGTTCTCGTTGGCTCTGCTCACCATGTTTTGGTAGCGTGCATCATTGTATTCAAATCTGCATCCATAGATAATGGAGGAGATGACATTGGATACTGCGTAATGAATGGAATGTGCTGTATCCATTGGTTTTCCTGTAAATTGGCAGCACAAACTTAATTTCTTAAAATTTAAACATAAAATGAAAGTGTTGCTTGATAATTTCACTCAGCGTGACTCATCTCTCATCTTTTAATAACCATCACCACTTCCTTGAACTCCTGACCTTTGTGATCTTCAAACATTTGGATCAAGTGGCAGCATTCCTCCAAGATTTTATCCTCTGCTACCCTTCTGCCCATCCCAAAGTCTCTCAGGGTGGTGAGGGCAAAACGTCTCATCTCTCTCCAAGTTTCTCCATTTGTGAACAGAATCCCTATTAAATGTAAGAGAAGCAAAAATACAACCTTGCGCCCAAAAAATTGGACCTGCTATTTAAACTTTTATAAGAAACAGAAATACATGGACAGTTGTGAATTTATAGAATTCATAGATATCATCATTTACAGGACACAACATGTTTTAAAGGGTCAGAGTCTGAACAAACACTTCTATGCATTAAAACAGACATGATTCTGGGGTGGACGTCACTGCCCATGAAGACTTCCAAAAGTCCACAAATACAAGTTGAAACAGAGATTAAATAGTCTAAAACCAGACTGAAGCACTGCTCCCTTCACTGGATCAAACCTTATTTAAGGTGAACTGGTGGAGAACAATACTGTTGTCTGAAGAGTCCGAATTTGGATTCCTTTTAGAACTTGAGGATGAAGAGGAGATTAACAATTCTGCTTGTTCTCAGTTCACAGTTCACACAGTTCACAAGCCATCATTTGTGTTGGTATATAATTTACAGAGATGGGTCAAGGAGAGAACAAATTTCACAACAACGGACTCTGTGAATGTGTAAATTTTGAACATCCAACACAAGTTGAACATTTTCAAGGAGAGTCTTTCTAATTTGAGGATGACGATGCCAAATCACCTTATGTGTGTATTAAAAAGTCTTGAGGTCCTAGAATGAAGTGGTTATTTGTCCAGGGCGTAAGCCATGGGGATAAACTCCAGCTCCCCCAAGACCCTCCATGGTTAGGGATTACTGTACTAAAAAAGAGTAAGTGGTCTGGGGCCTGGTTTTACTTACAGGGTTTTTAAAGTAGTGCTGTAAAATGTATACAATTTTGATGAAATGTGGAACAGGCATCAACTAATTCTAAATGAGGATTGATCTACAAAAGTGAGTTTGTCTATTTCAAGAGCTATTTGTTATTACATGTGGAGTTTCAGTGATTTACAGATTGTTGTATACTCTGTATTTTAAACAATATGATTCTTCAATGCTGAAAGTGGTAAAAAAAAATTTATATGAAACAAATGACAAACCCAACATTTTCTGTAGTGTTAGTTTATGTTCAATTGTTAAACCATGTTAATTTGACATTGTGTAAATATGTGCAATGCCTTACAATGAAGAACATACCATGGCCTTTTGTTATGTCGTGAAATAATGGGGTAATGTCCCGATCACCAAACTCCTCTGCATTGTTGACCAGAGCTTCCTTGACTGTCTTGAATCCTGCCAAGACTACAACTTTATTTGGTCCTAAATAAACCGTAAATACGGATCCGTATGTCTTTGAAAGCTGCAAACAAATTTGAATATATGCGACACTTATTCAATTAGCACATTTAAATCAATTCTAAAACTTTATGGAAAAACAGACTGAGGCTCACCTGAAACAGAGTGTTGTATGGTCTCTTGAGATCAAGCTGCAATAGGTTGCCAAGCAGGGGAAGAGGTCTTGGTCCGGGTGGCTCCTTCCCTCTTTTCTGGCAGATGCAGTTACTGGAAACCACATAAAGAACAAGCAGCAACACAACAGACCCCAGTAGAGTGGTGGGACTGGATGAAAGGAACAAAACAAAATTCTCCAAAAGAGGCATTTGTTCTACTGTTGTCAGAGTTTTGATAAAAGCATTAATGATCAAACTGACCACATGTATTTACAGCTGTGAAGTTGAATAATGTGGTGTTTTCTCCACTCCACTGAGCTTTCCCTGTCTCTCTGTCTCTCTCTCTCTCTCTCTGTCTCTCTCTCTCTCTCTCTCTCTCTCTCTCTCTCTCTCTCTCTCTCTCCCTCCCCCTCTGGGTGTGTCTGTGCATAAATACTGGAGTGCAGGAGCTGAGCTGCAGCTGCAATCTATCAACACTCACCTCAACTATAAGAACCCGGCTTCATGGATGATGTCATGGATGTCATGGATGATGATGAGAAAGTCAAGTTTCTCCAGTGCTCGGTCTAGGGGAATGAGTGAAACCCAGTCTGAAAGCAGCATCCAGTCCTGTCCTTGATGTTGTCCAAACAGTACTTTCTCTGTCTGCCTCCTCTTTGCTTCCCTGCTGTCCATCCTTCCCTAATACCTCCCTGTCCCCTTTGACAAAGCGGTATGTCTTGTGTTGTGTCCAGGCCAAGTTAGCTTACAGGGTTTTACTGTTTATCTGAGAAGTATTTTGTTGGTAGTTACGTGATAACGTACACGCATGCTACTGGCTGACAGCATCTATGTGTGTGCTGCCTTCTGAGACTCACGGAACGTAGCGCACTTAAGTGTATTATAGAAACAGTTTTCCGTAATACAAATGCATTTTAAAGAAGAGTGTAGAAGAATGTAGGAGAAGGTAATACAGATATAAGGTAGTTTAATATCAGTATGGGGAGGATTCATAAATGTTACATACATACAGTAACATACGAATAAATTATTGAAAAATCATATGTTATTTCCAAATGTTTTTTTTTTTTTTTTAATTATGTCTCTAACAGTGGAAATGCGTCTATGATGAGCATTTCAGGCCTCTCCCTATTTTCAAAGTGGAGAACTTACAAAATCGCAGGGGGTGTAATTACTTATGCTCCTCACAATATATATACTGTATATACCCACACACACACACACACGTATATGTGTGTATATGTATACAAGCACATATACATGTTATATACTGTATATGTTTTCCTCCCTAACTCTGCCTGGCTTGGTAATGTCAAATTGTCTGTTGGTGTGAGTGAGTGGTCGTTTGTCTTTTGTGTGGTCCGTGATGCACTGGCATTGTCCCCAGAGCGGGGTTTATGCTCCAGCAACCCCTGTGACCCGCCAATAGGAAGAGGATGAAGAACCACACTTTATACAGTTGCATGCATATAGATAGACAGATAGATTGATAGATATACTTTATTTATCCCAAACTGGGAAATTTGAATTATATTTGTTAAACCATGCATACATACATACATTGTTGTGTACAGGCCCCTAACATCTGTGACGTGCGGTCAGGGGAGGCAGGTTAGGAACGGCCTCACCTGCCATCATGAAAGAAAAAAATGGAAAATGGAATAAATTAAATGCTAATATTTATCCAGCGATGTGTATTATAAACTTTTTTTCCGTTTAACGTCACCAATTTTAGGTTATTTTTACTCAAAATTGCTAAATTTTCACATTTACCTCTGAAATCCGGAGCAGAGACCCTCGATGAGGCACCAGCCAGCCGTGCCTCACCATGGATTGTGCAATAGCTCAGATAGCTGTGCTGGTATGCTGTACAGTGAGACCGTAATGCTATCTCTCTATATGTCACTATTAAAATGTTCAAACACATTTGCTCTATAAAGTAAATTCCCGTAATTTAGCTCATGTACATAATGTACAGTGTTTTCTTGTCAACAGCTGCATGTGTGTAACGTCTTTCTTGAGTTGAGCGGTCCTGAAACCGCTGTGAAAAGGCACTGGGTGAGGCACAAAAATACCCGGCCTCATGGATAGGGGCCGCTGGTGATTTTGAGGGAGGGTCTTTCTTCGCGCTTCATCTTGAAGTGCAAATAAGCAAGGCATTACTGTAATATATAGACTTTATGACTCAAAAAAAAAAACAAAAACAGCACAAATATTCAAGTATCAAACATGTCTGTCAACAGGTCTTCAACATGGAACGTTTATCTGTCGCAAAATAGCCGACCTTTGTCTGTGCTCCATGTGAAATAGCAGCACTTGTGCTTCAACAACAAGATGGCTAAAAACACCTGAAGAACTGTTACGATCAACACAATTTTAACGATGTCCATTCTGTTTGTATAAGTAAACATGGATCACACACATATGACGTCACAGCACTTTTTGTCGCAGGGAAGAAGTTTCAAGATCAAAAACTCCGATTGCAGCATTCAACACAAAAATACATACCCGGCACTTTCATAAGCTTTGTTTTTGTCACGGAGATATGCGTTTTTGTGTGTATGATAGAACTAACCGTAAGAAAAAATAAGCATTTTTAAAAACACCTGGCTATGTGTGGACATGGCCTTACAGGTTTTTACAGTATTGTTAAAATACACATTTTTGCTGAAATGTGGAACAGGCATCAAATAACAGGCATCAAATAATTCAAGATAAGGATTGATCTACAAAAGGTGATAATTTGTTCTGTTTCAAAAGCTATTTGTAATTACATGTGGAGTTTGTGATTAACAGATTGTTGTATACTCTGTATTTTACACAATATGATTCTTCAATGCTGAAAGTGGTAAAAACAAGTATTGTATGAAACAGATGCCAAACACAACATTTTCTGTAGTGCTAGTTTATGTTTGACAGTTACACTGTGTAAATGTGACATTATGTAAATTTGTGCAATGCCTTACAATGAAAAACATACCATGGCCTTTTGTTATGTCGTGAAATAATGGGGTAATGTCCCGATCACCAAACTCCTCTGCATTGTTGACCAGAGCTTCCTTGACTGTCTTGAATCCTGCCAAGACTACAACTTTATTTGGTCCTAAGTAAACCGTAAATACGGATCCGTATGTCTTTGAAAGCTGCAAACAAAGTTGAATATATGTGACACTTATGCAATTAGCACATTTAAATCAATTCTAAAACTTTATGGAAAAACAGAGTGAGGCTCACCTGAAACAGAGTGTTGTAGGGTCTCTTGAGATCAAGCTGCAATAGGTTGCCAAGCAGGGGAAGAGGTCTTGGTCCGGGTGGCTTCTTCCCTCTTTTCTGGGAGATGTAGTTACTGGAAACCACATAAAGGACGAGCAGCAACACAACAGCCCCCAGTAGAGTGGTGGGACTGGATGAAAGGAACAAAACAAAATTCTCCAAAAGAGACATTTGTTCTACTGTTGTCAGAGCTTTGCTGCTAAAACACTGCCATTAATGATCAAACTGACCACATGTATGTACAGCTGTGATTAGCGATGCTCCCTCTAACATCGAGGCTCTGAAGCCCGCTTCGAACTCGACAGGCCGGTTATAGTGAAGCAATGAAGTTGTTCTACTGTCATCAGTGGTTTGTACGTCCCTAATGACGTAGCAGGGTATTTTTAAAAAAGCATCTTTTTTCCTAGGGTTCTATCGTCCATGCGACAACACATATCTCCGTGACAAAAACAAATATTTTTGAAAGCCCTAGGTATGCATTTTTGTGTGCACGATTGTAACCGGAGTTTTCGATCTTGATATTGCCTGCGACGAAAAGTGCTGTGACGTCATGTTTGTGATCCACGTTTACATATACAAACAGAATGAACGTCCTTAAAACCGTGTTGGCGGTAACAATTCTCCAGGCATTTTTAGCTATCTTGTTGTTGAAGCCAAAATGCTTCTGCTTCACATTGAGCAGATGGCTGTGTAGGTTCTCAGTTTTCCAGGTCAGAAAATGAAATACATAAGTGATATAGCAAAAAACTTTATTTTATTGTTCACGGTAATTTAAACGTTTACGAACCCTCCCCATACTGATACTAAACCACCTTATATCTGTAATACCCTTTCCCACACTCTTATAGATTGAACACATCAGTCTACCACAGCAAGGTAATGCCTCTACTCAGCGAAAGCAGTACTTATGAGACCCTGAAAGACGACCCAACCAGTAGCTACAAAAAGAAGGTTGTGGACTGCTAACAGAAGCTACAGAAAGACGAAACTATAAACCGCCTGCTTTTCTATCACTTGTACCCTGGGGAAGCCATCCCATGCATGTATGGCCTCCCCAAAATTCATAAAGAAGGAGCCCCCCTCACACCTATTGTCAGCAACATCAACTCAGTCACATATAACATTGCCAAGCATGTTGCCACCATCTTGGCCCTGCTAGGGGGGAATAATCCTTACCATATACAAAACTGCATGGAAAAGATGAGAGGACTGAGACTGGATACAGATGAGACCATGGTATCCTACGATGTCACCTCCCTAACCACAGGTGTTACCACAATGGGGGCGGTGGAAACAGAACAGTAAGAACAGCAAGAAATGGCTTTTACAGGACAACACCCTCAATGACAGAGCAAACATCAACCCTGAGCAGATCTGCCAACTCCTTGACCTCCTGAACACCACCTATTCCCAATACAGAGGGAGCTTCTGTAGGCAGAAAAACAGATGTATCAGGGGCTCGCTGGTGTCTCCTATTGTGGCCAATTTGTACATGGAAGTGTTGGAACATAAGGCCCTTACCTCGTTCAACAGAGCAACACCAAGCTACTGGTTCCATTACATGGACAACACATGGGTAGAGATCAAAATCCACAAGGTGCAACCTTTCACCGAACACATCAACTCTTTGGACAGCAACATCAAGTTCACCAGAGAGGATGTAAAGGACAACAGTTTGTCCTTTTTGGATTGTGAGGTCTGCATGGAAGATGACAGAAGTCTGAGTGTTGGGGCATACAGGAAACCAACACACACAGACCAGTACCTGCTTTTTGACTCTCGCTATCCACTGGGGCACAAGCTTAGTGTCATCAGGACACATATTTGTATTCTCTTCAGATCAATTTGTCTGAGAACCATGTACTGTATGTGTAATGAGTGCAACATTGATGAGTCCACAAACTTCTTCACAAGGCACTGCTCGTGTTGCTGCTCCAAACACGGACACCAAAATGACATGGATGTCATTGTTTTTGGTTTTCTCTGTTATTTTGGGGACATTTTGGAAGTTTAATTTGCTATGTTGTGTTTTTTATTCTCTACACAACCTCTTTTTTCTATTTACCTTTTGTTTCACCTGTCACTGATATGTCTTTTGTGTTTTCACCTCAAGTAAAAACTGTTCCTGTGCATGCTCTTTCTCTGCTCTACAGTCATTTTTCATTTAAGACCTCTCATCTTCTTGTCTGTATGTGAATCAAACCGGTTTCTCCTGTTCATGGTTCTGCCAACTGACATGAATCTTGTTGTTTTTGTATTTTTGGATGACTGTGTGACCTTAATTGCCTCTGATATTAAATACATTAACTATATTTCCTCTGCCTCACACAGCATGTTTGATTATTACAAAAAACAACAAACAAGTCTGTTGTTCCAGATGATTGTTTTTTTATTATCATTAGTAGAATTTATTCTAGTAACAAACTTAGTCATATATTTTGAGGTGATAGAAAAGCAATAGAGAGAGGGAGTGGGATTACATGCCCCAAAATGTTATGAACACAATCTAAACATTCAGTTTAAAAAGATGACCCGTCTTTTTTATAGTTTCCTGGGGGGTTTGTTTCTCTTTTTGTTTCACCTTGTGTTTTATCTTCAGGTAAAAGTAGTTTCTGTGCATGTTCTTTCTCTGCTCTACATTCATTCTTCATTTAAGACAACCCATCTTCTTATCTACATGTGAATCAAGTGAATCAAACCGGTTCCTCCTGTTCATTGCTCTGCCATCTGACATGCATCTTTTGGTCTTTTTGTTGTTGTTTTTTTGTTTTGTTTTTGTTTTTTGGATCACTGTGTGACCTTCATGGCCTCTGATATTAAACACCTGAATTATACTTTCTCCTTCTCTCACTGCAGTTGTTTGTATGGTTATGTAACACTGAGTCATTGTTGGGATATCATATTTGATCATCACAAAAAAGCACACAAGTCTGAACACATATCAACATTTATTTAAGACGTTTGTTTTTATTATTATATATTGTGTTTTTGAGGTGATAGAAAATACAGCAGAGGGAGAGTGGGGGATTACATGAGGCAAAGTGTTACGGGCAAAATCTGAGGAGTGTAGGCTAAAAATCGAAAAACCACAGTGGCATTAAGTCACATTCAAGGAGTTATAGCAGTTCTCTGTCAGTGTCGACTGACAACACACAGTTCATGAGGAGAAGGGGAGACCGTGACACTTACAACTGGTGTCAGATCCAGTTCATCCACTGACACTCCAGGTGGAGGAGAGAAATTAAATCGCTGGAGGAGGGAGGTGAAGAAGAGAAAGATTTCCATTCTAGCCAGACTCTCCCCAAGACAGACCCTACGACCTGCAAGGACAAGGACTTGTTACAAAACAAACTGGATCTTATCCTTGATTAAATCTAATCCAATAAAGTTCTTGTACCTGCAGAAAATGGCAAGAAGGCATCTCTTCTGATAAATTTACCCTCCTTATCCAGGAAGTGTGAAGGGTTGAAAGTGAATGGGCTCTCCCACTCACTCTCACCATACAGGACAGATGTGAGTAGAGGAAAAACGGTTGTCCCCTGGAGGACAGGGAACAAACAGATTTGGGGTATTAGATTTAAATCCAAATTGCTTCTTTCCTTTTTCACAGAAACTTGAAGAAAAAAAAAATTGTGTCGATTTTGTACCAAGAGGGGCAACTTGCCTTTTTGATGAAGTATCCCTGGAAGGTGACGTCTTGGCTGGTTCTGTGAGGAAGAGCCATGGGGGCAATGTTGGCAAATCTCTGTGACTCGTGGATGACAGCATCAGTGTAGGGCAGGTACTTCCTGTCCTCCACTCGAACCTGACGGCTTCCAATCACTCTGCTCAGCTCCTCCTGGACCTGGTCTAGATGCAGGTGAAAATGGAATTCAATCTGATAAAACTGCAGTGCTACTTTACCCCAAAGCCCTGGTGCGATTAGCTTGCTCAGATAAGCATCCTGCTGTCTCACCTTGTACATGAGGGTATTTTGCCATGAAAAGCAAACACCACCGAAGTGTGTTTGCTGTGGTGTCAGTTCCAGCAGCAAACAGATTCATCACACTATGGATCAGGTTCTCATCATTATATTGTGAATCCTTGATTTCAGACTCCTAAAAAATGAATGTAGTAAATGATTGATGTTTTGTATGATCAGCTTTGAAGAAGATTAACTAGATTCGAAGCGTCTACCTCCAGATTTAATTTATACATCAGGAACGAATCAATTAAACATCTACACGTCTCAGAGTTCAGGTTCTTCCTCCGATCTGCTATGATTTGTTTTAATTCCTCCTTGTTATCTGTTACATTCTTCACCATATTTTTCCGGTTCTTAATAAAAGGGCCCAGCCAAGGAAGCATGTTGTACATCTGAAAGAGTACAAAGCAACACTACATTATCAGAGAAAGTAACAGAGCAATAGTGAGTCATGAAGAAACATATTCATTTTGTTCCAAATTAATAATTTGACATTATTCAATGGAATTGTTAATGTCATCTAAAGACATTTTTAATCATTCACGGCTGAACATGAAAAAAAACAAATGTAAGAGTGTAGGAGTGCTGCACTTAAAATAGGATTATTTTGTAAAATAATGTCAATGACTACAGAAATCATTAATTCATGGTAGTGCTTTTGAATTACCTGTTGATATGTGATCTTAATGATTGTTAATATTTAAGTCATTTTGGAAGAGTTTCAATGTCTGATATTCCACACCAGTTGGAGCTGAGGAAACATCTTGGATGAAAACTAAAAGGCTTCATACTCTAAACAGAAGTCCAGTTGCTTAAGATTCAACCTTGATCCATGTCTGTTAGTACAGATACTAAAGATCTCATTCCATACTTAGTTTACCTATCTTTGGAAAATTATAAAAACGAAAGACGAAAATAATAAATATTTGCTTGAAATTAATTTAAACAGCATCCCTCCTCTAAAATCCCTTTTGTACTCAGTAAACCAACAACATTTTGAGAATGTGCTATGAAATAAAGCTTTACCAAATTGACTAAAAGTTTGAAATGGAACAGGAACAGAACCTTATGTCATTTTTCACATATGTACTAGTAAAAATGTGACTTAAAAATGATTTAAAAAATGTGATTTTTTTATTTAAAAACAAAGAATGTTTTTAAATCATTATATTTTTTAAGAATTACCTGGATGGAAACAGACCCTATCAGGTGGATGGTCTTACGGTCTCGTTCGACCATAGTTTGGAAGACTGGATCTGTGTATTCAAATCTTTTTCCAAACACAAGTGCAGATATAATATTTGAAGCAGCATAAGCCACAATCTGACTGTTGTTGAAGGCTTTTCCTGAGAAAAAGAATGATCAACATGAGTTAGAAGGAAAGTATGAAGCATTTGAGGGAAGCTGCTTTCGAGTGCCATTGTGGAAACATTACCTTGATGTTGTTCAAAATTTTTAATGAGTTGGTGACATTCCTCAATGATACTTTCTTCAGTAAGACTTTTTCCCATCCCAAAATCCCTCAGTGTAGACAGAGTAAAACGTCTCATTTCTTTCCACCTGTCACCATTGCTGAAAATCACACCTGGAAGCAAAGTAGTTGTATTTTTTAGATTACAAAAAAACAAATTGTGGAAAAGAATGTCCTTCAATGTTTCCTCACCATATCCTTTGTTGAGGTCATGGAATAAAGGAGTGATGTCTCTTTCTCCAAACTCTTCAGCATGACTGACCAGAGCTTGTTTGACTGTCTTGTATCCTGCAAGCACGACCACCTTCTTTAGACCAAAGTAGACGGTGAACACGGATCCATATGTTTTGGACAGCTGAAAAGATGGAGAGAGGTATGTTTGAGATTCGCAATCTGAGAATTGAAAGCCAATTTACTGCATGAGGAAGTGATACAACCTGGAAAGTAAATAAATTTCGTTTTTCTTTACACAATGCAAATATTGTTTCGGATAAATCAAATTCTCACTTTTAGAAGGGAGATGTCGAGTCTCTTGAGATCCATCTGAAGCAAGTTACCAAGCAGGGGGAGAGGTTTAGGTCCTGGAGGTTCTCTCGGACTTTCTTTGGAACAGAACATGGAGTAGGAAATGTGCACGACCAGCAGGACCACAGCCACTAGCAGGTAACATGAGGTGGAAGACTGGATATTGTCAAACATGATCACCTGGAAACCTGCTTTCAGGAATACAAATTCACCTTTGCACCTTTTCAAAAGATCACAGCTTCTAAATAACTCCACCTCCACGTGTTATAAATTTTCTCTTGACACCCAATAAAGAATGAACTACTGTACGGGTATTGTCTTTTTCTCGAGCTCCTTGTTGATTTGCACCACCTGCTTGCAGAATACAAGAATCACATCCTTATTTCACACCAACTGTGAAACTGTGAACCAGTTTAACGTTAGACAATAAGTTTACGGACGAGCAAATAAATACAACAAAATAAATGATACGATCAGCATAAAGTGCATAAAGAACATACAAATGTAATTTTGTGTGTGCTTTAAACTGTATGTTGTTACGGATGTATGTTCTGTGCTGGTTCTCTTCTCCCCTCCCTCCCCTTTGCTCTGCTCAGGTGTTGCTCAGTGTTCACGAGGACCTGCAAGAATCATTTTCATGACCTTTACAGATTTATGTGTCTCCAGTAACCCTGCCCTCACACATATTTCACACAAGGAAAACATCTTGACTCATCATTTATCATTTAAATATCAGGGGGGAGTATTAAAATGTATAAAACTGGAGGTGATAAAATTGCATTTGTTGCAAACCATATAAAATATAAATGAGTCAATGTTTTATTTTAGTACACTTCTTTATTTCAAATATAATGCATTTTCATCTCCACCAGTCAGCATTTGATTTTTGTTTGACTATCCTTTAATAATAAATGGTAAATTTGTGTTGTTATCAGTGAATGAATTAAAATCTGCTTCAATGTAATCAAGACATTTGATATTTTAGCACTCAATTGTTCAATTGAAATGTATTTAGCTCACCTCCAGGTTTATCATTTCATTTCTGTTCCCTCCAAACCTCATAGAACCCAGTGAATACACAAAAAACTATTCAGATCAACTTATCTGAGAACCGTGTACTGTATGAATGAGCACAACATTGATGAGTCCGCAAACTTGCTGCTCTAAACACGGTCACCTGGATGACATGCATGTTATTGTTTTTGTTTTTCTCTGTTGTATGTGGGACATTTTGGGAGTTTAATTTGCCATGTCATGTCTTTTTATTCCTATCATTTATGTTTTTTTTGTTCATCAACAACTGTTTCTGTGCCTGTTCTTCGTCTGCTCTACACTCATTCTTCCTTTAAGAACTCCCATCTTCTTGTCTACGTGTGAATCAAACCGGTTCCCCCTGTTCATGGCTGACATGAATCTTTTGTTGTTTGATCTTTGGATAACTTGTGACTTTGATTGCCTCCGACATTAAATATCTGAACTATATTTCCTCTACTTTTGTATGATTAAATACACTCAGATATTGCTCACACAGCATGTTTGACCATCACAAAAAACAACAATTAACAATTCTGAACAAGTCTGAAAAATAATTTATTTAAGATGATTGTTTTTTTTATCATGAGTATAATTTATTCTGGTTACAACCTTTGTCATATATTTTGAGGTGATAAAAAATACAGCAGAGAGAGAGAGTAGGATTACATGCCTCAAAATGTTATGGACACAATCTAGACATTCTAGGCTAAATCAGAAAACCACTCCCACAGTGGCGTTAAGTCACAGAACACATCTAAATTAAACCTTTGTTTATATGTTTAGATTAATATTTATTCATATCAGTTTCTCAAACTAAACCCCAAACATCTCACCATCGACAGTACTTATAAAACTAGAAGGTAGGTTTCAAACTCAAATAAAAATCTTATAGCACAGTGTTGGGTCCCTGTTTACAATTTCTAGAATGGTTTAGGTGTACCTCATTATCAGCAGACACTAGAATGTGCTGCACTCTGTGACTCCTGAATAACATGTTCATGACACATGTGTCAGCTTGGAGCTTGTGTACAGTTCCTGTTTCATATGTACAAGCATCTCATTGTGTGCATGTTTGCATATGTGTGTGTGTGTGTGTGCGTGTGCGTGTACAGTGAGTACAATGAGAAGGCATGCCCACATTTTTATTGGTACAGATGTAAAAAATGAGATAAGGCTCTGTTCCTTTTCCATTTGCATAGAGCATTATTTAATTTAAAAAGAATAGCAACACATTTATAGTTGACAAGATCAGTGTCATGGAGAAGAGGGTACACAATTAGAATGACATAAATTCCCTTTTTTAAATACAAGACACTGTATTTCAGCAAAACTCAATCCTTTCGTATCAGCAGTGCAAAACATTTCATTGTTCCTTGAACTACACATCAAACATTGCAAATGATTCAGCTCATACATGTCCTGTAATGAAACAGAAATTGTGCAAAAACACAAAGAAATGTAACAAAAGTCAAAATTAAGAGATTAAACCAGTTCAAAATTAAAAGTCATATATCAGTGTTTTGCAGGAATGTCAGCTCTTCTTTTCTCACACACACTTGGTGACGGAGTGCTGTCAGTCTGATGAATCTGACTGCTGTGGGTATTTCTTCCTGTTATATGAGACAGCCAAACCATTCATCTTTCTTCTTGTCAAGTGAATTTATAAGGAGTAGGAGTAGAATATCTTTATTCACAAAATGGGGGAATTATTTTCCCTGGATAGTTCAACTGTAATCTGAAATGTTCCTATAGAATAAATGTCTCTTTTTAAACAAGGCTTGGAGAAAAAGCCTCATTGGGCACATCCTGAATGATTCGAGGACGGAGGAATAAGTAATGCACCGATTGTTGTTCCTCAGAAGAAGGCATCTGTTTGTGCATGAGGTATTAATTCATGTTTGACTATTCATACCATCGCAAAGTGATTTTATTGCATTCCTGGTGTTCAATGAAGGAGCAGCACTAACATAAAGGTGGGAAACCAGTAAATGTTTATCCGCTACTCAAACATCTCTTGCTTTCAAGGTTCAAGAACCCTCACATCACTGTTTCATTTAGTCAGGATGAATTCTGTTCCATTGCCACCCATAAAACTACAATCACGGAATGTCCACATGAAAACACACTGATGCCATATCCTGATTGACAGATAAAAAAGATCAGTTGGCCCACAGGATTTATCTGGAGGCTTATTATGTTGTTTTCTGTGAATTAATCAGTAATAAGGGCCGTTTTGCTATGAAGGCTAGACGCTCTCTGCTCTCTCGGTATCATGCATTCTGTAAATCTTTTTCCAAGCATGCATTCATTCATTACTGCGCCAAAAACAGTCTTCAAAATGACTAAATGTTCTGCTCTGGTCTGAGTGAGTAAATGATTTTTAGTACCATGAAAAATCACATTATTTACACTGGGCAATAACATGAATAGGCGTTTTTCTAAAAAGCAATATAAAGAAACATGGACCATTATTAGTTAGATAAGGCGCAAAAGGTGTACGACTGTTTCATGAGTGCTGAAAATGGAGTGGTTCATTCTCTGATCATGACAAAAGCAAAAACGTCTTGGAAACACAATCAAGTAATAAAATAAAATAAACAGACAATGCACACACACACACACACCAACCCCGTCACACACTCGATAGTAGTGATCGTATCATTGTCTTTGACTTCTCTAAAACAGTTTGGAGCTCGCTTCCTTTCTTGGTAGAATCAGAATCAACAAGTAATTCTCCTCCCGTCTACTTTTTCATCTCAACACGATGACAACAAAGACATAACTCACCCAACAAGGACACACTGACAATGAAGCAGCAGGAGACAGGCTGTTACTGGATACTCAGCAACTGGTCCCGTGTGTGTGTGTGTGTGTGTGTGTGTGTGTGTGTGTGTGTGTGTGTGTGTGTGTGTGTGTGTGTGTGTGTGTGTGTGTGTGTGTGTGTTAGATCAACATATTCTGCTCCAACCTGGGACATATCTGCTGTCTAACCAAGGCAAGTCCATGTACTCAGTTCCATTGTACAGTAGACACACACGCATATGCAAACACACAGCAAAGAACCAACAATAGGTGGACGGATTCCTCGTGGAACTCCTTGCTCATTCTACTTCCTCCCGTTGTCTTTGCAGTGCTGGAACTGGGCGAAGCTGAGGAAGACCTGTTCCAGTGATATTTGGCTCACACAGTAGTCCCCAATGTGGTACTTGTCTTTGGCTGCCTCTAGAGTACCAAACACCTACAATGGAGCGGAGAACAGACAGGAATCAAACAAGAGGACAGCTCTAGTGTTATCCACAATTCGTGACGTGAAAACACGTTAAAGCCACATCTTTAATGATCAAAATTATGAATAAATAAACTTTACTTCTGCCATATTGATGACAAAAAAAATGGCAGTGCATTTCCTTTTCAATCTAAGACTGCCTACTTTTGCCATCCACCTGTTTAAAGTTTGCATTTGATTCACAAATCCTCATTTCTTTAACAATTAAAACACTTAAACAAGATTTACAAATAAACAGGTTCAGGTTCCATTTTCAAAAAATAACGAAAACTCAGAAGAGAACTCACCTCTGATCTAAATCACTTTGAATATTTACAATGAAGTGCACTATTTTGTCCACTAGGTGGAGCTCTAACACAGACAGACAAGGCAGTGTGATCTAGAATAAAATCAGTTACCTGGGCCCAGGTAAGTGTTTTGTCAGTCAGATGATAGTGCACCATTCCCTGGTGCTCATCCTTTAGTTGACTCCCTGGGGTGGAAAAAAGGTCTCACAGTTAAATTCTCTGTTAAAATTAATGTTAATATTTTAAATAATATTAATAGTGATTATTAATATTTATAGTTTTGACTGTAAATTTTAAGACTTGAGACTCTGACCTGGAAATGTACTTTCAATGAAGTCTTTAAACAGCTGCAGGTCGCTGACCTCCAGTTCAGCCTCAGCGTTAACTTTAGCCAGCAGCGTGTAGCCGCTGCCAAACTTGCTCTTCAGGTGCTGAGGACTCCCGAGGCACTTGAACTGACCGTTGACCATCACTGCTAGCCTAGTGCACAGGGCCTCACACTCCTCCATACTGGTGAGGACATATCACGGAGACAGGGACAAAATGTACACATCTTCTTGTTGTTTTTTTTCAAGTGCATTAAAAGTAGTTAATCACAGAATTTTAGAAACGAGGTTGTATGACTGACACTGTCGACCCATATCTGAAAATGTTTTAAACAGAACTTGTACTTTTCCAATTCATTATTGGCTCCTTAACTTTTTATTTGTTTGGATCTGTAGGAAGGAGGAATCATGAATGTACAGTTTAGGCAGTGATTGTTATTTGACAAGCTTTGACCGTGTGGTCTACTTCATCGACAATAGTCTGACGGAAGTGTTTTTTGGAGACAAATGGCCGACAATAATTCTACTTATGATAAATATTATTTAACCCCGATTGTATAAGTGATTTACTGGCAAATAAATTACCAGGTTTTTAAAGTAACTAAATCAAAAACAGGTGGAACAGCTCAATGCGTACAACACAAAATAATTATAACATAATCAGCTTGTTTTGAAAAGATAAACTTTTTGGAACATGTGTCTTTGTATAAAAGACTATTTACCAAACCAGGCCGAAATGCCAGCTTTTGTTCAGAAGCACTTGTTTCTGTTAAGGCCTAAATTTAATCAAGAGCTCCATGGTCTGACCCAATGGGACAAGACAAGTCTGCTCCAGTCAAAGCCGTCTAGATAAGATTTTTTGGGATGCTGTTCTGCAAAGTGATAAACACAGTAACTTGGGGATCAGTGGTAAGTCTGTAGGAGGAGGAAGAGAGCATAATGCTGGAAGAGATTACCTCCTGTTATATCCAGTACCCAACATGTACTATGAAGCTCACCTATGAGAAGTGATTATTATGGCCTTCCCAGACTCTCTTGTGCGCGTAACAGCGTCCCACAGCAGCCTCCTGGCAACAGGGTCCATCCCAGTTGAAGGCTCATCTAAGAAGATGACTGGAGGCCCACCTATCAGAGCCATGCCTGCGCTCAGCTTCCGCTTGTTACCCCCACTGCATACGTGTATGGTGAAGCGTTATTATCACAAATACGATCGATTAGAAGAGCTCTGTTGTGTTTCAGTCCACTCACCTGTAGCTGCGGACCAGCTTATCAGCATGAGGCTCCAGCAGCAGAGACCTCAAGACGTTCTCCACACAACCTGACACGTACTTCTCTGGAATCCCTCTGAGCCTGGCATACATACTCAGAGTTTCTCTTCCTGTCATGTGATCCAACACGGCATCAAACTGAGGGCAGTAGCCGATGCGCTGCTGCACCTGCAACCCAGAGACGAATTCTCGTTCAGATTTTGTGCTTTTGAAAAGCTTGCAGCTCTGCGCTGAAGACGTCCTGAACTAACATCCAAACGTTGAACTACTGAAAACAATTGATCTTTCGGTTTGTGTTGAGAGTCCTTTCCCGTCATCTCCTGCACTCACCTTCTTAATGTCCCTCAAGATGCTGTATCCATCGATGTAGGCGTCTCCAGAGGTAACACTCTCATCACCTGTCAGCATCTTAAAGGTTGTTGTCTTGCCAGCTCCGTTGAAGCCCAGGAGGCCGAAACACTCTCCTTTTCCTACGGCCAGACAGATCCTGTCCACAGCCAGAAGAGGCTCCCCGCTGTTATAGATCTGAGAGGGAGAGATAACATCAGTGTGTATCCTTACATCTCACACAGACTCTTACTTATTCACTGAGACTCCAAACCCTTCAGACACAATGAATTCAATCCCTGTGCTCCTTACTTTGCTGAGCTCCTTCAGGATGAGGGGGCTACCAATCATAGACTCTACTGCAGGCTGACATTCCAGGACCTTCTTCCTCTCTTCGGCCACATCCCTATCCTCTGGAAGCAGGGCTGCACCCTGTACTAGAGGAATCTAATGCACATATAGAAGCATAATAGAAAAGAAATCAACCACAAACAGTGGGCTGTTGACCCACTGCCACAGGGATCCACATCCACGGGTGTAGGTTTAACGCTGTTGTGTTGACTGCTCTCAAATTTCACTGACATGTTTGCGTCTGCTGCCCAGAGAGGCCAGGAGTCGGCGCAGCGTGTGGACAAACTGCAGCTCAATGACAAACAGGAGAATAATGAAGACGACACCCTGCACTGAGAAGGCCACGAGGAAACGTCCCACGCCAGGCTCCGACATGGAGAAGTAGTCGTTCTGGTACGTTATGTCTGGAAGCACAAAAACAAATGATCTGTGTTACATCATATCAGGACAAGAAGTAATGGTTTAGAGAAGAAAACAGTAGAAAATGAAGTTAAATAAGTTCAATTAAATACAGTTAAATGGACACACAACTTTTTTTTATGTCACGATTGAATATTCATCACGATTTAAATGACATCTGCTTTCTGAGGCTCCATCCAGGCAGTACTTACTGAGGTACTTGCACGCTGCTTTGCTGAGTATACTGGTCGGGCAAAACGAGAGGAATTCATAGTTTTGGTAAAACTGGCTGAAGGACATGCCCAGGCAGTAGTTAGGAAAGATCAGGAACACCTTATCCAGTAGGTGTGATAGATGCTGCAGCTGCAACTCTGGAGAAGGAATTCATAAGACATCAATATTTCACTGTTTTCTATTCAAACCACATAACCTTCAGTGATTCACATCTTAGTTAAACCCATAAAGATAGAAACAAAAGTGTTGGAACAGCCCCTAAACATTCTGGTTCCAGATCACCAACAAAACCTAAAGTATTGTTGCTTTGGACATCAACCACGTCTCAGATGGCAGCAAAACATTCCCTCCTTGGAGGAGATTAAAACCAGGAAAGCATTTTTAAGGAATTTACATATTCATATATTAATTATAGGACTATGGTGGTGTGCTTTTTTTTCGTACTATTTCCTTATTGCAGGGAATGATCAACAAGTAACCAACATATAACCCCTAGAAATCTATGCAAGAATGTAGAGTGACCAGGGCTAGTTTGAAAACAACCACGTGGAGTGTTTTCCTTGTGAACAGCTATTTAAAAATGTAGAACAGTCCTAAAATGATCGTAGCCTGCAACTCCTTTTTCACCTGGGATGGTCATGATGGTGACAGCTAGAAATGTAGCTGTTCCAGAGATCATGTTGAAGATGGTGAGGCGGGTATAGGCAGTGGCAGCAGAAGAGAAGAGGAAACTGAGCAAATACATAAGAGGCACAACAGCCCAGCCGTACAGCAGAAACAGCAACAACACATCGACCAGGTGGTTGTCGTCTGTGAAGGCCTTGACCCCAAATGACTGGAATACCACCTAGAGAGACGGTAAAACACGACCATTAAATCAATCCGTACCATATTCTCCACCTAATAAGTCCTATTAGAAGTCATACTGACCAGCATGAGGAGGCAGGGCAGCAGGAAGTTGACCAAGTCCCACAGAAGGGCAGAAAACCAGAAGTTAGTCAGGTAGACGCCGCTGACCTGCTGCACATGCTTGGACTTGATGGTGGACTCTGTTACAAGCAGCAGAGCGAAGGTGCTCGACAGTGAGGCCATACCGTACATCAGGTTGATGGCAATGGCAAAGCCAGTCTTTCCCCTACAGACGGAGAGAAATAATGAGCAGAAAGGGATGGAAAAAAAAAAGAGGTTAATGACAAGAGGAAAATTTGGGGACTGTAATGAGGACTTATTGTAGACCACAATATATCAAAGAATTTTTGAGGATGGTGATATTACACTTAATGACTTTAAAAGCCAACTTTTCCTGTAAAGTAGCAACATTATGTGTTTACTTGAATATATTAAGTCTCTTAGTATAGTCGGATGCTGCGTTCACCTCAAAAGTAACACAAAAATAGGTGAATGGAGGGGGGCATATTCATCATTTCCACAGTCGTGACTGATTAGAGGAGAATAAGTGACAGACACCAGCGTCGTTGAAATCAGTCACACGTCAACATCGCTGATATGTTTTACAAAAAAAACAACAACACACATCTCACTAGGATGAGTGAAGCAAAGATTCCATAAGAACACTTTACGTATCACGATGCATTCACGTCGCATTCAGTGTGACTGCAGACTGTTCACCAAACCTTGACATTAAACTCACTGTGTGAGCTGACTCCAGGCCATTTCAGACATGTTGCGTGGCATGGGGTAATTGCCCGTCTCGATGGAAGCGTTTGGCCCTGCTATAAACTTGAACAGGGCATTGTCCACCAACATGAGCGCTGTGGCAGGTGTATGGTAGCCCTCGTTGTTGAAGTAAGCTGTTGCTTCTGCAAACTGGCTGCTGCTGCCAAGGAAAGAAGCGCCGACCACACAGCGCTCGTTAAAACTACCGCCTTCTTCCTCCGCCTGTGTCAGGACGTAATCTGTGAAGTCTGCCAGGAAGCAGGAGAAACAGGGATGACAGGTCAGTAAAGATTAAGCCTACCAGCAAGCCTACCACGTCCTGGAGTCCGTCGGTGGTCTTACCCGGGACGCTGACTAACTGGCCCAGCTGGGCAGGCAGCTGTGAACTGTATGCATCTGCCAGCGCAGAGGCCAGGGGCCCCGTTGTGTGTTGTCGAGCCACGGGGACCTTAGTGGGACCGTAACGCTTTAGCGCCAGCCTCAGGTACGGGCTGCTCTTGTCGCTAGGAAGGGTGCGTGCAACGACTAAGGCCACCACCGTGAAGATTAAAGGCACCAGGAACTGAGCCACCATCACCTTCCAGTTTCTCCAACTGTACAGCGCCCTCTTCAGGAACATGGCATAGAACTGCTGCAGCTGCAGTCTGACCTGAAAAGGGAGAGGAAAGGAATACAAAAAATTGTGAGCAGTAATAACTACATGAAGAAAAGGGCAACAAGCTTGATGTTTACTCCTGGGATCTCACCCCGGTGTTCAGCTTGATGTTGGAGCAGTCCTCTGAGATGAGTGTGCCGCTGTCGGTGAAGTCTGTCACGTCGGTCATGCCGCTCATACTGCTGGAATCATCTGCGGTCCAGTCATGGGAACGCCGCTCGTGTTGGTACTGCAGAGCTGGCAGCTGGATCGCTTCGATGTCCAAACTAGAATCCACCAGCTTTCCAACTCTGGACACACAAATCAATAATAACAGGTGATCCATCACGTTACTGAATACAGGCACCAACAGATACAGCAAAATGTGTAAAAAAAAAAATTCAAAGATTTTGCTGAAATTGGGGTAAAGCAAAAAAAAAAAAAAAAAAAAAAAAAACAAATCCTGAAGTTCGTAAAATGTCATTCCAGGAAAAAAAATATCTGCAAACTGAAAAACTAAATTGGCAGTACAGTACTGAGTGTACTTTTGGTGACAAGACTGAAATCCCATTTTGTCTCCTTTGAGCAGCTCCATGAAGAAAGACAGGGCTGCTCACGAATCAGGCTATTTCAGGCCCTTACAATTAAGTTAATGGTGAATCCACCTCATGGAGGCGCTTCCACAGAGCAGCAGATCCAACTATATTAGACACCCTCATATTATCATATATAGTCTTCCTTTATGAGGTTCTTACATCGTCTATTTTAGACCTTTTATCTGTGGAATGGGATAACAAAATTGGACAAATGGGGGGAAAAAAACACAAAGGGCACCTTAGAGAGTGCATAGTTTTCCATTTTCAGGGTAATATGTTAAAAGCCCTGTCTCAATATTGAAAAACTGGTGGGAAAAGTGTTTCACCAAGTTTCAACTAAATCAAAATCCATCTGGTGCATGATGGACTGAAATGTTGTAAAAATAAAAGTCCTGTCAGTAGTCAAGAAAGTGAAAGAAATTTAACTGGGATAATCCCTTTTAATCTGATGCACGCAAACATTTCATGGGTCCTTCTAAACATACAAACTAATAGGAAAACATCTACTTCATTAAAACTTACAATACCACTACATCAGGACCAGAGGATTTAGATATCTAGAAATGACCATCAATTATTAAAGCTTAGAATAACAATAACACTGCAGCAATAACTTTCTCTCTTCTACTTTTGCTAAAAATTGGCAAAATCTCAAACAGCTTTTCTTGGTGCTGTGTTTGATGTTTGGCAGACAACATTTCTGGACAGAAAACATTGATGGACACGTAGTATGTCTCATAATAATGAGGATGAAAAGTGCTGGCAGCTACAATTATTAATAGTTGCATGTGAAGTTTGTGGTAGCTATCTTTAGCTCATCATCACAGCCCAAGAAAGAAGCAGAAATAACTGTTCAGTAAACAGCAGGCAGCTGAGATGTAAATGAGAAGAAATATACGAGACGTAGCGCTGATGTCACTGCAAACAAACTAAAAGTAATTCATTCTTTTAAGTTGTAATAGTACACAGAACACTTTGTATTGAAATATCCTAACTTCGACATACCGTATTGGCCCGAATATAAGATGACCCTGATTATAAGACGACCCCCTCTTTCTCAAGACTAAAGTTTGAAAAAAGACTTTGAACACCAAATTTAATTTCTATACAGAAAATAATTACAGTACATCTGAAACAAATGATTATAACAATATATTCGAGAGAAAAAGCATGTTATTTTGCCTCATTCAAATCATGCAAAAACTGTCTATCACATCTTAATATCTGATGGGCGTCCCGTCCTTTCATTTCTCGTCCACATACACGCACACCCTCCTGTCGAGCTCTTGGAAGCTCTGAGGCCCACGGAAAGCTTTTCTCTGACTGTGAGCATTTTTTAGGCGTTCTTTTTGAGCTCTCCATCTCCATAAATTACACTCTGACACCATATTTCACAGCCGCTTTGCAATTGTGTGAAGACTCTGCCTCATTTATCACCATCATCTTGAAGTTTGCATCATAACTTCTCAGCTGCCGGTTAACCTGGCCGATCTTCGACCCACTTTTCTCCATTTTCTGTTATCTCTTCTCTTATTTTCTTCTCTTTTCTTTCTTACCGCTATTTTTTATTTTTATTCTTCGTGCTACTTATTTTTCTTCGCTTTGGCCTGGGGAGATAAGTTCAGCATTAGCTTTAAAGATATCTGGCGCCATCTAGCGTTATGAATGGGTATAATGTCTAGACCCCGAATGTAAGCCGACCCCCACTTTTACAGTCTTATTTCAATGCAAAAAACACCGTCTTATATTCGGGCCAATACGGTATATTTCTATCAGTATGCTGGCTTAAATCTGTGCAAAATTGAAACTCCATGAGAATTAAGACTTGAAACCTCACACACTATGTAACATGTAGCCTACCTGAGGAACACCTCCTCCATTGTGGTCACAGAAGCTCCGTAGCTGGCGATGCCCAGCTTCTCTCTGTTCATCTCCAGCTCAGCAAACAGCAGCTCAAACCTGACAGAACAACGAGCATCAAGATTGAAAAAGACATCGACACGGAGCATTAATTTGATAAATATACCAAACATGCCCATAATGTGCTTTCTTCAAGATTTATACTGTTTATATGTTCATTTATTAGAATCCTACATTCAGTATTTGAGCAGGGTGGACAACATAATTCTTTTAGATACGCATTGATCCATTTTGACCATTTTCACACAGATTCTCCTTCAGTTGCATCTGATTGACGGTCTCTCTCCTTCCTTGACACCACTTTATTTCTAACCGTGTTATTCTCAGTGTAAATCTTATGAACAAAGACCTGAACGACTCACCTATTGGTGCTTTCTTTGGGCAAGATGTACGACAGCTCCGCCCCAGCGCTACTCTCTAGCGTGGCATTAGGAACATACATGTGGACGAGGCGGGTGATCTCAGACACGTTACAAAGCGCATCCTTCACAATCACCATGTGGTAGCCAGCACCTATTGAGCAGACATGGCCATGGGTATATTCTGGACGACTTACATTCTACTGTCAAAGCTTTATACGGGTCCATTCTCCACTCACCATACTTGTTCTTAAGGAACAGTGGAGACCCGCAGCACTGCAGCTGTCCTCCCGCCATGATGGCAATGCGGTCGCCGAGGAGGTCGGCCTCATCCATGAAGTGTGTGGTGAGCAGGATGGTGCGGCCGTGTTTCTCCCCTTGCAGGAGATCCCAGGTGGCCCGTCGAGCCGATGGGTCCATACCTGATGTGGGCTCGTCTAACATCACAACCTGGGATAGACAGATTTTAGAGGTTAGATTTGATGTTGTTAACACAAAGTGTGGATGGAACAAATAGGAGACGGAGCAATGGTTGAGACATTCTGTACCTTGGAGTCTCCAATGAGGGCAATGCCAATAGAGAGTTTTCTCTTCATGCCACCAGAGAGGGTCTTGGAGCGAGCTTTACGCTTGTCTTCAAGGTTCAGGATACGAATAATCCGATCCACCTCATCTGGAATCTTTTCTTTGGAGTAACCTTTCAGCTGGATATCAAGCACATCAAAACA
Organism: Antennarius maculatus; assembly: GCA_013358685.1. NCBI lineage: Eukaryota > Metazoa > Chordata > Actinopteri > Lophiiformes > Antennariidae > Antennarius > Antennarius maculatus. The sequence continues at coordinate 12,701,192 of CM023620.1, read as the reverse complement.
TGAAGTAAAGCCATAAACCCAGGCCTACAGAGAGACGTACACACTGCGTGAGTGAGTACCTGTGCGTAGAAGAGCAGGTGCTCCCTGACTGTCAGGTTATCAAACAGCACATCGTGCTGAGGACAGAGTCCCAGACTGCGGCGGATCAGAGCCATGTCCTGACAGATGTCGAAACCATTGATGTAGGCCCTGCCACTGGTGGGGGGAAACAACCCTACAACCGCAAGAACAGATTGACTTTTCTTGAGTTAAGACTGTTTGCAAAGTGTCCGTCTGTGACGTGTGGTGTGCGTGCTCGTGTGTTCAAGCTGCTCACCTGTCAGCATGGACAGGGTGGTGGTCTTCCCAGCGCCGTTGTGTCCCAGCAGCACCGTGATCTGCCCCTCGAACATGTTCAGCGTCAGGTCACTCACAGCGTGCCGCGTCTTTTTGCCCACACTGAACTCCTGTAAAATACAACAGCCCAGAATATTAACACGCAGCAATAAAGGTCTGACACAGAGTAACCTTCATTAACCTTACTCCATCTTAGCTGTTTGTACACTACAGGTCCAGATACCCAGTTCAGATTTAATGCCTATATTCAATTTTTTGTTGTTGTTTTTTACCATTTTTTTACATCCACCCATAAACATCGTCTGTATTTGTAAAGGTTAGCACTAAGGGAAACATCCTGCAGGCATATTGACAGACAGCTTTCACCCACAAAGGGCTAGAAATTAAAGCAGTGCTTGTTACAAAGAACTCATTTAGCTAATTATTTAAAACTACTGCCTTCCAAAGAAATTTTAGAGTTGAGCAAAATCCTGGTCTCATGTTAAGCCAGAAAAGAAAGAGGAGAGCCCTTAATGCAACACTCATCAAATATCTCGTATGTCCACATAGATAAAGGCGTAATTACACAAATCTGATTCATATCAGATTTATTTCCACATATGAATGAGACGTGATTCCGATTTGCAAAATGTCCAATTCAACGCTGTCCGAACATCTTTACAGGAAGACGACAGGAGACCCAAAAAGCTCATTGTGTCCATTTTTGCTTCTCACCTTAGCGAGGTGTTTGATCTTGACCCCGGAGACAAGTCCACTTGGTTCTTCCTCAATAAACTCCCCTTTCAGGGCCTTTTCTGCATCCTCCTCATCCTCTTTCTCGCTCAGCAAAGCCACGCGAGGACTGCTGCACCAGTATGAAGGCTGCAAGTAAGAGAACTGAGGTAAGGAACAGACAAATGTACTTTCCCAACTGGGAAATATCGTTTCATTTAATTTCATTTTTTAAATATTACTGCAAAAAATTTCTGTGTGTGTGTGTGTGTGTGTGTGTGTGTGTGTGTGTGTGTGTGTGTGTGTGTGTGTGTGTGTGTCTTAAGGGGCAGCTGTGAATCCTACCAATAGAAAGAAATAAGATGGTAGAGGCACTCCGTACTCCCCAGGAAACACCGCCTCCACATACCAGGCCACCAGCCCATACAGCACAGCGTCAAACAGTAGCAGGGCCAACACTTGAGCTAATGAGAAGTCATCATCCACCGTCACAGGGCTAAAAATATTCGACCACTGAATTCCCGTACCTACCAGGGGGGAGAGGGAGCAGATTAAGAAAATCATTTTAAAGCCTGTGCAAAGAAAAGAACAGAAAAACTGATCATTGCTTTCATGACCAAGATCTGAAGTTTCACCTTTGCCTTCAAACATTCCAATGAGTTGAGAACCCATGGCCATGGCCACGTTGGAAATGAGACAGGAGGATACTTTCTGGCTGTGGGTCAGAATGTCGTAGCGTGGCCACAGGAACAAATAAGGCAAGTAGCTCATGAAATAGATGAAGCCGCCAGCCGCTGCTGCCACGTTTGCTGGAGTTAAATGGAAGAACATGAATGAGAAGTGGAGGGGATGCTGAACAAAACAAAAAAGTACGGAGCCTTAAATCATTTCGGATGTTACAAATATACTGAAAGCAGCTCTTATAGCCCATTTAACTGTAAATGTTGTCACAGCTAAAGAAGACATTTGTTTCAACTTGAGAAGCTTTTTCAGACCCAACAGAGACAAGATCGAGAAATGTTTTTACTCTAAAACCCATTTCAATGATCAAATAAAAAGGTCTGAGTGTTGTTCAGAGGATGATGAGGGAGGACAAATGAGAGATGAGTGAGTATCTATGGAACAAACACAGACCAGGCTGTGAAATAATCAAGGAAGATGAAAAGAGGAGCAGGGTAACTCCTTAAAAAAAAGACACCTTCTTATCACAACAAAGCTCATTGTGTCCACTAAAACTGTTTGGGAGTTGATGATACCCATTCTGTAATTCTCACTTGATTAGTTAGATTTACGAGATGAACAAAAAGGGAAAATCGGCACACGATTGATCTGTTTAATTATGACGGCTCCCATTATCATTGAAATGTTCCTTACAATGAACTAAACAGGAAATTTGTGGCAGAACCAGACAATAAAATGTTTGTGTTCTCAGGATATGCTTCGACTTTCAACTATTCAAATAGTCATTAATTCATTTTTTAATCAACTGATACATAAGATTATCATTTTGTCACAAAACATGTTTTTCCCTTGTTTATCCTGCACCTGGAGTCCTACCACCAGAGGGGGGCAGTAACACACCTACATCATTAACACGAGGAGCAGCACACACTGATCACAGGGAAGCATGTTAACCCAAAAGAGAAAAAGGATGCGAAAGGGCAGGAGATTTATCAATAGTTTGCTTTGTGTTTAAATTGTTCAGACTAAATATGGGATTTTATGTATATATGACAGAAAACAGAACATATAAAAAAATGGCTCTTGAGAGAAACCATCTACAGTATTCTTAAAAAAAAAAAAGAGACAATTCTCTTTAAAAGATACCACATAACAAAGACCTCTAAACAGTTTTAACATGTTCTTGTAGTTGATGTACTTTAACTGCTGCTTTTATGCTTCGGACTAGGTAAGAGGAAGTCAAACAAAAGGCAGACACTTCGATATACGTCTGAGATCACGAAGCAAGAGACTGATTACGATACAGCAGTGTCGATCAGAAACGTACCACGAGAGAAGAAGGTACTGATCATGAAACTGAAGCTGATGGTGGTGATGGTGAAGACAAGCAGGAAAACAAAGACCAGCGTGGGGTCACTGTAGGTCAGCACCGCTCCGTTAGGGCTCACCTAAAAATAACAGGCGGGAGAATAGAGAGTTACAACATGCTGAGGCACATCTATGGTCTGAAAACCAATAATCAACACCTGCACTTCTAGAGTGTGACTATCACAACTAAACTACACTCAATAAAGACAAACATGTTATTATTATGGAGTACATGTTACTGTACACTGACATAGTTATGCTTTGCTTCCTATCTCCATTTCCTTTACAGCTAAATTCAGTTTTCCAGCCTTTCCTCTTGGCTGAGGCTGTCCACCAGGTCTTAGGCTGGGGACCGGAGGGTGGTCGGTTCAAGGCCCATGTTGACAAAATGTTTATAGTGTGAGACAGGTGCCAGTTCACCTCCTGAGCACTGCCAAGGTGCCCTTGAGCAAAACACCGTCCCTGTACAAGTTGCTCATTGGGGTGCACCAGAAAGGAGCTGCCCACCACTCTAACTCATCACCTGCTTGCTAACAGGCTCCTGCTGTGTGTGTGTGTGTGTGTGTGTGTGTGTGTGTGTGTGTGTGTGTGTGTGTGTGTGTGTGTGTGTGTGTGTGTGTGTGTGAAGAATCGCTCGGAGCTACAGCTTAGCTGCATATTTTCACACAAAGTAAATCAAAAGCTACCTTTTATTTGTACAGTATATTTACATACATGTATACATAGATATACAGTGCGTCCTCGCACATTCATGCATCAACGCTCGCAACTTCACCTCATCGTGGATTTTTGGTACGGGGTCACGTGATACCGTACGCACATTCTATTGGCTGAAAGCATACGGAAGTGCGCTACGTTCCGTGAGTCTCGGACTTACTGTACGTGAGACACAGAAGTACTTTAAACAGTCAATATGAGAATGGGAAAAGGTAATACAGATAGAAGGTGGTTTAATATCAGTATGGGGAGGGTTCATAAACGTTTAAATTACCGTTAATAATAAGATAAATAGTTTGTTGCTCTATCGTGGAATTCGTTACTCACGTGTGGTTCCTGGAACGCATTAACCGCGAGGAACGAAGGCGCACTGTATATGTATGCATATATGTATATGTATGTATATACTGTACATATGTTAGTAACACATTCCACCACCAATACTACTGTACACAGTGACAGCGTGTATCTCTACTTATCTAAGACACTGTTTGAACAAGCAGGAAAGGCATTTTGGACTGGAATGTGGCTCATGTAACAATGACTGTAAACTGACCTGAATACAGAGGAGCAGAGTGACAAAAAAGACTGAAATGGAGAGGAAGAGGAAGAACATGAGGAACCAGGCGCTCCAGTGGAGCCAGTTGCTGAGACCCATCATTCTCATGTACTCCTGAAATGCACAGGAAACAAAGGTTATGAAGAGTCGGCTTATCTATTTTTGTTCCAGCCCGTATGACACCAACACACAAACACACCTTGAGCTTCCTCTCCTTCTCCTGCACCACCGCTCGTACGATGTTGAGGGAGGTGTAGGTAAAGCTGAGCACCAGTAATAAGGGCAGTTGGTTCTGGATGGCCAGGATGAAGACGTCATATAAAAAAGGGGGGTAAGGAAAACGTGACAGGACCACTCTGGTCCGCGCCAGCAGAGAAGAAGCAGCAGTGTCATTGTAGGAGCGCATGATGGCTAAGTTCACCGCGTGCTGTACAGCCAGGAACGCCTCTCTGTAATAACCTTTAAAAAGAAAAGACACATTAATACAAAAGATAACATGTCAATACCACCCATATATCAGCATTGATCTGGGTCCAAAAGAATGAATCAAAGCACAAATCCTTAAAAATGGAAGGTTTCCGTGACAAAGAAAAAGGATTAGAGGCCTTAAGGAACCAAATTAGAGCTGCACTCAAGAGTTATAACACAAGAGAGGGTTTGAAAATACATTATCTTGTGTGCCTAACACCATGTCAGTTACATTATGCTGGTATGTCTTTGGGATTGTACCTTTCTCTCCCTTATAATTACACTCATCATTCAGGAAAGCACTATCAATGCCTGCTGGTTAACAACACATTCCACCATTCATCATCATTACATCGTTTGAGTTTGACAAACCGGTCCCAAATTGAGCCTATTCCCCGCCTCACACACTTGATGAATTAATGAAGGAATGAGTGAAAATCAGAGCATCAGAGGTGACAAATTGTTGAAGACAGAGACAGGAAGGGTCGAACAGAAAGTGGCCGGGGGTCTCACCGGGCGTGCCCCCTTGCTTGGAATACTGCTCCCTCGGTCCTGGTATCTGAACCAGAGGAAAGAGGCTGCGTGTGTGCCAGTCCAGGTCACTGTTCAGGTTCAGCTCCGTCTTCTCCTTGATGGGAGCGTTGCGTGGGCTGAACGAGAAGCGCAGATGGTAGCTCACCTGTATATGAAAGGAGCAAAGAAATGATAAAACTCTCAGAGAGCACAGTGGATTAAAAAAAAAAAAAATCATTCTCCGTCCTGATCCAGATCATCACCAAACTGTAATCACCTTTAAAACATGCTGGGGTCCGCTCACTGTGAAAATTGTAAATATGCAAATTCATCTATTAGGTTCTGCATAATTCTGCTGACAGGAATCTTTGGGGGACGTAAGAACCAGGATGGTGTCCCATAATTAAAGGGAACAAGAACTCTACTCTTTGGGAGAAAATATTGATGTACATCACATTTTATAATTTGGACTGTAAAAAAAAAAAAGATCATTATCAATTAATTCTCCTCACTATGCAGAACCCAAAGGGATTATTATTCCTTTCCATTATCCACAAAGCCAAGAAGCTGAAAGCAGCAAATGTTGAATATCCACCCATCCATTTAATTTTTCTTTAAAAAAAATGATTGAAGCAACTGATTATAAAAAAAAAGTTGGCAATGAAATTTTTTCCAATCAACTCCTTCATTCATTGATCAATCATGACAGATCCTCCGTCTGTGATGATTGTATGTGTGTGTGTGTGTGTGTGTGTGTGTGTGTGTGTGTGTGTGTGTGTGTGTGTGTTCCTTTACTTTCAAAGGCAGAGATCCATCGCTGAGGCTGAGGGGGTGCTCGAACACCACAGCAGCCAGCAGCTGTGCAGAATGAGGGTCATTTCTCACGAAGTTCTCCAACTGCTCCTCTGTCTCAAAATCATACACTGGAAAAGAGCGTACACACACACACACACACACACACACACACACACACACACACACACACACACACACACACACACACACACACACACACACACACACACACACACACACACACACACACACACACACACACACACACAGACACAGAGAACATTACATTAGCTGTGGAGTGGTATGCATCTCACTAAAGTCTGTTTTCATTCCAATCTCATCGCTCGAATGTCAGGATCCTGATTTCCGGGGCCAATACCACGGATACATTGGGTCATATATTCAGAGGACAAGTGAAACACCCCACTCAGATATAAGATGACATAAAAACGGAAACACATATGAAGCCGGACCACATAAGAGAAGTAATAATGCCTATAATTCTGCGTGATAAAAAACCAGAAAGCACAAATGAAACCGTCTGAAAGAGAAAGAAAGACAACAATAGACATTGGTCTTATTTTCAAGCCTGATAAAAAAGCAGGTCTTTTATTCTGTTAATCAGGCACGCATGAAGGTATTCCAAGACTGATAAAGGATGTAAGTTTTACACATAGGGACCAGGGTTAACATCTGGGCCAGTTTCATAAGGTTGGCCTGTGAATGGAGACTCACACAGAGCACAGAGGGACAAGGGTCGAAGACAGACAGGTGCCTGACCCTATGGTTTGTTCATGCAAAAGATCTACTGGTCCCATGTAAGCTGCCTTGTTTGAAAACCAACTAAATTATTTGTATCTTAAAGCTATTTGAAAGCTATTAACCCTTTGATTCAAGCATAACTTAGATACAGGCAGGATAAAATGAAAAGATGGCTTCAGATTTCAATTCATGTGGAAAAAAAGTAAAAGTTAGGTATCTAAATAGTTATTTTCAGGGGGAAAAAAAGTATAAAACATGTTAAAGTATTGTGATATTATTGAAAATACAATGTTTAAAACTGTACAACCGAACATAATTAATAAAACGAACACCGTTGATTTTTGTTGCCATTGTCATCTCTCTCCTGCGGCGACTTCTCTTTCCTCTCTTCAACACCGATCTTTGTTAAATGCCAAGAAAAGAATTGTCACCACTGTGGCAGCATGGGAAAGTTGGGCTAAATATATAATCTACAGAATATTTTTCCTGTCTGGTGATGAGAGACTTTATTATCATCGTGTGAACTTGTTTGGTAATGGTCTGAATGACACACATCTGTTAATCTAAAAAAAAAAACATGCTCCAGGTTTAACAAGCAGATAAAGCAATAAAAGAACAACTATGGCCAGAGTTCAAAGGCTCACCCTTCTCTCGCTGCTGTAGTTCTCTTTTTAACTGGTCTCTGTGCTGAACAAACTCAACTGGATTTATAGGAGAAGCTTGAAGAGGTAAACTGCTAAATTCTTAGGTGACGATGGCAAAACGTCTTCAATTTTGTACGACAAATCCAGTTGGCTTAATTCAACAGAGATCTACCATGATCTGGATGACTGAGAATCTCTACAGACATCTTGTGCTGTTTGGTCAGTTAGCTCAGAAGCTATAGGATGTGGTTCCATAACTGACTAGTTTCCCTTGGACTGTGCCCTCGGATACAAAAGGAGTCGAGGACTACAGAAAATAGATCCGGTATTTTAGGATGAGAGCCAAACGGCAGAGGAATAAAATTCAGTCGGGACAAACTAAATTTGTTTAAGATAAAATAGCTAAGATAAATACTCTATTTAAAATCATATGCTAAAAGTATGGCTCAAAAGTTTCAAAGCTCAAATAATTAGCTCAATATTGGATTAACAGTTTAAACAATTAGCTAAACATAGAAGATAACCCGTGAGTGCTAAGATTCAAAGAAAATGCTGGGAACTGATTATTGCTATTATTTATTAAATATATAGTTGATAAGAAAAATGTCTGTGGAGATGCTCAGTAGAAGCTAAAAAGTCTCACTCGATATCCTGTGTGATGATCATATGCTAATGTTTCCCAATCCACCATGAGAAATAATACAAATACTTTCGCAACACTCAGAGAACCCAAACCTCCACCACAGAAGTTCAGTTCCCCAAAAGTCACAACCCCTAAAGCAACAGTCTTGTGACAGCCTGTAGCTTAACCTTTAGTTTGGGATCACATTTGTTCAATATACAAGACGTTTGATCAGCGGTGCTTTTCTACAGGATGTAGCTTAGGAGGTATGTGAAAACATGTAAAAACAGGCCCCAAACAGTTTCAGGTACAGTTTCAGCTACCTGCAATTCTTATTTCTAACTTCAAAATTTTTAAACATTGGGGATGTTTAAATGGAAAATGACTTGCATTTTGTTACGGTGTGAATGTGGTGAATTTAATTGCGCCATTTTTCTTAAAGCACTGTAGGTGTTATACACAAATTTGGCAAAATGACATTATATTATATTCTTGCTCTCCGTTGCTTCTGCTGTCCAACAGTTTTCAGAGTGTTTTCCTGCTGGTGCTTCTCCTGGTTTAGGTCAGTCGTGGATCGCTGACTCTTGACGGATTTCATATCGGTCGTATTCAGTGTGGTGATTTGCATGGAGACGGTGGAACAATTTGATCGTGGTGTTATGTTTTTAACTGCAATCAACTGTTTTTTTTAAGCAAGATCCAACATTTGAATCTCAATCCACCACCTCTTAAATGAGAACGATCCCCATCTGCACACTAGGTCTAAACTATGTGGATGAAAAGCCTGCTGGTGTTTGTATCTTGTTTCCTGCTACGTTTTTTTTTTTTTTTTTCTTCTGTTGTGATGGTGGTTATGCAAATACATAGCGATCTTTATCACTCCGCATGAGTAGAAGTCTCTTCTACTGGACAACACAAGCCATTGAATGTACTGACTCAGAACCTGTGTTTTGACTTGTTTCTGCAGCATGCCGGACAATCTTGATAACATCAGCTCCTGCACCGTTTAAATATTAATGAATATATTACTGTAGAGGTTGCACATCACACACTTCTACCTATTGAGTTAGCCAGCTCACACACAGACACACAGAGACACACAAACACAAACACACACACAGACACACAAGAGCAGGGTGTGGCCTGTTTGCTCTCTGGAGGAGTTTCTTGTGGAACCTGTATTCCCAGCTCTGTCCTGTATTGCAACTGTTGTTAAGGATCAGGAATTTGCTTCACAGTTGGCATGACAACTTTACCACGGAATTAATTTTTCAGCAGATTTAACTCCTAAGACATAATTGGTCCACGTCAATCATTTTTAATAAACCAATGTTGTAAAGAACCCGTCACACATTTTGTGTTAAATCTCTACCAACCTGAGTCGAGTCCCAGGCTGGACTTCACACGATCTGCCAGCTTATGCACCGCGGTGGAGTTACCGGGTACGTAGGCCAGCTTTAACCCATAAAACATTTTGCTGGGTACACTGTCGACGGTGAAGCTCTCGTAGAACGTGGTATTTGGGAAGTCTTTAAAAGGCACCTTCTGACGTAGCACAATGAGGATGCCAGAGAAGAGCAGAGGTAGGAGTATTTCCACCAGAGTCACCAGGATTTGACGTTTCTAGACAGCAAAGAGACAAGAAAAAAACCATCAGTTGAGGAAATTCTAGCTTTTGAAGTAAGGTCAGGGAAGAGTAGAGACAGAGAACATAATGAGACTCATAAAGTACACTACGGTCAACAACATATTCATGATTTTAGTCGCAAAAAATCTTCTGTGAAAATGAAGATGTGCCTTCAATTTCCAGTCAAAGGCAGTAAAAACGGAATAATGGTCACAAATGAAAACTAACACAATGAAGTTTCAGTCTTAACATACTATGACAATGCTAAGTACATATACTTTTGTTTCTTCAATAGTGGATCTGGGCATCGTTTTACTCTTTTCACACAATTCTGATATCAAAAAGAGAGAAAGAGAATTTCACAGATAATTTGGAATAAATCATATCTGTGCGTTGTCTTCTTCTGTTACGTACAATGTTCCTTGGACAGACATTTATCTTTCAACACTCAACCAAGATGATCACTGGGAAGAATAATTACCAACAAAGGAGACACATTCTCCCTGTTTGTCACCGTTTTAAAAATGTTTTTCAATAAAGTTAAGTACTGTTGTGTTTAAATCTGTGCATCAACTCATAATCTTGTTGCATATTGACCTAAATATCGAAGAGCGTTTGGGGCCAAAGGTCATATACAGATGACATCTGAAGACATTTGACCTCTCATCCAAGAGGCTTTATCTGTTCTGGAGCTGAGGAAGACAGGAAGCCCCCTGGATGAAGGTGAAGCTTCTTAATTCAGACCGTACAAAGAAATTCAAATGATTTGAATTTCATCTTTTGACGATTACCATGACAAGGATGAAATGATTTTATTTATTTAACCTTTATTTTACCAAGATCAGATCAATTGAGAACAACTTCTCATTTATAATGATGACCTGGCATGAACGTGAGAGAATCTATAAAAACATTTTATTAAAGCATATCATTAAAATAATTTTCTTCAGTATTAATAAAGTATCTGTCTGTCTGTCTATCTAAAAACAAAAAAGTTATCACAGAGGATTTGAATCAAATCTTGTAGAACCGTAACGTATTTATAAAAGGAATTAACAATATGAAAAACAGATATGTTCCCCCACCTAGTTCATTTTGCTCCTATGAGACTTCATGCTTTTTTGAGCAAGAACAAACCCAGTGATAACAATCAAAAACTGGACTCTAACAAAATTATAAAAAACATTTTAAAGATTTGTCCAGTTTGTGAAAAAAAAAAACAAAAAAAAAAACGATGCCGAAGAAATACAGGGCCTCTGCTAAAATCTGCTCTGTCAAGGATTAACATAACTGCATTAAAATGTTAACACCTCTGAGAGTAATCTCAAAATATATTGCTGTGTACGTGATCAACATGCATTTTGTGTCTGAGTCCTGCAGCAAGATGGAAAAGCGAAACCACAAGGATCAGCGTCTGTTCTCAGATAATAACTGGAATAGCAGCAAGTGGATAAAATGCAGGTGAAACGTGGTCACAGCACGCCTGCTGTAGAGCAGATAGCCCATTGCATTTTTGATTAGTTGCAACACATATTTATGCTCACAATTATGCACAGTACTGTTCATATCACTGTTTAATGTACAAATTCTTTCTTAGGTAAACTACACGTGAACTAAACTGTGTGAGCCTGGAGTAAAGATCAACCGTAGGACGAACCTCTCAGGGATTTTGTAACAGGTAGCATCATAACTTTTAGAAAACAAACTAGGCAGTTTACAGTCAGCCTATTTATGATTCCTCTAGAGGTTAGAACTTCACAAACACTAACATTCTGGCCTTTGCTGTATGAATGCAGCTACAATCTAACATTTCAGTCTCAAACAATATCAGCCGTGAATTTCAATACAGTATTTTCCGCACTATAAGGCACACCTAAAATCCAATAATTGTCTCATAAACCTACAGTGTGCCTTATAATCCAGTGAACCGTATAGTGTGGAAAATACTGTACTTTGTGCTGGGTGTGTGTTCATCTCCCACCAACTCACCTGCTGAAGGTAATTTTTCCACACCAACAGTCGGAACTGTTGTATGATGGCCATTGTGAACACCAGACAGGACAGAGTCCAGTCAGCCTTGTTGGGTGTCTTAAAACACAAAAAGAGAAATAGTTTTAGTTTCTCTGTGACATTAACTGAACAACTCTTACAGAAATATATGGATGAAAGTTTCTACACGCTTATATTTGTGTTTTTCTCAAAAAAAATTGGTAGAATTAATCACAAAATAAGGGGAAAAAAGGAACTGGTACTATGAAACATTATAAAGGTAGAAACGAGCAGAAACCACTGGAATTGGAGCTGAAGCATTCAAATCAAATTTAAAAAAAATAGCTGGGACGACCACAAACAAGATTAAGATCATGAGACTTTAATTTCAGAATGTTGTCACGTAACATTACAGACACCGCAGCGTGTCAGCGACACTGGTGTCCAGTTTCACGTAATCTAATCAGAGATCAACCCAGGACTGCGTGGATCTACACTCGTGTCCTGCATCTTCGAGTAGCTCAGTTCCTTTCGCGATGGATCAGGGCTCAGTTATTCTATTATCGGTGCGAATGAATCCAGGAGACCTCATTTTCTACACAAAACACACAACCAGTTATATCCACAAATACGTTCTCGTTTAAAAATAATACTAATTATCGTAAACAAGCCTGTCAATCTTGACCTTCTTCCCAAAAAACTGTAAAAAGCATTGGTCCCCTCTGATTGGTCCACTACAGCAGACGAGACGTTCTGATTGGACAATATACCTGCTCGTCAATCCCTAAGGGCTCTGAAGAATACTAATGAAGAAAATGAAACAAAGATGGGCATTTTCAAATTACAATATGCTGAATCACCGACCCTATTAAATTCGATATAGCATTAAACGTTAAAAGCTTTCACCTGACTAGCATATCAGGGTTTTATGACATGATTATAACAATTTACCTCAACTAACAGCTGGCGTCGGCATATAAGCTCCACGGGATGTGATCCCTCTTCCTGTTTGAGGTGAAACAGAGTCCACCTTTGTGTCCTAAACCGATAACGATAACATCACTGCGGCGTTTCTTCCTTCGTCTCCGGGGGATCAGTTAGCATAACCGGCGGTGATGGTGTCTGCTCCCTGTCGGCTCGCTGCCGCTGCTGCTACAGAACCGATTACATAGCACCAGTTTGCTTGAGAAGCACGAATTCACAGTGAGACACGCAGCGACGACCGTCAACAAAACGCGTCACGTGATCTGACTGGATCACCGTATCACGTGATTTCAATAGCTAACATCACGTTTTAGCATTATTATGAATTTTATTTATTAATTGATAAGTGTTATTTGTTATTGATATTTATTTGATATTTAGTCCTACCAACGGTGTGCACACGGCCACGTCAGTTGTTTATTATTTCATTCATTTAATCAGAAGACGCGCGGGTGCCACGTGTTTTTAATGAACGATTGAATTAAACATTTAACCTCCAAACTACATTAGAATTCAATGAGCACAGTGTCTACAAGTCACTGGATGTTAAGGATTTTTTTCTTACTATTATTTCTCATTGAAGGTGTGCTCGATCAGTTCGGTACCTGCAGAAGATGCTTTTAAGTGAGACTTACAGCAGACTTCGTGACTATACTGAACATGTAATCTTTTTCGAGTTTTTAAATGGCTGAATCCCATATTTCCAGCAATGCAATTGAATCAGCTGTAATTGGATTCTTCCGCCTTGATAAACTTCATCTTTCAGACTCCGACCTCACAGAACTATCAATCAGCGTCAGTCCAAAGTAAAACACTCAGTGCTAGAAATTGATTTGTGTGGTTTGATTCCTTGAATACAACCTTTATTTCAAATGTCTAAACCAAAACACACATGCTATCTTGATTTGCTTCAGGTAACCCTATTTTCCCTGAGACACGTTTTTGTCTTTAATTTGCTTGTGATTCTCATCTATTCCAAGAAATGTTTAGTTGGGAAGAGAAATTATGCAATCAGCCCAGACTATCTACAGTAGTTTCAATTAAATCTAAACAACATCTATTAAAAATTCACTGCATTTGTGTCATGACAAAGGCATATAAAAGGAACATTGCATGTTTTGTTTTATTTGATCTTTATACAAATGCACACATATTTACATCACACGTATATTCAGAAAACACTGTATTGGAGACATACACAATGAAAACTGGCTTTTTGGAATGAAGCAGAACAATTCAAGTAGAGACACATTCTTTGTCTTACCCAAGTCTTACATATAATACTATGTACATTTATAAAAACACAGGTGTTAACCAGTCCAGCGTAACAGTTTAAAATGTACAATCAGTCACAATCGTCCAGACCTCAGTCAGTGTGCTGAATAAGGAATGTAGTTCAAATAGACACCAAGAAGTAACAATTTAGTTTTCTTGCCTACTTTTCTTTCATTCTAAGAAGGAAAACCACATTCAAGAACACTTTGACACTGATTGTTCAAGCATAAAATTGGTTAAAAGTCACTGAATTGCACTTTTATGTTTATAAAAGTGCTAGATGTAATTCTGATCAGAGGAAACAGTTGCTTTTAGTTCTCCATTTGAGGTGAATTAATGTCTGGAAAGCACCAAAGTCATTATCTTTGCGATCAGAAGAGGCTTGTAAGATTATTCAGCTGATGATTTATTTGTTAATTCCATTATTGATATGTTCTGTTGTTCATATAATTTGTTGATATCTCAATGCTTAGCATCTATGTGTTGTTTCTGATTAGATTAGTGTGCTCTAAGCTCATCTAAAACATTGACCGCTGATGTACAGGCGCATGTTTCAAGATCATGTATACTAGCAAAAGACTAATTTCACAGCTCTGGTTTTTTCCTCCCTGAAAAACACAAATGCAACACTACACCACTACCTTCAACAAATACACATAGAACTAAGGAGTGGAGCTCATACAATCATATTTTTATGCTTTAAAGGGAGACATTTCCATCAGCTAGATGACCATCTTGAACCATTGATGATTCACCAAAAACAAGATGACTCTTGTACAGACAGTGCATTTCAGAAACAGGGATAAAAAAAACAACCATAATAGCACAACATCAACATTAAGGTTTATCCACAATATGATCTAAATTACTGTACATGAAACCTTTTCCAAATTAGTTTAGACTGAGATAGGTTGTTGTAGATTATAAAAAATAAATTGTTGTACCAGGGCCCTGAGGAAAGTTTCCGGGAGGTATTTTATTGCCCCATGCCTGTAAACGTGTAAATGAAATGCAACATGGGGCATGTTTATACCAGGTAATTCAAAGTTATTTTCCCTTACTTGTCCTGAAGGTCAAAGTCTCTTGATCTTTTGGCAATATATGAACCAGCAAAGACTGGCAGGAGTGGCGAACAGCATTGAGAACAAAGTGCCGGAGGATAACATCTGAGCGACTGGTCTGTTAAACATGAGACCAGTTGAACAACCATTTTCTACAAACTCAGAAACCCTGCGTTGGCAGGATACTCATCTTCCTCCTCTTCTGCCTCCCCTCCGCTATGAGCTGCCGTGTTCTTCCTCTTCACTTGTTTGCTGGAGGTGCCCCGGGGCCTCTGCATGGGCACCAAAAGGTGGAAACCTGGTTGGGCTTTGGTGGAGGCTGTATGCTCAGACGTTGTAAAGGTCTTGAATGTGCAAGGTATGAGGGGGGAGGAGGAGGAACATGTGGATGAAGGGCTGATACTCTGAACAGAAGAGTACCCAGAAGAGGAGGAAAGATGTTCCTGGCCTTGTTCATTCTTCTTTCCACCCCCTTCTGTTTCACAGAAACTGTCTTCGTCGCTGGACAGGGCTCTGCAGTGCTTCAGCTTTTCGGCTTCAGTCAGCGAGTCCAATTTAATGGATGCCATAGAAGCTAAAAGAAGGACAGATGTCAGAGTTTACAACAGAGACTCACTTGTGCTGTAGTTTGCACAAACTACAGAGCCCAACAGACTCCATGCAGACATCCATACTCATTTGTCTACAAATGTGAAGCTGCTTAATATGGAAACCTTTATGTGTGCTCTGGTTTATTATGGGGGACATTGCAATTGCTGAATTATCTCTAGTGAGATAATGTAATTCTGGAAGTCTGACTCATGAATACTGTCTTCTATATACAGATTAGTTCATATATATACACAGTACACCTGTGAGACCATTAGATATCCAAGTGGAATAAAAGTGCTGAACCTTTCAACACTCACCATCCCCATCTTTCTCTCCCTCGCTCCCCTCCTCCTGGTCCCCCTCATAACCAGAACAGGAAGTGTCCAGGCTCCAATCCAGGATGTCCCCAACTAGCATCTCTTCCTGATTGGACAGCTCTACAGTAGGCGTGGCAACAAAGCTTTCCCTGTGGGCCTGCAGAGCATCATTGCGTCTCCTGAGGAGAGAGTGGAAAAGCATAGTTACAAGAAGTCGCTGAAAAAATTTTTGCAGATGGCACAAACACTGTCACCACAACATGGTTCTCACACATCCGTTCGTCATTGTGGACAGGAGACTCATGAGAGCTGATAAATGAGCAAGGAGAGCAATGAAGTGCTGATCTTTTTGCTGTCAGAGCCCTTTCTCATAATCTTATTTCTTGACCCTCCTTTATACTCAGTTATATATTATCATATATATTTATATGCTGTATCTGTTAATAAAACATTGTGATATGTGAAACCTGTCACTGTTATAACTAAAATAGTGATAGAAATAGTGTCACATGCAGTAGCTTTAACTGTCTTCTATCAACATGCAACACTATAATATAGAATATTCTAAAATGGCAGTAAATTACTGTTTGTAAAGAAGAGTGAATAAGCGGCTTGTAAAATCTGGGATATTGGGCTGTGTTGGACACAAAAACAATAAATATTATCATCCTTCATTTTCATGAAATCCAGAGTCTTATTTTGAGAATGCAGACTGCAAAAAAACTCCTTTTATGTTTTAACATCTCTTCAAGCTATTTGTTTCCTTAAAAAGCTTTCCCAGTCATATTGCGTCTTAATGGGGGACTTTAGTTTTGCTAACTGTCTCACCTCTTACTGTTACTGGACGGAGAAGCCAGGAAGGTGTGGATGTCTGCAGTTTGACCAGTGGGGCTGGGAGGCTCCATCTCAGGCTCCACTTCAGGAATCTCCAAGATCTGGCACAGCTCTTTGAAGTCAATGACCTTATGGAAGCCATAAAATAAAATTGGTTACTACTTGCACAGGTTCAACACAGGATTGATAATTTATTCTGTATGTAGAATAGAACGTAATGAAAACCAATCAAATACCTTTTCTTTGCTGATGTGATAGTAGGCCTCATCTTCAAACCTTTGCTTTACACCAGTAAGAGACACATGCCTGTAATCTTTGGGAACATCTTGACTGAAACTAAGAGAAAAAAAAGGGTGAGGGTTAAGGTTAAATAAAGCCTTAAAAAGAAAATAAAAACTGAGTTATTTAATTTTCTTGCTAAACCTTTCTTATCAACTTGCAGAGAAATCTCATTACTCATCCATTTGAAAATTACAATGCGATGTTCAGCGATCAAAGTGACTCACCCTGAGGCACGTAGCTGTGACTCAGACTCCATGAGTCACTGACTTGTACACACCAACCCCCCATATTTACTGTCCAGACCCTTCTTTGAGTCTTTACGGCTTTGCATCCCCGTTTGGGGAACTCTTGTTTTAAAGTCTCAGTTGACATCCATTCATGACCACCAGGTATAAACAATCCATCAGTGTGGCCACATGAGGCTGTTGACAACACCCGGCGCATCACCGATGAATTAATGTGGAGCATTAAGACCCGGTGTGAGCCTATTTCTTTTAACAAATCAGAATCTTCCAGAGTACAGCCTTTCAAAGATGGAATTTAGTACAGATAATTTCTTCAACAACACTGTTTGATTTTTTACACCATATTTGAGCACAGAGACCCATTAGCAGAAAAGCATCACCATTGTTTTCCTAAGGTATGGATCGTCCTGCTTCTTTCATGTGCTGTCCATTATGTTTTTCTAGTGTTACCTTCAACATTTCAGTGGAAGGTGGGGGGTTGCACCTCTTTTTTGATGATTATATTTGACTTCCTGCTTCATTTAGAACATTCAGTCACACTACACAGGAACATTGTCACATTATTTTTCTGCTGTCTTCTTTTTTCAAGGCAGCTTTGAAGCAGCTGAACCTGTTCGGAGGATGCTGTGCGATCAAGCCTGAGGCTGTCAGACAGTGCTGATGTCATTAACTTAACGAAAGATGAGGTGAATCAGTGGTCAGTGATGTCACACACTGAGACCAGGTTCTTGACATGATGGCAATGCAAGATTAGAACTGAGAGAGGAATAACTAATCTAATAAAATTATATTTTATAATAGATAATGTCACCCCTCATCTTCAAAAAATATTCAATTTAAACTATTCAAAAAAATGATCTTTATTTGAAGCACCAAGGGTCTTCCAATATAAACTAATAAGGTGCTGTGTGTCTGAAAGGCTCATGCGCCAAACTTTGAGAACTCTTGTTGCAATCGCGACACATTCATCTATATTCACAAAGAAATATACAGTACATGCTGCAAGAAGCGCATAATCAAAAAAGGGCTAAGAAACTCCCCTTAGCCAAAAGAACAGCGGGCCTTTGAGTGGACTGGACAGACTGTATGAGAGCACAGGCACTTCAGAAGCTTTATATCCTCACAATACAGCTAATGGACCTGCTCTTTACAACAAAAAGACATCCTGCCAGGTCCACAAATAATGTTGGAGTTCGCCTCATTTCAGTGTGCTAAGCTTTTCCGTCTATAGAAAATGTTAATTCTGGGTGGTAATAAGGTTCAGCAGGAACTTTTCTTCCTCAACGTAACGCTGTCTCCCAATCAGAATCAATTACACTTGCTAACCTCAAATGAAAGGGTTTGCTTTATACAGATGTCTACTTCAAAAACCTATTTTTGAAATGTTCCCATTCTTCACAAGAAAAAATTTACCTTGCCGGAGTCAAAACAAATGAAGCGACTTTGAGGATTGATGAAACATCTGTAACCTTCTTTCTGCCAAGGTCATACAATTTTTATTAGCACCCGAGTCATCACAGGTTGAGTAGCTTTACTTAAGTAATGGCAAAGAGATGGTTTGAGTGGCTCTGTTGTGTGGAATCACAAAGGTCTGACTAAAGTGGCCTCATAGAACTGAAGGAAGGGAATTAATAGCTTGACTACCAATGCGACAGCACCCAGTGTAAAGCTTACCACTTGACATAGAGCAGCACCGAATGGGAGACAAGGTCTTGCTTGGAGAAGCCCGTGTAGTCGATTAACTGGCTGGGCCAGAGGGGAGCTGCAAAGGGAGGCGACAGACAGACTGTAAATCCCTTTTGTTTAAACATGATCATTTGAATTAGACATGAGTGACACGATGAGTCTTTTCAAGTGGGCCGTATTTTACGTCTGTGCATCAGCGAATGTTGTTACCATAATGATGCATTGCTCGTGTGAGCAGTAGTGCTGCGCAAGCCATTCTGGCAGGTGGTGGTGTAGAAAGATCAGAGTAGAGCAGAGACAGTTCACAGATGTAGCTGAATAGGTGCGTGGTCCTCCTCTCCAAAGGGAGCAGAGACAGCAGAACCTCCCCGTAGTCAAGTAGCGTGGGGCTCTGAGAAGAAATTAAGTTAAATGTTACACAGAAATCGTTCTCTAGCATGAATATTTTGCTAAACAAAAGGGACAACTCATGTCCTCACCCTGATCTTTCCTTCCAGTACAGATGCGACCTCTCCCATCATTCGAACCAGGTCTTCATATTTGTAAGTGTTGTCTGTAAGCCAAACAGCCTCACGTATGGTCAAAATCTCTTTACTGATGTAGCTGAAAAGAAAAGAATTATCATGACTTTCTAATTACAAAATATTTTAATCACAAAACCCTTCAACCTCAAACAGTATCGTCCTGACATAAGAACTTCACCAGAAGTATATTATCACATTTACTTTCAGCAGAAAACAAATATTTCAGAAGATAGGGAAGCGTCCATTCTCACCGTGTACAAACTACCATACAAGCGATTCCCAATAACTGGAGACGAGCCTTGGGGACAGAGCGACGAGCGAGGTAGCGGTCCACACAGCCCACAGTCACATGCAAAGTTAGGCTGGAGAAGTCCTTCATGGTGGTCACCTCCACAAGCCAGTCCACCAGAATGTACCTGATGTGGCATAAAGAGACAGGAATGATACACAGGACATAAACCAGGTGAGGGCAAACATTTTGACTGGTGGGCCGCAGTCTTGTAAAACAGACATGTAAATACCACTGGATAAAAGGTTTTGGCCTTTAACAGGCAGAAAAGCAACCGCATTTATTTCATTAGATTGATTGTACAAAAAAGTTTGGCAGGCCGGACTATGAATCCTAACGGGCTGTACATGGCCCGTGGGCCAGTTTGCCCAAGCCCGACCGAAGTGATCTTGACAAAAAATAACCCAGTGAATTACATGTAACAACCCCAAATAAGAAGACGTACTCTTGAAAATCTGTCGCTGTGGCTGAATTAGAAATAAAAATCTGCTTGAATGCATCAGAGGGCAAAGGATTCAGTTGATTCTCAGAGAAGCGTTTTACTGACAGACTTGTGATGGTGCTCCATTTCATCTGCTATGTTGCAACGACTTTAAAATACATCGTCCTCATTCTAAAAATATAAAGGTAACACCAACAGTCTGCAGTCATGTAAGTACAGTCTACCTCATTGTGTCCTTGATGCCTCGCGTGAGGATGCCCTGAGTGCAGCGTCCTGATGCAGAGTTAGAGGACCAAAACAGCTGAGAAACCAAGTCAGAGCAGGCTTTGGATTCCAAACCAAGTGGATTCCCATTGCTGCACACTTTGGCCAAGGAGAGCTGACAGAAAGACCAGAGAATTGCATTAAATACAGCAGTTTGCTTATGTGATTCACTTGTGCTCTAAAGGGATTTGGTTTTTATGATTCGGCGATGATGCTTAGGCAATGCTCTTTAAAGCAAAGAACAACTGAAGATACCGAATAATCCTGCTTTAAAGCAGGAAAACAGCGGGTGGGAAATGAAAACGAAACTACAACAGACCAAAATGTTGTCAATTAGAAAAATACTTTGCTTTTCTTTTATCACAGTGAACAACAAAATAAAATAAAATAGATGTTGATGATAAATAAGGCCATTGGAAGACTTTAAATATACAGGAGCACATGAACTACCGCTTCAGTGTCCTTCAATGAGTCACCTGAGCCTCCCAGGATCCTTTGCAAGCATAGTCCCTGAGGGTTCGGATGCACTGGAGGTACCTGCCTGGATCTGCCATCTGAAAATCACAGACACACATCCACATTATTCAGCTGCTGTCATCACAAAATACATTTATGGACACACAATTTAACTTTCCATGTAGTTGGTTCTCAGAAGGCTTCTTTTTCCTTTTTTAAATAAGGTTGAATGCATATTCATTGTACTGTGAATAAGTGTGCAGGGAGACTACACTGCCCAAACAATGCATTTTAACACAACCAGGAATAACTGAATGAGATTCAGACTCACAGCTGCTTTTCGTTTGTGCTCCCACAACATGTAGGAGCTCTGCAGACAGCCAGCCTCCGAAGACTGTTTGAGCAAAGATATAGCTTCAGAACATCGCTCTCCATCCTGGAAAGAAGAAACCTGGGTTAGATGACAGATCTTTAAATGACAGATCTTTCCAAGGACACAAAAAAGCAATATTGTCTAATCTATGCATGAATGCTTGCGTTATAACCTCAACATCTAACAACAACAGTGCAAAATCATTTGTCATACTATTACATAAAGCAGGTCAGGGCCACCTGACCACCTGACACCTGTTCTATGAAGAGCAGAAAACAACACTAATCCCATCTGGTCCATCAATAACCAATCAGACAAGTCAGAAAGGGTAACGCTCATTGACTGGTGGGCGGCACCAGTCAGCTAAACAATGTGTGTGTCTTAGAAAGATCATTTTCTGTTAGCCTCCAATCCGTCAGCCCCATTTTCACACTCACATCAAACAGCTGCAAAACTCGGGCCAAACAGTGCAGTAAGGGTCCTCTCTTCTCCTGTAGATAAAAAAAGAAAAATAAGTTAACACTTAAACAAAATCCTTTTGAAGTCGTGGAGCATCCTGCTCAAATCTGATTCTAAGACATTACTCATGGTTGGAAATGCAGTTTAATATTTTTTGTTAATTTAAGCCATGCCAGTTTTTTTTCTTTACCTTGTTTAGAGCTTTATTTGCTCTTTGCTGACAAAAGCCACAGCACAAAGAATGAAAAGCTCCCTTGTAATTGATATTAGATTCCGATTTAAAATGTTTTGAAGGAAGTAGGTCTAATTTCGGTCTAATCGGTCTAATTTTTCTAAAGCATTTAGTTTGCACTGATTTCATTCGCCTACCATGAAATGGCACAGCAAATACCTACCACATTGTCACACTCAGCCTTGAGATGGTCAAACACTACAGCCTTGCAGCAGCTGCCGGTGGGTGACCATGGTGGACGGATGAACACCCAGATGAAGGGATCCGCATGGGGACAGCTCAGGCTCTCTGCCAGGCTGAAGAAATGGGAGGCCTTGCGACCGCATAAATCTGCTCGCCCCTCATCACCCAGCAACGCTGGTGGAAAGACACAATGCACAAGATGAAGAGCGGTAAACAAATCATCTCTCAGAGCCATTTTAACATCACGACACCAGAATACTTATAAAGCGTTAATACAGTACTTACTAATACAGAACCAACCAACATCAGTAAATGATGGAAAGTTAAGAAACCCAATAAAAGGTTCACGGAGCTGTGGACTTAAACTTACGTCCTTCATTGTACAAATAAGCAATCCCTAGCTTCACAGCAGCTTCAAAGTTCCCCTTCTCAGCAGCTCTGAAAGAAGAAAAAGATTCAAGGTAAATAAATACCCATACAAAAGAGGACAATATATTTGAAATTTAGGATGGTGACAGATGTTCCTGTACCTTTCAAATAGCCATAAGGAATTTGGGCATGGCCACTTGTCCCTGAAACTGACCCGGGCCCATATACTAGAGTGGTTATCAATTAGATCCTGCAGTTGGGAGTTTACCTTTAACAAAAAGGCATGAAAATTAGTTCTTCAAATTAAAAACAGATTCTGACAGATCAAATTCCATAGTCACAAGAGGCCAGAATAAAAATGTACTCACTGCTCTGACAGAAAGCAAGTCCTCAGCGGAGAGGCAGTGGACCACACAGAGAAGGACCTCCTCAGGTAGAGACAGCAAGTTCAGGGCTGGACTTCGCTTACGGATCCTCTTCCGCACTGGCACTGTGTAGCATTTTGAACATCGACAGTGGATTACTGCAGGGAAAAAACAGCATTGTTAAATCTCACAGAACTCACACATTTAAATAAGAGCCCCAAGCTTTGGTTCTCACATTGGGTGTAATTGAGTGAACACACGTGAAGTAAACCCCACTTAAACATTACTCACTAAAAAGTATTTCACATCTTAAGGTGGGGCTCAAAAAACTAATTCTCACATTGATGTAAAACAAATAGTTGCACTGGAATTAAAAAACAGGACCCTGGCCCCTTCTTGTTGGTTTGTCTGGTGCGTTCAGGTGGCTCCACATTCAAAACTCCTAACGTAAAGCACATCCGAGTGGTTGGTAAAACTCTGCTCAAGGTGATATTGACGAGAAAATGTCTATAATTCGTGAAGGTTTGATAAAATAGATAGTAAAATACGCATGAAGCAGTATATAATAAAGTATACTAAGTACTGGGAGTTTGGATTATTTTGAGTATGTAACTGGGACAAGCCAAACCAAGGAGGCGCCGAAATTTCCCTCCTGAGGTTTAAACGCAACTACTGTCACGTTACAAGGAACGCTTTATAAAACCTGACATTAACGTTAATTTTCAATTATTGCAGTTGCAAACATTATCCGGCTCGATACATTTAAATTTTAACCTACCCAGTATTTTAAACTACAGTAATTTTCAAGAAGCATTCAAGGGTGGGATCGTGCTGGCGCGTTGACGTCCGTGAAGTTACCAATGCCGGTGAAATGACCAATTATACATTAAAGTCGCGTTCACAAAAACAGCACTTACGTAGAAACATACATGTAGCGCTTGGTATAAGAGTTAGTTTCATTTAAACAGTTTACTTACTGCCCGCTTTCATTGCAGATGAAGTGATCTCTCCTCTCCTCTAACAGCGATACTTGGAAAAGCTTCGGCAGTGAGCAGCAATTTAAACGTCACAATAATGTGGTACAAATGTAACGTCATGTAATGACTGTTTTACCAGGGAGTGTTATAACCAGTAGCGTTATAACACTGTTCACAGCCTCTGATGAACTGCATTAGCTGAATAGTATCTAACAAGTTTTGAGTTCTTGCCTTCATTCGAATTCAAGCATGCGATATGATTAGCTGGGCCCACCCCAAAGCGACTTTAGGACCGCCCGCGCGCAAGGTTTAAACTCTATATTCAATCTAATTGGTCATAAAGGGTAACGCCTACCTCCTAGATAGTAGCATATTATTGGTCAGACCGAAGAAGGGGAGAAACGATTGACCCGATTTTACAAACCGTGACACGCCTGGATATCATTGGACGACGTATCGCGATTTCGAAGTACGCGCTCGTCAAAAAAAGTATATGATTGGTTGACCTGAATATAAAGAACGCCTACAATCCAGGATATGGTGCTGTTGATTGTGGGAAATGTAGTTGAAGAAAAAATGTTGTTTAAAGGTACTGCGTTTAAAGAGACAGGCGTAACTCCGGGGCAGCTATGGTGAGACTACAGTCAATTTAAAAACTGACATGTCTCGGCTTTCTTGAGTGGATGTTCTCTGAAATCGATACCGTCTCCCCTTGACGTGTGTGTCATTAAATTGTTACGTTTTTAATCACAGTATATTTATTTATTAAACTGCTAATAATTCTTTAGTGTAGATGTTAACAAATGCGCTTCTTCTTCTTTTCCTTTCGGCTTTTCCCTTCAGGGGTCGTCACAGCGAATCAGTTGCCCACATCTAACCCTGTCTTCTGCATCCTCTTCTCTCACACCAACTACCTTCATGTCCTCCCTCATTACATCCATACACCTCCTCTTTGGTCTTCCTCTAGGCATCCTGTTTGGCAGTTCAAAACTCAGCATCCTTCTACCAATATATTCATTATCTCTCCTCTGGACATGTCCAAACCATCTCAGTCTGGCCTCTCTGACTTTATGCCCAAAACCTCTAACATGTGCTGTCCCTCTGATGTACTCATTCCTGATCCTATCCTTCTTGGTCACTCCCAAAGAGAACCTCAGCATCTTCATCTCTTCTACCTCCAGCTCTGTCTCCTGTCTTTTCCTCAGTGACACTGTCTCTAGACCAAACAACATCGCTGGTCTCACCAGTTTTGTACACCTTTCCTTTCATTTTAGCTGAAACTCTTCTATCACACATCATACTTGACACTTTTCTCCACCCGTACCATCCTGCCTGTACACACTTCTTCACCTCTTTCCCACACTCTCCATTGCTCTGGACTGTTGACCCTAAGTACTTAAAATCCTCCACCTTCTTGATCTCTTCTCCCTGTAACTTCACTCTTCCACTTGGGTCCCTCTCATTCACACACATGCACTCTGTCTTACTGCTACTAACCTTCATTCGTCTCCTTTCCAGGACAAACCTCCACCTCTCTAGCTTCTCCTCCACCTGTTCCCTGCTATCACTGCAGATCACAATGTCATCTGCAAACGTCATAGTCCATGGAGATTCCTGTCTAACCTCGTCTGTCAGCCTGTCCATCACCATAGCAAACAAAAAGGGGCTCAGAGCTGATCCCTGATGCAGTCCTATCTCCACCTTGAACTTCTCTGTCACACCTACAGCACACCTCACCACTGTCTTACAGTCCTCATACATGTCCTGCACCATTCTAACATACTTCAGACTTCCTCATACAATACCACAGTTCCTCTCTGGGCATCCTGTCATAAGCTTTCTCCAGATCTACAAAAACACAATGCAGCTCCCTCTGGCCTTCTCTGTACTTCTCTATCAACATCCTCAAAGCAAAGACTGTATCTGTCGTACTCTTTTTTGGCATGAAACCATACTGCTGCTCACAAATGCTCACTTCCACTACTCTTTCCCATAGCTTCATTGTATGGCTCATCAGCTTTATTCCTCTGTAGTTGCCACAACTCTGCACATCTCCCTTGTTCTTGAAAATAGGCACCGACACACTTCTCCTTCATTCCTCAGGCATCTTCTCACTATCTAAGATCCTGTTGAACAACCCAGTCAGAAACTCTACTGCCACCTCTCCTAGACACTTCTAAACCTCTACAGGTATATTATCAGGACCAACTGCCTTTCCACTCTTCATCCTCTTCAATGCCCTCCTCACTTCATCCTGACTGATCTTTGCTACTTCCTGGTCCACAGCAGTCACCTCTTCTAGTCTTTGTTCTCTCTCATTTTCCACGTTCATCAACTCTTCAAAGTACTCTTTCTATCTTCCCATCACACTACTGGCACCTGTCAATAGACTTCCATCGCTGTAATGCGCTATTTGTTTATTTGTTTGTTTGTTTTTTATCTATCTACTGCATTCAGTAAAAGGCATTCTATTGTATTGTATTGTATTGTATTGTATTGTATTCTATTCTATTCTATTCTATTCTATTCTATTCTATTCTACTCTATTATCAGACAGAGCGCAGGACAATGTGCTCAAAAAAGATCATTTGTTTCCTCTAGCTTAATTGTAAAAAAAACATTGATTGCATTAGTTGTAATCTTGGTATGTAAATATAAACTTAAATTTAATTTCTTTAATTTGATCAATTTTGAATAATCTTTCTCATGAAACCTTCAATACCATTCGGTAAATGTGACTGATTGTCAAACTCTTAATAGCACACATTTCATATGTATTAGGTTATTGTATTAAAGAAAATTTTATTTTTATGCCAAATGCAGGGAATATGCAGAGTAATACACAGGATCAGTTGCAGAAAGAGGCATATTCAATTGTGTATTGAGTTATAGTTGCATCAAAAGAAGTTCAAAGTAAACTTAAATATAAGTGTTATAAGTGATATACATGTTTAAACTCCAAGAGCAGAACATGCAAACAAGAATAATGTGTTTATTTAAATGGAGCACAATGAGAATCAAGAGATCACATCATCATTTGTCTTCTCTTTTCCCACAACACAAAGACACACCCAGATAAATGCTCTGACAATGTAGTTTATCAATATGTATGTGACCCAAGTAACAGTTTGATTCTGCCGGTTGACGAGAGGGGGATTGGCAAGGTAACTATGACTATTGTGTTGGATCCCATGGCTACTCTTGTGAATGGTGTCCTGTTGATTGCTGCTTTTTGAAGAGTGTGGTGGAAAGGAGCTGAAGTAATTATCTACTCATTTTCATTTCACTACTGAGCTGCACATTATCCATTACCTAAAACCTCTGCCACTCCAGAGAAGATTAGGAAAATCTTTTTAAAATTCAAAGGAAAAACATTGTATATGAATTAATGCACACCCCAAAAGCATTACACAAATAATGCAAGATGTTCTTTGTAATATTTTTTTTTTTGTAATTTTTCTATAAACGAAGAATGACACCATATAAAGACAAAAATTCTTCCATTTTTTAAAAAATCTTGGATTCTTCACAGATTGTAAGTCTTCTGCATTTCATACTGGAGGTGTTGTGTGATCTAATTATCCTCAAGCTGAATGATCTCATAAGAGGCAGGGACTTTGACATCCTCAATTGGATGCAGTCATTGTTTCCATAGAAACTCCAGCCCATCTGAGCCATTTTCTCAGTAAAACCTAAAGTGACCATTAATGGCTAGGGTAGAGCAATTTATTAGTGCATTTAACCTCATTTAAAAATAATTATGGCCATAAAACACTGCAGAGTGCACTTATGAAACTATTGTGGTCCAAGTCCATTATTTTTTCATCCCTAAGCGTCAATTATTTATTTGAATAATTATACAGAAAATTGTTTTGTTATAAAGATGCTGCTCCCAAGGAAAGCAAATAATTCACAGCTGAGCAATTTTCTAAAGGGGGGCTTTGCTGATGAAGCATGGTATAAAATTATAAAATATAGAGAAGAAAGCCCAGATGCAATGAAATGCCATTTGAGGTAGAAATAGACATTGAGGCAAGAAATGAAATATTAAAATACAGGAATAAATTGTGGGGGTGAGTCACTGGAGATAAAAGTAGATGTCAGCAATTCATGCTCATCTGGAAATGATCAAATATAATCAGTGTTCAGTGCACATGCCAATGTTATATTATTCAAGTTCTCTCAAGTTGGAATGAATCCCAAGGATTCTCAACACATTTGTTTCTATTACAATGTTTTGTAGTATAATTTTGCCAGTCTTCTGCCTTGCCTCTCTTTCCAGGCATGTGGGGTTTATTTTTTTCACCTGTCTCAAAATAAAGCTGCCATTATATCTGAAGCAGATGCATCTCCATCCCAATTTTACAGTATGATTCAAAACTAGCAGCAGATGACTACAAATTAAATACACAGAAACTCTTGTACAGACGCTGTTGATCCGGAATTGAATAAAACATCAAGTCATGAGACTCCAGTGTGGCTCAAATCCAAACTTCATAGTGTCATGCTGTCCTCTCTGCTGCTTCATCTTGGCTTTGCATTTCGAACTGATGTCAGTTTTGTATAATTTAAATAGCACTGAATTCTTGGGTTTGAAGGCAAGTCCTGGAGATTGAGAGGCGGATGAGATGCTCCCATCTGGTTTCCTGTAATCTGTGCTGACCCTAGCAATTCAACTGTCCACTTCCACACCATCTGCAATTTCCCCCTGTTGGCCTCAACACACATTATTCAGACCTAAATACTGTGCCCTCCCCACCCACAAAAGTTTCCAGGCCAAATTACCACTGAATGACAAATCATGAAATGTGTTCATTCTAATTTCTTATTTCTGGAGAAATAACTGGTTCTGCCAAAGGCCTGAGTGTTCATGGCATACTAAATGACTTGGCCCTATGTGGCTGGTTTGCGTCTTTATTATTTTCCCAGAAAGTGTGTCATTTATTTTGGTAAACTGTTTTCTTAACTACCAAAGGTAAATGTGCCACAGATTTGTAGATTGCTCATCGCCTCCAGAACCAAAGAAATACATAGTTATATTACATAAATACTGGGAAGCCTCTCCTCTAACATCAGATCACCACAAATCAGAATGGCCAGGTAACATTTATTTATTACAACTATTCAAATGTGCACAGAAGTACAAATACACAATAGAAATATAAAACAGTTGCATAAAGCACCAAATAATGGAAGGCCTAAGATTAAAAAAATATTTTGTGTCATTCATGGGAGTGTCAGATAGCTGGGTGGTCACATACAGTGTTTCCCTTGTAGCAAGTAGATTCACTCTTTAGACTTTCATAAAGCAGAAGGGAAATTACTTAACACCTCTGACAATCAAAGTGGTCACTAGCCTTCATTGTTATTGACAACAAACTTACACAATATAGCTTAAAATAAGCAAGTACAACTTATGCAACTACAACATACAACGTACTAAATGTGCACTATGCATGTGGAAATTGCATCAAAGCATGACTGTTGTAATTATAGTAATAATATTAATAACTGATCTATTATAATACTGATGCTTTGGGCCTATTTTTTAGTTGAAAAGTTTTAGTGAATACATCTTCGGTTACCTTGGCAAATTTGCTGCCATTGCCTATAATATCAGTATCAAGTGCAGTGCGGTTGTTTGGGAGAACTGATCATAATCTGCAGGGATGGCTCCCCACTCAAGACTAAAAAAAGATTGACTTCTGCTTGTTCTTCACCATTTCATCCTAATTCCTTCTTCTACCCTTGGTTTAAAACTTTAGCTGTCAGCCCTCATGAAGTAGAACAGCTAAATGTACACTGCGCATCAAATAAAGTGTGTGAAAGGGTAATGGTTAGGGTTGATAAATTGCATTTCTGTTGAAGCAGGCAGATACAGCCTGGCAAGTGGCAAGCTGGTCTTTAGGAGTCTTTGGTACTGTGTGTTAACTGCTACCTCTAAATGCAGACGCATTTTGCAAAGTAAGATGCGTCACTAATGTGATAGCCACAATCAATACAAAAGTGATCAATGATGGTCGCCAAGGATAAAGGAGAACTAGGACACAGTCCTCTTTGTGGATTCTACACTCCTTTATATACAGGGCACTTTTTCTTCTGTGAATAGTTTTTCATCCCATTTTACATTCAGTGACAGAAACAAAAATATTTAAGACAAGCGTAAAATGACTTGTGTGTGAGAAAATACAAAATCTCATCCGAGAGAAACAGTAAAAGGGAACTCATATGTCAAACATTCTCAACTCACTAGCAACCTATTATCCTATTTTCAGATAAACAAGAGAATCATTCAAAGTTATTTACACCATAAGACAGAAAATAATTGACTTTCTTTGGTACAGAGAGTTAAAGTAAAATGTCTATGAAGATTGCATACATTTATGCGGATATGTCTTAATATATATCAAAAGGCTGTACACACTGCTCTGGTGTGGCATCAAGTCAGAAACTGGGTATGAAGGGTAGAGAGGAGTATGGGGTGGGATGAGGAGATTGCTGTTGGGGTAAAGAGGGAGAGAACAAGAGGAGGAACTTCCAGCTTTGGATGGAAATGGGAATGCAACAAAGTCTTTTTCTATGAGGACTTGTTCCAGGCGCCTAGAATGAGGGGCTGAAAGCGAGCAAGTTCGCTGAAAGTGTCCCTGTACATCCCCTTGGTCAATGTCCTTCAATAATCTTGGCCTGTGAAGATGAGGTGTCACACAAAGACACTCAACTGGGCGTAAATGCTCGCGTATTGACAGGACGGCAACAAGTCAGTGGCCCATTCATTTGTAATGTGATGCAGAAGCTATAAAAGGTCTTTCAGACGATGTAGCTTTACCTAGAGGTCTCTTGCATGGCATGGGCAGTCAAATGTGTAAATCTTTGTTCCTTCGTGGTAAGGTCCAAGGTCTAAACAGAGTCTTGAACAAACATCTCCCACTTGCCCAGCAGGTCCTTTGCCCTCTCTGCTTCAAGATTCACATAGATGCCAACAAGATCATGTTGGCCTCAAATTTCCCTCTCCCATTGCGTAAAAAAAGCCCCCAACACATTGCTGCGGTGTCACAGGACGAGTGAATGACGCTGACTGCTGACACGAGTGAGCTGATCTTTTGACTGGGTATCAAGTTGCTGTCTTTGGCCCACTTCTGGTCTCTTGGAGAGTCACCTGTCCTGTCAGGAGGAATGCTGTCACTGACGTTTCTCATGACGTCAGCAGCAGCTCTACATATAGCAAGTTGGGTGTCTGCACAAGCTTTATACGTGAGCGCAGAAAGTGAGGCCCATGTAGCGCTGCATGCAAATATGCCTGCAGAACATGTTGCATATTCATAAAATCCTTGAAGGCTGTTTTGACATTGGACACCTGTTGTCTGACAAAAAAAGAGCATATTAGACATCAGAGATATCTACACTAATACAGACTTTATATACAGATCCCCAATGTCTTGTCTATGCTTCCTTCTACTCTCTGTGACAGCTCAGTCCAAGCTCTCTCCAGACAAATCTGGAAAAAAAAAAAACTCTGATAAAGAATATAGGGTATTTGGCACTGGGATGAAGTGATGTGGTGATTTCTTTAGTCAACCAGTGTTCCCAGTCCGAGGTATTTCACTACTTTTGAGGTCACATTACTGTTTTCCCCCCACAAACTTCATAAGGGACACTGTTCAGAGTTACATGACCCTCCCTCTTTCTTTTTCTTTCTCTTTCTCTTGTGTACAGTCCAACAGGCGATGGCCACCATCAAAAGCAAAAGACCCGTGACAAGCAGCACCACTGACACCACTTTAGTCTGAGGCAAGTCATTGTAAGTGTAGGTCACACCTGTCCCCGCTACGCCGATCACCAAAGAGATTATTCCAAATGGAAAAATGCATCGGTACCAGGACTTCTCCATGCCCCCGGTGGCCTGGGACAAACGGTCCAGAGAGGAGAGAACCTCAGGCACTTTGGCTCCACCAGCCTCCAGGGACTGAGCCTCCTGTCCCGAGTTGTTCTCGGGCTGGTTTTGACAAGCCAAGTGGCCCGTCGTACAGCCCATCCTGACGGATGTTGAAACCAAGCAGTGGCGCTGGATCCTTCTTATCCTGTTTTAGAGTCAACTCTAGTCTGGGTAAACTGACAGAAATAGAGAAAGGCAGAGATCGGAAAAATGACTGGCGCAGGAATGGCTGGAGCACGACAGATGAAGGCTTCTCTGTCTGAACTGAATTCCACTCACTCTTCCCCTTTCTTCCGGTCGCTCTCTTGCTTTTTCTTTGTAGACTGCCTGCTGGCTGTCTGGCAGCACATTGTACACTTCTGAATGTAATAGCAGGAGATATACATAGGACCATTGAAAGAGGAGGAGCAAAGGAAGAAAAATGGGGTGTCTTGATTGGTCTCCTTTTGTGTGACGTCAAACTCTGAAGCAAGGAGAGGGGTTGAGGGAGCACAGGAAGGGGGAGGGGAGATGAGTCGACTGCTCCCTCTTTTTTTCATCTCCCCATCACTCCCTCACAATTGCAGTCTTTTCTTTTCTCCCCTTTTTGTTTCCCTGCAGCACAAGAGCCTCCCCTGGGGAATACAGAAGCCTGATGCTCAATGAAAAGCAGTGGAGGAAAGGGAATTCCTCATCATCTCAAATTGGGATAATGCTTTTACATATTAGTGACGTGCAATCTCACCTTGCACCGCAATAACAAAAATGTGTCATCTCCATATGGCAATTACACAGTGATGGTTTTCCAATTGCAACCCACTAAGTCCTGTGTGGGCATCAACAGCCAACATAAATCCTGCAAACCTCCCACACATTCCTCCTGTCATATGCATGCAAGCACCTGATGACACTGACCTAAGAGGATGTAAGGGGACATTATATACGTAGTGCTTTGTTAATAAAAGTGCAAATATGCTAATGAGGATGGTTAATCGTTACACACAGGAGCTCTTTACTCCTTTGCCACCCACTCACACTGTAGGTGGCAGTACTTTCTGAATGAAAGTCAGCCTGGTAGTAGTTCATCCTTCAGTATGCTCTGGTGCCATGAAAAACAAAATCAATCCAGACAGTTTTATTCGCCTAAACAAGCTTATCTTACTCCTCCACATCTGAAAAGCTAATCATGTTTGTACCAGTGTCTGTTTTTATCTCCAGGCGTTACTGAATTTACTATGGCAACATGTTATCTTGTTTTTTCCTTTTCAGTTTCTGTAAATGAACTATGAACTCAATATTGATTACATCCAATTGTTGCTGAATGGATTTGTTTACACATCAACATAAAACCTGCATCACAAAGAAAAAAACTTTACCTCACTTAAATTTGAATAAATAATCCAATTAAACTCAAACAAAATCTTAAAATAATAGCACATTAAGTATGTAATAATCAGAAAAAATTGAGAATCATGAAATATGACTAAAAGTTAGGGCCTTTTTAAATTTTATTTGATATGATGATTGCATTTAAAAAACTGCATTTACAAAAATGTCTGTTAGTAAAGCATTAAGCCCTGATAATGAGTTTCATAATTTGATTGAACAAATCTTGCTCAGTTACTTAATTAAGAAATAAGAAATACCTAATATAATATCCTTACATCACTCTCAGTGGAAAAGATGCTTTTTGACTAGGACACAGCCTAATTTGCCACAGTAGAAAAACTCAGCTTGAGAAAAGGAGCTGTTTTAGAGTGGGTGAATGGAGGGATAAATCAAACAAATCAAGGTAATTGATGACCTAATGATCTCTGCTGTTGGCATCAAGGTAGTAGTTGGGCAAAAGAAGAGTAAGAGAGGAGAAGCGGGGAATGTGTTGGTGAGGGGATGAGCACACAGGAGGTGTTGAATGGTAATGGGCATTTAAAGGAGAAGTGGATTCTTGGTTGCACAATTTGGTTTCTGTGGATTTGTACTTAATATGCAGGTCTGCAATAGACTAAAGCTAAAACAAGTCAATATGAAAAGGGTGGGAAAAAAAGAACAAGTTGGACAAAATGCGAGTGACAAAGAAAGGACTTGAATTCCCTGTGTGAGAGTATGTGAGTCGTGGGAAAGAAAACAAAGCTTCTTCCACAGAATGTATAATTGCCTTGGATCCTCCATTGCTGGACAAAAAACAAGCCTAAGAAAACTGAGACAAAGATGTAAGACGTGGGTAACGGTTAGGCCATGGTGGCAAGACTGAGGGAGCTCCTGGGGACTGCCAGATCCAGGCAGTAGTCGCAGGTTACAGGAGGGCATATAGGCTCATTTTGGTACCTGTTGACATGATCTTCATGGGGCTTCACAACCTCATGTAATCCCTTCACATACGGTGTGCTGATTGAAGAGAGTATTGTTGGACCATAAGCCTGCAGCATATTACAGCACAGTCCTGTACAATAGACTTGGCTGCAATCCATGGGTGGTGAGACACTTCTGGTGCTTTGGCGGAAGAGAGCTGAAAAATATTTGTGAGTGGATATCTGATGTAAGCTGCTTCTGTTGTATATGTATGGCAAATATGTGAAGCTAAAATATTTCCCTCCTGAGGGAAACGTACTGTACTATTTCCACCTTTAAGCATGCGGAGAGCCAGGCACCTTTGAGCCTTTGGCTGGGTAAATAAATCCCAGTGTTTTGTGTGCACATGAGACTTGGTACAGCAGGGCTCAAACACCCACATCCTGCTGTGTGAACCCAGCGCCACCTGTCGCCCAGTCTGGTACAGCCCGCGCCATCTACACGTCATCCGTGGGCACGGGCATCGCCACCCTTTCCAAGCCCTTCTGCATCTGAAATACGCCCTCACATTAGATTTTTGCCTGGCAAAAACGTAGTCATTTTCCCAGGAGGCAGATACATAGAGATATCTCAATTATTCAACCAAACACCTCATACGCAAAAAGGTTGGTAGAGCCTACTGCAGGTTCTTCTCATTGCTAATGAGCAAAATCATTCACACTGAGTTTCTCTGAAACACTGACGTGCTAGACAGTAGGAAGAAATTGGAATACATGAAGGCTGGTTCTGATATAACAGTGTCCCTGCTGCTTTCAGGATTAAAGACAGGATTAAAATGCCCTATTGTTCTGTTACATCACTGAAACCAGTAGGCCAACAGGCATGCAGCCCACAGAACAGAAACCCTTGACTAGTGTAAACCCATGCCACAGGTCGAAGTAGGCACTGAATTACTGTATTGTAATTTAAAAATCAGCAAGGCGTTCTAGGATCACTTCTGTGACTTGAGTGACACCTGCTGGTAAATTGGGAGAGTTTTACGACAGACTTCTTTCATTGCATATTTAAGTGCATAAGCACAGTCAAACAACAAAATTTAAAATAAAATGAGACTTGAGCTTGAAAAATAGAACAGTAACAAATAAACCTGAGCAAATGGAACATTTATGACACGACTGAGTGGAATTACAAATATCCAAATGATGATATCTATTTGAGGGCGGCACAGTGGGTAGTGCTGTTGCCTCAAAAGCGAGGTGGCTCCGGGTTTGAGTCCCACTCGAAGTTTGCATGTTCTCCCAGTGTCCACATGGATTCTCTCTGCGTTCTCCGGCTTACTCCCAAAACACAGACGCTTCAGGTTAATTGGCCGGCCCCAAATTGACCGTAGTGTCTGAGTATGTGTGTTTGTCTGTCTCTGTGTGGCTCCATGAACTGGCCTCACACCCTCCAGCAGCTGAGATAGGATCCAGCCCCCACGCCACCCACCACAGCGGATGAAGCGGTTAACGATGTATGTATATCTGTGTGTATGACATCTAATTGTCAACAACAATATAATGATTTATCAATACTTGTAGTGGTGTCAACTACAAAACACAAATCATGGAGATTTTGAAAACATTTCAAATAAACTTTCATAAGCCCCACTAGAGTCTGAGTAATGTCTATAAATGAGGTTCACTCATTTCTTTCTTCCGCTATATCCGCTGGCTTAGGGCGTGAGGCGGGGGAAACTCCGGACACGAAGCCAGTGTGCCGCGGAGCCACACACAAAGACAGACAACCACGCGTACACACACTCACTCCTACGGGCAATTTGGGACATGTGTTTGGAGGTGGGAGGAAGCTGGAGAACCCAGAGAGAACCCACGCAGACATGGGGAGAACATGCAAACTCCACATAGAGCGGGACTCGAACCCAGAATCGCCTTATTGTGCGGCGACAGCGCTAACCACTGCGCCACAGTGCCGCCCATAAATGAGGTTATTGTCTCATAAAAAAATTGTTTCTGGATATAAATTGATTTTAATTAAACAGCAGCAAAATTGTAATTGAATTGTAATTCATATTCAGAAGTAACATCCATGAAAACGGTAAAAAAAAATCTTGAATAATGACGTTATTGTATGAATAGCCACAGCACATTGCAAATCTCTCTCTAGATTCTTATATATTTACATTTGACACTCTGATTTAAAGACATTGTTTAAACTCTACTAACAGTGATCTGGGGTTTGTGTTATATACAATATAATTACACTCGAATGATCAGCACTTCAATACATTATAAACTGGTCGAGCAGAATCATCTGCTCTGTAGTCAGTCAGGCTAAGAGTCCAGAACAATGGCAGGGAAACGTTGTCCTCCCTCACCCAGCAGGGAGTATACATCTCTCAGCATTCTGACATCGGGGCATTTAGGCCCGGGGACTATAGAGGAAAGTTGGGGGGACAGGGTGTCAAACAGAGCCTGTCAAACAGAAGAGGGTCAGTCGATCACAGACAGTCATCAGTTGATACAATCAGGTATTTGACATACTATTACTTTACCTGGAGTGTAAAGTGTACAACCTTACCTCCTCTAGGTACACCTCCTGCTGCAGCAGCTCCACCCTCATCCTCAGGTTCTCCAGCTCTCTAAGGTCTGCTTCTGTTGTGTAGGTTATAGTTGGGGGCAGGGGTGCAACCATCCCATCTCCCCACACAATATTTGGACCACTGGGACAAAGACAGCCTCCCTCTGGCCTCCATTGATCCCATGTGTCCCACTCTGATGGAAAATAGTTATTTTTAGAAGAGGGCAAACGTTTTCTTTCTCTGCTGCCTCAGCTTTAAATAGCTAGGCCCGAACGTTGCCACATCAGGGCAAACTGCTTTAAGATGCCACCCTCACAGCAAAGCAGAGGAGTACCCAGAAAAACTAGATAGTTCTATAGCCTATAACTATAGCTATAGCACATGAAGCCACTGTACTGTCATACAGTTGGCAGACATACAGAGACACTGTATGTCTGCCAACCTTCATATTGGTTGACATTAATTTATATATCTTTCATGATGATTTTTTCAAAGGCCTCTGAACACTTGGTGAATAGTGGATGTAAGACAGGATCACAAAACTACAGCCTTTTGGAAATTACTGCAAATTCCTCCTGGCGTTAGCAACATGCCAGTGTTGAACTGGAGCTGTAACTGGTCAACAAAAACAAAACCCCCTCCCTGAAGGGGATAGGGTCATTTGTGGTGTGAATGGAAAGTCTCACTTCACTCAACTCTATAATAATTCCTCTTAGAAAGGAGATGGAAATAAAACCATGTTACATAGTGTAGGTGCCTTTACACTCAGACATAACCTAAGAAATCAGATCATTTCATCATGATGTCATCCTTAGTGTCATTTTTACTTTACAGGCCTGCATTCTGGAATAAATTATCTTAAAAATGTTGCTAATTTTGTTTGAAAGCTTTGTCATATTTGTCAAAACCAGGTGTTGCTCAGAGGAAACATGTTATGTTGCAGTGAAACACGATTATTTCCTACCTTGTTTAACTTGTCCTGTAAATTTCCGGAGCTCTGCCGCTCTCATCTGCAACCATTCAAGTGGCTTATATCCTGTATTAAAAGCAACATTATTTGCATAACTTGCATAAAAGAGAGTGAAGTGTAATTCAATTACAATGCTCCATTTCTTGTCAATGTTGTACATGCTCATTTTGGGGTTATTAGCTTTTTAAGGAAAATGCTCGTTTCTGACATACAGTATCAGTGTCTCTCAGAAAACAAGTGTGTCGTTGCCCTCTTTTGACATTGTTTCATTGGTTCATTTGAGTTTGTGTGTTGTAAAATAATGCTGTCCAAGCTTTTACCCAGAAGTGCGTCAGATTCTGAACTCTGTTTGGCTGGAATCTCCTTTGCCTGGAAGCGCTTTGTGAGGTCATGTCCTTGGTTAGTCAGACTGTCAACCAGAGCCCTGGTCTGGTCCGGGCTACCACATGGCCAATCCTTTGGGAACTAGATTGGTCAGAGAGACAGTGACATGCTTGATGTGCTGAGTATTAAACTTCTATGACGCTACGGTATATTGCCAAAAATTGCACGACGTGGAAAATGTTTTGTCAAGCTTCGCTGAAAAGGGAGGATACCATATCTCTTATTCTTTCCAAGAAATGACTCCTTTCAGGAACAGAATTCTCTTGTAGAGCAGCCACTTTGTCCCACAGCCTAAATATAATAGGGCAAAAGTAACTTAGTGTTCAAACAGTCTCTGTGGAATTAGTTGTGTGAAATCAAGTTTAAATTTTGGGCACCTGTTTTGTTTAATCAATAGAGATTTCCATTTTGATGTTTGAGCAAAAGCTTTCCTGCCATGAAACATAGGTCAACAGAATGATTAGAACAGTACAGGAAAAAGTGTTCATTGTTCAGTTCTGTAGAAACACACCTGTTCTGTTGATGTAAATGGTGAGCTCCAGACTCCCTTGTATGTAAAACAGGAGTGGTGCTATTTGAAGAAGGTATGGAGCTAGCTGTAGCTTTACCAAGGTCATCGCTTCTCATAGTCTTCCTTTTAGCATGGAGGGTTGAGACGTGTAACTGATCCAGATCAAGACAGTCAGGAGTTGAGATCGACTGTTGTGATTTCCTTGCTGTCTGGTGATGTAAAATCCCACTTGAGGAGGCGAGACAGCTTGGCAATAAGTTTCTATTAACTGTGGTTTTACACTGGCCAGGATTATACATGACTGACTTTGAACCCAGTGTGGAGGTCACTGAAACACCAGGTCTTTTGTGCTCTTTTCTGTTAAACCTGGCAGATTTTGAGGGCAGCTTGGTGGTGTTTGGACTGTCTTTATCTGCAGGGGCATGTATTCTGTCTTTGGATGTGACAACTGAAGTGCCTGGTGCCTTTGGAGGGACAGATTGTTTGTCTTTGTCAGTTTTAGAAAGTCTTTTACCCATACGCACATGAAGGGCTTTCTCCAGGGCTCGTTCAAGCAGTTCTATATCTTCTTCCTCCTCTGGTGAGTTATCTGTGCCTAAAGAGATTAGCATTCAAATATCTGGTTAAAATTGCATTGCTTTACTGTACACCCTTGAGTTATCTTTAAAGATATAAGATCATCATCCATTGTTCTTCTTGGGGACTTCAATGCTCACATGGCCAATGACAGTGAGACCTGGAAAGGGGTGACCCGGATGAACGCCCTTCCCAAGAACACAAGTTGTGTTCTGTTATTGGACTTCTGTGCTAGTCACAGTTTGTTATTAATAAACACCTTGTTCAAGCACAGGGATGTCCATCAGTGCACATGGCACCAGGACACCCTAGGCCGAAGGTCAATGATCAACTTTGTTGTCGTATCAACAGATCTCCGACTGTGTGTCTTGGACACTTGGGTGGAGAGAGGGGCAGGGCTGTCAACCAATCACCACCTGGTGGTGAGCTGGATCCGCTGGAAGGGCAGGGGCCCGAACAGACTCAATAGGCCCAAACATGTTCTAAGGGTCTGTTGGGAATATTTATTGAAACTCTCAGTCAGCAAGGCTTTTTAACTCCCAGATCACGCTGGAGGTTGGGGACAATGAGTCAGAGTGGCCCATGTTCTCCACCTCTATTGAAGTGGGTGCTCGGAGCTGGGGTCACAAGTCTCCAGTCACAAAGTCTCCCCCAAACCCAAAAGTAGGGGATGCTTGAAGCAAGGAATGCCCTCAGCTGAAAAATAACTCTTATCGAGTCTTGTTGAATCATGGGACTCTGGAGGCAGCTGACAGGTACAGGCAAGCCAGGCATACCGCAGCCCAAATGGTCACAGAGGCAAAAACTAGGAGGGTTTGGGGAGGCCGTGAAGGACTATTTGTCAGTCTCGATGAAATTTTGGCAAACTGTCCGACGCCTCAGTAGGCGAAAGAGGTCCACAATGAACAATGTTTACAGTGGAGAGGAGGAACTGCTGATCTCGACTGAGGATATTGGTAGGTGGTGGAAGTAATACTTTGAGGATGTCCTCAATCCCACTACTATGTCTTTCATGGAGGGAGCAGAATCAGAGGCCTCAGAAGTGAACTCATCCATCACCGGAGCCAGTCATACATAATTATCTAAGATGCAATTAACATTTTTGATCTGACTGACTGATGTCACTGATAAACACAATACAAAACTATAGTTTTATTACAGTGTGTATTTTTACCATGATTATTATCATCATACTATTACCTGTAACAATGTCATCAGCAGATTCCGACTCCTCAAAGCCATGTGATCTGTGGGAAAATACATCATGTGATGTGACATATATTTATATGTATGCATATACTGTATATGTATATGGAGACACACAAAGAATAGACAGAGAGCGTAATATTGATTTATGGAGTTCATATTTTAATATGGATATTTATATACATTTAACTGGCAGTGAACAAGTGCCATTTCACCTC
Organism: Antennarius maculatus; assembly: GCA_013358685.1. Lineage (NCBI taxonomy): Eukaryota > Metazoa > Chordata > Actinopteri > Lophiiformes > Antennariidae > Antennarius > Antennarius maculatus. The sequence continues at coordinate 12,660,545 of CM023620.1, read as the reverse complement.
CTGAGTGCTGCAAAGGCATCGTCCCCTTTATAAGTTGCTCATTGGGGTGCACCATGACGGAATTGCCCACGGCTCTACCTCTCATCTGCATGCTTACAGGCCCCTTTGTGTTTGTGTGTGTGTGTATGTGTGTGTGCGTTCGTCATGGGCCTGTACACATATACAGTATACTATGAATGTGACTAACAGACTTGACTAACACTAGAGTGGACAAATAATTTTCCTACGGGGATCATTTAAGTTCACTTCATACATTGTGACGCATGATGACCATCATGTTGAAAAACAGATTATTAACCTTTATTTAAATATCTGTTCACATTGTAGGAAAAATATCTACTCAAGTCACGAATATGAGCTCGTTGTATTTGTGACCGAGCGTTATATACAATATTACAACTAACTGTGCTTGATTCTTCGTTATGGGGCCAAAAGGCACTGCTGGGATTCGAACCCAGGATCTCCTGTTTACTAGACAGGCGCTTTAACCAACTAAGCCACAGCGCCGACCAATGAACGACGGGAATAATTCTCAAATTATCAGAAACCACATGATAAAAGATTTAAGTTTTCGAGACGTGTATCGTGACCAGTTATTTATCCTGTGAGTTTGGACCATCGTTCAGAACATGTTATCTCTTGTTCAGACGAACAGGGTCATAGAAGGGAAACAAACACTGCTTCTATTATTAATTTTTCATGCACGTACATATTACATAGTTGCAGCTCATCACTTCGTCGTTTATAAGACATATATGAAATGAAAATAACTTTCAATCCCTCTTAGGGAAAATTATTTGACTTTACTTCATTCGACAAATTAACACAAGTGACGACATGAGTACTGATGTTAAACATGACGTCCTGTTGCTACTTACAGGGTCTGTAGAATCTCTCTGTAGAGCTGAATTCTTCCATTGATCCTGGTTTGTTCCGTTCTGCACGATTTGATCGTTTGTTCGACCGCATCGAGCAGTGACATGTCCGAGCTTACAAGTCGCACTGTTGTAAGGTTACTGCCGTGACAACACTTGGCAACTATATAAATTATTAAATATCACTTTAAATATTTAACGTTAATATATGTTTTAAGAAAACCTACTTTTATAAAGAAAGTAGGATGGCGTCATCGGTTGACGTGTTTAATTTAAAAAGGTTCGGTGTGACGCGCGAAAAAGAATTTAGCGGATGCGGAAGTGCTGGTGAAGCTTCATTACATATTGAAATTAATATGAGGCAATATTAAGAATGTATTGCTATAATATTGCCAATTTATAAATATGCCACTAGTTTCCTATTGCTGAAGTTGCCTGAAAAGACCAAAAAATGTAGTTAACTATCGACTTCTACGCCTGACTCACTTCTCGCGAGAAACGACGCGAGAAGCAGATTCTGTTCTGACTTACTTCTCGCGAGAAGACGCTGCACGTTCGCGTTGCCATGACACAGCTTGAGTGTAACGTGATCTTCCCGAAGTGTAGGCAGTAAGATCCATGGCCGGTACGAGAGGAGGATATCCCTCAAACACTGAATATTTCTGAAAATAAAAGAAATCGATGTTGTGCCACTTTTGAAATTCATAAAATCTGTTTGTTGTTTGACTCCTGACAAGTACCATGTTGACATGTTTTGGTACACTGCCTTCATCAAATCGCAGGATGCATCCATGCTCAGTTAAAAAAACAAGTACCCACATATCAGAGTCATTAAACAGCTGTAGATGGAACTCAATTGTGTGATCAGTTAACCACATCAGTTTCCTGTCACATGCATGGGCCTGACAACCAGCAAAAACAATTGTGTGGGCATTGAATCACCAGCCTTCTGTGACAAACTATCAGAGCAGGGATAGCACTCATCTGCTCCGGCAACTAAGCATCTGACATTGCAGCCGGCTAACAAACGTACACCTGAGTGACAAATGTAATTTCCCCGAGGGGATTAAAAAAGTATATCTTCTTCTTCTTCTTCTTTTTCTTACATCATAGTCAGGCGTTAATATCCCACAGACAAACTCTCCCACTACTCTGTACCCTTACACACAGATACACACAATACACATACATTCTGCTACACAGTCACACTGAAACCAACATAAGTCAAAATCGAAATAAATCTTGAACAGAACCAGTAATCATTTGGAAAGGAAAGGACAGGAAAATCATTATATTATAATGTATAATTATCAAAATACCCCAAAAGCATGTAGAGACGATGAAGTCAATCTGTGTTTTGTTTGCACTTAAATTACAGTTAATCATTTGTTCTTTTCAGAACTTCTTTAGACCTATTATTCCGGATGCACAAATCATCACTTCTTGAAAATAGTGGGCTGTCAATTACCAAGGTGTTCAGGGTACACAAACGTTCCAAAGGCACCGGAGGAGGTGTGTCAGGCAGAAATGCCTGGCAGGCATATCACCAATCCTGTATTTCCAATTTGAGTCCTCATCCAACTCTGCTCCATTTCACCTCTTCAAAAGAAAATAAACAAAATAAAATGCTCTTGACTGTGACTTTGCAGAATAGTCTAATCAGAAATGACACACTTGATGGCTATTTTATGTTGTTGACTGTCTTAGCCAAGATAAAAAAGTTTTTGTTTGAGGTTAGCAATACAGTGGTTAGCACTTGCAGCTCAGACCAAGAACATCTGAATTGAGTCCTTGGATCTTTTTGTTGTCGTCCAAGGTTCCCTCCAGGTACTGTGGCTTTCTCCAACAATCCAAAAATATTTTCTTATTTTATACACTGTTATAATCTCCGAAGGGAAATTAAGAACGCACCCTCTAGTTTTTGTTAGTCTCAATCACACGCATGCATATTAGTTTGTACAGGCCCCTGTAATACACACAACCACACACAAGGGGGCCTGTAGGCCCTGTAGGGCCTATAGGCATGCAAGGGTAGAGGTAGAGTGGCAGGCAGCTCCTTCTTGGTGCACCTCAAATGAGCAATTTGTAAAGGGGACGGCACCTTGCTCAAGGGTGCCTCGCCAGTGCTCTGGAGGTGAGCTGACGCCTGCAACTGTCAGCTCACCTCCGGGTATTTTTTGGGCAGGAGCGGGAATCGAACCGCCGATCTTGAATCTTAGGACGACCCGCTCTACCGCCCACTTTACCACTGAGCCACTGCCGCTCTATTAGGTAAACAGTAGCTGTATCGTAACTGAAGGAGAAAATGTGAGTGTGAGTCATTGTTTGATTCCCCATGGATATTGTCTGGTGTCCTGTGATGAAACGGTGACCTGTCCAGGGCGCACACTACCTGTCAGCCAGTGTGCTGGGATGAGCTCCCATGATTTAATTTCTTATAAGAAGTCACCCTTAAACCTTCAGGAACCAGTTTTCTGAAAGGAATACAAGAGATATTTGCTTTGATGAATAGGCTTTGTCTTAATGTTTGATGTAGGACTACATGTGTGCTAACAGATGAATCTATAGTGAAACATGATTCCTGAGTATTGTTTTGGGTGTATACTATGCACGTTCAGACTAAAATTGAAAACCTCTTTCCAACTTACTCAAAATATATATCTAAAAAAAATCTGAAAGGTGAATTTACTAATCATTGGTAATATTTCTAGTTTAGTGATGCTTGCATGGAATTTGTGGCTATGCTCAGAAAAATTAATGATTAAAAAATAAATATTGCAAATGTCACTTCACCTTTTTCTTAGTCATGTTGTCTTGTGTACTACTGTAGTTCTTCAAATGTTGGAAAATCATTGTTTTCGCAACCTACCTGAGGTGGTTTAGTGTACTCGATGCACATTCTCGTTTATTTCTGGGCCATCAGTATTCAGTGAGTTGTCAGTCTCCTCCATGTCAATATAGAGACGTTTTACACACCTTAGACCTGGAATCTCCTTTCATTTAAGTGACTTCTTATCTATCAGCACTCAGGATCTAACAGCACACCACCAACTTAATAATAACATGAAATTGATTTTCTTTACGGAATGCAACTTTACCTGTTTGTGCGTGACAAGCTTCCTAGTTTTTGGATAATTAAAATGCATAACCTTTATGCATAACCCTTTATGTGTACTCATTGATAATTAGTGAGCTTCCATGCTTTAATGAAGGATGTTTATTATTCTACTGTGCTTTGCAGTGGGGTTCATAACGGCTTATGTGATGCCCTATGACAGAATGAATTCTTAAGTGTTAGGTATTCTGTGCTCTACACTGACAGAATGGCAAAGAGCAGATGACAGAACCCTCAGTACCACCTTCAAAGGCTCAGGACATCACTTGAACTTTCCCCTCAGAGACATAGGCTAACATTTCTTTGTTATGATTATCAACCTTTTTCTTTTTTTTTACATACCGTATTGCAGGACAGACAAAGCAGAGGTATAGACATCAGCAGGACCTATAGATTTATTTACCGACATAGTTACAATGCAAATATGGCCTCATGCCATTCCAGTAACAGTTGTCATTTCCTACAGTGGTCAAAATACAGGCTCATTTTTCGACTCCTACAATTGACTGACAAGTTATAACATGTACCACATGACTGTGGTATGTTAGAATTCCAACTGCAGTGCAGTTCCAAAACAAAATTATAAAGAAAGTCACCACAGCAAAGTATGAACGTCAAGATATTCACGGCACCAGAGGATAGGGATTAGAAATAATAAATAAATAAATGTAGATCATCATTGTGCTGAAATGATAAAAGACCATTGTGCTAAAATGGAGCATTCTTAATCATTTTATGGAGGTTTACTTGGGTGTTTCAGAGAGATGAGGAATCAAAAAAGTCTTCTTGTGAGAGATGTGAACACCTCAAATACTGTAATTAGCAATAGAAAGAATTATCTCTAAGCTAAAGAGATTTGCCAGGAGGACATCAGTTAGGACGACACGGTCAATTAGTGAATAAGTGCATAGTGAAGAATTCACTGAAAAGTTCATGAAGGCACCAATGGTCTAAACAACCTTTCAGATACCAGTTAACAATTATCAGAAACCTCCTCACTGTCTCAACATGTGGGACAGGATGCAAGCGCTTAGCCTTCGTTGACACATTTCTTACACCTGCAGCAGTTTATGTTTAGTGTGTGACACTCAGTTTAAAACATTCATGTCCTGATGATTTCTTCACAGTATTCTAATTTTTTGAAATCCTGTTTTTATGGGTTTTATGAGCTGGAAGCCAAAATTATGTAAAAATAAACAAATAAATACCTGAAGTTGTTTAAATTGTGGGCCATGAATCTATAATATATGAAAGTTTAACTTTCTGAATCAAATTATGGAAATTAAACAACTTTTCCACAATATTCTAATTTTTTGGAAAGGGTCTGTATCATAATACCCTATGATATTTACAGGGAAAATATTCCCTGTATATGCCTTGTTTTGGAATGTTAAGGGCAGGTTTAAAAATTCCTGTATGCGCTCCTTTAAACTGATCTTAAAGAAATGTGTTCTTTCCTGGCCCATATATTGTCATTACACCAAAATGTGGGAAATCCATCCTTTACTTCTCACGGATGCAGACAAGGATGAGTACAGAACCTCATTAGTAAAGATTAAGAAAATTGTATCCATCCTATGTTTGCAGCAGACCCCTCGTCTTTGTCTTCACAGACTGACAACTAGATTAGACTTGATATTTAATCACCGGTAGGACAAGATACATTCCATGGGGCACTGTGATGATTCTTTATAAATTACTGTGCCTCAACTAGTCAACAAAGCAGATTAAATCTTGTGAAAACAGGTCTGAGTCCTTTAACTGACACTTTTGCATCACCTTTGAGACTTGACACTCTCTCAGTACAGCCAGGAGGGATAGGGAGGGGCATGGTAACTTCACACTGATCCTGTAAATACAGTACATTGTGTAGTCTGAGAATAACAAGTGTTTGGATTCAGCAGCAAAGCTTGGTCAGAGGAGAACAGACAACAGCAGGACAAATGTCTCTTTTGGAGAATTTTATTTTGTTCCTTTCATCCAGTCCCATCACTCTACTGGGGTCTGTTTTGTTGCTGCTCGTTCTTTATGTGGTTTCCAGTAACTACATCTCCCAGACAAGAGGGAACGAGCCTCCAGGACCAAGACCTCTTCCCTTGCTTGGCAACCTAGTACAGCTTGATCTCAAGAGACCCTACAAAACTCTGTTTGAGGTAAATCTTGCTCTGTTTTCCCATGATATCTTGGAATTTACTTGAATTTTGTATTTGCAAAAATGTCACACATATTCAACATTTTTGTTTACAGCTCTCAAAGACATATGGATCTGTATTTACGGTTTACTTAGGACCAAATAAAGTTGTAGTCTTGGCAGGATCCAAGACAGTCAAGGAAGCTCTGGTCAACAATGCAGAGGAGTTTGGTGATCGAGACATTGCCCCTATATTTCATGACATGACACAAGGTCATGGTATGTCCATTGAAAACAAAATTTTTTTGTGTGTGTGTTCAGTCTTTTACATTCTAGCTATTTTTTCAGTGAATCACTGATTACTAAAGACGTGTACAATAATATACATTTTCACTTGCGTCTCATGTTTAATAGGGATTCTGTTCACAAATGGAGAAACTTGGAGAGAGATGAGACGTTTTGCCCTCACCACGCTGAGAGACTTTGGGATGGGCAAAAGAATGGCAGAGGATAAAATCTTGGAGGAATGCTGCCACTTGATCCAAATGTTTGAAGATCACAAAGGTCAGGAGTTAAAGGAAAAGATAATTAATAAAAAAGCAAAAAAGTCTGAATGACATTATCGACTCACAAAAACATGCTGTGCATTCATTATTATTCATGTTTTATATGCATTCATGTCTGTGTTCTGAGATACATAACTGCACTTTTGTTGTTCCATCTCAGTCTTACGTATTAGTTTGTTCATGCTACAACTTCACAGGGAAACCCTTTGAAACAGCACTTCCGATCAATTATGCAACATCAAATATCATCTCCTCGATTGTATATGGAAGCAGATTTGAATACAATGATGAACTCTTCATAGAAATGGTGAAAAAAGCCAATGAGAACATACAACTAGTTGGATCTGCACAAATCCAGGTATGCTTCTTAATTGCACACCACAATAATTTAGGTAATGCTTTTTTTATTTTGTACATGCGGAAGTAAAACAACAAAATAGAATGAACAAAAAAACAAACAAGAGCATTGAAAGTAGACAGAATAACAATAACAATGGTCAACGCAATGACTCCAACATGTCCAAAAAGGAGTAAGGTGAAGCATGAGCTTATTTAACCTTACCCCTTCTCAACTACTTCATTAACAATCAGTAATCTCAATCATTTATAGTTAGACATAGAGGAGCATAAGTGTTTACACCCCCTGTGATTTTGCAAGTTCTCCCATTTATAAAATAGGAAGAGGTCTGAAACGTTCATCATAGATGCATTTCCACTGTTAGAGACAACATCCATCCATCCATCCATCCATCCATCCATCCATCCATCCATCCATCCATCCATCCATCCATCCATCCATCCATCCATCCATCCATTCATCTTCAACCGCTTATCTGGGCCCGTGTCGCAGGGGCAACAGTCTCAGCAGGGATGCCCATACTTCCCTCTCCCCAGACACCTCCTCCAGCTGCTCCGGGGGGAGCCCAAGTCGTTCCCAGGCCAGCCGAGAGACATAGTCCCTCCAGTGTGTCCTAGGTCTTCCTTGAGGTCTCCCTCCAGTTGAACATGACTGGAACATCACTCATGATTACACAAGTGAGGAATCATCCCAGAACTACACAGTTGGAGCTGGTCAATGACCTGAAGAGAGCTGGAACCACAGTTTCAAAGGCTACTGTCGGCAGAACACTATGGCATAATGGTTTAAAATCATGCGTTGCACAGAAGGTTCCCCTGTTGAAGTCAGCACTTGTGAGAGCCAGTCTAAAGTTTGCCAGGGACCATCTCAATGATCCAGAGGGGTCATGGGAGAAAGTCATGTGGTCAGATGAGACCAAATTGGAACTTTTTGGTGTAAACCTGTCGTGTGTGGAGGAAAGGGAAGGATGAGTAAAATCCCAAGAACACTATCTCTACTGTGAAGTACGGGGGTGGAAACATCATGCTTTTGGGGTGCAGTCGTCCTGTCCCCTTCGGCAAAAGGGACAGGAAGACTGTACTGTATTGAGCAGAGGATGGATGGGGTCATGTATTGTCAGATTTTGAGCAACAACCTCCTTCCCTCAGTCAGAGCATTGAAGGTGAGTCATTGCTGGATCTTCCAACATGACAATAATCCGAAGCACACAACCAGGATGACCAAGGAGTGGCTGCATAAGAAGCACATCAAGGTTCTGGAGTGGCCTAGCCAGTCTCCAGACCTAAATCCAATAGAGAATCTTTGGAGGGAGCTGAAACTTTGTGTTGCTCAGCGACAGCCCCGAAACCTGACGATCTAGAGAAGACTTGTGTGGAGGAGTGGGTCAAAATCCCTGTTGCCATATGTGCAAACCTGGTGAAGAACTACAGGAAACGTTTGACCTCAGTAATTGCAAACAAAGGCTTCTGCACTAAATATTAGCACTGATTTCAAACTTGAGTCTTGAAAAAGAGGGGGTTGTCTTATAATCAGGGTCGTCTTACATTCGGGCCAATACGGTAAATGAGGTCTGCTCACAGGATACAATCAACACTTACTAAATAACCTCAGTTTCCCAGCCTGGACCCTGAGGTTATCATGCATTGACCATTTGTCTGTTTCACTGTCCCTTCACCATTTGTTTCTCAGACTGTCCCTTTGGAATTTAATTACATCCCTGTAAAAGAGTCATCTGACATCTTGCCTGTCTCCATCAGTATAAATACCACTGTTTTGAGATAAGAATTTGTCCTTCTCGTACCGCATTCACCATTGTTCTGTAGTATTGGAGAACGACCGTCTCAAGAGTCATCTGTATTCCCTGATCATCTAACGAACGCGCTGCAGAGCTAGTAGTTCGGACTCCGCTCCATTATGAACCCCTGTAACATAAAAATAAATCGTTGAAAAATCATACGATGTGATTTCAGAATTTTTTTTTTTAGATTATGTCTCTAACAGTGGAAATGCAAATATGATAAACATTTCAGGCCTCTCCATATTTTATAAATGGGAAAACAAAATCGCAAGGGGTGTAAATATTTATGCTCCTCACTGTAAATATTTTCAAAAACAGAAAAAGAAATAAACAGGCAAAGGAATGCAGGAAGTGTCAGGTGTGATGAAAGTCAGTTGAACCCATCCGGACATGAAGCAAATTGTATTTTTAATTTTTTTGGAACCAAACCAATAAGTTGTCTCTGCTTACTCATTTTAGTTTATTCAGTTTATTTTCTTCTTTCCAGACATGTTATTACAACAGGTTTTATTCTCATCAGTGTTGAGACATCAGCAACATCATCCGAAAAGAAAAAAAAAAGGTTGACGGGTAGAAGCCATTGGCTTGTGAGGTTCCCGTCCCGTAAATCAACAACATCTCTCTCATTACAGCACATTGTCAACCAATACATTCTTTGCATGTCACAAATCACTTTCAATTATTTTATTCTGGTACATTGTTGTTTTGATCCGTCCATTTAGTCCAAATAGGCATGCGTCCTTGCACACCTCTTTATCAGATCTTGAGAAGAATCCGAATTTTGTCAGTGTTCATTTTGTTATTCCTGTCAAGGGTTGTTTCTGGTCAAATTTATTATTAATCTCCGTTGGAGAGACTTTGTGTGGCTGAGTTGTTGTTGCTTTCTGTGCCTTCCACACTCCTAATCACTGGCGTCAGCATCACGGTTTCTGGCCTTCACATCTAAACGTTTCCCCACTTCTCCAGCTTCTCCAGCTTTTGGGTGATATCCTTCTTGAGCCGAGCATTGGACTCTTCATGCTGGTCACTCATCCTGGCTATGGCTTCATTCAGCAGGATGGCCATAGCCTCCTTATACACCCTGGCCGTTGCCTCTGCTGCTCAGTCGGAATCCTCTTGTACTTTGGCCTGTTGTAATCCCATTTTTCTCAGGTTGCGGTGCAGCATGAAAACACCAAAACCCAGTGCTGTTATCCCGATTGTCATGGTGGTGAAGAGATACACATCCTCGACGTCCTCCACATCCAGTGGGGCCAAACACATAGTTTTGAAAGTATCCCAGCTGTCCAGCATGTAGCCAGCCAAAAAAGTCCCATCTGGACAATGACAGGTCTGGTGGAAAAAATTCTGTTGATCGCGTTAAGTGACCATCTCAGCAGATTCATCTTGGTTAGCAGACTTCGTATGATGATATAGAATAGACATGAGATGAAACTGTTGATGCCAAATCTCTGAGCATGACAGATTTGATGTGACTTGTTTTTTTCTGACAATGATAGCAGATGTTTGATGTTTAATATAATGGGAGAAAAGTGTGATAATGTCACACCATCTTCTCTGCATATACTGCCATCACACTGTGTGTGATGGCAGAATGTACAGATGTACTCCTGATGATAACTGCCACAGGTTTGGAAGCAAACCAGTTCCCTATAGTATTCATTACAGGACCTAACAAAGGGTGCTGAATAAAGATAGTGACACTGCAGACCTTTAATCCTCTCTTTATGTTCGCAAGCCCCATTGTTCATAAAATAAATCCCCACATCAATGCAGGTGAGTCAAATAATAGGCTATATCCACAATTACTTTAATCTCAGCCGTTGCACGTATACAAACTGCAAAGTATTGAAAACAGATTAACAGATAAGTATGTTTTAAGATGAAATTTTGTTTAAATACAAAAAGAAATTTTAAACTAGATGACAGATGGCAGTGTTATATAATACTGTGAATTAAAGAGTAATAGCACAACAATATTTGACAAAAGTTGTATTGTTTAAATCTCCTACAGACTCATTTATTCGAATTAGAATCATAATCCTCTACAACTATTTATCTGCTCTCCATAGGCGAGTCACTTAACACCTGCATCTGACAGCTCTGATTAACACCTTTCAAACAGAAGCGCTGCACAGAATGAGCTCATTCAGTAAATATCCCCTGTCACACAATGGATAAGGGATATCAGAATGCAGCTTCATTCATTTTCTTAAAAAACACTGATGATATGGCAAAGAGATTTTATGTACAGCTTTAATATCCCGCTTCAAAGCGGTGATGTGTTGTGATTGTCAGTGTTTGTGTGTTCGACCGGTCGTCTGTTCGTTCGTCAGTTAGTATGTGCACCAAATATCTTCGCATAGATAGTGAGATGAAACAAAAAGCTTATTACTGGGACAGCAAAGGAGATCAAAATCAGATGATGCCCTTGACCTTGAGAAAACTAGGTCGAGGTCAAATTTCAGCTTTTGTACAGTACACTCAGGAACCGGATAAGATAGAAAGACAAGGGAGAAGGCCAGTATGAGTAAGACCATAGATCAAAGCTAGTACTTTAATCTACCTATGCACTAGCTTTGATCTATGGTCTTACTCACACTGGCCTTCTCCATATGCACTAGTCTATGCACTAGTCCGATATTACTTTCAGGGTACCCTGATCTACCCTGAAAGCAGGTCAGGGGAAGTCGCAGGACGTTGCAGTCTCTGACGTCCTTGTTATAGATTGAGTTAAAAAAAATACTGCCGGAAAAAATTACTTTTGGTCCTTGATTTCAATTTTGTACTTAGCTTATACTAAGTACTGTAGCTTATACTGTTCATGTTGTTCGATTATCTAACAACTAAACAGAGGCTCCAACATCTGGATGCTTAGCTACCTTGCTGAGCTTTATGCTAATATTAGCCATGATGAACTAATATTCATGACAGCAATTTAATTTGACATATCTGTCACATTATTTCACTACATTGCTAAATGTTGCCTCTGTAAATATGCATATTAGAAACAAACATGTAATTGAGAATGCTGATGATTATTTCTTCCTGAATACATTTCATACAAGTTTTACAAGATTCAAGTTTTGAATCCCCAGAGAATATTGTCTCCATAAATCTTTGCTGTTTTTTTTCTTTTCCATCACAGCTTTACAACATGTTCCCCAGGCTCTTCTGTTGGATCAAAAACCGACAGCTAGTGTTGAAAAATCGGGAGGTATTTCTAAGTAACAGCAAACATTTAATTACGAGTCTGAAAGAGACACTGAACCCTGATGTATGCAGAGGCTTCGTGGACTGTTTTCTGATCAGAAAACAGAAAGAGGAGGTATAATTTTTAATCTTTTATATTTCCATGCAACATTAATAGAAATTTTTCATCATGATGTCCAGCCCAAGTTATAACCAAACAACCTGAGCTATGGTGTTCTTTCTCAAAGGGTTCTTGCGTGATGGAGACTCAGTACAATGACAAAAACTTGTTATATTCAGTCTCCAACCTGTTTGGTGCCGGTACCGATACCACAGCAGCTACACTGAGATGGGGTTTACTGTTTATGGCCAAATATCCACATATTCAAGGCAAGGACAGAGATGACACTTGTGAATTTACGTCATAGTTCTGGTTGCCATTGCATATTTTACATTGAAGGACAAAAGCAATAAATGTGCCAAGAGACTCATTGTGGGTCAGTTAAGGTACTTAATAATAAAAAAAAGGAAGCTCAGTACATAGTCATAGCTGCTAAAGCTGCTGGCATTGCTGTAGATGTTTGCCTTGCTAATGTAAGGGCACACAAATAATATGATATTACTATTTTTCTGTTGATAGACCAGGTCCAGGAGGAGCTGAGCAGGGTGTTAGGAGACAGTCAGGTCTGTGTGGAAGACAGGAAAAACATGCCCTACACTGACGCTGTAATCCACGAGACACAAAGACTTGCCAACATTGTCCCCATGGCTATTCCTCACAAAACCACTCGAGACGTTACCTTCCAGGGATACTATATCAAAAAGGTTTGATCACATCGGTTTCAGCAATTCCACAGAGAAAAATCTATGAATACATCAATTTCCCAAAATTTGTTTGCTAAATATAAGACAAAGAGCCTCTTTGTTGCCTGATAGGGAACGACTGTGCTCCCTCTTCTCACCTCTGTCCTGTATGATGAGAGTGAATGGGAGAACCCGAACACTTTCAACCCTTCACACTTCCTGGATAAGGAGGGTAAATTTACCAGGAGAGATGCTTTCATGCCCTTCTCTGGAGGTACAAAAACTTTAGAGTTTGAGTTGTCAAGAAATTAAAGAGGATCCAGCTAAACACCTTGTAAAACTCTTGGTTCATAGGTCGCAGAGTCTGTCTGGGAGAAGGTCTGGCTAAGATGGAGCTCTTTCTCTTCTTTACCTCCCTCCTCCAGCGATTCCGTTTTACTCCTCCACCTGGAGTTACAGAGGATGAACTGGATCTGACACCAGCTGTTGGCTTCACCCTCGCCCCTTCAGCTCATGAGCTGTGTGCTATCAGTCTTCAATAAGGAAGAGAACAGCAGCCTGGATTTTTAATTATCTTTGCAAGAACTGCATAAATATGATTCTACTCAGCCCCACACAGGGCATAACAGGCTATGAGGTCTGCATTTTCAAGTCTGAACATCAGTTTCTTTTGTTAGTTTGTTTAAAGGTCCATATTATGCTTTTTTTAGTTCATGTCATTCAACTGCCAGATGTCCAACTACACTGTATTTGAATCGTCTTGCCCCAAATTGATCCGTGGTCCTCAATATCTTTGATTGACTATGGTTAAAATCACTTCTGTTTTGAAATGCTTGGTGTTAATGGGGTGTGGCTCTGAGCTCTCTCTATCACCCCCCCCCCCCTCTGAGCTGCCTCTATCAACACCTCCATCCGCCCTTGTATTCACAGGCGTTTTGTTTACATGGCCTGCATTAATGGGCGTGCTTCCGCTACAGATCGTCATAGTCTGGAACTTCTTTTAACTCTAAGTAACTTTGTTACGACACACTGTATTTAGCTCTTATTCTTTTCGTGTTTTGCGCTCTTGTTTTCCATTATATAACTGTTGATTTTTCTGCGCTAAGCATGGAGCTGCTTTCTCAGTCTGCTGAACGTAACTCGTCGCTCATAGTGTAGATGAGACCGGCCGGTGATCACGAAGATTTTTTGGGAGAAAAACACACAGTGTTTGCACATGGGATAGAAATCAGCGGAGACGAGAGACAATTAAGAACAAGATGTTTCCCGACAATCGTCACGGACAATGAGAGACCGCTGGCTAATAACACCGGCTAACGCAGACTAATGAAAGGTAAGAGAAAGTATATTGAACTGTTGGCTGTTCTCCACTTTATCCCAGTCCACTAACCTATGTCGCAGTGATGAGGAGGATGTATCAATATAGAACTTAAGTCATACTCATAAGCAACTGTAAATAAGATAAAAACGTGTCTCTCACTGAAATAAAGGCTGAGGTTGTTTGTTAATGAGTGGTGTAGCTTTGGATACATGCAGCTGTGTTTGCTATGACGATGAGGATAGTCTTTAGCCGACACACACACACATGACTGAAACAGAGCTAACTAGGTAGCCAAATGCTAGCTGACTTCACGCAGCTTGTGAGGAACTTTTGGTGTGTAGCTCTGAGCCAGTTCATTACCACACACTGCTACAGTACGTACCCTGAACACGAACCATATACATGCGCACACACACGACTGAAGTGGACCTAACTAGTTAGCCAAATGCTAGCTGACTTCAACAGTTTGTGAGGAACTTTCAGTGTGTAGCTATGAGCCAGGTCATTACCACACACCGCCACCTGCCTACCGTAGCCTGAATTAACTCCCCCTCGAGGATGACCACGCCCGTATCCGAGTAAACAATCAAATATGACTCAGGATAGGTCGATTTACTCTATCAATCATTCAATTTGTGACACCGTTCATTTTGAGTCACAAATTGAACTTTTACAAATCCGAGCATATTCACTGTGGATTTTTCATTTTTTAATATATCTGTTGATTTTCTACATTCTAGGATTTGGTGAGGTTAGGGAGGACCACTGTAGAGACATTGAAAAAATGCGTTTTTCATAATCGGACCCCATTAAGTTGGCAAGAGGGAAATTTTAAATGTCATTCACCAGTGAAGGAATTAAAAAATTTGCATTAATGAGATTAAAAAAATATAAAACATTTGTTTTTATATATATGGTATTTTGTAGAACAAAAATGTGACTGCAATATATATTAATGCATTTGTGTCAGTCTGTTGGATTTTATAAATAAAGGTTTTTATTCTTACATAACAGTAAATAGAAATAAAATGCATATTAAGATCCATTGTCACCCCATGAACATCTAAAATCAAAATAAATAATATTTTCATGTCAATCTTTCCTTGATTTATTGTCTTATGTCAAACAAGCAAAAGACAAATTCTATTGTTCATGACTTTACATCACTTTGTTAGTTCTGCTATGTCTGGCTATTAAACATGTGGTGCATGCAATTTCTTTTATGTTATTTAATTTTAATTACTTATTTGTTTGCATTATTATCAAAAACAGTGTCAATCTTTAATCAATACATTGGTGCTTGAACTGCCAGGTGTCCCGAACTAATTCTGTGAACCAGCTGACATCAGGGATCAACTCTGAAGGTGGCTTCAGACTTTGACTTCCAAATAATAGAAATCTAAAAATGTCAAACATGCTGTATGTGCAATCAACGGCCTGGACTCTACCCCACGTAATATGCACATGGAACATGTATGATGACTGAGAGATCTCAGTACTGCAATTTCAGAAATGAATGCAAATGCAGCCAACATGATCAAATTCAGAAATTATTGTGCAGCTTCTCAGTCATTCGGGTCATTGTAATCACAAGAGGTTAAATAGACAGCAGTTGTATGTTTTACCTCTTCTCCAAGACACACCTTTGTGTCCTCATTTTATATATGAAAGAAAAATGATTTGAGGCAAGTGAGAGAAACTATGATGAACTGGAAAAACTGTCTAAATGGGGTGGTGGTCTTTGTCACTACATACCATCCACATAGGATGCAGTCTAGCCCTCCCTCCTGAAGTGGTTTCACCACCATTCACACACTGGAACATTTTCTGACAACAATGGTGGAAAGTGGAAATAATGGCTGTCACTATTAAAACTTTCAGTGGAGAGTTGTAGAGACAGAAGGCAGATGGGATGTCTCCCATCTGACTTCTAAAAATTAATGTTTGGGACTAAATTGAACAGATTAAAATAATCTCTGCACTATACAGGATATAGTGCAGAGATTGTCCTTAGTATCAATTTTGATTTCACTGACTGTCATTGTCTTTCCTTCTTGAAATAAATAGACACCACATGAAAATAAGCATTATGGGATATCTCAATATTCGTGTGAACTGGGTTGTTTTACTTTATAATGTTTAAGAGTGCAGTTGCAAGAAAGCCTAGAAATAGAAATAAAAATTACGTAACCACCCTGACGAACACTTCCTTCCAGATACAGGCGGTATACGACTCAAAAGTTGCTTACCAAGCGCCAAAAAAATGTAGAAGAAGACAACAGCTCAGTTCCGGATACAAATTTACAACCCACCGTAGTCTGACTCTGATTGGACTGTACAAACATTCTTGTGTGATATTAACCAATCACCACCCCTATTGGTCCGGATGATAACCCAATAAAACAAACGAGCCATCTCAAGCCAATCGAAGGCGGCATAGGGCGGGATGGGGCGGGACATCCCTTATCAGTAGCATGTCATTCCGTGGAAAGCAGTGAGGGCTTTGATTTAGCACCCTGCCCTCCAGGTTGCGTTTTTGGACGGGTTTCGTCGTGGCTCTGCGGATTGAAGGTTTGTTATGTCATTATGACACCAAAGCGCTCTAACGTGATGATAGAAATTTTCGGTGTGCATAAACTATTTTACTCTATCGTGATGTTATGATGCACGTCAAGCTAAAGTTTGTTAGCTTGATGAAATGCTAACTGTAGTCCGTGTCATCTGATAAAGTTGTCTGGATGTTGTCCTTTGTCAGATACGTGACGTCACCGTGGGGTCAACCGGCAAAACATTTATTTGTGTCACGATTAAAGCTGGGAGCCTAAATTTAAGTGAACTGAGCTCAATATGTAATCACTCAACGTGGCATCTCGGACAGTTAGCTAGTTTTGTATTTACTATCTGTGAAACCCGTGAGTTGCTCTTTGTTGTTTCTCGTCAACACTAGAGGGCCCTTTGTTCAGCTGTGTCCATCAGGTTCTAAGCTAGGCCTGTACAGCCGCGCTGACTGCATCAGTTCTCACTTACACTGTTTTTCCTCACACAGTAAATAAGGTCAAAGACTTTTCAGAAGCTGAATTAACTGGTAGGAGAAACCTCTCCGTTAAACATCGTCTAGAAATTGGGGATAGATATCAGCTCCCCTTGCCCAGAATAGGCCTTTGCTGCCTCTTTGTCAATACAGTAATACATTTGCTATACCGTCGAATTAGCTTAAGAGCTTTAAAGAGGTTGAAAAGAAAATCAAGAAAGGAAGTACAGTTTACGTTACTGAGAGCCCTCCTTTGCTGAATATGTTTCTAACAAAAATGGGCAGTTGCGTTTATTCCAGATTAGGTTCAACATTCACTGCTTCTAACTCTGGAGAACATGTAATCAGCCATAGGATGAAAGGTCTATCTTTCCTGATCTGTTGTCATTTTTGTTTATCACACTGCTGCATAGGTGTAGACAAACAACAAGTAACCTTGTGGCTTGACATTGTTGTTTGTTATTTTGCCTGAAAAGCAGTTGTACGAACCTGGCTTCTCTGTTGAATGAAAATGAAAACCTGCAATTTGTTTATTATTAACTAAGCTCAAATTCACTAACTAATTATTACTTTATATTGATTAAAATAGTGCAAAAAAAAAGAAATAGAATAAAGCAGTGTAACAAAAACAGTGCTGTAAATGTTAAAATTAAAACAACCAGAGAACAGTCTCTGTAATCAGTCAGCAGTCTGTCCCCCATCAGGATGATTACAGCAGTAATCCCTCTCAGGGACAGGTACCACCACCACCTCTGAACGGTGTCATCCCGTGGAGTGTCAATTCACTGTCTTGTCAGAGCTGTGAGGAGTTGCTGTTAAGTCTGTGGAGGATCTTCACACTGTTACACTTACACACTCAACTGAACCCATAGCTTCATAGAGGTTCAGATTAATGTTCATCACTGGTCATTGCAGAGCTTCAGGGCCATCCGTAGCATGCCAATAAAATGATCCTAGCCATGTTGCCTCGGCTGTAGCTTTCAGGTAGATCAGATTATCGCCCCAATCGTAGCCAGTTTCATCAGCGTAGGTGTTAGTGGTAATGTGGGTTAGTTGGGTAAAACTGTTGTAAATGTTTCCCTAATTCTGTTTTCAGAAACTCAGTAGTACTAACAAAAATCATTTGAGTATTACTAAACCTTGTATGTTGCTAATTATTGCAAACCTGATCTATAGACAGATGTACACCATATTTAAAATACAGAACAGCATTCCTCAAATTTGACCAAAACGGTGTAGAATAGGTTGTGGTAATGATGTCTGTATGTGTGCAGTGAAATTAATACATGACTGTTGCCATATATTTTACTGTAGAGGGTGTCTTTCAGTAAATTTAGGGGGAACTTACTAACAGATTGTGACACATTGCTGCTGCTGCCAGACATGATGGAAACATTAGCGAATGTGTCTAATGGGGAGAAGCCTCTGAATGAGGAAAAGGAAGACATCCTCAGGTGAGTGCCCACGAAATAATTTTAAAAAGTAATGGTTCATGTGGATCCTGTCAAAACAAGCTTAATACACTATATTTTTATCTTTTCTCCCACCAGGCCTGAGGATCTGTCAGAGATGCTGGCAGTAGGGACCAAAGAGGTTCATGAAAAGGCTGAGAACACCCAATTTGTGAAAGATTTCCTCAGGGGACGTATCCACAAAGAGCTCTTCAAGGTTGGTTGGGAGAAAAAAAACACTTAAAAACAAAGAAGATAAAAATTGAAATGGAACAAACAAACGAAAAAGTAAATAATAGAAAAAATAAATGAGCAAAGTTATTTATTCACATTTCTTTCTTGCTTTGCCAGCTTGGTGCTGTGGCACTCTACTATACTTACGCTGCCATGGAGGAGGAGATTGAAAGGAACAAAGACCACCCGCACTTTGCCCCTTTGTATTTCCCTACAGAGCTGCACCGCCATGAGGCCCTCGCCCGCGACCTTGAATACTTTTACGGCCCTGAGTGGCAGAGTCAGGTCAGCTGCTCTGTTGCCACTCAGCGATATGTGGACCGTATTCATCAAGTGGGGCAGGAGAACCCAGTGCTGCTGGTGGCTCACGCCTACACCCGCTACATGGGGGACCTCTCCGGGGGTCAGGTGCTGAAGAAGGTGGCTCAGAGAGCCATGAAGCTTCCGCCCACAGGAGAAGGCCTGGAATTCTATCAGTTTGATGCCATCCATAGTTATAAAGCATTCAAGCAGCTGTACCGGAGTCGTATGAATGAGCTGGAGCTGGACATGGAAGTGAAGAAGCAGCTGGTGGAAGAGTCTGTCAAGGCTTTCCAGTTCAATATGGAGGTAAGCAGTAATGGGAAGGAATGAAGACGGAGAGACAGAGAAAAAGAAATGTAACATATGTGTTGAAAATTAGTTGATGATCTGGTCTGTGGTGGTGACGCTCAAGGGAAAAACAGTTGGTGACGCTAAAAGCTAAAGAAATTTGTTGCTAAATCTAAAGAAGCACAATGAAAATGACTTAATCAAGAAGTTTCAGTCAAAGTAGAACAATGTGGAAAAATTATTGAAATATTACATCTACTTCAGCTGTTATGTCAGTTAATGCAACAGTAATGAATGATCCAGTGATAAATACGATCAGGCACATTTTTTATTTTGGATAATTACCAATTGATGGTCACGCCTGTCTTTTTTTTCCAAGTGTTTGCTCTAATACTGAGTTCACCTGAGTAGATCTTCATACAGATATTAAGGAAATCAAAAGCAGACAGTCTGGTAGTTTTATCCATAGATTCATTGAGTGTAGGAATAACTTTCCCTATAATAACATGTTAAGCTTGATATCCTTACATGCTGCATGTTTGTGCTGACAGGTGTTTGCAGAGTTGGAAGAGATTGGAAAAACCATCCAGGAGGATGTTATAGATGCCGGGATGTCTGTCCATGGAGCTGTGGGTGGGGACATCAGCAAGTGTCCCTACTATGCTGCCAAAATGGGTATGATTGGACTTCTCTCTGTCTAAGTCTTGTGCTTTTGTAACGAATGGATAAATGAGATTAATTCCCCGATGGTGAGGTTCTTTTGGGGATTGGGAAATGCTTCCTCTCATTGCTTCCTTCCACTTTTGCTTGCAGTTACTCTTGTTTTCTTTGTTCCTTTTTTCTAGCAGCAGAAATATACATATCCCATGCAAGAGAATAAATTATATAAGTTCAGTCATATCCTAAATGTTTCATTTGTATTGTGGACTTAGTTTGATGATGTCATCATTGTAAAATCTTGAACGAATAAATGATATTTGCTACAAATTTATTTTCACTGAATTATCAGTCCCTGTAAAGATGAATGGCAGATGTCTCTGCAGCTGCTGTGATTGACCTGTTTGTGCTCTCCTTGTTCTTTCTTGTGTCAGCGGCATCGGGTGGAACTGTGTACATCTCTCAGCTCGCCATGGCCCTCCTCCGACACCCAACAGGACAGGTCCTGTTTGCTACTTGGTTTGCTGCTCTTGCAGGATTAGCTGCATGGTATCTGATGTGATTAAGTTGTTGCCGCGACAACGTCCTGCTGCGGGAGAGTGTAAGGAGAACCGAGAGAGAGAGACAGTAAGGAGATTAGAACATCCCCAAAAACCATGGGCGTTACCGTGGTTGTGGAAAAACTTTGTAAACAGCTCCAAGTTTATGTAACATTACCTTTAACATTAAAATTAACTTGGATGTATTTCTTAAGTGGACTTCTGACATTCTATAGGACCATCAAGGTATCAGTTCCACCCAACCCTGTCAGAATTTATCCTCCTACCTCCTACCTCATAGAGCCTCCATCATCTGGTGATGTTTCTGAGTGTCTTTGGTCGTGTTCCAAGACTTTATTTTGTTGTTTTAATTTTTTTCACGAAGTTCCAATCATGAAGAAATGACATTTTATTCCACCATTGAATGAAACTGACAGATTGTCAGAACTTGGTGGCTTACATAAGGTGTCCATATAGAAAATCAAATTGCTTATGCAGATATAAACTATTAAATGATGATTAATAGTTGTTCAAAGTGAATTCCCTGTAAGCTAAAACACGCTATGCACATGTTCTGCATCGATACCATGACAGGATTTTGCTGGTCAGAATACTATGTTGTAATGAGGCCTTTGCATTTTAGCTGCAAGAGATGCTAATTTGACAGAAGACAGGAAGTAATGTATGAGTAATAATGCCAAAAGCGAAAACATTTTATTTGTAAGTTTTTTCCATACATTATTGAAAACACAAAATACTGCTCTGCTTTTAAATACATTTTACACCTCATGTTTCAAACACGTGCTGAACAGTTTCTGCAATGTTTTTAGTGTGTACTATATAAGACGGTACTCATAACACTCCTACACTTGACCAGGGTATAAATAATGAACATCTTTCAGATGCTAGTGGACTGAGTGGGTATATGAATCTCATCTGATGCATGCTCAGATTATTTCACTGTTTTCTAATTATGTATATTAATTATGACATACTGTATTAAAAAGAAACAAAACGTCTGTTGAAATGCAGAGTCAAAGTCTCCGTGATGACAGATTCCTCTATCAGGGCAGGGCTGCTAACATAAGTGACAGAAGTGATTTTTAACGGCTGCAGGTACTCACCAGTCCATCGGCTGCTCAGCTCCTGTCAGTTCATTGTGGGTTTAATGACACACATCAGTAATCATTCTCATGATGTTCCCACTGCTTAATAATAGATGCTGTGATTGAATTTCAATATTTATTCTGAAAGTATTTACATCTTAATGACTTTGCTTTGTCTTTCTAAACAGTTTTTCTGTTTTTTCTTTGGGTTTGTTGGGCTGGGAGTACCAAAGGAAAGAACTGCATGTCGAGCAGGTTCCTCTGCTGTTTGCACAAAACATTAATAAATGAATGGACATGTTTTTGAACTATAAAGTCATTCGTGACAGAAGTTTAAGTGCACCTGTTTGATCACATACTTGACAAGTGATTTTTTTTTTCTCCTGTTTTGAGTCTCGTCTCAGATGGCAATGCGTTTCTGTGCATACGAGGGTTCCATAGACTGCCATGCTGTCCTGTACTGTTAGTGTCCTGCGGTTAATGTCCATGTGTTGTTACTTTTGTGTATCAAAAAAACGTCAGTATTTCTGGACAATTTGAACAGACTTTATTCAATCTCAGGAGTTCAATTTCTGCTTAAAATGAGTGGCAAGCATGAGCTGGTTTTTTTCCATTTCCACAAACTGCTATTTATCCCTTTGTGTACATAAACAAAGCTTTATTAGTGAGTGACTGGTTAGAATACTCATTGTATGAGTAAAAACAAGTCCAAGTAGTGGTTTTACTGTCTATAATGGAATAATATGTCCTGCTTTTGCAGAAATAAAAATCATTTATTTCTGGGCTGGTGTTTTAATGAAAAGGAAAACAAACATGATTCTTTCACATGTACTTAAATTATTTAAAGCCTGCTAGTGGATGGAGTCTCGACCCAGAATTTCCCAGTTCAGGATCAATAAATATCTATTAATCGTTAAACAGCTTTGTAAATGCTACTTCAACAGTTGTAGCCACAGGGATGTACCTTAAGGTTTGACATTTCCTCCATATGGTCAGTCTGCAGCTTGAATCCAGACTACTGTAATTCTTGTTGATGGTACTCAGGGGAAGAAGCGTAAAGACACCAGTGAACCTGACTCATCAGGAGGTTCGCTGTTTTTACATTTCTCAACATGTATTTGACATCTGATTAACGCACACTAGTTCAGGCAGTCGTGTTCCTCCCCAGACATCTTATGACTGTAGAGATACTCGTCTTTTGGTCTTGTGCGCTGATTGTTTAGATCAAATTTTACAAGTTAAAGGTAAACTATTTCCCAATAGCCTTAGCTGTCATCAAAGACTATTTTATCATGTTGCCATGATGGAAGAAATTGGTGAATGTTGTACATGCTATCTTAAGCATGCTAGCCAGTTTACAATTAGATGTTAAAGTTAGCATTTATCTCAAAGCACTGAGTACTGGTTGTCTCAGGGACAAAAAAATTCTACAGAACATGTATTTTAGAAAATGGGTACATTTAGCAGAAAAACAATTACATGCGATACAATATCTGCAAAATTTTTTTTTTTTTTTAAATTGACTTTATTGAATCAGGTTGCATGTTAATATTATAAATATGCTAAGACCTGTAAGAAGTCAATGCATTTGGATTGCCATAACTTCAGGGTTTCTACTGCAACAGATGTACCAGATATCTCCTCTACCACATGGTTACGCAACCGTACGATCTGTCCTCTACACAAAAATGCTGTGAAGATTAAGAACTCAGGGGAACTTGTAATGCAAAAATTTTCAGAGTGTTCGGTCATCTGTTTACACATCTGAGGAGTCGGTCTTTTCAGTTCAGCCCTCAATCACACAAACACACCCCTAAACCAGAGTTAACTACCTGCATCATCTGGTGATGTTTGGCCTGATTGGACTTACAGCACAGAGAAGAACTCATGAAAATAAACCCAAGCATACAAAAAGAATTATAGACAAGAGGTTAATTTAACCCCAAATAACAATTTTACTGTATCTGTCTCAGTAAATACATAAATTACTTTTCGTCACACATGTTTTCTTGATGTTTTTCTTCTGTTGCTCAACAGAAAACCAACAATAGTGACTGCTATGAGAAAGAGTAAGTATTTGCTTCCCAAATGGTCTCAATGGAATTTTGAGAAGTGACTGGTGCAATGGGACGTCCTCTGGTTAGTGGGTTCTGTTTAACCACTGTAGGGCTGGACTGTCAGGTCCATCACGATCCATCTAGAAACTCTGCCTCCTCCAACACCCAGTACTCCTCAACCGTCTGTCCTTTTTGAATGCAGCTGTTCTTGCTTTCTGGTGACCTCTCCTGCAGTCTGACCTGTATGTGAAGCTCATCAGTTCCAGGATGACTTTTTACCTGCAGACAGAAAAAGAAAACTTTGATTATATTGAGGAAGAAATGCAGCCCTAGCTTAAAAAATACCAAGTAGATGCCAAAGAATCTTAGAAGAGGAAAACATCCAGCTCAACACAAGCATGTAGGCATCAGTGTTTTTTTGGGACAGCCACAGACCAGTTAATAACGTTATCTAAAATATTGTGTGATGTATTAGCCCAACCTTTTGTGATTCGTGACTGTCAAGAAGAACTGAACAGCCTCTTGATTTTGGACAAGATGCCCCCCTCTTGTTTAACATATTCTTCCTTATGCTCGCTTTGCCCTGCCTCAGGGTTACCTCTGCTGCCCCCACCTGGATAGAAATTGACACTGCATCAGCCTAGCTCATTTCTTCAATTTTTTTTCTGTTAAACCCCCTTACTACGAAACTCCACCACGTATGCTCTTGGTGTGTGTGTGTTAAAGCTCTCATACTATAGTAGAGAAGCTAATCCTCCCTGCACACGCTCCAACGATTAAGAGTTAATGGCTCACTAGACGTGAAAGCACCACTGACACCTACTGTAGCGGATGTGCAATTACACTTCATTCAAGCGCAACTACGAAAATGGAAACGGTAGTTTCACCTTTCGCATTCCACAGAGTCACATGCGTTTCAACCCAACTATTTGAGAACCGCTGCCCTAGCTTGAGGCTGTCACATCCTTTCCTAAAACCATCTGTCAGAGATGTTTATCTTGGGAAACAACAGGATCAGTAGGTGGGAAGTCTGTCCTCTTACCGGTGGCAGTCACAGTGACGCCGTTCACCGTCCCCTCCACATCCATCTCATCCTCCGCATAGCTGAGAAGAAGTTCTTTTTGTCTGTCGGTCAGTGTCCTACATAGAAAAAACATCTTGAATTTAACACAAAAAATTCTTAGACTCTTCTGGTGTAAATACTGGTGTGAAGCTGTATTTTTTTCTACAGACGTCCAGTCTAACAGGGCAGTGGGCCTCCATGGAGTCTTACTTGGGTATTTTTACTTTGACATGGACATAATGGTCTCCGTAGCCATAGCCACTGACTCGAGCGATTCCCTTCCCTGTCATACGTATCCTTTGGTCGGTCTGGACGCCTGCAGGGATCTGGAGCCAAGAACAATCTCATCATTTGTTTCACTGAACGTGTCAGAACTGAAAGGAATGAACCTGTCTACTTACTGATAAATTTAGAGTTTCGTAAAGGCCTTGTGACTTGGCTGTGCCGCCCAGGATGGCTTGTGCCACGGAGATGAAAAGGTCAGAATGGATGTCTGCACCATCCCTTCTAAATACAGGACTTTTTTGGACCTGCAGATCAACTCAGAACAAATCACAATCAATCACAAAAAATATTAAAATGTTCTGAAAAGCAGTATGCAGAGACTTATTAGACTTAACAGTTCTATTTTCTTAGTATTTTTTTCTAGACTGGAACCACTTTATCTTAATGTTTCTGGGGAAGTAAAGTGATCTTGTTCCATGAACAGATAATTTCACATTTTATGCTGCCTCCTCAAATTCACAGTTTATTTCTTCCATTCAAGAAACTGTTTTGCTGAATGTAAACATGTTTATGTCTTCCCTGGTTTATTGTGAAACCAGTCGATGTTGATGTAGAGACTCACCCTAAATGTGATGAAGATCTCCTTCTTGCCAACAGGCATTCTAACTGTCTGACCATCTTCCACACCTTAAAGTGAAAAGACACAAGTACATTTTTCAAGCGCAAACATCAACAGTTTAAGTCCGTCCTGAAAGATTTTAACAATTCCACGTAAATATGAAAAATTACTGTGATAATTAAGCAACAAATAGTCTGAGTCAAATAGCAGATTAATCTCCAGAGTAGATGGTATTTGTTTGTCAGACACACCGCTGGGTGATGATCAAACTCGTTCATCATGATGATAATAATGTCCCTGAGGTATCTACAGTTACTTTACAGTAGGAACAGGCAAATAAGTGAGAATGACCTGCAGGCACAGGAACCATCACCGTCTTCTTCTGTTTAGTTTCTCCCCTCCCACGGCAGGAGACACAAGGGTTGGAGATGACTGAGCCTTTGCCGCCACAGTGACGACACGTGGACCGCATCACAAACGGACCCGTGTTCATCGTCTCCTACAGGGAGGACGATATGTGTGTGTATTGATGCAGCGAACACAGAACACACACTTTGAAGGCAATGAAGTGCTGCAGCTCCTACCATGCCAGTGCCGTTGCAGAAGTGGCAGTGTTGAGCCTTAGAGCCCGGCTTGTAGCCTTTACCATTGCAGGTTTGACAGGCTGCGTTTATGTTAACGGAAATCTCTTTGTTGACACCCTTCGCTGCCTGAGTAAACGTCAGTTCCATGGAGTACTGTATAAAAAAAAAAAAAAAAAAGAAGGTCTTCAGGTGCAATTAGTTAACTAGTTGTGTACACTGAACAATGACCCGGTCAATGAGGGATTAAATTTGTACTGCCAGTCACTTAGAGTGGACAGGTGTTGCTGGATGGAGGAGCAAAAATACATTTTTGACTGGTATGCTGCGCTAAAACTGTACTGCAGTATAATAAAAAAACTGACAATCACTGTGAATTTTGTCATTTAACATGTTGAGAAACATTAAGGGTGAATCCTGAATATTAACTTGTCCATAATGTGGCACTACAAGATAACATAGTCATTAATAATGTGCCTTTGAAGGCTCTCAGTTGCTTTAACTTTAGGTTTGGAAAGAATAATATAAATTTAGCTACATGTTTTTATAATTTGCACTGAAATCTATTCTCAGATTCCATGCTGCTTTATGCACCCTACTTTTGGGGACAATATCCTGATTGATAGAACTGAATTAAACCATCTGTTTGCTTTTCATACTTTAATGCTTATTGACTATTATAAATTACAACATTGCGTTTACAAGCCAGTGCAGTTAGTTTTTTAGGATCCTCGATATGGAGAACATATCAATTAAAAAAAAACTCTGAAAAGCTGAATTCAATTGTGCTACTTGGCTTTCACTCCTGCAGTACTCCACTGACCTCCTGTGGCTGATCAAATATGGTACTGAAGTCTCCAAAGCCACCACGGCCTGCTGAGAATTCCCCAAAGATCTTTCGGAAGAGCTCCTCTGGGTCCACGTTGGTGGTATGTCTGCTCCAGTACTGTTGCTCACCGCCGGTCTGACCAGCGTCAAAATCTGCTGAGCCGTAGGTATCGTACTGTTTCCTCTTACCCTCGTCACTCAAGACCTACAAGAAGCACACAGCAAGTTTAAAAGACAGTAATTTTAATTAGATTGTTTGAATTAGTAGAAATGAGGAAGACATGAGGTAAAATACACAGTAGATATGTCATGAGAAAGCCTGAATAAAGACTGAAAATATACCTCATAAGCTTCAGC
Organism: Antennarius maculatus; assembly: GCA_013358685.1. Lineage (NCBI taxonomy): Eukaryota > Metazoa > Chordata > Actinopteri > Lophiiformes > Antennariidae > Antennarius > Antennarius maculatus. The sequence goes on along the minus strand of CM023620.1, from coordinate 12,633,046 downwards.
CAGCTGAGCAAATTTTTCCTTGGCTTGTGGGTCATTTTTGTTGGTGTCAGGGTGGTACTTTTTGGCCATCTGAGGGATAGGAAATGGGCAGACTGTCAGCTTCTGTGACTGTTGAAGACCCAGTTTAATTTGTAGGGAACACACAGACCTGGTAGTAAGCTTTCTTTATCTCTTTCTGGGTTGCTGTGCGAGACACACCAAGGACCTGGTAGAAATCCTGCTTCTTGCTGGACGGGGCACTTGTGTGAAAGAAGAGCGTGCAGAGAGCGTGGGGTGGTTTGATACCTGAAAAGCAACAAAACAGGATGAGTAAAGACCACTAATTAACAAAGGCTGGAGAATGGTGATATGTGAGGTGTATGGAGTTATGGTATGCCTATGGGGGAAAACGGTGAAAAAAATGAAACAGAAAACACATTAAATACAGTCAGAGTGCTTTCTGTCCTTTCTGTTAAAGTCAATAAGAACCTGACTCAAAAATACTGTTTTCCAAAAATTTCTTGAAAAATACAGCCACTCTTCAGTTCTTTATCACTAGGGTAGAACTACCAGGGCTGGCTGTTTTTTATTTATTATTTATTTATTTTAAGAAATCGAAATCTGTTAATGTTCGTCACTCTCCACTCAGCTCCAGAGAAAACGTTCAGATGTCTGATGACCTGGGTTTAGCTGATGCTAAACATTATATGATCTCTGTCCTCCACACCGCAAGGCTATTAATAATTTACTGCAAAGATGATTTCTCATTGGTCTTTAAAATTTGTAAGATAATGGCATTATTGCTCAGGAACTTCACAATTGAGGCGTCTTGAAGTTGGGTATTGTAGTTGTGTGTACAGCAGAAGCGGGAGGAGAACAAATGCACAACTATTGGGGTCTCTGGCTTTGAGGGGAGGAGGTGGGATTTAATAAACATAAAATTCAGTAACAGTTTGTGATGATCAAGCCCAGAGCGCACAGTTTACACTACATCAATTTTTTTTAAGAAATGCTGAATGCTAATCTGTAGTACAGTAATAATTTTGTAAAGTTCTTGTGATATATACTGCAGAGTACACACACACACACACACACACACACACACACACACACACACACACACACACACATTAACATTAAAAACTAATGAAAGATGTATATTCTTTAGTCTACATTCTTGATAATACCAATTTCTCTGGCTTCATTTCTCTGGCTTCAAGCCTGTATAATCTACTAAACTGACTGATGCAAGATGGAAATGGAGCTGAATAATTACTAGAGAATTCAGTTTGGTATCAGGCAAAAGACAAACCAACAACAACAACAACAAAAGAAAAAACAAAACAAAAACACAAAACTCACATGTCAGGAAAGTTGCTGAAGAACATTCAATTATAATCTCATAAAACTTGTATAATAAATTGCAGAATAGCATAAAAATCAGAGCAACGTGAGACCAATCTAATATTTGACTGTTTTTATTTAAATGTGTAAGTCACCACAAAGGTGTTGAAAGTATTACTGGCTTACGTCAGAGAAACATGACAGATATTTACAAAAAGTTAAGCAGCTGTTTGTCATCCTGATGGACGAGAAGTTTGAAGAAATACATATTTATGTTTACACTTGAATTAAACGTATAACTGATGTTGTTGCCTTCAGGTAGGGAGACATTGAGTCAGAGAGGATGACAGTGACCCACGATCTGACAATATGAACTTTATGTGAACCAAAGTTACTGAACCGATCGCATCGCCTAACCTTGCGCTACTTTTTTAAACAGAATTTGTAAAAGTAGCTCACCTTACCTTTGATGTTTACGTCCTTAATCCAGTTTAATTTAGTTGTCCTACCCTACGTCACTTGAGTTAGCTAAGAATGATAGCAATTTTAGCCTAGCTTAGCTTCGGCTAGGCCAAAAGCACAAGGTTCGCGCAGCACTCACCTGACAACCCTCTCAATGTCAACGCTGTCCCTGCGCCTCCCCACATCTGGTTCCCTCCCAGCTTCTGCGCTTTTCGTGTAGAGAAACTGCGCACACCTCCATGGCGACCGCACGCAACTGTACCGGCGGCCCCAAGATGTCCAGAGGACACGACGACTGTAATCCAGCGTGAAGACTGCCGAACTACCGCGGACGCCATCATTCTCTCGTGTCCTAGGACAGTACACAGTGCGCATGCCCACAACAGACGTTACGTCACTACAAAGATTTGAGCCAAGATGGTACCCTCCGCAATAAATTAAGTTGGAAACATAGCGAAAACCTGACGCTTTCTTTTCATGGACTCTGTACAAATGTTCTAAGTTAATTAAAACTAAGTGTGGATAAAATTATATCGAACACTAAAATATATTAAAACAGCACCAGTTTATCTGTGCAAATGAGCATCACAAGAAAAAAAAAAGAACGCTTATGTTTATGACCCGGGGTAGCACGTGACAGAGCAGAGTATGGTCTCGATCTGAAAAAGAGACACTCCGCCCAACCGGCGGGCTCTAAAGCGCAAAGCGAGTAGACACCGCGCGGCTGTCAGCTGTGGTAGGAGCTCTCTGTCCAGGTCCAACCAGCTCGACGGAAACACCCGGAAGGCACAGCAGTCAATCTGAGAAGGCAGAGATGAATCGCTTCAAGACGTCAAAATTCAAAAACACCACTCCGAAAATTGCCAAGAAAGATGTGAGTAGCTTATTAGCATATGTGAGCAGAGTAAGTTTTCTTAGCTAGCATTAGCACTGGCTGTTAGCTGTGCGGCTGAGGTGGTGTTTTGGGGGAACGCCTGCCTGCATGGGATGTTGAACTTCCTGCATCTGGAAGGCTGCTGAGCACTGAGAGCTGGACTGACACTAAATCCGAACCTACAGTGTAGTGTTCACCTGAAATACACACCAGCGAAATTACGAGTAGTGTGGCAGCATATGACTGCTAGCCTGTGTGGGACTTGTCGTGATACCCACCATCATGATTCTGTTACGAAGTGACTTTTCTCTTAGCAGTGATACATATTTTACTGTAATCCTGATGTTTGATTGAATCTGCACAGATTTAACATGACAGTCAAGAGAAATTAGTATTTACAAAAGCCATAAAATATATTGCTATCATGGTGCGTCCTGTGATCTGCACGAGAAAGCATGTCCGGGCGGGATCGGAGTATTTTGCATATACAGTATATATATATATGCCGTGTTTCTCGTCCATTGGATCCATTTCTTTCAAGCTGCGATGCCTGCAGCTCTGCTGAGGTGGATTATGCAATTCGTGTTTTAACTGAGACAGGAAAATGCCAGACATGCACAGAAACAGTGGCCGAGCCTCTGCTCAGAATCCGATAGAGCAGAGGATCATCTGTGAATGTGTGAATGTGGAAATAGTCCCTCAAGCAACAGAGTGTGTGTGATTGAGGCTATTCTAGTGTTGAGACCACGTGACCAGAGCTCTCATGTCAAATCTGCAAGAGAGAAGACGATCAGGACATTTCCCCCTAAGACTTTAGGAACAGTTTGACTTTTCCATGTGAACACACGTCTGTGGTCAGCTCTTATCTCACTGGAGGGGTTCCATAATCATTTGAGCATAGTGTTTTGTGTCAAGAATCTTTGTAATCATGAGTACAAATTGTAATTCTCCAGGTAAATTCATTTAAACTCAACTTGAATTTTATAGATTGAGACATGCCATTTGATTTTCTCAGTGCAGGAAAGTACGCTCAAGCTACATCAGTTCTTTTGGCGTTTGATTCAATGAACACAGAGAGAAATACACCCACTGCTTTTATGAGTTAAAGACCTTTATTTCAGGCAAAAGCAATACTAAAATGGATGAGTTTTACTTTGATCTAGTTAGAGATAGAATATTTAGGATCGTGTACATCTTTATATGTGGCTGAACCAGATTAATTCAGTTTTGGATTGGATACTTCTGAAGGAAGTTTGACTTTCAACCAGAGCAGATCTTGTCATTCCTCTGCAGAGCAGGCTTGGGCATTAAAATGCCCTCTATTGACCGGGTGTAATAGTTAGTGCCTTAAAGTTTGATTGCTGTTGGAGCCTGTTTTAATAACACTTTGTCCTTTGTGCAAGCTGATGTTATGAAAGAGGTAGTAAGAGTCATCTGCTGTGCAATGCACTGGGCTCTTCCACTTCCTGAGCAGTCTGTTCATTCAAGGGCACTTGATACGTTTGTTCACTCAGCCTGATCTTTACCTTTTTAACTGTATCAGCAACGTTTTAACATAAGGTCCTCGATAATGTGAAACAGAAACAGTGTTTTCTTTTAGATTTTAATTCTACATTCTGATATGCAAATCAGTGAGGGTCCTGGGGGAGGAGGAATTTGATGTGTTATCTATGTGCATCGTCACACTTTTTCATTTTCATCCCTCACTTTAGCTTTCTGTGTTTTTTAAATCCAGGGATGGATCAACAATGTCCGAGCTGGATCCTTCTCTTGCCAGGGAAACCATATCAAAGCCAGCTCCAAGCTGGTGGTTTTCAACGCCGAACAGGCTGGTAGGCCTCAACCTATCTGCTCAATGCGCACAGAAGGGTCCACTTTACAGTCCAAAGACCTGTCTGTGCAAGTGTCTGTCATCTAGTCAGTTTTTTGTTGTTTAGAAAATGCTGTAATCTGTCCAGTTGTGAAGCCAGAGATTTGTTGTGATCTGGGGAGACTTTTTAAAGCTCAGTAAAAGTTTAGTGTTGTCTCTCAGAGTATGGTCAATAACATTCTGTGTTTGTTTGCAGGTGGAGGAATGCTGGGCCTGACCTCAGTCAAGCCTGGTTCAGATGGTCAGTGGACGGTCTCTCTGTTCTCCTGCCATTCAGGTAGGTTTTAGTTATCTGTCTGTCAGGACATCTCAGTCATCATCCTCGTCCTTCTTCCTCTGCATTCATTCCACCACTCAAGGACATTCTAGTGTCTTAAAAAAATCACTTTTGAAATATTTTATTTAGATTAAAATTGTGACCATTAATTAATTTGTTTTCCATGTCCTTTTCCTCGTCTCTTAGATCTGGTGACTGATATGGACTTCTCTCCTTTTGATGAACGTTTACTGGCAACTTGTTCTGTGGATGAGACTGTGAGTCAGATTTTCATTTTCTTTTTCCCACCATCTGGTCTTTTGATCCTCCTCCATTTAAATAAATCTTATTGTTGTATACTTGGAGGTAAGTTCATGGACTGCTGTGACCACGATTTATATCCATTTGTTTCATCCTTTGCTTGAAGGATGTATTTTTTTTTTACAGGCTAGGTGGAGCAATGCAAGTAAATAAGGAAGTGTTTGAATGTGGGAGTGTCTTTATGTTAGTAAAATAAATGAATGAATTCAGTTTCATTTTTTTCTGCTCCCAAACCCTTAATAATGTGAAGTGGTATCTCCATTCAACTCTAACCTCTTAAAGAGGGCAGAAATGCTCTGAGGTTAGAGGACTATTTCCATGGTGGATGGATAGGAGGATGCAAATTGTTGGTTATAATTTGGGGTGGAGTGTATCTGACTGTGCTGTTCACTTCTTTGATATTCCATTCTGTGTTTTTCTGCAGGTCAAGCTCTGGCGTTTGTGCGATCCAGAGCTACAAGGGTCCAACAGTCCGGAGCAGACGCTCCATCCTGGTCACGGTCGGGTGGAGTTGGTGCTTTTTCACCCCACTTCTTCTGACTTGCTGGCTGTGGGCACCACCAACTCCCCTTTGATTTGGGACGTCAGCCGTCAGGATGCACCACTAGCAGGTAGCTACAGCTGCAGATACTAGCATCACATGTACACACACACACGCACACGTTTTCTGTGTACTCAGTTAATTACAACACAAACCTCTGCTCAAATTAATTTTGCTGTCTTTGTCGTACATCATGCACTGTCTGTTACATTAACTTTTCAGTCTCCGTCAGTTAGTCTTAAGTTTTTGTTGTGGCCTGTTTTTGTTTCTTTGTGCAACATGGATCTTTATAATTGGAGTGCAAGGAGGTGGCTGGTTTCTTTTTTTTCATCGGGGACTGTCTGACTGACACTGCCTACGTTTTACAGCCCTGTGGCTCTGTCTATGTGCCGGAGCAGCAGAGGTAATGTTTTGGTTTACAATCCTGGTCCCACTCTCACTGGACTGGCCTCAGGATGTAGTCACTATCCTCTGCCCCCCCCCCTGCCCACCCCCCACCCCCCACCCCCCACCCCCACACAAACACTGCTCCCCCCCCTCCCCCTGAATCCCATGACAGCTGGCCTGGCTGCTGCTGCTCACTGCTGATCAGACCTTTTTCATGTGCTGTGCCCCCCCCCCCCACACACACACACTCTGGCTTTCATCACCCTTCCTCCTTCATATGTGACTGAGGAACCATGTCTGCTAGAATAAAAATGTGTATTTTAATGAGTGTGTGTTTTATGTCAGATACCTGTGTGTGTGTGTGTGTGTGTGTGTGTGTGTGTGTGTGTGTGTGTGTGTGTGTGTGTGTATCAACACATGCAGCCCTCATCTTGTCATCTGTTTGGTGTAATAGTGAAACTGAGCAATTGAAGCTGTGTTGTGCTCACTTATGGCACTGACTGCAGCCGACTGTGTCTCATAATCATAACTTCTCTCATATGCTGAAACCATAAGGACGTATGATCCATCCTTTTATGTAAATCCTCCTTATTTTATTTTGTATTTCTTGAATTTCATGTGCCTGATTTATGGCTTCATCTCTTCCCTGCATTTTTTCCTGCAGTGACCTCATAGATGTTTTTTCTGCCGTGTTTTCCATCTCAGCTGTGTGCATACCATCACTCTGTGTTCATGCTGGGCAGCATTATGTTTCTTCACTTTCCAGATTTTCAATGTATCCTTCTGTAATATGAACATTTTGCTTCCTCCAAATGATATGTATTTGCAGTTCTGGAGCAGCACAGTGACCACCTGCAAAGTCTGAGCTGGAAACGGGACGGTTCCCTGCTGGCTTCCTCCTGCAAGGTAACAACAACTTGCACTGCACCACACATACCCCCCAGTGATTGGCAAGGCCCCACCTTCTGATTTTAAAGTGAGTTATATTATTTAGTTTTAATCTCCTGATAGTTCTGACAGCACTCCTCCTTTGTGAACTTGCGTCAGATGACTGCAGTGGCAGTATATGTCCACTAGATGCCACTAGTGGCTTATATTCAGTGCGTCATGCCTCACCCTCTGACAAGCTGCTCTGTATTTATTTGGTGTTTAATCAATTAAACACCGAATTTTAAAAAAAGGTGCTGATCAGGTCTCACATTTAATTTGGCATTAGCTTAACCTTGGACAGCCATGTGACATAAAAGCTAGTAGCTAGTTTGTTTTAATACGATTATAAAAATAGCAAAGACAGAAAACTTGGCAGCTTTTGATAAGAAGCCTTTGAAGATTTACTGCCTACGACTGCAAACTGTATAAACTTAATAATTAGGGCACTAACAAGAGTGTGGTGCTTTGTGTGAAGGATAACTTTATGAGAGATTTTTTGTTTTGTTTTCAAAGCACACGCCCTCATATGCCACTTTAAATCATTGTGTACTAGTCCAAGATGAACACTAGTTATGAAGCATTCAGAGGCAAACTATAAGAAGAAAGTCTCCACGCGTTTATCCGTCCATATGGCATTGTTCTGATTGTTGTCATCTTGAAATAATTGCACAGCTTGAAGATCTTTCCATTAGGTCATTAATATTTTATGTAGGAGGAGGAAGACGGGAGGAGGTATGGGTTTATGAGTCGAGGGTTTTATGAGTCCAAGTGAAACTATCATGAATTTACTTTATTTGTGGGCGTTAACATCATTCTTGCACAGTTTTATACTCGGATGTTGCATCACATGGAATTCCTCCTCGGATTTGCATCCGTTTTGTAAGTAAACAAAAGAGGATTTATCTAAGAATGAGTCAGAGGGCCCCAGTGTTTACTTTACATACTGCATTATAAGCTTACTTATGCCTGAGTTGAACGCAGAGATTGACCATATGTGCATACGGCGTACTTATGGTTGTCAGTCGAAGACACGTTGTTTGTCTTTCCTCTGACAAGGAACAAATTGCTCCGGCCGTCACAGGCTGCGTCCCAAAGCTGACATGTACCTTGATGCCATAATCATCCTCACCAGAACTACCAAGCCTACCAGTGAAAGAACAAGGCACCTTGAAGAGAGTAGGTTTGGAACGGGGGGGGGTTGTGCAAGCTTAGATTAGAGCCGGGGGGCCTCAGAAGGTCTTGCACTCCGGGGCTCTGGTGTCATTTAACCCAGAAGGCCCCCTTCAATCTTTCTAATTCAACTTATTAAAGCAAATAGGGCCCGTCAACATGTGGGTCCAATCGTCTTTGCTCTCACATTGGTAAACACTGAGGTATGGAACAGGGGGGAGGACGAAGGGAAGACCACCACACTAAAGACCATATATATATTTTTGCCAGATTTGGGGAGGAGAAAGACGCCATTCATTTTTAGGGAGGGCTGTTCTGCTGGTGTGGCAGCAGAGAGGAAGGAAAGCTTGTGTTTATCCAGATGATGGGCTGGACAGACTGGTGTGTGTGTGTCCAGGTACCACTGGATTCACAGGCTGTGAATATTACAGCACCGTGTGTGTCGTGGTGAGAGGCACGAGTCAGACGTTCTCAAACTGCCAGTCAGTGCAGGCTGTGATGCTGGTAACCGTGGGAGACAGAACAGGAGATTTGGTAGCGCAGTGTGTTTGTTGATGGGCGGAGGAAAAGGGATGGATTCCCAGTGTCTGTGTGTGTTTGCATAAATGTGAAAGTTGTGTGCAGCAGAGAAAACCCATTACCAGCAGCTGGAGAAAGAACCTCCGCTGCTTTGATTAAACAGCTGCTGTCCCAACACACACACACACACACACACACACACACACACATGCGGCCATCCTGGTCCTCTGTCTGTGTGTTTATGAGACGAGGATTGTGTGTCTGTGTTTGTCTGGGGTTTTGTCTGAGTGTGTTTACATATCTGAGTGTGTGTGTGTGGTGACTGGGTGGACACATCTGTGCATGAGTGACCCCTCGTGTTTGTATTTGCACTGCCGGATAATTTCCGCCATCATGTTTGCACAACAATACATATGTTGGTGACTGGCCTAATAAGTCAAATGTGTGTTTTTATTTATGTACAGTAGACGTGTGTGTGTGTGTGTGTGTGTGTGTGTGTGTGTGTGTGTGTGTGTGTGTGTGTGTGTGTGTGTGTGTGTGTGTGTGTGTGTGTGTGTGTGTGTTTGGTTAGAAGCCTCCTCCAGAATAAAAGTCAGGGGGGGCATGTAGGAACAGTTCCATTTGTCTCACTCTCACTTTTCATTTGCTTCACTTCACTCAGATTTCATTTCAGGTTTTGTCTTGAGGTTTTCTGCACACAACAGCCAAGTTATGTTGTTGTTGTTGCTATTCGGGAACTTTCAGTGTTTGTATTTTTCAGGTTCCATGGTTACAAACCAAATATATGCTTATTTTAGGCTTGGAGGGGCATCACCTTCTATCTACTGAAGTGTTGCCCTATGATATTTTGGAAATTTTAAACATTTATTTATTTTTCTTGATTGTGGAAACTTTTTCTCAGATGTACAATTAACAAGAGCCACAAGGATTTAGAAGGACAACTTGAGTTAATAAGTTCCTTCTGATTAAAATGCATCCTTGGTATTTTCTGTGTTAAATGCATGTTTGAACAACAGTTAACTAATTTATTGATTTAAATTCATTGTAACTATGTAACTGACTAGTTCTATGTTCATTCATGTGAGCATGTGATGCATCTTTTTCTCATACGTATTAGAAAACTGATTTTTCTTTGGATTTGGATGGTTTCTGTCACATTTTTTTCATTATTGTTTTATGGGGCAGTACAATATGTTTATACGTTGTGTGGTTTGGAAGAGTGTGACTTGTTCATGCTCCTTCATCTTTTGGCTGAGGCCGAGGTCACCGGGGCCTGATGATGTAGCCTTGGCTCCATATTCAGAGTGGGCGAGGGGAAGACAGACAGACAGACAGACAGAGGCGTGACAGGATAAAAGTGCTTATGCTGTGCATGAACGAGGGTGTGTGTGCATGCATAGATGCTTGAGTGTGTCACTGTCAGCCTCTTGATTCGCTTTGACATTCATGTGTGCCGTGTGAGCATGGTTTAGTCTAAACCCTCATTATTATTACCTGCTATCAGCCTCGTGTGTCTCCTGTGATCACAGTCACACAGCCGTATTGAGTGACACGGCTGTATAAACGCGTGTCCCGGCCACAGCCTGATCCCATTAGGACCCATTTCCTCTCAATCACGTAGGAGCCTCTTTGATTGGCTGCTCTGATTGGTGCTGAATACATCTCAGGGCTGGCAGGAGGCCGCTGGGGGGGGGGGGGGGGGGGGGCCGGGGACGGGACCCTTCACAAAGACGGACCCTTCCCGTCACACTGGACGAACCACACATTCAGGGATTTAATATGTAGTTTTAATATTTCAGCTATCCTTGTTACTTTATATCAAACTGCTGATGAATCAGACTTTTAATTTCTTCCTGTCTGAGACAAACTTCAATTTTGAGTAAATCTGAGGTCCATATTTCACCCCTATTGTCTGTTCTGTACAGATTTATACCACAACCCTCATAGGTTTTAGTTCTGGATTTCCAGTGATGCTTTTTTTTTTTTTTTTAACAGAAGTTATGAACTGAGAGAACAATGTACCTGCTAATTACCAAATGGTCTCAATTGTTTTGCAAAACATTTGACTTTAGGATATAATGCCAGATATTTCATCGTTTTTTTCATCTGACAGTAAAGTTTGCCCTTTATTTTCTCTTGTCTAGGACAAAATGCTGCGTGTGTTTGATCCCAGAGCCCAGCTGGCACCTGTTCAGGTAAGAATCCCAAAAAAACACCCAGTCTCAACTCCATTATTTAACGCTACCCCTCATTTTGAACTGCCCATCGCTTTTTGACTTGCCCCTTAACATAAAAGAGTATCAAAGGGTCTTGTTTGAAAAGATTTAGTTAGGAAATGGCTCACCACTTATCACGTTATGAGTAAATAAGTTACATTATGGATAAGACAATTATCACACACATAAAGCTAAATGAAACTGAAGAATGAACAGTCAGGTCAGTCAGGCTGACAGCAGCTTGGCAGTGGATTTCTTTTCTGCTGAAAATCAGATTAGATGTCTGCTTTACTCAGGCCTCCCTTGACAATAATGAAGTATTGCAGTTCAATACAACCTGTTGCTGCTCTTGTTATTAAGTAGTAACAAATCAAAATACGGCAGGACAAATGAATACACAAAAATAACACAAACTGCATGTAAAACACATTTATTGTCCAAAACTCCATGAGAATAATGTAAATTGATAATTTTTTTCATTTTATTTGAGAAGATAAATTACATGCACTTTTTTTTTTTTTTTTTTACCTGAACATCAGCCATCTTTTCTTTTCACTGCCTCTATCAGTTTCTTGGATTTTCTGTCATGATCTTCTTCTACCCTGCTGTCTTGAGTCTCTGTGTGAAAGCCCTTCATGTGAAGGGTGTACAGTATGATCTCGCCTTGTTATTCTGCTGTCATTGTGTTTGTGACTCACTGGGAAACATGTTGACACTAACCCAGTTACTTCCGGCGGAAAGTGGCCCGTTAGCCACTGAGCACGCCCACCGTTATTGATTTATGGATGTGTTCAGACAAATTGCAGGCCCTGCTCTCCTCTTCTCATGGGTACCCATGCGACACCAAACCACGGTGACCATCAACCACTCCCTTTTAAATGTGTCCTTCAATGACAACCTAGTCTCCTCCAACAGGAATCTACCACAACCTGTAGCAGTGAAGATGCTGAATGGCAGAGAATTTGCTTGTGAAGGAAAGATGGAGCTTGGGGGTTGACATGTGTTGTCTAGAGGAAATTTTCTCACACTTTTTTTGCTGGTGGACCTCCCTGCGTGTTTGGGATGCTTGGTCTGCCTCAGCCCACAGGCTCTCTCATTTGTAAATAGGAAGAATCCTGCATAAACATGCTGCAGCAGATTAAATATTATACAAGGAAATACCTGCAAGGCACATCGCCCAGTTTGAAATTTAGAAAGAACAAGGTTCAAAGCTTGTGTTCAGCAGTGCTTCATGAATGTTTGACATCCTGACTGAAAGCCATTCTTTTTCTGAGGTATGTGATATCATTGAGGAGGGTTGGGGAGCATCAAAATGTGGCACACTTAGATCTGTATGCTTAAGCAACACACAGTGCAAGGGGAGTGCATGTGTGTGTTTGCCTAATTACTTTGAAGCGAGTTGACTGGCCCCTCTTCACTGTCTGAGCCCATATGTTTACATCAGGTGTGTCAGTGTTTAAGTTATGGGTGGGGGAGAAATTAATTGCTGGAAAGATGCGTTTTGATGCACAAAGGTCAATTAAAAAAGCCAGTTCTTGTCTTTTTGAATTCGTCATATAAGGTCTGGGAAATTAACAAATAGATAATGTTAGTCTATCAAAGGTTAAGTGTATGCAAACCATGTGCTGGATCCATTTATATACTCTATACATTTTTCAGCAGCTCCCACTGCTGCACCATTAACCAGCCTCTGTGCTTGAAATGTGGCTATAAAACATCTTCATATTTTCTGTAGTCTGTCTATGTTACATAAACCAACATCTCACCTCTGATGACCAAAAATAGGTGGGACAAGACTCAGACATGGGACTTTGACATTCAGAGCTGAACAGGATGCAGTCCAGAGGATCTGTAGAAGCTTTCAGTGAAACAAAGGGGATGCAGGTTTTCTCTCAGGATTATCACCCACTGTGTTTTCAAGTCAGTTGAACTTCAGAGGAAAATGAGTCAGCACCATTTGAATTAGATGTTGTCTCACAAGTCATACAAATTTGTAAGACAAGTATCGACCCCAATTGGCATGCTCCCCATCTAAATATAAAGTAAATAACACACAGTCCCCAACTTAACATGAATAGATATTTCCTTTTGTTGCAAAACTAAATGTATTTTTTTAAATCTACAAATTTAACGTCAAAAATCCAAATAAACATTCAGTTAATAGTAAAATCTGCAATCTGAGAATGATTTGGTTCATGACACTTTTTAAAGCATTAAAAATTTATTTTTTTGCCTTAAGGCACATTGATAATTATTTTTGTATTTACATCGTAACCCACTGAATCTGAATTAAAGTTAGAGTTGCCTAGAAATTCTACGTTCCTGTCTCTTGAGTTTAACACACTTCTCCGTCCCTTCCACATCAAACTTCCCACTAGAGTGCCAACAACACTCCAGGTTGTCTAAATAAATTCTTGTTCTTGTTCTGTGGCCAATCTCTATGAATGATGATGTAGAAGTCATTAAAATAAAATTGCTACAGGGAGATCTCATTATTTTAAATTAGATACGTGGTGGGTAGTCTGTCTGAGGCTGAATTTTCAGAAAGACCCCAGTTGTTACATCCTGCTTTAAAGCGGAGATGTATTGGAATTGTCAGTGTTTGTCCGTTCGTTCGTTTGTCCACCAAATATCTTCAAAAGATGAAACAAAAAACACATTACTCAGGAGGCAAAGGGGATGAGAAATGAGATGATGAACTTGACCTTGAGAAAACTAGGTCAAAGTGAAATTTCAACTTTTGTACACTCAGGAACCAGATAAGATAGAAAGACAAGGGAGAAGCCCAGTGTGAATAAGACCGTAGATCAAAGCTAGTGCTTTGATCTACCTATGCCATAGCTTTGATCTATGCCTTACTGACACTGGCTTACTCCATATGCACTAGTCTGTGCACAAGTCAGGTACTACTTTCTGGGTACCCTGACCTACCCTGAAAGTAAGTCAGGGTAAGTTGCAGGATGTTGCAGTCTCTGACTGCCTTGTTTCTGGTTGTGGGAATATGGTGGTAAGTCATTCCAGCTAAGCCTAAGGTCTTTTTGACTTTACTAGATAGATGACATTGGTGAGCAATTGTAAAAATGTTAAACAAGTCCTAAACACAGGACTTCTTCCAATTTTAATTCAAATTGATAAATTCTGTGAATCGTCTCAATGAGAAAATTTTAGGGGAAGTTAAAGGTCTAACACCTCCAGACAGTTTGGAGTGACCAATTCACCTAAACTAGAGAACTCTGAAGGAACCCCCCCACACACGGGGAGAACATAAAAACTCCAGAAAGTAATTGAATGTTCTTGTTATGCTACCCACTGCACCACTGTGCCGCCCCCTTATTTTTTTATGCCATTGAAAATTGTCCAGTCAATTTTGCAAAGTATTTTCCTCAGTTCCAACAGTCAAACCAAATAACTTTAGCACGTTATGCTAAAGGGCCAATGAGAATACTCGCAGCATTTTACTTTGCAAATTCATGGAAAGCAACCCAGACGGTAGTGTAGAACTTGGCAGAACTTGAGAAGAGGAAGCTGTCAAACTAGAAGTACCGACTGTCAAATGCTAATGGTGTAAATATGAATACTGTATAATCTATAGCGACAAAACAAGTCTTCTCACTTCTGATGACAACAAGTGAAAAACATTAAAGAAAAACAGTGACAGAATATATTTTCAAAACAGGAAGTAGCAGTGAAGATGCTGCTACTTGCCAGTAGCAGTATATACAGTATATTGGGTTTTAAGTCTGTGTATTCTGTTGATCTACCTATCCAAAAGGTAGCTCATTCTTTTTTTTTTGTCAATAATTTCACTTTAAACCAATTATAAATAACTGAAAAATTCTCAGTGTGATCTCAAGCATCATTGGTTTAACATTAATTGTTAAGCCATTGCTGCCTAAAGCATATTGGAATCTGTCCAGTTTCTATGTGCTTAAGATAAACGCTTACCGTTTTTTTGAGAGCTTATTAACTACAATATTAACGTTAGCAGTGACTCAGTTTTATTCTTTAACCGTTTGATTCACTTACTTTCTGTTGCACTGCAAACTTGAGCTTTACACAGGATAAATGTGGATTGTATAAGATCTGATGCATTGCGAAAAATTCAGCTTCCCAAATTTTGTGAAGTATGTTCTTAGCTTTATGTCTGTCAGGTACTAAATTAAATTGAATTTTCTGCATTTATGAAAAAAATTAAAGTACAAATATTATACTTGATATACTTCATGGTTTTACAATGAAAAGGGCTTTGATACCATTAATTAGCCTAAGTACACTGTGCTATGGATACACGTGTCACTGAAGCAGCAATTGTATCTGTAACACAGTACTTTTGCCATACACTGTTCTGTTGGTATGAATGAATGAATGAAATTTATTTTGATTGTTTATATTTTCACATTTAAAAAACAAAACATATTTTAATTGTATTAATTGTAACCAAAATAGGACTGGGCTGAAGCAAATTGCTTATACAGTATAAGCCCACCCTGATTAACACAACTTAATCACAATGACAAAATCAACATTCTTTTGGTTTTTAACAGCATTCACATAAATTGAATTATTCACCACTAAACATTTATAACTATCAATTAAGTCATATTTAATTTTTTTCTTGAATTTAGATAGAATTTTTATCAACTTAATTTCATCTTCTAAATCATTCAAGAGTTTCACTCCTAGTACAGACACACATCTTTGTCTGACATTTGTTCTTGCTTTAACAGACTCAAATTGTAATAGACCTCGGAAGTTATATGTGCTTTTTCGTAGTTTGTAAAAGGATTGAATGGTTAAAGGAATGTCCTTATTTACAATTCGCAATTTTCCACAGGTAATTTTTTTCTGTTGTGATGCTATTCCATTGATTTCCACATATTAATGTCTGTTCTTTAAATAACTTTTCAACCAACAATTTACAACTCCTCTGATCCCATAGCAGTCGCATTTTTGTAAAAGTAAATCATGGTCAATAGTATCGAACGCTTTATGTTAATCAATAAAAATTGCAATTGTGTTTTCTTTGTTATCTTTGTTCTTTGATACATTCTCAATAAAATCCATTACTACAAGGGATGTTGATCTATTGTTGCGAAATCCATACTGTTCATCACACAAAATGTTATATTTTTCCAAAAAATTGTCTAGTTGATTGATGAACATTTTTTCTAATATTTTTGAAAATTGATATCGTAAAGAAACCGGCCTAAAGTTGTTTACTTGTTGTTTGTCCCCATCTTTACAGATCGGAAGGACTTTAGCCAGCTTCATTTTATCAGGAAATATTCCATTTTTAAAAGAACTGTTACAAATGTAGGTTAGAGGTTTAACTACAGAGTGGATCACCTCTTTAATCATTGACATATCTATATTATTACTGTCTGTAGATTTCTTGCTCTTACATTTTCTTACTACCTCTAACACATCACTCTCACACACTGGCCCAAGCTACATGGAATTTGGATTCTTGTCAATGCCAAGATTTTCATTTGTAACCTGTGATTGTGGTATTTGCCTTGCTAGACTTGGGCCTACATTAACAAAAAAATAATTAAATTCATTGGCAATTTCATTTGCATCACTGATTACTTTAGCTTTATTTGTTATTTGTTTTAAGGGATGTTTAGGGTTGTGTTGGTCAATCACTTCCTAAATGACTGACCAAGTTGCCCTAATATTTGTTTTGAACCTTTGGAGTTGCAGACTGTAGTAGTTCTGTCTGTAGTAATTCTATCATCAATCAAAGTTACACTGTTGCTAGTTATTCTACTTAGTTTAGATATTAAAGGGTACATCTCCATACTGAATATATTATTAACAAAATCTTTTGTTTTTACATGTTCAGAAGATTTAAGCAAATCAATATTAAAATCCCCACATACCAGCAGATTTCAGTTTTTTATTTTAGAATACAACTCTATGATTTTTTTGTTGAATTCATCGATTCATGATCCAGGAGTCCTATAAATACAACTAATAAATATAAATTTCTGTACCTTTTCATCTCTTATTTCAACTGTTACACATTCCAATAGGTCATCAACCGAAAAAGTCATTGTGTCCATGACTTTACACTGTATACCCTGTTTCACAAATAGAACAACTCCTCCCCCAATTTTGTTATTCCTATTTTGCTTAAATAATTCATAATCTTCTAAGCTATCATTCAAATCTTTACTCTTGCAAAGCCAAGTCTCTGATACGGCTACAACACTGAATTTTGATTCAAAATTATATTTTAGGTAATCCTTCATTTTATCCATATTTTTATAGAGGCTCCGGCTGTTGAAGTGAATCAAAGAAAATTGCTCAGTCAGTGCATTAACTTGATCTTCGGAGTAATATTTGCAATTCATATTTAAATTATTTGACAGATAAAGAGTCAGGATCAATGTCAGTTTCCAGATCATAGGATTTGTAGTCTTGGAATGAAAATGGTTTAAAGTCTGTTTGGTCCTCCATTTTATTAGACTAGGTACTTTTTTTTAGCAAGGCTACCAGGTTTTTTTCTTAGCCAAGCAGGTCATTTTACTGTCTATCTTGGTTTTACTTAAATTTCTCCAAGTCTTCCATTTCTTTTATAGTCAAGATTTTGGCCTGTTCCATTTAGTTTGATAATTACAGTTTCTTGTCCATGTGTCTTGGATTTTCTTTTGTTTCTTCAGCATTCTTGCCTGCCATGCCAGCTCTGCATTTTTCCTTGTTAGACGTTCATTTACGTATACTCCAGAGCCCTTGAGATTTTTAGTTAACTTTAGCACTTCAGCTTTATGTTTTCGGTTAACAAATCTCACAATTATTTTTGGGCTGTTTCTCTGCTTTGAGGAAGAGTGTGGCATGCAGAGATGTTCTTAATTTCAAGAGGGATGTCTTTATTCTGGAAGAAGTGTATGACTCGTTGTTCAAGAGTGTAATGAATGAATGAGTTCATTTATTTCGAATAACAAAACAAAATAACGATAACAAACAATAATAAATACACCAAAGTGGTGTGAACACTATCCGAAAAGGATTCGGAGGAAGTGTAAACTTGTTAAACTCCTTTAAAAAAATACTCATTACAAAATACAGTACTTGCGGTTAATATTTACAGAAGTAAATCAATCATTTAAACTGCATAGTCATAAAAAGATTAAAAAAACAAAACAAAACAAGAACAAAGTAAAACAGAAGGAGAAAAACAGACAAATACAATAAAACATTATATAGTTATCAAATGAAGAACATAATCATTAAAGACAAAGAGTAGACCTTTAACTGAAAATGTCTTTTAACTGTTAATTGGGGTGCAACAGGCCTTCGTCTTTCAAATACCTCCCAAATATAATCTTTTTGTATGACTTCTTGAACTGGTTGATGTTTGGACTGAGTTGAACCTCCACACTCGTTCTATTCCAGTTTCACTCCATGTGCAGAGATACACATGCTTTTCAGTGTTGTTTTAACTAGTCGTACTTTTAAGTTGAGCTCTCTTCTGAAGTTGTAATGCCCTTCTCTATCACTGAACATTTTTCGATGTTAACGTGGCAATGAATTGTTTCTTGCTCCAAACATTATTGCAGTTTTATATTCAACAAAAACTTATAAACTTCATGGCAAATGATTTTAGAAACAGTCTGTTGGTGTGCTCTAGATAGCCGACCTTGTTAACTATTCTAATAGCTCTGTTTTGTAAAATGCATAATGGTTTCAAATTACCTTTATAGGTGTTATCCCAAATCTCTGTACAATAATTTAGATAGGGTAGTACAAGTGAACAATATAAGATGTATAGTGATTTATGGTCCAATTGGAGATAAAGTCAGATTGGAGATAAAGTCAGAGAGGCCAGACTGAGATGGTTTGGACATGTCCAGAGGAGAAATAGTGAATATATTGGTAGAAGGATGCTGAGTTTTGAACTGCCAGGCAGGAGGCCTAGAGGAAGACCAAAGAGGAGGTTTATGGATGTAATGAGGGAGGACATGAAGGTAGTTGGTGTGAGAGAAAAGGATGCAAAGGACAGGTTTAGATGGAGGCAATTGATTCGCTGTGGCGACCCCTGAAGGGAAAAGCCGAAAGGAAAAGAAGAAGAAGAAGTGATTTATGGTCCAATATATGCTTTGTTTTACCCAGAACTGCAATACTACGTGCAAGCTGTGACTTATATGGGGTTTCCAGCAGATTTTGTGGTTCAGTAGTACGCCCAGAAATTTGTTTTCATAAACTCTTTCGATTTTAAGATCATCTACCATGATTTGCACTTGTACATCTATTGTGCGGTTTCCACATAGCATGATCTTGGTTTTACTCAGATTCAAATACAATTTGTTTACGTCAAACCAGTGTTTTTTTTTATTTACTCGTTTCTGCGGTGGTGACCTCTAAAAGCTGCTGAAGATTTTTCCCTGAACAAAATGCATTTGTGTCATCGGCATATAAAGTAAATTTCAACATGTTTAACACATTACAAATATCATTGTAATGTGTCAAACATGTTGGCCTAACACTGACCCCTGTGGGACTCCGCAGGGGATGTCGGCCCAGGTTGATTTGTAATCACCTATTTGTACAAATTACTGTCTGTGTTGCATGTAACTCTTCAGCCAACTTAATGCCACCCCCCTTATACCACCTGTTGGAGCATTTTCACAATATTCTTCTTCTGCTGTAGTCCAGGTATAGGTGCGATGTCTTGTCACCAAACCAGTTATCAGCAAGTCATCCATCCGTGTATACTACTCCAAGTCATCCACTCTTTTTTGTAGTTCTTCAATCTTCTTGTCCTTTTCCTTGATTGTATCCCTTAGTTGTCGCAATTCCTCAATTAACTTCACCAAGTCTTTTTGCTTCACCAAAGAACTCAACTCCTGTGACATAAAGTTAACTCCTGTGACATAAACTCAACTCCTGTGACATAAAGTTAAGTGATTTTTTTCACTTCCTCCATATCCTCTGCCATCTTCTTTGCCATCTTTAAACTTAGACCAGGCTTTGTTGTTGAGATACTGTTGATTTGTCTCACTGGTATGTTATCTTGAGTTACAATAATTCATCCATTATGAACTGGAAGTTGGAGCTGGTCACAAAGAAAAAAATCTGTATAGAATTACATATAGTACTTCTGTCTGTACTTAGGTTTACTCATCACTCCAACAAAAATATATTGACTTTAAAGCAGATGATCATGACAGGATATTACCAGTTTGGCCTTCAGTAGTACATGAGACGTACCGTGTGTGTGGCCGCCGCCTCAGTGTTGGTAAGAGATGTGTTTTTAGCCACACTGAATGACAAGCCAAATAAAGCTGTTTAGTGTTGTATTACCGCTGCTCAGGAGGTGAAGTGATCATGTCAGTTTGCTTGTCTGGTTGATAGAAAAATCTACCCAGTGGACTCTTGTTCAACCCGAATAGAACGTTTGTTGTACAGCTGTGAAAAAGCCATTAAAGATATACTGAATAGGATTTTTTTTCCCTCACATGGTGAGTTTAGAGAATCTGTCTATCATGTAAACAGCCTGATGAATTTTGATTGACGTTGGTCATGTGGAAGGAATAACTCACTAAACTTTGGAGTAAATTTGGAGAATGGGTCAGTGTCAGGATTTTTTTCCTTCACTTTTTGAATATTGTACAATAAGTTTGGTCAATTACACAACTACTTGAAGGATTACCATGAAACCACATGGAAAATTTGGTGGAACAGATGATTAGATTTTGAAAGAAGGGATGTTGTCACAGCAAAAGTTTTGGATGTCTCTAAACTCTAGATGTTTGTTCTCATGGTTAAACAATCTAAATTCAGGTATTGCTTGTACATATTCCTATACATTTGCTGTAGTTTGTATTCTGTGGTGTACAATTCCAAGCCACTTTTTTGTCTCTTGTCATTCTCAGTCTTCACCTGCTATTAGACCAGGGGCAACACTTTTGACCATATCCACAACAAATCTATAATGTTAATGATCTAAACAAACTTGAACACTCCTTTGCACACGGCTTTATCAACTCAAACTAAAGAGATTTAAAACCACGATCAAATTCATGAGGCAGTTGCTCCCCTCTTTTCTGGTTCTAAATTTTGTTGTATTATTTTCATGATTCTCCAGAGGTCCTAATTGAGAGTCTTTGGAGAGAGCAGAGCTTCACTCTGACAGATATTAACTTTCAGACTTCAAGCCAAACGATGCGTTCCAATCAGATGTTGCTTTATCCATGCTTGTCCTGTGTGGAATGCCATACATACAGTTGTGTTCTAAATACAGTAATGGCATTCAATCACTGTTTTTGTTAAAATTTCAACTTCTACACTGCAAGTAAGTTTCTAGAAGGATTAGTAAAAGTATAGAAAACTAAAAGACCCAACAGGCATTCTGTGAAACTGAGTCCATGTCCACTAATGTTAATAATGTGAATAAAAAAGATGTTAAACAGGTGGCCCTTATTTAAGCATTAAGGCAACTGAAGCTTAATATGCTGGCGGTGCGGTTGTCTTTGCAAAACAGTAAAATGAATCATTCAAGGTATTGTTCAGAAGAGGAATGTCTTTGATTAAGACTCAGACTGTGATCAGCTCCAGGAGGATCACGGGAGATCTAAGGTTGTTTGTTAGACAACGTCTATGTGAAGCCAAGCTACCAGCAAGAAGCCCCCGTAAAGTCTCATTGTTAAAAAAAAAAAGACATGCTGAAGTCGTTACAATTTCAAAGAACACATTGACTTTCCTTAAAAGAAATGGTGCAATATTTTGTGGAATGATGATTTAGATTGTTCTTTTTGGGTTTATGGGCCACAGACAGTCCATCAAACAACCTGCAAACACTGAATTCAAGCCACAGCACACAGTGAAGATGGTGAAGCATAGTGGTACTATAGCATCATGACATAGGGATGTTTCTCAGACTATGGTGTTGGTCCTATTTATCGCATACCAGGGATCATGGATCAGTATGAGTCCATCAGAATATTGAAAGTAGTCATGTTGCCATATGCTGAAGAGGAAATGCCTTTGGAGTGGGTGTTTTAACAAGACAATAACCCCAACAGACCAGCAAGCGAGCAAATTCATGGATCCAGGAAAACAAAATTCAATGAAGTTGCCAGCACAATCCCCGGACCTTAATCCCGTAGAAAACTTGTGTGCCCACATCAAGAATGCTGTTCATGAGGCAAACCCAGGAACTGCCGAGGAATTGTGGAACGCAGTACAATTGTCCTAGACTCCAGTACATGTTGACTGGTGCCAGAAGTTGGGCGACTCCATGCACCACAGATGTAAAGCAGTTGTCAGAAACTGTGGTGATGCAACTAAATATTAGTTTATGATTCTCAGGAAAATTGAATCTTCGAGCATTTTTTGATTTATACAGTACATTTATGAGTTTGTAAATAACGATGTCAGTGCTGCTATTTTTTGAACATTATATTTCTTGACCTTCTGTAAAAATGATCAAATTGAATTGACACATTTTGAGGTTTACTCACCTTTGTAAACACACTACTGTTGTTATAAACTCTACATACCCCATCTTCATCCATCATTGATGAAGTTAAACAGTTGAGATACAAAGTTATCCTTTGTATCTCAAAATGAGCATTTTGTTCACACCAAAACTGGTATTCTCACTCTGTCTGCCAGTTCTGTCATTTATAAAAGGGTCAAAATTTAAACCGTAAATTCAGGTGTCACAGAATACAATGGCTGGTATTTGCACTTTAGTAGCTGTTGGAACACCTGGGGGGTATGTAACAAAGCAAGTTTGACATAGCTTTTTGCTTGAACTAAACTAAAATGCCATTTATGAGTATCAAGATGGTGATTGTCAACTTTGTTAATCTAGGCTTTCTGCTTCGGGCTGAGTGTGTGTTCCCATAGAAAGGACTGTTTGATGCAATGTTTGACGAAAATGACCAATCGTGCTGCCAACTGTAGTCAAGATGCACTGCTCGTTATTAAAAGTTATGAAGAATATGAAAATCAACCCTACATCAAAAACAAGCATTGTTATTGTAATTAACCCAGCGAACAATAAAAGCAAAGAGTTCTGTCAAATTTATCACTGAATGTACTTCGTAGTCTCAGACTTTAGGCTTGATACAGGATGCAAATACTGTATAATACTCAAACTATCTTAACAATGTCACATTGTGTGTGTGTGTGTGTGTGTGTGTGTGTGTGTGTGTGTGTGTGTGTGTGTGTGTGTGTGTGTGTGTGTGTGTGTGTGTGTGTGTGTGTGTGTGTGTGTGTGTGTGTGTGTGTGTATAGGGTCATGTTGCATGGTCTAGTTATGTTTGTGTGTATGTATGTATGTATATATATATATACACACACACACACGGCTCCTATAAGAGCACCGTTGTCCTAGTTCCACCCATGGCAACATAGTTGTGTGGGGTTGGCTCATCCTTGTGGGCAGCACTGAACTGGGCTCTCCTTTAGCCAGGTGGGATAAATGTAGACCCTAATTGTAGCTCTGCCCTTGCTGTATTTATGAGAAATAAGTCTGTGCAGGGTAATTAAGGTCTTGGACAGGAGCAGTGCTATACACTGCATCTGTAATCAGTGCAAGTGTGTGTACTGTATGTGTACACGAGTGTACAGGCTGTAGTATTTAGGAAGCTTTGAGTGTGGCAATGTGGCAATATGGCATCCTTTAACTTGTAACTGAAGTTATGTTTTTTGCTCATTTTTACTAATGCATCCCGCAAAGTGATAATTTATTGTGATTATCAGTGTTTGTGCGTTCGTCTGTTCGTCCGTCCGTCCATCAAATATCTTCCGTCTGTTTGTCCGCCAAATATCTTCACAACCGTTGCAGATAGAAAGATGAAATGAAAAGCACATTACTCAGTTGGCAAAGGGGATGAAAATGAGATGATGACCTTGACCTTGAGAAAACTAGGTCAAGGTCAAATTTCAACTTATGTACTCATTGCGGATTTTTGAAAGGAGATCACGTGATACCGTACACGAATTCTTTTGGCTGACGGCTAAGTGCCCTACGTTCTGTGAGTCTCAAACTTCTGTCGGACAAAAAAGTGTTTTAAACAGTCAATCAGAGTGTGGGAAAAGGTAATACAGATAGAAGGTTTAATATCAGCATGGGGAAGGTTCTAAATATTTAAATTAACGTAAATAATAAGATAAGTAGTTCATTGCTCTATCGCAGTATTCGTTAATCACGTGTGGTTCCTGGAACGAATTAACCGCAGGGAATGACGGCATACTACATACCTTTTTAGGTACACATCTCTGAAACCTGATGACATATAATTGCGAAACAAAAAGCAACATTTTCAGGAAGCTGGAGGCACAAAAATGTGTAGGTCAGGGTAAAATTTTGAATTCAGGGGTGTCACGGGATGTTGCATTCTCTGATTGCCTTGTTTTACTTGTCATTTTTCTACGCCCATGGCTGTCTTTCCTTCCCGTTGCTTTGCCTTCATAATTACCTTTTTTTTTTTTTTTTAGAGTTTCATGGATGTAAGGCTGTGTGTTCATGACGATTTCTGTCCTGTGTCATTTTGTCTTGGTGAAAAGAAAAATACATACACATGCAATTGTTGGTGCTGCTGTTGTGCTCTGCACATTGAAACCTGGAAAAGAAGCTTGTCGTTATTGGTTCAGATCAGTTTTACACCCACAAGGGCTGACTCCTATCAGGGAAGTGTGCCTCAGACAACATTTCTGGAACTGTTAGCAGTGCTGAGATAAGAATTGAAGAACATTTCTAGAAGAACCTCATGGGAGAGGGTCTGGTAGCACAGTCCATTCCAGGTGTTGAGACATTACATCAATTAGAGGCTCCTCACTCCAAGTTTTGTGCCCTCACGTTGTGGAGAGATGTAAATGTCTTGTGTCTGTGCGGTTAAAGACCAATTGCTTTAAGACCCAGCTAAAGGAAGAATTGTCATGTGTCAGTAGTTTTTACCTGACATTTGATCCATCCTGACTGTCTGTGACTTTGCTGCGTACATTATTCTGTATGTGAGTATGAATATGTGTCTTTGTGTATACCCTGTATTCTTCAAATTACAGTGCTGAAAATACCCTTCATAGTTTCAGGCCTGTGCTGGCCACGGAGCTGTCGATCTGTGGTTGCTAGAGGAGGAGGGATACAGAAAAAGGGAAAAGTTTGCTGAACTTGGGGGCCAGATTCCTCTTTTTCAGGTCAGGCTCCTGCTGCTTTTGGTGAAATTAGAGAGGACCACAAGATGGAATGGGTTTGGACTTGAGGAGGGAATGCTGGGCAGGGCGGAGGAAAAGCATAGCGGTCTCACTGCTATAGGTGGCTTAGAGCGGCCTGTTATATCATCTTTTATATCATGCTTAAATTACACAGACTGCCCCCCCTGGTAGGAGTGAATGTTTGTCCATATTTGGATTTATTATCAGACATAATTTCTTTTATATACTGTATGTGTGTTGTCTGAGTATTGCAGCAGTTTGGTTGACGGGTTCATCCAAACAGAGAGCCAGACAGGACACACACTCAGAATGACAACGTTTAGTTGGTGTTTGTACCTCATTGTACCAGAAGATATTTCCCTGTAATAATGAGCAGCTATATATATATTTACACTGAAATTTATGTACAGTGTATTGGACTTAAAATGTCTTAGTTTAAGGTTTAAGGATAATATTCTGCTATCTCACTGTGTGTTTTAATTTAGAGGTATTGAAAGTAATGATTTAGATTCAAGTGAAATATGTCCGCCTTAAACTTTATGACACTTAACTAAAATTCGACTATAAGCCAAATAACTGGTTATTGATGTTTTTTTAGATTAAATGATGAATATTTAGTTGAAATAGTGAGCAGAGATTGTTCCATGGAGAAAATAGTAACTAGTTTAAATGTGTCTCTCAGATTTAGTCCACAGTTTGATGTGGGAAGGCTCAAAGATACTTTTATCCTTCACGGCTTTTATAAAATCTGCTTCATGTGAAAAATTTTCTGGTTCCCAGCAATGTTTTTTATTCTAGTGCAGCAACAATTTATTTCTTACTCAGTGTCAATGCTCACCAGTAAATGACGTTATGATACTTCCCGCAATCTGAAACTTGTTTAGAGTTTAGAGAGTGTTAGACTAACACCATAGGGATTTGTGTCGTCATTGAGAAATGTGAAACACAATGTCTACACACAGCAACAGCTCCTTCCAAGAACCTGTCACTCCGAACTCAACGCTGAGCTCCAGATTCCAAATTAAACGATGTGTAATAGGATGAACAACTGAGCCAAAACGGCTTCTGTGTTCAAGAACCAATTCATCTAAATAGCCAATAAACAAAATTCACTGAAACATGAACACATTTAGAGAACTTAACTCCTTTCAGAGTTTAATTTCAGAATTAATTACCGTACATCGTTTATTTCTTGCCTTTGAAACAAATGTAAATCTGACTCCGAAGGGAAATTCCTCTCTACATGTAGTGACTTATTCTTCATATCTTCACCTGCCTCTGCGATGCGTAAAGCACTCATTTTAACAGAGGAATGCAAGATTAAATATAATATACAAATTTCTAAATGTTTTGTTGTTGCTTTCTTCTTAGTAACACCATAGTACACCCTAGTACACCCTACAAGTATCACTAAAGATAAAATACACCTGGCAGGAAATATGTCTTTAATTATGTAAGGTCAAGCTACCAATTAGTAGGTCAATCCCGGTGTGAGGGGTTTAATCCATGTGAACTGTGACCTTGTGGCTGATAATAGTGCACATTTGTGTCATCTGTTGTAAGACAGAACTTTGTTTGACCTTTGAACCTTGATGCTGTATCTTGTTGTTATTCACGTCTCATATTAGCTCATCTCTGTAGCTTTATAGACTCATCCCTGCAGTGTGTCTCAGTTTACTCACCTTCGTTCACAGTCACCACCGTGTACGGTGCCTCATGCCTGGTCCTTTCTCCATCGGACCCTGCTGGGTTCAGGAACTGGTAATGGCAAGTGCTTAACTCATCCCAGATGCCACGTCCCCCCTTCTGTCTATCTTCTCTTCTTTCTCAATCATTCAGCTCCCCGTGTTGCTCGTCGTCCAACTGCCAGTGTTAATCATGGTTGAGGGAATCTGGTCCTAATGAGGGAACATGCTTTGTGCTGAACTGGACAGTTTTTCTAAACAGTGGCATAAAATCTGGATGGAGTCTGTCCCAAGTATGATTGATGCACCAATATGTTTTTATGATCTAACTGCTCTGTGTTCTTATTTCTGTCCTAAATTAAGATAATCTTGCCTTTGGTTTGCTTTGTTGTTGTCTTTGAATTTCACTTTGTGTGTCTAGGTATAAACAGAGGAATAGTGCGATGAATGTTCATCAGTGTGGTTGCTTGAGAAAACTTGTGGTGGGGCCTGGGGGAGATTGAGAGGTTCATGTAGAAAGGAAGGATTTGGGGGAATAAATTTGAAAGTTTAGAGTTCTTGAATGCTTTAGATTATTTACGATTTTTGACTCCCATTTTTCTTTGTTTTAAGGAAAGGTGTAAGAGTGGGTGCCAGCTGGCAGCGAGGGCGCTCTTTACTTACATGTGTGTGTTTTTTGTGAGTCGGGGCCTCATTAGCGCGCTGACTGCTCTGGGACTCTTAGTTTCCACTATTTAAGGCACTATGTGCACATATGGGTGACACCTGGAGCCAAAAATAGGTGATAATTAGGTCTTTCTCCTGTTGCATCCTGGGACTGTCTACCTCAGCCAGTGAGGTAATGTTTCTACCAACATTAGTTTTTCTTTTTGCAGGATAAAAATAAAAAAACAACAACAACCCAGCAACCATTTGACAGATTTTCCAGAAATTTGGTGACAATTTTGAAGATATGGCAATTTACCAATTTAAATAAAATGAAACAAGTAATCTTGTCTGTGCTCCCCAATATTCTTTAGGTTTTGTATATCACATGACCAACTTTGCAACAGCAATTTCAAAAAATTAATTAAGTAATTTTTGTGGAATCCCACTCAGAGTGACAAACACATTTCAAAACAGAACCTCCAAGGTTCAGGTGAGGATGTGGTGAATCATCCTCTTTCCCTCTGCAGTAATAATAATAATAAATATATAAATCTTGTTTCCTGATTGAACTGTGCTTCCTGGCTGAGTCCTCCATGTTGGGTTATTGGAAAATTTCCATCAGTGTTTAGTCATTGTTGCTGTCGGCCTGCCAACACTACGGATTGCGGTAGGGTTAAAAAAATGGGAGTACATGGGCTCCAAAAATAACATGTGTGTGTCAGTGCATGCCTACATTCACCAGTGTAGGCATTACGTATTGTGCAATTCAAATTTTGAGTTTAGCCTGGAGCTTCATGTGATGATATACTGTACTGCTGCTGAACCTGTAGCTACAAAAACCTATATTCCTAGATAGCCGGAATGATGTGTGTCTATATAAGACGATTCTATTTTTTAATTTATCTAATGATTTAGAAATACTTGAGTTTCATGCAGAAATAAAATTAAAAAGTTTTGTCTGTTCTGAGTTGGTGTTTTTTTTTTTCTTCACAATAATAATGTACGAGCAGAGCTCATTAATCCTTAATAAAACTGAAATCTACCCGTTACAGATCCATTTAAACATGACAGTGCCCCACCTCTGATGTCTACATTCTTATCAGTATTTTGAAGGATGAGTGTGAGAGCAAGGCAGCAGACATTGCTGAGACCAACGGCAGATTGGCCTGAGGGGGGAGTGAAGCGCGGCAGTCTCGGTTCTGCTAGATGAACTTAGCATGACCAGAAGCAGATGCTATTTTAGTTACTGTATCTCGGTTAGGCAGTGCATTTCAAAACCTGTGTTTTTGCAATATAAGAGTTTTATCAAACAGGTGGTTAGACAGTGGTGCTTTATTTTGAAAGGTGAGAGTTTGAAGACAGACATCCTGCATTGTTCTGGCATCAACCTCCAACTCAGAGAAGACAATGCTCTACAAAAAGAAACTGACATGTGCATCCAACTTGCTCCTTGTTAACAGCACACTTGTGTTTTTATTTTCTAGACTATAAAGCCAAGTTGTAATACACAACGGCACGTCAGATTCAGCCTGAATGTAATTACTGTTGTTTATTGTATATATAGCAACTGGTATTTGTCGAATAATTGTATTCATAAGAGTTTCCATTATTTCAAGTCTGCTGGCATTAGCAGGAATATGAACAGACCTCTTCAATTTTCATCCAATGTTCTAACATATGGTTGTTGAATCTAGTCTGTCGAAGTCATTTATTGTAAAAACAGACGATTATATTATGAGAGATTAGAGCAGATCCAAGTTGAATAGCAGCAACGTGAGGTTTTACTGGAACCTGATGATATGAAGCCATAAATTCTTGAAGGAGAGAATTTTAATTTAAACATACCACCATGACTACTTTGCAGAATAAGAAATCTTGATTAACTGACCAAAATTACACAAATAGATTCAACAGTCAGTCAAGATCATTATTAATGGAAATTCCTGTAAGTCAACCTTGGATTTTATGACCTAGAAGTAATCTTTTGTGGTTTAAAAGCAAAGGGAAGAAGAAAGTTTCCAGTAAGAAAGTTACAGTCTGCTCTGCCGGGGGTCGGTCAACCTGCACACCAAATCCCAGCATTGGCTAACATGTTACACAATTGGCCCCATCGCTCATGGATGGCCATTATACTGTCTTTATAATTAAAAGAATACATATTTTTCAAGCTTTTTGTCAAATTTTTTTTACATGAGACGGAGGATTTCTCAAGTTTTTGAAGTTGACGCAGCAAGGCTACGTTATCATGCTTTGATTACAGAAGAGGAAACATAAAATACCGACACATTTACAACTTTTACTTCACAAGGAAGCCAGTTATTATACACAAATGACACGATCATGCTGTAAACACATGTGCCTCCCGAGCAAAGCTCATTGTGGACCATTCAAGTTTCTCTCCAATCGTGTGGGGATACTTTGAAGATGTGAAGCCTCTATGATGTGGTTTCAGAGAGGGAGTGTTTCCAACCAGCTGTTTCCATGGCAGCTATGAAAGAGCCATACAGGACAGCAGACAGAGGTGGGCTGGGCTAGGCTACAGGGATTGAGGGGCTTTATGGTGCCTGACTAGCTGTACGATTTTAGCTCTTGCCCTGTCTTCCTGACAAACCCTCCCAAAGAATCACTGCTTTGTTTTTCGGGTGCAGGTCTGGTCTGCAGGTTCTCATCGCCTCAGTTGTCAGAGTTCTTGCTGTCGTCATCGGGATCAATAATGCCCTGTGTTTTCTACTACACGGATCTCTGGATTTAAAATATTGAGCCACTAATTGCATCTGTGGTGAATTTATTACTTGAGCCTCAACCTCAACAGCCATCAAAAACCTTGATCACAATGCAGGAGCTTGAAATCTTGTCTGGCTCTCTGGTGCTTCTTTTGGAGCAGAACTGTTCCACTCAATCATGCTAATTCCAGGGACAAGTTAGCGCTTATTGAACACTACGTGACCTTGGGTAGTTTTACCACAGGGAAATCTCTGCCAGTAGATGCAATGCAGTTGGTGCCAGTTCCCCCCACAATGTGGTGTGATTTTGTCCAATCTGTTGTCCCTTCAGTCCTAGAGAGGGGTGACCACAGCCTGAGCTGGCACTGTGGGCTGCCTGGAACTCTCAGCTACAGCCACACGGCCCAATTAGCACCGTGGCTCAATAAACACAGCCTTCTTACCACTTCTGTGTTTCGTTTTACTTAACAGGCCAGTTAAATTGATTTGTTGGCCCAGCCCAGACCAAGTCACAGAGTAAATCTGCACTCCAAACCTAGTTTTAAAATCACTGAGGAGGATGCAGAACTGAGTTTGTAAAACCTTTTCCGACTTCTTGGTGTATGATTAATGTGTCTGATATTTATTAGTAAATACAACGGGGTTCTGAAATTATTTCCTATCACTAAATATTTACATCATGATATAAGCATCTGGGTTTTTTTTTTTTGGTATTATTTAAACTCTGTCACCCGCTTTGGGTCTGCAGTCATTCAAGGAAGCAAAATAAACAAAAATTACATTGGCAATATCTGTTAAATGAGTTTTTATGAGTGGATGAAAAACCACCTGCAGTGGCTCAGGCTGGGTAATGGATTTTACACCTGCCCTCTCAGATTCCTCAGGATGTACTGGACAGTGCGTCTCACCAAGTTGGATCATTATGGCCTGACGCATATTAAAAATACAAAATCTTGTGATTTCCACAATTGTAGCTTCTTTTTTTTAAGTGATCTGTGAAGTGCATAAAATTAAATGTTGATGAACTATCAGGCTGTAGCTAACAAATTACCGCAACAACAGCGAAGGTCAGACTGTCCTATAAAGCTGGGCCTTCTATACAGCAGCTACCACAGCATTTAGAGATAAAAATTCTGTTTTTCCTGCATGCACCTTTAGCTGTAAGTGATAAAACCATACATCTTGTGCTCTATCTAGCCCTGAATATCCTTTTCAGTTATGCTACAGTTCTTTTTGCGTTTTCCTTGTGAACAATAAGACATTCCGTTTCTTTTTACTCCCATCATTCACTATCCAAAAGTGAACCCAACTCTTGTTAAACACCATTTTCCATCTACCTCTTCCTCTTCCCCTTGATTTATTTTTCCATGGGGTAGAATGACTCCAAGGGCCAACATTTTTTTCCTACTCTCTTAAAACGCTGGATGACGTCTTTGTGGTGGGCAGTCTGCAGCGATCAGTCTCTCAAAATGTCTTCTGTGACCCACAGACGCTGAGCCAGCTCCCCTGTCTGCCAGAAATGTGGAATATTGCTACAGACATCCTTGAAGGTTTTTAGGGTTACAGTTGATATGATTAGTTGATTGACAGAAAAGAATAGATAAATATTTTGATAATTGATTAGTGCAAAAAAAATCCAAATATTGGCTTTTCACATGTAAACATTTGCTGCTTTTCCAGTCTTATTCTCTTGTTCATCTTGATATTACAGGAAAGTTTTTGAGACTCTTCCAGCAAAACAGGGCATTTTGAAAGAGATTGATATTGCTTTTTCATACAGTTTTCACTTCCCTCTGTCATGATTTCTGAAGCCAAGGATTAAACTACAACAACTCTCCTGACAGCATTTCACTTACCACCTGATAATAAAAGAAATGTAGAGTGTGTCATGTCAAGACATGTACTATAGTGTTTTTAGGAGTGTGTAGGATGAAATTGAGAAAATCCCCCTTTATCCCATAAGATTGATGTGTCTTCTGCATTAAACTTAAGGTGAAGTGTTCCCTTTCATGCACTATTCGTCTCTCAATCTATCTCTGAGTCCAACATCTATCTGTCCATGCTCGCTCCTGTTACAGCCAGGAGAAAGACCGCATGGATGGGAAACTAAAACTTACAAACTGCTGGCTGAGGGAAAAGGTGACTGGATATTCCACTCTTGCTGGATGTGTATTTAACTGGCAATCAGTCCAATTCCCTATCACTTGCTCCTGTCCTGAGGATGCAGGTTTTACCTGATGTCTGGAGAAAGGACCTCGTAGCTCTGGTCACTGTTGTTTTGTTAGAATGACTGCAAGCAAGGCAGATGTGGAAAGGGTGATGGCAGTAACAGTCCAGGAGGTATAGTAAGCACAAGTTAGATGACAATTATTTCCTTTGTTATGTATTTTTATTTTGTTACAAAGAAGATTTTGGAAATTGAATATAGTAAATAACTGTCCTGTTCACTGAGTTCAAAATCTTTCGCTTTTGAGATTTATGCTACTGCAGCTGCGTTATTGATTTATTCTGTGTTGTCATTTCATCATCCTTTTCCTGCCTCACTCATGACCTTGCACATTAATTTTAATGAAGGGAGAGAAAGGAGCAAAGGGAAGTGTCAAAATAACTTCTGAACTTTTTTGAAGAATTAAGTGTAAGATTGATTGTAGGAGGCAGAGGAAAAGGAATGAAGTGGATGTTTTTATCCAAGTTCTATTGTTGCTTGCTTCTCTTTGGTCTTAGTCACATAGACAACAGTGAATCCAGACTGAAAACCTGATTTTAATGGTCCGTGAAGAAAGAACTGGATAGAGTAAAAGCAATATTTGCCTTGACTTGAGTAGAGGGAGTCTTATTCAGGGGTGATGAAAGTTGCAATGGTTATTGATTAAAGGAGAGAAAATCCAAGGAAAAGAATCATGCTGTGGGAATAGAACAAAGACAGGGGTAGGTGAAGGAGGAGTTGCTCTTGCTCGGTGTGTGTGGTGTTGTCTCTTACACTCAGCTGTGACATGTCTGGTTTAATGGCGCTGGCAGGTGGATTTTGCTGTGGGGACATTGCCAGGTTAGCCATGTCCACCTGTTAACACATAGGAAGCTATGAAGCTATGCTAACAGACTGTGGATGCATGACTAAATCCTTAGGTGTATTCCTGTAGTTTTCCACCGTTAGGTGCTCTCTGCATTTTCAGGCTGCCAGATACTTTTTATTTTTTTACACCAAACAAAACTCTACAACTTTATTTGTAATTACAAATGAGTGGGTTTTTATTATAGACAATTATCCGCTCAAAAGAAATACAGCATAATCTATATGGAACATTACACTCCATTTTCCAGACCACTTCATTAATTTCAGTTACTTTCTGCACCACTGGCATTCGTTACTTGATGGAAAAAAGTGAAAGACATATTAAAAAAGAGTGAGTGAGACAGGGAGATGCTGAGATAGTAATAGCTCCCATATGTCTATGCAATTATATTCATCCTTGTACTTGTCCTTGACTGGCACAGGTGGGCTGAGGAGTTAAATGTCTGCGGGAACAAAGACAGAAAAAGATTAAGTGATACTAATTTATTTATACTTGGAGGAGTTTAAATAAAACTGTAAAATTGGCAGACTACTGACTACACAAATCTGTCTGAAATGTTTAGCCATAGTGTATGCCCCAGCTGTTCTCTTTTTGATGATGCTAATTGTTATCAGGGTCAGCATCACTTTCATTCTTTTGTTCTCATTCTTCTTTAATCTGCACTCTTCATGGTTATTAAATTGAGATCAGTAGCAGAAAGATACATTCCCATATCTTGATCCAGACACTTGTATTGATAAGGTCCCTTTGCCAGATATGATGTTATTTCCTCTACTTTTTCTGTTTTTGTAAGCCAGTCATTCAAGCAAGTGTAACTGATTCTTTCTTCCTCCTTCACATATCCTGTCCAGTCACGAACTGATTCTATTTTTCTCTCTGTCCTTCTGTTTGACTTCCATCCATTTGGACCCTTTGTTAGGCTGCTAAGGAAAACATTTATCTTATTTTTTTCCTTTTCTTGCCATGCCCCATGCCCTTTTCTCGTTGTTTCAAATATGTCGGGATCGATTCGTAGCAAATTCAATCATAAGGAGGGGGGTTTAGGTGAACGTGATTTTAATTAAATTTATGACTGCAGAGAAGAAATACCGTTTGGCAACATTTATTCACGCACAGCAGATCCAGATGTCATGTCCTCTGGCTGCCCTGTGGTGTTAGTAGTAACATAGCTCTCTGGCGGCTGTGTTATGCTTCCTGAAGCTGAAACACTATTTATTGTGAAAAGGTGAGCTGAGGTCCTGCACCACACTCAAAACTGTGGATTGCAGATGTGTCATTCCAGCCGCCAAACCTCTGATGACATCTTCATCAAAGAACTTATAGCTGCATGTGCGTTTGCATCCGGATGACAGATGACATCAGGTGTCAGCTCTGGGTCAGTCTGGTCCACTATTTTCCTTCAGCTCTGGAGCCGTTGGCTCAGGTAGCCAAGTTCAGGCCTTAGGGATATTGTTTTGGCAAAATGAAGCCCGTCTGCTACAGAGGCAGTTAATAATATGGTGATATATGAGGTATAGTTATTTGTTTGATTGAATGCACTATTTATTTGACGTTTTTAAATGTATCTTTTTATTGATTGGATGGATTGATATAAAATTTTGTGCAGATGGCTATGCTTCCTAGAATCCCACTGTTGAATGTTGCTCACGGATTTCACCTGTAACCTGTAATTATTAAATAATATACTGTACTAAGAATGGGCATTCGCCTGTATTTGATTGCCTTACAGGTTGTTGCAGTCACAGTCATTTTTTGCGTGGAGACCCTTTGTTCTGTGCAGCCAATTCTTTCTGCTTGACTCACATCGGCCTTAAGGTGTCTTTTCTTAACTCTAATTAACTACATTAATGCGTCTGGACAAAAGTCACTCTGACACACTCATCACACACTCGCCAATAGATCAGCGTGACAGAATATGGCAAAAGGTTTGACATTGTCATGCTGATTCTTGTATGTGAACACAATAAAAATCTCCTCCTGCGAGCCAGAAGTATGAATCAGACCCTGAGTAGATTAAAATAGTCAGAGCTAAACTAGTTCCTACTTTGGTTATGGTACCACTGCTGCATTGTCTTGCTCCTGGAAGGAAATTAGCCAGTTGTAATGAACAGTCCAATAGCAATGAATTCTGTGTCTGTTTATATCATGCTGCCTTTAGCCATTCGCCTTGCATGACTCCTTTGTGATCTATTGCTTTTTGGAGGTCTTGGTTTACTCTGAACCTCTTGCATGCATCTTGGAAATTTCTCAACCGACTCACTTGTAAGGACTTATCAAGTCAAATATGAGTTCAGTTACATGCATGAAGCAAACCAGCTGAGTTTAAGCTGAAAAATGATCTTGAGTCACGATTTAAGTGTTTATTCAATCCAGGACTTATTATCAACTCTGTCAGTGCGTTCTGTACTGTACCTTCTTAAACACGCTTGAGAGCCAATTCGCTGGAGTGCACTGTAATTCCTCTTAGTGGACGGAGCTATTTATGAGCGCAGAAAAAAGTTAGAAAACATCTGTATTGTATTGAAAAAAGACATCACCTTTGAGAGAGGGTCACAAGTTCACATTTGAGAATTTCCTTTTCGAAAATTTGATTTGACTTGGTGTGTGCTCCCAATGTATGCAACACTATGAAGTCCTCTCAAAGTTGAGAATATTACATTTAGATTCATCTAAGAGTTTTGTATACTTATATTCAGCCGACTGGTGAAACTCAGTTCTCCTTCACTGTAGGGAAAGGTTTCAACACAAGAGTCTTGGTATTAGAGTCAAATATTTCAGAAAATAATCTTCAAACCTGGCAACTCAGAATTTAGACATTTATATCCATTTGTCACTATGTAGCCAGGAAAGGGATATGTGTGGTATGTAGCCTGGCATAGCATTAGGAATAGTAAATTTCTTTCAAAAGTTGATTGAGAATGTTCTTATCACTGACATGTGAGTGTGCAGCTGTGAAGCTATAAAGTGAAAACCATAGTGGATTATCATAACAA
Organism: Antennarius maculatus; assembly: GCA_013358685.1. Taxonomy (NCBI): domain Eukaryota; kingdom Metazoa; phylum Chordata; class Actinopteri; order Lophiiformes; family Antennariidae; genus Antennarius; species Antennarius maculatus. The sequence goes on along the minus strand of CM023620.1, from coordinate 12,596,885 downwards.
GCTGGGCAAACAGTTAGCCCAGCTAGCCTGACTCAAGAGTTCACATCTCCACCAAGTGACACCTCTAAAGCTAAGGTAATGTTATGCTACTGTAAAGTCATATTAGGTGCGATTAGACTCCAAACTGATATTGGTATATGCACGTTTTCTTTGAAGAGGATTTGCCAAAATTAACAAGTGATGCTTTCTTCAGTCTGAAGAAGTCCTACATTTTTTTCTTTAAGGCAAACTATTCATAGACCGTCATGTTGAGCACATGAAATCAGAAGTGGAGCGAAATGGGATTAAATTTAGGATTGATAAGGCCCGCATGTGTGAATCGTGTGGGTTTAATATTTCTTTGGTTATCCTTATTTGTCCCATTGTTGGCTTCATTGTTGTTCCTTGTTGGCTGCTGGGCTTAAACGCAGTCCGCAGTCCTACAGTAAGCTGATGCAGGTACTCGTCTGAGCCACATCATAGTGCTGCTGTAGAGAGGTTGGGAGTATGGAGCATTAGGAAATAACACTCTGTCCTCCTCTAGCCATGCTCCTCAGGGTGAGTACAGTCATAAAAATGACAACAGTAATTTGATGAGACACAGTAGGCTCAGCGGCTTAAGACTCCTGTTGCATGGACACTTCATCACTGATCTCAAGCCTTATGGGAAAGCTTGGTGTAATTTTACTATTAGAACAGGATACAAAGTGACTCTGATTGAACCAGTCAGACATTACAAGTAGTTAGAACGTGATAGATGACCTTTGAATAGTTTAATTTTAGGATGCTATTAGGTTACTATTGCCTAGGGCAGGTGTGGGCAAACCGCAGGCCATTTACGGCCCGTTGGGCTTTGTAATCCGGCCCGCCAAACTTGTTTAACTATATAATTGATTTCATTAAGTAAAGTCAGTAATAAAATAGTGTTTTCTATAATCCTTGCTTTGCTGCACCAGTCAAATTTTAGAACTCTGCCCACCCCTTGTCGAGTCCATCATTTCCTTTCTTCTGTCCCCATGCTCCTAATTTCTGTGGCTTGATTCCATGAATGCAAAACTACCATAGTGCCCCTTCCACCTGTGTCTTGATCAACTCTTACATGTTGTCCTTACAAATAGGCACATTCTCCCATTTCAACACTCAGGTGTTTTTAGCTGTTACATCTTAAAACACAAGTTATTTGCCTCTGAGCGACACCCATCCGATCCAGCCTGGCAGTGTTTGGATGCATTCCCCATGGAGACAGGGTAACAAACTCAATACTGTGAACATGCACACAGACACAGTGTCGCAACTTGGTAATCTAAGCTGCACTCAGGGCAGAAGTGACCTTGTCTGCTGCGTAAACTATAACAAATAGTCCTTTCATGGGACAAGTCTGACTCTGTCCTACTAGAAGGATCTGTCAGAGGCACGCAGGAATAGTCCTGTCCATCGTCTGTCCTTCCCTTCTGTCATTTTGCTCTTCCTTTCAGTCCATCCAATCATCACCTGCTTCGTTACCTTGAACTATACCTCAGGGTTATTTTTAGACATAGACTTGAGAAAAGAAGAATTCAGTCAGATGTTTGTGTTGTTTCTTGTCTGACTAACAATTGTGCATTGTCTATTCCAGAGTACCAAAGGCCTTCAGAACAACAAGGATTCAAGGATCCTTTGGGCCAAAGATGACTTTTTACTCACCACTGGGTTTGATATGGTTAGAAGCTTATTCACAGCTATTATGTCTAGTGTTATTTTTTAATGAAACAGTTACTTGTTAAATGCACATAGCTTTAGTTTAGGCTACATTATGGTTACTTTGATCTCATGTTGCTATTGGCAATGTCTTTGGGCCAGTATTCAGTTAAATATGAACAATTCAAATGAAATGGTATTTGCAAATTAAGAATTCATTAACATTTTGAAATAATGCAAATATTTATAATGGTGTGGCTCCTAAGATGATAGTCTTTTTATTATTATAAACAGATTTACTGGTTTAAACTAAAATGTTATTTGCTAAAACCCTGCAGTATTTACTTAATAACATTTAAAGTGCTCAGGTTCGGCGGTATAATCACTGTCTCTGTAGCAAAATTTTAATAGTAGAATGAAATGCAGTTAACCTTCATCTTGTACTTGTACTCATCTATACGACGTATTTTATATGCCTCTAAGAAGATGGTATAAATTGTGCATAGCCACATCTTTAACTGATGGCTCAACAGGAAGAGAATTCCTGAACAAAAAGCTTTAAAATTAAAACACATATTAAAATGTGTGTAAACTATTGGTCCAACATTACTTTATTTGCCGTATCTCATTTAACTGCGTTTATGCCAACTAACCTCATGGTGTGTGTGTGTGTGTGTGTGTGTGTGTGTGTGTGTGTGTGTGTGTGTGTGTGTGTGTGTGTGTGTGTGTGTGTGTGTGTGTGTGTGTGTGTGTGTGTGTGTGTGTGTGTGTGTGTGTGTGTAGGTGCGAAGTCGAGAGTTGAGGCTTTGGGACAGCAGGAAGCTGAGCTCTTCGGTCAGTTCGGTGTCACTCAGTGCTTCCAGTGGGTGAGTATTGCGTCAGTGTCCCTCATGACTGACACTGTCATGACACACATGCAGTAGTTTTGGATGGAGACTGGTAATGGTTTCCACATGAGTTTCTTTGCCGTACTTTAATAATAATAATACTACATAAGACTGCTTCCGTCATACATTCTGATCATGAAGAGGCTGTTGGTCATTGTGTGTTTATTATTGCATTGCAGTGAAGTTATCTGCATGCTGTCTGTTGTGTTAGTGTAACATTGATCTCGCAGATTGGAATCAGCTGTTTGATCGTGTATCTGCTTCTCCAAAATATCTTCATCATACTGGCCTTAAAACTCAATTCTGAGTTGACTTCTCGTACAAAGAGTGACTGGGTGCGAGTGTGATTTGTCTTACTCGACATGCTTTTCATATGTGTGGTATGTAGATATTGACATGTGGTATTTACATAAATGGAGGAATTTATGGAGGGCCTTGTACGTACTGTGAAGCTTCCTTGTGCAGGAATAACTGGATGGACAGATTCCGACAGTGTCCTCCCACATTCCTGCTGGGTCAGGGCCTTACACAGAGACTCCTATCCTTTCTCTCAGTGGAGACAGGAGTGTGAAATGTTCATGTGCTCTTTGTCCCTCTGCCCATAAGCAGTGTAACGGATCAGGCAGCAGAAGCAGACACATTGGCACTTCTCCCTTCAGTTCCACCACTTGTCGCTTTCTGCTTCTGACCTTTGCCAGTTACTCGGTTTATTTTCCCAAACAAGGCTGCTGAAGACCAGAGGGAGCTCACAAGCATGACTAAGCGAAAGAGAGGGCAAGAATGATAGATGGAGGAGGAAAGGGAACAGACAGGGTGGGAGTGAGGATTCCTTTTTCAGGTCCAGCCCGTATATCTTGTAGTACAAGCCAAGTCACTCCAAAGTACAGTAGATGACACAGTTTCAGGTGATTCACCATATTGTGGTGAAATAAATGCATTCTATGAAATATTTTTATTGTGATGTGCAAGTTTGAACCCCCTCTTCTTTGCTGCCACAATCGAGCAAATTTCCACACTGTTGGACAAATAAAGGTCATCTTTCTCTTTCTCTTTATTGTAAAATATTTGCAGGAATACTACTTCAGGAATACCATTGTTTTCCTATCCCGTTGGAATCTGTATACAGGTATGAGTGAGACATCTTGGAGTTGACACAACAGGGTCCCAAATTACAACCTCCACACACACTCTCCTCCCTTTGCCCTCCAGCTCACCACTCATCTCCATTTCCGCCACTTCCTCCTCCATTTGACTGAGACAGATGCTTGTCTGTCTCAGAGCATCTTTGGAATCCTCTTTCTTGGTTGGTGGCAGCATACTCCTCGTGAAAATAGAGGATATCTGAAGCCACATAGTTTTATTTAAAAATCCCCACAAACAATATTTATTGCATACTGAGTGCATGGTGTCAGCACAAACCACAGAAGCCAGTGTGAATTAGTAGGTTTTATTAGGGGTTTGTCTTTGTGGCGTCTCTGCTCATAGACTGAGGAATGTCAAAGTTTACTGAGAGTCTGTAGCTGCTGTTTTGTGGTGAGGATGCGAGGATGATGCAGCTTGAGGACAATGAAAGTACCATCAGTTAATTTCCATTAACTATTAGATCTTCTTTGGAGTTTCTGGTTTCTTAGCTTCTTTCAGATTCTATCCATGCTTTTTTAATTTACTGGCAAAAGATCACTTCATGTGGGATTCATTTTCTTAATTTAGTGTTGAATTTGGGAACAGCCAGTATATAAATTTCGGTTTGCTGTTATGTCATTCAACCTGATTGATTTGGTGTGTCCTGACTCATTTGCAGAATGCCCTGCATTAAATAATTTGTTAAAGTCACACTGTCATATGATGGTGTGTTAGAGATGTATCAGGCCACGTCCCTTTCGAATGCCTGCAGACCAGCCCTGATATTAGAGTGGGAGATCAGATTAAAAACTCGTTTACAACCGTTTTGGTTTTTCATTTTATGTTTCATTTCTCACATCTACATTTCATCATCTCATCTCTCCCCACAATACTTTTTCTGTCCTTCCCATCTTTTGTTTTGCACCAAGTCCCAATATGGGTTTTTGACTGTTACAGACAGAGGTTCCATTCTTGGCTCCAATTTCATCTCCAGAGTGGGAAGCAACCAGAATAATGTCAGAAATAAGCTAGGTTTCAGGAGTTAAGTGGATGGAAAAGTAATCACGTTCATATCACATCCACCTAAACATGGGCCAAACGCTTTTTGAATCTTAAAAGCTTCTAGACATAGTTTACAATCACAAACACTGATAACAGAAATGGCTAGCTTGTTTCAAAGTAATGACCAAATAAGAACCTTTTATTTATTGTTCTTGCTTTATCTTTTTTAACCATTATTTTATAGCACAATCAGGGGATAGAGGTTTGTGTCAGTCCCCTTCCACTCACCGTAACCACTTTCTATCCAATATCTCACTGTCTCATGCTGTTTTTTTAAGCCCAGGCCCTTCATTCTGCTGTCATTCAGCATGGTCCCTTCTGTGTGAGATTATTCTCATCTTGCTTTTGCCTCAGGGCTTTAAGTCCTGTTTCCATGTTTATTATCATGGTGGGTTTTTTGTGGACAATTTGGTTGTAGTTCTGCATCGCCTCAGTGCCTGTCACTCATGTATGAAGAAGCAGTTATGAGAAAGACAAAATGAAGACTTGTCTCCATTTTTCTCAGTGCGTTACTGACTGAAATGAGTTTTAATCGTACAATAGACGATTGTACGATAGACGATTGTAGACGAGTGCCTACAGTAGTAGGCACTCAAAGTCAAATATTCACAGCGGGGCATTTCCTCCCTGTCATCTCAGCATTGAGGTGCATAAAGATGGATTTGTTCTTTTCTTGCCTGTTTTTAATTAAAAGGTCCGTGGTAAACATGGTGTGTAATTGGAGTAGCAAGTTGGCGTATATCAGGTTTAGCTGTGCTCGTCCACAACATTCAGTAGGACTGTTTTCTTTGGAGTGTCACAACACAAAGAGGCCCAGGAGCGTGAGCCAGTGAGATGGGGTTGTGGGCAGAATATAATTTGGAAGGAGTTTAATGGAGGGAAATGTTTACTTTTTGGTTGGGGTTGAAATGGAGACTTAAAACTTGAGGGATGGAGGTGGATGTTTCTGAGATGGGTGTTTTTAACTGTGCAGAGGTATCTATTACTGCATACCCATTTTTCCATACATGCTGCAGATCTGATTTTGAAAAACAGTGTGGACCTCTGTTTCTCCCTCTCTCTCTCTCTCTCTCTCTCTCTCTCTCTCTCTCTCTCTCTCTCTCTCTCTCTCTCTCTCTCTCTCTCTCTCTCTCTCTCTCTCTCTCTCTCTCTCTCTCTCTCTCTCTCTCTCTCTCTCTCTCTCTCTCTCTCTCTCTCTCTCTCTCTCTCTCTCTCTCTCTTACACAAATAAGAACTATAATAATAGGTTAAATTTGACCTCCATGCCAGATGCAGCTTCCAAACTTTGTGGATACAATATCAACAAGCTTCGTGGATGGATAATTACCATGATGACTCCCAATACAAGAACATTTTGAGTCATCACTATAATTGCCCACACTCTCCACTTAAGCAGCAACACACTCACAGATTTGCTTCACTTAGGCTCACTTCATACAGCAGGCTTGTCTTGATGATGTGTGCCCATACTCTTTCTCTAAATTGTGCGTAAAGCTGACTACAGGTTCCCTCGGGGTCCAACTTGTAAGGAAAGCTGCAAACAGTCACTTCCAATGCACTACTTTTTCCTCAAGCATGTGAATGGACACCTTGTCCAACACACACACACACACACACACACACACACACACACACACACACACACACACACACACACACACACACACACACACACACACATTTATCTTCTATAACTCTTCATAAAAGGGGGGCCTCCTGTACAGCAGCTTTTGCTTTTTTGTTTTTTTTTCCTGTATGAAGCTGATTAAAATGGATGTGCGCCAATGCCTACCAGTATCCATCTTAACAATTGGTGAGGACACCTGTCCCTGGAGGGCCGACCCCTCTGTTTTTCAAACCCAGTCACAGGTTACACAAAGAATTCTCCCTCTGAGGCAAGCCGTGCTGACAGACGTCGCTGATAGCTGACAGAGAGGTTTTGCGGTGGATGCATGGGAGTGCCCCAGGTGCGATGCACATACTCACACCCTCGATTAACTGCCATCTATTAACTTGTGTGTTTTCCTGCCAGGCTAGTGCCTGGGAGCAAGGCCCAGTCATTGGGTGTAATTGAGCCAAACTCCCTTTAATCAGATGGATTGAGAGGCCTGTGCCCTAGAAGGGAACCAGCTTTTTACAGAACAGTCCACCATTTATTCCATCCCAGCTCAGGCAGCCTAAAATCAGTCCCAGATGAAGGCTTTCCTGTGGGGATTAGGTGCAGCTGCAGCACCGCTAACCAACCCAGGAAAAAAAAAGCCACAGAAATATTTGAACGACAGTTTGACCTTTTTCAGTTGTTTTTTAACTTCACAGAGAATTGAGCCTTTTTCTTCATGCTCACCTCAGAAATTAGTTTTAAAGGTAAAGAGGAAGATAAGACTACTGTACGATATTCAGTTGATCCTCAGGGTCAAAACGACAGTTCAACTCCCACATCCCCCACTCCAGGATGGCCTTGGGGGATGATATAGGGTAAAGATGTGACCGCACACGTTCTGCCAAAGAACCTGAACTCCGTTTGGTGACAGTTGAAACATAGAGTCTGGAATCTGTTAGTCATTTGGGGTTTCAGTTTTTGATTCAGTGGAGGGTGAGTTTGATCAGGAAAGGAGTATGAAGGAGGAGGGAGTTTTGAAGTCCCCTTGCTTATCATCTCTCAATGAGCTCTTACTGGCGTTTTATGGAGACTTTCATGGCAGCACAAACCTCTATTTACTCCATAGCACCTCATTGAAGAAGTTTTCTGTTTCTTTTTAAATCTGTGTGAACAGCCAACAGAGTAAACATCTTATTATTCATGGACCATGCTAACTTGTTCAAAACAAAAGCCTTTCTTTATTTTTATCTGACCATCTAACAAACACCTTCTGCCTGCCTCCATCTGTCCATCCTGTTCCTCTCCTGTCTTCTTGTTTCTCTACTGTCCTGTACATGGAATGGAAGGAGGGAGTTGTTTTTGAAGATGCTGTTGTCTGGGATTATAATTAAGTTTTGTATTTTTTTTTTTTTATTTCAGAGCACAGCTTAATGGAGCCTTTCAGAGCTGTTAAAAACATATGGAATATATGTGGAGCTTTTGGCAGAGTATGTTTAATATAATTCACAGAAGGTTTTGATTTCATTCCGCAGGTATGTGCGTTTTGTGTGAACTCGCCAAAGAAGGAAAAATAGAAAAAATCTCCCCCTCCCACTTCCAGCCACCTCCTTCCTTCCTTTCCACCCCCTTCTTCTGTTCACCTTTATTTTTTTATGGCTTGGAATATAGTTTCTTGAGAATTCGTCAAGCTGCTGTGCATTAGGTGGTAGTTTAGTATGTCTTAATTCTTTTAAAGTAATTGCGTAGATCACTCAACCCTGGATGGCTTTTTTTCTGGAATTTCTCTCTAATTTGTCTCCTTTCTGGAGTCTGAAACGTTGTCAGACTTCAATTTCTTTTTTCTTTTTTCTTTTTTTGCAGAAACAGCAGCAGAGCTACACTTGCAGCTGCTGATATGGGTTTTCAAACATCTGGAAAAATTTCTTTTTTCCATTTTATTAAAAAATTGTTGGAATTAAAATCTTTTTCCAAGTCATTCCAAGTCCTTTCCAAGATCTTTTCTCCTGGTCTGTGGAGTAGACAACCAGATACTTAACATTTGGTAGAGATGTGAAGAAGGCTTATTTATATTTTATTTTAACAGGCAGATCTGAGATGTGACTGAGTACACAAAAAGAAAAAGAAAAACGAGAGCCATAGGCATTTCCTCAATGTTGAAAACAGCTCAGGCAGAATACATAGATGATAATAATAATATGTTTTATAATTATCCTGAATATTTGTATATATTTCAGTGCCCCATAGTAAGATGATTTAATTTGTTGCTTTCAGGTTCTTTTACTTTAAACTCTATTTAATTTGTCACTCTGCATCTCGCTGTCTTTCTATTTCATGTGTTCTTACTATGCCCCTATTCCTCCTTCCCAGCTCTCTTTCAACACGTGTGTTTGTTTTATAAGGCTCATGATTGCCTCTTTCATGAGAATCAGGAACCGTGGCATGGCAGAGCTCCCGTTTTAAAATCATGCCTTACTTTTGGACACCAGTCACCTCCTGGAGGCCTGCCATCTCTCTCCGCTGTGGTGGAAAGAGCAATTTGAACGATGGAGAAAAGTGTGTTTCCCATTAGCAGATCATCTCCTTTGTCCCCCACCCGACCCATTCGGGCCCTACGGCCTGGCCTCCTTCAGTACATCTGGGAATGCTGCAGTTTGGCAGCGTATTGTAACACACCTCATAGGCTTGCAAAAAATAATGAAGCTACAAAGCAACTGATGGAGAAACTACCACAATGACGGACAAAGACAAGGAGTTTCTCGAGAGAACAGAAATACACAGTCCATGATAACACATGACAAACTTTAAGTACTGTATTTCTAACCTCTTGATTTGGAAACATGAAAGTCCGCTTGATCCAAATTTGTTGAAGCCACCGAAGCAATCCATAAAAGTTTTTGTTCAGATTTTACATGTTAGTTTTGTATTTTAAGCTAAATCAATGACATCCACGTGAACCATGTTCATATTTTGGCTCTTTTGAAACATACTTCTTTACCTGTAGAGGACAAAACAGTTCAGGCAAACTTGGATTTGTCCATTGAGTTCCGATGCTTTTGCTGACATCTGTTCCACTGCTGCTGCTGCTCACACCCCATATGTGACTCATTTGACTTTCTTGTGTGGATCATGTGATGGTCCATTTTTCATCCACACCAATCCCTACAGCATTATCTTTCTGTCCACGTTGACTTATCTCATCCGTCCATTGCACTTTCCTCCACAACCAAATAGAGTTTATTGACTTTTTGGAGATGGAAACCCTCTCTGGAAGATTTGTGGCTTCAAATTCAAGAGCTGGAAATCTGTTGCTGTCCAGAGTGAGGTTTTGGATGGAAAGAAATTCCTTTAATTGCCTGTACTGCCACACAACCCGATACTGATCACCACTTAATTTGGTGTGAATGATTATGACAGTTATAAAAGTAAGCAATCTTTTCACCCGTCCAGTTATGTCTTTCTTATTTCTCTTTTTCGTTTGTGACATTTGAGATCAGAAATCCAATATCCATCTATTTTTGCACACTAAATTTATAATTATTTCACAATAGTACCTTAATATTAATTAATGTAGAATTCCATTGTTGTTTCTCCTCCAGAATCAAATTAGAACATGAATCCTGAATCCATGATGAAGCGTGGCACACCTGCTAAAGAGATGCTTGAGCTATCTATCTATCCTTAGATATTGCTTTTAGTACATGCCATTCAAACACCAATCACAGGTTGATTTCAGAGTCATCCAAAAATTAGTTGTGATGCTAACAACAGTCTCTTACTTCCTCCGGCAGTGACTTTTCTCAAAGATAATTCATCCATGAAACATCAGCACAGCACTCATCCACATCCATCCCAGCACATTTTCCCCTCATTTTAGTGAAAAGGGAAACCAGACCAGACCTTTCCTTTTGTTTCACAGACACAGCAGGGTAGCTGGGTCTTCTGTGCATTGTATTCTCTTTTATTAGCATGTTTTAATGATAGAAACCAGTCATCAGCCCATCATTGCCAGGCCAGCTGCCTGAAACTGAAACAAAAGATAAATCTGTATCAGAGGGGCTCCTGTATTGGTCAGTCACAGGTGGGCCGCATGTGCTCCTGGATGATGTCACTTCCCATATGGGCCCTATTTGTCTACCCACACTGTGAAAACATGTCTATGTCAGTGAGGCAGGAGTAATAGGCCACGCTTAGTTTAATGGGGAAGTGCTGAGGCATGCTGCTGCTCACCATTTCGCCGTGTGTGTGTGCGTGTTAGTGTTTTTTGCTACATAAATTATGACTGGAGGATCATGATGCCGTACTGTGATACTACTGTCTTTGTGCATCAGAGGTTGTTATATGCAGTTTGGAGTACCTCTGTGTTGAATGAAGCATTTTTATGTACTTCCCATGTGTACGATGGAGCACATTGCTGTCTAAATGGACAGCAGAGAGCAAAGACTGAGCAACTCAACTGCTAGTCAAATCTATCATGTGTCGTTTGAAATGTTAGAACAACAAAATATGGTCTGTAACCAGATCGAGTGGCACAAGCAGAAATTACAAGGCAAAAAAATTCCCCTTTTCTCCAAATGAAGTTCAGGGCATGAGAAGAATATGTGGAGGACCCTTTCGGGAAACAACAAGTCGTCCTCGGTCTTTCTGCTCTCAAAGATTGGACTTTCCTGGTCTAAAATCAGCTCAATGTTCTCAGTTTGAAGTCAGCTTCGATTATTTCATGAAAGACAATTAGTCAGTCAACTATTGTATGACTATTATATTATGTGAGGCAGGGAAAAGGGTTTGCTGGATTGCTAAATGGCAGGAGGTAAAGGTCTTCTCTGTTTGGAGTATAAGCTTTCTATTGTGTCTTTGTCGTCTTTTGTGGAGTACTTTTTGTGCTGGTCACAAAAGTTGAAGAAAATAGAGGTTATTACAGATGTTTGCATGAAATGAGTGTTTGACAATAAATTCAAGGTATTAGTTGTTCTGGGTAGACTTATCATGTTAATCTGCCATTTCAGATTAGCAAATTCTATGATTTTGTGTTAAGGTACACTACCAGTGTTTGCTGGTGAACCAGACTTACGTAATTATGAAGAGAGTGACTCCGGTAAAGGCTATGGATTTTCTGACTCGTTGCTCCAGTTGTGAAAGTCTCCAGAAAGGGGTTCGTGTCTTGACCCATTATCTTTTGAATGACTGCTGAGGACAATATAGGGGCGCTGTCCCAATACACTTTTTCTTGCCTGTGTGTATGCGTTGAGGGCATGGGGGGCACAGGTGTCTCTTTCATTGTCCAAACATGAGGTGGAGAGCTGCATTCCTGTCATCACACTGCATAGGACACACACACATGCACGCACACACACACACACACACACACACACACACACACACACACACATTGTATTCACTTCATGCCACGCGGTCATACACACATGCATGCCTGAACCAATCTGCCCTTCATTTATCTTTCTCAACACAAACAGACCATCACCAAACAACATTCATCATCACTCAGTGGGATTTGACAGGTTGACTGACATCAACCTGAGTACCTGTGTCTCTTTCTTTCGCCACGCATTCATGACCCTCGCAAGAGATACTTATAAAGATAGGAAGCTTCAAAATTGCAAGAATTCAAGTTTTACAAACTGATTCTAGTGACTAGGCTAAAGATATCCTCTCTGTATGCTCTTTTTATTTCTGTTTTCCTTCCAAACCAGAAATTGTTTTTTTTTCCTCAAAGCAGACCTTCTGCAGTTGGTGTGCCGTCTCTGTATGGCACCTACACGTTCACTGTATCCTACTGTTTTTCCTTTCCATTGGTCACCACTGTGTAGCCTGAGTCTAATACTAAGGGTGAAAGAGCAACTCCTTCACAAAGCTCCTTAGACAAATATGTTTGTCCAATAGACTGACCTTGAGGAAAAGGAAGGGGGCCCAGTTGCAGGGAATTATTTAAAGTTTCTTCGAGCCCAAAAGGACAAAGCTGGAGAAATGCTGGGTCTTTCACTCTGACCAAACTGGGTGGTGTTCTAGCAGAGTGAACCTTTCATTAGCACTGGGCTGGAAAGAAAAAAACAAACCCAATGAGTGAGTAGCGAAAGAAATTCATGCACGTGTGCTGTGAGGTGGCCTGTATTGTTTCTAACTGTTCTTTAAAATCTTGGCCATTATCGTCAGTCCACGGCCTACTGATGCTGTGAAACTGCAGGGATCCACAGCTGTGAGCTGAAAGGCTGTATGTCCCCACAAAACGCTATAAGCTCACCAGTGAAATCAGTTTTATTTACATTTATTTACAAACCACATTTACAAATCACATCGTCTCGGTCGGCTTTCAAGTCCATACCTTGCACAACAAACTCTGTGCTTCAGCCATTGATTCACATAAGGCCACCTCCCACCACCACCATGCATACAATAATATACAAAATGCGTAATGGGACACCCACAACTGTTGGTCCAGATCCAATATCTGCATGAAGCAGCAATCTAGAACCAGAGAGAGTCCTGTTGACCAAGAGGAGTCTGAGTCAAAGAAGAACTCTAGGGAATGGGGAGAGGGAGAAACACGCTTGCAGCTCCTTTACTACTGTCCATTCATGTCCTCTAAAGTGTCTGAGTTCAACTCTTCTGCACATTTCACAACAATACATTAGAGAGAATGATGAATACCTTCCCTCATCCAATCTACTACCCCTCAGAAGAGACACTTTGCTCTTCTGTTAACTGTTGGGTAGAGGAAGAGGTCACATTTCCACAATGTTTTCTTTATTGTCTCTTACATTGTTGTGGGATATTACATATTATAAGGTTGATGTTCTTCTCTCTTATCCAACTCCTTTCTAAGCTGTTTTTTCAATGTATCGAATTTGTTGCCTTTCATGTTATTTCTTGTGTCTGACTAGAGATGACATCAGGATGTTCATACATGAGGAAATTGCATATTATTGAGGGCTCCACTTCTAATACTGGAATGTTGATTGTTTTGGTCAATTTTTATTCACTGACATGCTTCAAGTTCTGTATATTGTGAAGTATTTTGTTCCCTGAGCATGGCTGGGCACAGGTTTAAGTAGAAAGGTGGCCCAAAAATCTCCTGCCAACCATATCTCCTGGTTGGTAGGAGATTTGATTGGGACACTGACCATTTGCAGGAAGCATCAGAGTTGAATGGAACAGCTTTATTGCAGCACATTGCAAAAAGGTCTCTGACAGCAGAGACTCCCTAAAGAGCAACAAGGAAAAATCTAGTCCATCATAAAATCTTTCTGAAAAATAATATACACCATTTATGCATGTTTGTTTTCCTGGACATGAAAGCAATGTCACTCATTCTACCACTGTTAAACTAATGTTTCATTCTCAAGAGAAAATCTTTGTGTTCTGACAGTAATGAAGACAAGTGATGTAGTGACTGAAGATGAGTTCCATAGAATAGATGTAACAGATCTTCCAAGAACAAAGTAGCAACATACCTAAAGCTAGACAAAGAGTGAAAAACCGTGTGTTGCTACTGAGAGAGATTTGGCACTGCATGCTCTGCTTGTGACCTTTTTAGTGGGTTTGTATAAATTATATCCCTTACGAGGGAAAATATGTGGTGGTTAAACTGTAGAGGACCCCCACCCGCCTCCTCTCTTTTCCTCATGTCTTTCTGCTGTCGTCTACTCTTTCGATGGCGCTCCATCCATCTTTCAGCCCTTCCTTCTAAGTCTTCTACCTTAAGTTACTCTTGTTATTAATTCCTCATCTCTTCTACATTGTATTCCTTGGTTTTCCCTCTTTGGTCACACCGTAATAATTCCAGTTCGTTTTCATCCATTCATCACTTTTCCCTCCTCCATCTCAGCCCTCTACTTGTATGTCTTTATACCCCCCTAACTCCCACAGCTATGCTATTTTCTGCTGTGCATGGAGGATACATTTAGCTTGTGGTTGCTTGGGAAGCAATGGCTGCATTAGTTTTGGGGGTCTGGTGATTCGCTGCCTCCACCTATCCACTGTGGGCTCTTAATTATGCTGATGCAGACTTTCCACTCAGGCGAACCTGTCGACTTGGGGTGCCTATGGGGATGTTCAGACTCTATGCCCTGACACTGTGGCCACATCATGGGATGGCTGGCAGGCACCCACTCTGGCACGTGGCGTCAGCCTGTCCAGTGGTTGTCCCTGTTTATGTTTGTCTTGTGTGGTGGCGAGTTTCTTACTGCACTGTAGTGACCATAGCACCACACGGTCCAGCACACCATCCCCTCTCTTGAACACGGAGACATGTCTGCTCCGACCCTGACCAAGCCTTGGACAGTTGTGGGTTCTAAGTGGCTTTTGGCATCTGTCTCTGCAGCTGGGCCGGACGGTGGTGTGCTGTGGATGTGGGTGAGAGTTAAGAACTTTGGCCCTACTTAAAGGACTGCACTGCTGGTTCTGTGTGTTTTCACTCAAATTATGTATACCGGTACTATAAATTACTGCCTATCATTAACTGAAACACACCAAAAACCTTTTGTATGGCTTGATCAGAAAGGTGAACTTGCTTAGACTTAAAGCTTGGGTCATTTTGCTAAACCGGTGCTGTTAGTATTTAGTTAGTTGACTTTTTATGTGGGAACCATGTTATTATGTCTTTGGAGTGGCAGCTGCTTTGGACGCACTTCGGAAAACTTTGTTGGTCCTGCCTTCAAAAAATTTAAGATGGTTTATGCATTTTATTTATGAGATGTCAGCTGAGAAAAATGCAAAAGCAGTTAAACTTACCATGGATTTGTGAAAAAACCTGGATGCAGCACTGGAGGAGGCCACTTTCAAGTGAAGAAATTACTCAGATGAAAACATACTCGGCATTCTCCGTATGATCCCCAATGTCCATGGCAGAAGTGAGAATAAATTACTGAATTGTTCAGCTACTGTAGATGTGAGCAAAGGTGTTCATACTGGATGAAACCCAATACCTGCTAGATTGAGTTCCTACACTTAATGTGACAATATTGTCATAAAACCAGGGCACTTTCCTGAGGGCTTAACAACTACATTTGTGATATATACATTCATGAATGACAGTTAGGTGACTCGTATATTACATAAACAGTCCTCTAGACGTTCTTTTCACATATACTGTATGTACCGCTCCAGTTGCAACCCTGGCCATCCAAGTGGGAATGTATTCTTCCTTTATTTCTTCTTTGGATATTTCTTGCACTAATTGCCTTTATTTTTTAAAGTTTCTGAATAATTTTCGATGTACTGTGGTACCTCTACTTACTAAATTAATTGGTTCTGGAAGAAATTATGTAAGTAGAAAATTACGTAAGTCGAGACCCGTTTTCCATGCAAATGCCCTAATCTGTTCCAAGCCCCAAAAAATTCCGACAAATGTTTTATAAAGCATAAAAATGCATCAAAACATGTGACAAATACATGTTACGATCAGATTATTGCACAATAAGTGAGAGTTGTGCATAACGTAAAAAACAAAGAAGAGTAAAGAATATTAATGATGGTCATTTACCTTTTAACTGCTGTCCTCATTGTTTTTTGCCCTCTTTGGTTCATGCGCTCCTATCTCACCATGCCAAACAATAGAGTGAATTCCAGTCCTCCTTTTGAACTTCTCCAACCACCCACGCAATGCCTTAAACTCCGTAAACTTCCCTTTGTTTTAATAACGTGGCAATTGTAGATGCATTACGGCCATATTCTTTGGAGAGATCAACCAAATGCATCCCTTTTTCACGCTTTTCTATTATCTTTTGCATTGTTTGTATGGACAAAAAAACTTTTCGTCTTTTCTTTTCCTCTTCGTCATTTTCTTGGGGTCCATAGTGAATACTCAAAAAGTTAATACAGTATATTTGCGCAAAACTATCGGAACACCTCACGAGTCGAGAGCCGAATGACGTGGACCCTGCATAAACACAGATCTAGCTCCACAGAGGCCCCTCTTAGCCAATGGAATGCCAGGAAGATGCTAGGTAATAGCCAATGGCAGAGCAGCTATGAGAATGTTGCGTTCAGGAACCTGTGGGAGCTGCGAGTATCAGCCGATACTGTATTTTTACCATACATAAGTCAAAATTTCTTTTGTAACTAGAGGCAATATTTTCCTGCTTAGAAATTTTGTAAGTAGAAAATTTTGTAAGTAGAGACATTCGTAAGTAGAGGTACCACTGTACTTGACTTACAGCATTACATTAAATGTGACACTGGGACAGCCTTAGGCATTTGTCTGTATTTTTATTTTGACAAAGCTAAATACCGTCAGCCCTTTTGTATCTCTATTGTCAACAGGATTTTTTTTTATCCTTGTTAATAAATACCATTCTGTTTCCAAATATACTTCCAGTAATCAAGTTGCCATTCAGTTTTTTGTGTTAGATATTTTTCTAGTGTTTGTTAAATACTTTTAATCCATCACACATATTTAAGAGGCAATGAACAGTCCTGGATTTACATTTATGGATTTGTTGAAATATGCCTCAAGCACAAAAAGAAAAAGTAGAGTTAAGACTCTTACAGAGCTATAAAAGGACAACTGCATGTCTCAGTCTGTCTGCATGTTGAGCCCTGACTAGACCGGATATGTAAACCAGAATCCTAATTACCAAACAACAGCCCGAAAAAATTAGCCTTATCCTGGCCTGTTAGTCATTTACCACCTCACTGCTAATCAGCATCCAGACACTTGTGACTGTCCAGAGCCTCCCTCCGGACAGGATTAGCATATCCACATTTATGTGTTTCAGTGTAATAACTCACTCCAAAGCACACACCGTCCTCCATTGTTAGCAGTTAGAAACAAACAGGTGTTTGTTGGCCAAAAGCTGGAAACCCATTCCTGTTAGGAGTTTGTATTCAAAGGTCAGAGGTCGCATGACCTCAAGCCCACGGACAGCAGGATGTTTGAGATGGCCTTCACATTCTTGTCTGTGAGCACGTGTGTTCTGCTTGATGCGTATCTGTTTGAGGGAACTGGAATTAGTGTGATTGATACAGGTCGTTGAAGTCAACCTTTGTGCCAGAACACATAGCACAGCACACTCTGTTCATAAACATGTGCATGTTAGCTTAAGGCAAACTTGTCTGTCAAGTGGTTTCTGTAATACAGATCTGTGAAGCTTTTTTTTTTTTGTTCTTGTTCCAGAATTTGTTAATGAAGATGATTCATGAAAGCTTTTAAAACTTCATTGAACACGCTGTAAAAGATCTATGTAAATCATGTTGTCTGTCAACCACAGATAGACCATGAGCACCCACTGTGATGAAAAGGATTACAGCGCGTAATCCGTGCTTGTCGCCACCTTCCCCTCAATGCACACCCAGACATAAACATTCAGCAACAGTGCAGGAATAATTAAATTCTCTCTGTATAACATATAGTATTTCACACATTTGTGTCTGTTTTTATTTCTCAAAGGTTGCTGTTGTAATATTTCTATGAGGTACACCAACTTGCGCTGGTGTTGGTAGAGCTAAAAAAAAAAAAAAAGTGTTTTTTTGCCTTACTTGGCCATACCCATGGAATGCCCACCCACGTTACAGCATAGCTCAGCTCAGTGTGAGATTACACAGGAGCTCCAGCAACAAACAGTGTGGAATCTGCAGATGTGTATACACAGCACAGCCATGATGCAAGTAGAGTTTGAAAGTTAGCACAGGATGTGTACACAGCAGCATATGATGAATGTGTGCTGCAGTCTTAAGAGGGATGTATCAGACGACTGGATGCTTGACCCCAAAGCCTTGCCTGGCTTGCTCCCTGTCAATGAGCTTTCTTTAAGTTATGGAAGCTACACTCCTGCTGTTTTGTTTTTTAAGAAACTAGGTATTTTACTTTTAAATATCTTTACAACTCGTGGAAAAACTGAATTAATGAAAAGAAAGAAAGGCAAGAGTGGATGGTAGTTGCCCTGAAAACCAGCCACTATTTTAGCTAGATCTGTTTCCTGGTGTTAAAGGGAGAAATTTATAAGCACATGAGATTGTGTGTGGTCCTAGTTCCAGGGACTGCAATTACATTAATATACAGGAAACAAACAAACTTAATAGCGTTCTGCACTCAGCCACCTCTCAATGCCCACTGGTTTTTGCAGGCTATTACAAGTAACCATATCGCTCTGTTTACGCTCATTCCAGTCATTTTGTTGTATGTTGAATATTGCTCAGAGTTTTACCAAACTTGTGAGATGAAATAAAACATGAACATATGTCAAGCAGGCTCTGGCATTGCACCTCTTAGAAATAGATTTCCTGCTGTTGCAGTGACTTTATTAGATTATAAAGCATCATCACTAGTCTTTTATCCCACTATTCTATTTCAAATCAGGGTTATAAATACACCTTATAGAGATGAACTTTTTATTGCCTTATTTATATAGTTATGTCTCAAACCTTCAGTAAAAGTCGATTGCATTGATGGACAAGCAGCCGTCTGTCAAAGTTCAATGGATCTGTTAACATGTCTGTGCATCGTGTGTGTACCTGTGTGTGCAAATGCTCTTTTCACCGTTTTTTTTTTTTACTGCAGCCAGGTTTATTTCTTATTTTTTATTAAAATCCAATTGTGGATAATGACAAAGATACAATAATGGAAAATTACCTCAAATAATTCAGTCACTGTGTTCTGTCAGAGAATGAAATTGTTGACTTGGCCCTCATCTGTTTTCTCATCGGTCACAGGTGCAGCTGTGTATGGGCTTCATGGGAAAGTGATATCTTCCTTTTTGTTTTGACCCACCATAGTGTTTAATTCACAAAAATATCTGTAACCAGAGACTTGTAGGCAGACCAGAAGTAATCACTGATCCATTTACCACTTGTCTTGTTTTCCTGTGATTATTTTCTGGGGTTGTTGGTGTTGAAACAAAAGAAAGCATTTCATCAATACCAGCACTTTTTGTGGGACTATTTTTTGGTGACGGTCACTGGAATTCACCAGAGTTTTAAAAGTGAGCCCCTCACTTGTTTCAGATGTTTGTAACTAGTAGCTAAACCAACAGCTGCTGAAACCCACAATACGTCTTATGACAGCTGTTTTATTTCCAGGCCATGCGAGCAGACTAACCTTGCTCAGAGCGAGCTGGCATTCAATCCTCTGCACACTCATCACAGAGTCCTCTTGGCTAATTCAACGCTACGTTTGTGCAGTTCACGGATGAATTTGTGTGCCTGTAAATAGTCGTATGCATGCATACATGTAAAAACTCACTCCAGCCTCAGTAACTAACGGTGAACATGCTCTTCAGTTCAATCTGCTCAATTTCATTTAATTATTTCCATCCCCTCCTTCTCATCTTACACTATTGTTTGGCCTGTCACATTTTTGGTTGTCTTGTCCTCCTTGATGTTTGTCTTGATTTGTGTTTTTGGTCTTTCATCAGCTTTTGCTCGTAACTGAATTCATTTTATCCACTTTGGACTATTAGTGGTTTTAACTTAGATTCTGTTTAAGGCTCTGCCCCCACATTATCTTTAATCTTGATTTTGACCAAGGGGTATTTTCTACTGAAAAAGTGAGTTGAACTCAGGGAAATAATGGCTAAGTGTCTAATGATATGTTCTACTGTTGAAAACACACTCGTACTATATTGAAGAAAGTTGATCTGGATCTGTCGCTTTTATCCAAATCTTCTCCAGAACGTAATGTGTTCTTTCTTGGCCCGGGCCTCAGCCTTTGTCCAAGCTTTGTGTGAATCTAACCAGCGGTTTTTCTGTGCTCTTGCTAACAATCCAGCATGCACAGACACAAGTGAAAACACAGTCTTTTTGGCAGAAATAATGACTCTTAGCTGCAGCTGCAAATGTTACCTTGGTTTATGTTTTTACAGGGACAGTATTTACAATTATTGATACAATTGACGCAGACAATTGACCATAATACAGCCTATAGGATGAGATGGTAGAGCTTCAGTTGTGTCCGGGTTACTCTGTAAACATGGGGGCTGGACAATGTTAAACACTCAACAGATGTCTGTGCTGGAGGCATCAGATGCAGCACAGGACATTTGACCAAATATATACATAGCTTGCCCAACCCTACCTTCCGGGTTGGGTCAATTCTGTTGTGGCCATAGGCGGATCTAGAATAGACCTGGATTTGCTCCACATTACTCCAGAGTCAGTCAAAACATACATTACTTACCCATCAGAACCATCCAAATTTTGAATAATAATAAGTGTAATTCTACTCTAAGGAAAGATAGTGACTTAAAAAGACAAGCCAAGGTCACAGGAAACTATCTGCACCAGTGAAAGCACAGCTATTTGTTTTTGTATCTAATGATCTACCAAACCCAGGAATGTAGGATGAACTGCATGTGTGCCTGCTAGTGTATATTACCAAGATCTAATCCAAGAAAAATTCTTAATTTTCCTCTTTTTGCCAGTTTTTCCCTCTCACTTCTCAATTTCCCCTTCACTCACTTTTTGTCAGAACAGCATCTGGGCCACCTGCTGGCAAAAGCA
Source organism: Antennarius maculatus (assembly GCA_013358685.1). Classification (NCBI taxonomy): domain Eukaryota; kingdom Metazoa; phylum Chordata; class Actinopteri; order Lophiiformes; family Antennariidae; genus Antennarius; species Antennarius maculatus. The sequence goes on along the minus strand of CM023620.1, from coordinate 12,576,110 downwards.
GGCAAACTGTATGGCATGAAGGAAACCAGAGAGACGTCGCCCCTCGTCTGTTATTAGTACTTCAAAACGATTTGAAAGGAGAGAAGGTGGGATTTGGGGAGGCTGACCTGGAGTGTGTTCAGTAGAGAAACAAACTGACGGCCAAAAACTGGAACCAGAGGACCAGGTTTAAAAACAAAGTGGTGACGTGTTTTCTTGACTCAGCTATTTCTCTCTCTCTCTCTCTCTCTCTCTCTCTCTCTCTCTCTCTCTCTCTCTCTCTCTCTCTCTCTCTCTCTCTCTCTCTCTCTCTCTCTCTCTCTCTCTCTTCCCCCCCACCCACCCCCCGTTATTTCTTTCATTGGTTGTTTATTACCCCAAAGCAACATCATTGAGTACTGTTGGAGATATTTGGTGGTAGATTTTTTTTAATAAAGCAGTCAACACTTTCTACTGTTGGCATCATGTCTAGTTTGATGATGTGATTCAACTTTTGTAGTTAAGGACGACTTTAGTGTTTTCTGTTATGACTTTGGTGGAGTTGATTTTATGCCCCCGACTGCTGACTGAAAATGTTCTTGGCTGGGGTGAGGGAGAAGTTTGGAGGTTAGTGGGAGGTCAGCTCTTATATTTGGGAAGCAGGGCTACTTGGAAGATGGAAAACAGAGAGAAAAAGACAAGTCCATTAAATATATGATTAAGAAGTGTGGAGAAAAAAAATGCTCTCCTTGCAGTTTCACACATCATCTTTGGCTGCCTTCCCTGCAGCCCAGAGTTTGGAAACAAAAAGGAAGAAGGGAAAAGAGACAAGAAGTGAAAAAAATATTTACTCTGATGTAATTTGGTGTGGAATTTTTCAGGTTCATAATTGTAAAAAAAACTCCCTTGAAACTACAATAGGGCCATTGAGCAGCACAGACTGAGGGTGAGCGTCAAATTTGGCTCCCATCCAGGGACCAGGTTTCTCTTAAAGCTAGAGGAAGAAAAGAATGACTGTTTTATGGAAAGGAAGGAGAGAAGCAGACACATGAACACACACCTTTGTTCTTCCTCGAGAAAAATGCATGTATTCTTTCAGCTGCCAGTGTTATTATTTTACTTATTTGATATCACCGACATACCCTATCATTCCTTTGCTGTAAGTCCCTTCATTGAACATGCATGAGCTCACAAGTAAGCCCATTCCAGTGTACTTTCCATCTTTTTTTCTACATTTGCCAAAAGTAAAGATTCATCTTCATTATGGTTGTGTTCCTTCAGTAATTCAGATAAACAGTGGAGGAAGGAAAAATAAGTTAGAGTTTATTATACATTCAGGGGGGTGTACTGTTATTTATCAGAAAGTTTGCTCACCATGGTCAAAGAGATGCTGAAAATGCCTGCATGAATGGAATGGTGCTGTTTTACATGTGTGTGTGTTGGTAGCATGGAACCCTACAAAACAGCTCCCGGCTACGAAGCAGTTACGTTTGTGCATTTGTTTTTAAGTACATGTTTGCATGAATGCTGCATCAGCTCCCTACCAGATCCCTACCTATAAAACACATGGGTGGTCAGGCTGTTTATGTTGTGGGATTGCAAACAATGCTTATCCGTGGCTTAGGCCACTGAGGCATCTACAGTGGTTAAATTTACTCACAACTTTGAATGGAGGGTTGTTAATAGCCTTGATTTGCATTCTGCCAGCAGTTTACTGTTGGTGATGGAGAATTCTAAGGCCTATTGCTCACTAATACATTCAACACTCTTGTAAAATATTTGGGGGCAGTGAACTGTTTAAAGCAGTAAAGTATCAAATTGAGTAGACCATTTTTACATTAATTGCACCATCTTGAAATGATCTTAGGGGCATCTGTCTTTGTGTTGGTCCCTTGTGCAGACGAGTAACTGTTAGATGGACAACCATCACGTTTCCTGTAGCCACCCTACTCGTTTTAAAAATTCCTGTGACCTTTCCTCTAGTGCCACTAGGAAGTTGGAATTTGTGGTTTCGAGTGAAATATTTCAACTTTTGGGTTGCCAAGAATGTTTCTACACATATTCACGCCCTGCCCCACCATAAAAGGTAAAAAGGTTATTGAACCCCAGATTTATTTATTTATTGTATTGTATTATGTATTGTATTGTATCTATTAACTTGTAGGTCAAGTTAATAACTTCAGTTTTTGAGCAAATAATTGTAAAACAAATAAAAAGAATTCTGTGTTTAAGATTTAAATTTAATTATAATTTTTAAGTATTTGTTAAGCCTTTTGTAATATTAAATCTTCATGCGCACATTATTCACTCAAGACAAAGTAAGGTTACTTGTGTAGAAAGTAAGTCTTGATTCATGTAATTCATCTTTGAAGTGTAGAAGTAGTATCCCTTTGATAAACATTCACACAGTCTGATTTTGTACCATATTAATTTAATTTAGGAGGAACTGTGTGGATGGAGAAATAGTGACATCAGGCATTTTATTTGGTCTGAGTTTCTTGTTCGTTTCATCTTCTTGTATCTTTTTACTTTGTGTCACTATTGAATTTAATCTGCACAAAAATTCACGTACACACTCAAGGACTTATAATTCTGCCTGCCCTTGGTCCTTTGTTCCTTTCTCTTTCGTGGATTCCCCCTCGTTTGATCATTCCCTTTGCTCCATTGAGTGTAGCCTGAAAAGAATGGTAAGTTAACAACAAACACAATCCTACCTTTGATTTTCAATCTTACAAGCAAAATGATGAAAATACAAGAAAGACAACTTTGAGCGTCATATTTTTGGATATTCATTTAATGATGGTATCATTTTTTCACTTGTAAAAATATGTTCATAAAATTAATAAAACAACAAACAAGAAACTTCCCAAAATAAACAGGGAAAAATTAACAAACACATTGAAAATACTTGATCTTCAATGCATTCTATTATACAGACAAACTTTCCAGTTGTATTGCTTGATGGTTTGTTTTTCATGTTGTTTCTCAAGGGTTTTTGTTAGAATGAAATTGTTTATTTTGCACTAGGAATCCTGTAGGTCGGTAACTTATCAGATACACACGTCTTTGGTGTACTTGCTTCTAAGTGTTGTTTGGGGCTTAATGTCCTCCAACGCATGCAGGCAGAAGGAATAAGTGATAGCAACTTGATGTCTGCAGGTATTTGCACAAGACAGAACATGCACTTGCATTATCACTCACACACGCGCACACACACACACACACACACACACACACACACACAAAAATCCTTCTCTGCTCTATGTCTACATATAGGGATGGATGTTCTTCTGTGTCTGCAGTAATTACCTTACAATGGATCTCCCACTAAGCAAGTCCTGTCATCCTCCACAGAATATGAATGCTAAAACATTTGCTATCCTCTGTTTCTGGCTTCTCCATATTTTGGTTAGGTGCCAGTGAGCAAAAGTGAGAACCTGGTAATACTCAAGGAAAACATATTTCACAACCACCGTTCTCTTGCTTGTTGTTGTATGCTGTATGTGAACTGAGGTTGAGGGGAAAAATAATTTCTTTTGCACGGAATGTAAATAATAAATATGTTGTCTTTTTGCTGTGGCATAGTCATTTGTATTCATGTTTTTCAGAAGAACTCTAACCTGATTGTTACTGTGCAGCACTGAACCAGAAAAGGTTCAGTCAACTGCTTCCTGCTGTACCTTTTGTAATTCTGCTTGACTTCTCTCTTTGTGAAGCAGGCTGAGGCTTTAGAATCGAGGGGGGGGGATTTGGTCTTGGGTCTGTCCAGACTCACATCTACTTAGACTGTCTGACATTGTGTGGCAAAGCCCTTTTATTGTCTTTGCTTGTACCAAACAAGTTTTAATCTTCAAAGATTTTAATCTGCTGTTTTGTCTGTTAGTCTCAAGAGGTGGGGGTGAAAGGTATGGAGAGCTGTTAGCAGTCAATGTCGCACAAAAAAAATGCATTATGAGACAGGTATAAAAATATACAAAATCACAAGAGTTGAAGAGCTATATAAAGCTACAAGCATTTTCATCTTTTGTCTGTGTAACTTCATTTGGTGTCTTAAAGCTCATTCACAGCAAAAACTGATCCCTTTTGGCAGATCCCAACGAGTTACAATACACAGCGAAAATGACTGCTGATACCATTTAGGTGGATTGCTGTGAAGGGTACAAAGCAAAACACCCCGATTTCAATTCACTCCCCCTTTATGAACAGTTAAAAGGACAGTATGGGGTCACTATGTCCCCTAACTCATTTTCAGCCAATGACAACTTGCCATCAGGTCCAGCATTGTAAACACAAGCGCTTGTAGCCCCAACAATGTGAATGAATATTACTCTTACAAGACACAGCATGTAAGTGGAATAGAGGCACGCGCAATGCTTTTTTGAAGTCCAACCAAAAGTTCATGAACTTGTTTAATGTCCATTTAGACAGTGAACATTGTATTAAATACATGTTCAGTTTCCCCTTTGCTGGTTGGCTGGTAGATTCTGTATTCTTCTTCACAGCAACGTTTGCTTATCTTTGCATTTCACCAGTAAGGGAACTGAGCAGAAGAATTAGAATCCTCTTTTGTTTCAATGGTAAACCCAGATGTCAAAAATAAGAAGGTTTATGTAAAGATGTATTGTTATTTGATGTACAGTGATCCTGTAGTAGCAAGACCTCATATTCCAGATTGCCATTCTGAACAGCAGGCTCAGGGATCATAAGTTGAGGTTGTTTTTGAGGCAATGCTCCATTCTCCAAGCCAGTCTTAACTCCATCCAACTCAAGCTGTGAGGGCTCACGATCTAGGTCCAGGTGGCCTTTGGCCCTTTTTCTGCGTAAATAGCACACTACTCCAACTGCTATTGCTATCAGTACCAGCAGTAGCAAAATGGCAATTGCAGGCACAAGCATAGTGGTCAGTTTCTGGTCGTCAAACTGTGCACCATGACCTCTGATGATTTCAGTGGTTGTTTGGGCCTCTGTGCAAACCCTGTCTATGCCATTAGGGGCACCTAGTGGACTCGCACATACAGTATAGGTGGAGTTGGGCTTCAAGCCTCTGAGTCTGTACTCTGGGAACGATGCTGGGAGGCTGAGTTGTATAGGTCTGCGGTCTGGCCCAGACAAATTGCGATACGTTAGGCGGATTCCACGGATGTAAGGCCTCATTTTAACATAACGGTGGAGATCTAGCAAAATTGAGGTTGCAGTTGCTTGATGTGAGCTGATGTCTTGTGTTTGTGCAGTGACAGTTGCCACAGGGAATGAAACTTCAGGTGGTGAAGGTGGGTGATGATATTGGATTTCACAATACATTCCAGAGATGCCATGTGGGCAGGTACACTCAACCTGACCATGCTGGTCCAAATGGCAAGTACCCCCATTCAGACAGGTGTTAGAGGGACAAAAATGCTGCTCCTTGTCTTGATCTGAACTGCTGCTACTGGGAGATGGAGGGGGAGGGAGCCGGGAATAGTCAACATCTTTTCCTTTGGGGTTGTCACTAGCCCTGGAGACTGGACCACCTCTAGTAGTGCTTGGTATGGTAGAGACAGAAACAGGCAGGGTAGTAGTAGTTCTGACACTACGAGTTGTGACTGTAGTTGTAGTAGGACAACCAAAATCCCTGTGCTCCAGTCTTTCCAATACTTTTCCAGCATTGAAAGGTGGGAAATGGCAGCGAGTCTCCTCCGTCCTCTCCAGGGTGATGCTCTGGGCTCTCAGCCATCTTGGAAACCATGCTAAGGTGCAAAGGCAGTTGAACGGGTTCTCTGCTATTGTGAGCTTTCTAAGTTGGGGTAAAAGCTGGGAGAACTCTTCAGGGAGGCCCTGCAAACTCAGGCTGCTAATATCCAGTTCTTGTAACTCTCCAAGATTCTGAAAGTCCTGGACCTTAAGAGGACCCATTGGGTTTCCAGCCAGGCTGAGGTGAATCAGCCCATGGGTCTCCTTCAGCACTGATGGGAAGGACTCAAGTTGATTTCCTGAGATGTCCAGTTCATGAAGGTTCTTTAGACTAACTACGAGCTCCTTATTCAGGATTTTGAGCCCAACTCCCCCCAATTTTAGTGACTCCAGATTTGGAGTCTGGAGGTCCGAAGGACCCAAAGTGGGTAAAACATTGAAGCGAAGGTCCAGCAGCAGAAGTTGAGGCATCGAGAGAGCAGGCAAGGATGTCAGCTGGTTACCCTGAAGTTTGAGTTCCAGTAGGTGCTCCAAGCTATTAAAGGCTGCAGGGTGGATGGCCTCAATATGATTACTATACAAATAAAGGCGTTCAAGTAGTGCTGTACCTTTGAAGCATTCCTCTGAAATGTAGGTGATCTGGTTGGATGATAGATCCAGGTTTCTCAAAGAAGTCAAATGTTGAAACACCCCTTCAGGAAGTTCCGACAGTTTGTTTTGACTGAGGTCGAGCATTTCTAGGTTCTCCAGACCTTCAAAGTCCTCTTGTGCCAAGCGCTCAATGCCATTAGAAAAGAGATAAAGGCTTTTTATGGATGGATGGACTCCCTTTGGAATGATAGACGAGCGTCTCTGGTAACATAAGACCGATTCTGGTGTGGAACAGGAACAGTCCTTTGGGCACTTGCTGGACAAGGTGCCATCAGGCAGGATTAGGAAGAGCACAAATGGCATCAGCTGAATGACAGAGACCTTCATGATGTCGACTCTTTCTCTCTCCATGCCCAGCCTAAAATAAGAGAAAATACCGACATTTAGTAATCATTCAGAGAAATACAGTAAATGTTGACATATTATAATCTGCAATGTCAGGACATATGGAGCATCCGGCTGTTGCACCAAGAAATGATATAATACAGTGGTAATTTTTATTTAATAACAAATTTTCCAACGTTGTTGACCATACAAGGTGAGTTATTTACTAGGTGTTCATTTCTTTAAGGTGTTTCAAAGACTAAGATTATCATCAATGTTTAACCAACTCTATTTGGTGATCAAAGGCAGTCTTTTGTTGCAAGCTCTCTCAAACAATAAGGCTATAGTTATGACCTCTGGCTCCAGAGGTTGTCTGCTGGGGAAGAAGTTGATATAGTGGCGCCTGGCTACACTTTTCAAGCTAAAGGAGTGCCCTGTTTCCCTGCAATGATCTGTGTAATTGATAGTACTGTGAGATGACAAAAAAACATTGTTTCCTTCTGTAATTAAACTACAGATAATTGTCATAGCCACACACTATGCTACACACTGTGGTTTGACTGGGCTCATTGTTAATTGTTCTCACTGTGTTTATGAGAGACACTGTTGCCTAACAAACAGCATTTAAAAAAGTACATAGTGACTTTGCATTTTTTCTGTTTCCTAAGTGTCATTGAAATTGCAAAAACTTCACATACTGTATATCCTTTGAATAATTCACCAGTAACACTGCTGTGGTTTCTCCAGTTTCAGATAACCATACCATGTCAATTCTTGTGTGGCTAAACATCTGCCATGCAGCATGCGGCCTTGCATCTGTGGACGATTTACTTTTTTGCATTCTAAACTGGGAGAGCAGTTTCACCAATCAACACAAGCTCTACATTGTCAAAACTACAAAAGAAAAAAATTACAGCCACTGAAGATAACACATCATCAGAAAGATGATTTTCTGTGATTTAATGGCCAAACCTTACAAAACATTCTAGTGGAAAGGTCAACACGGTACATGAAAGGACAAAGGAAACTGGACAAAGAATGAGAGGACCCGAAGACCATAACTGCCTAGACAGTCTGTGTAGTACTTAATCCTCCTCGCATTTTGAGTTGGCAACATGTCCATGTGTTGACTATTTCCCTTCCCTTGCAACATATCAACGTATGAGACCACAGCTATGGCAATTATTTCCCTTCCCTTTTAATTCTGTTCCTCCTTGAACCGCAATCTCCTTGGAAAGATTACCTTATCTTTTATTTTTAAGTCAGCTCCTGCTAGAACCAAATAAAACTAACTTGGCATTAGCAGAAAGTCATCCCATTATATACACACATTGCCTGAGGAGAACATTTTATCAGGTGTGTAATTACATTCACAGAGTTTGCCTTAATGGTTGGGGAAAGGGCCATATGAGAATATTTTATATGCTCCTGTCAGAAATACAAGTTTGAATTACAGTAATCATCATAACTAGATCATAACTGGAGTTAAAACTTTTATTGGCGAAATGGTGATGGTGGTGGTGCATATTAGCAAGAAAAAAAGGAACACATGGATGCTATGCTGCATGCAGATTTACAAATAAAAACAGATTTGGAAAGATAAGCAGGAGAAGAAGGTGATGAGGAGGAATCAAACAACAGATACCCTTATATAAGTTATCTAAGGTTCAGATCATTGTCACGGTGTGTGGGATGATACCATCAGCTTCAAGCCATGATACAGTGAGTCAAAGAGCATATACATATCCTTACCACTTTTACCGCTTATTCGGGTTACGGGGGTTGCTGAAACCTATCCCAGTGGCCTTATGGGCATGAGGCAGGGATATGTTCTGAACACATTGCAAGTGCATCGTGGAACCAAATTAAAGACAACCATTCACGCACGCACTCAAACCTACGGACAATTTGGAACCGACCGATTCAGCTAAGCTGCATGTTTTTTGGAGACAGGAAGAAACCGGAGGACCCAGACAAAACCCACAGAGACACGGGGAGAACATACAAAACTCTGCACAAAACAGGGCTCAAACCTGGAACCGTCTTTTTGTAAGGTGACAGCGCTACCCACTGCACCACCGTGCCACCCTTGAGCATATACAAACGCGCTTATGTTAACTGCTTCTGTTGAGAACAAACAATGAGTATACTTTACTGTTTGTGTACAAGGAGTATCATATGTGTCTGACGTTGTCCTAAAATCCAATCTATTTTTTTCCGGTTGTGGAGAAACTCTGGTATGATACAGTATGTCAGTGCCAGAACATACAACAACATGAAGGCAGAGAGGAATGAGAGGAGCTATGCAGATAAAACTGAGAATATTTTTCTTAGAAACTCAACATGGCGATCCTGCTGTAGCTCCCTGGGGCAGCATGTTTATTTGAGTGTGCCTCATTCCAAACTGGGCCAGGCACATCTGATAACCCAGAGGAGGAGAGACTGTTGGAGGTGGACTGGGGGTGGTGTTCGCTCAGTGAATGCTGCCAGATCACAGATAAACCATAGCTTGATAATATTTTGTTAGTGTCTTTCTCTCTTTTTTTCTGGATAAGTTGTTTAATGCAGGTCTTATCAGTAGGATGTCATAAATTACAGTCGTGGCATCACTAGTGTGTGGATTCAATGTAGACCATGGGCCTACATAGCTTCACTATTTTGAAGTGAATGCATGTGCATAACTCAGAGAGAGAGGCAGGCCTGTGATCCTGATCAAGGAACAATTCGTATTTCCCTCTTGGCTTACTTCTCCTCTCCTGAATTGTAATTTCCTTTTCTCTCCCCTGTTCAGACATTCCTGAGACAGGCAGCAGCAGAATTTGACAGTTGTGCCTCTTTGGCTTGGGACTGATGGATTAACAGCAAGCTGTCCTGGCTTTTCAAACAGACGATGGATCAGATGAGCAATGATGAGCAAATGATCCTCATTTTAAAAAAACTGGGATGTGGTGGTTTAAAAAAATTTGTGTCGTCAAATTCACACATATTAGAAAAACAAGGACACCATACAGGGACCCACGTTAATTCTTGTTCATAGATCTGTGATCTCTGTGTGAGTGAAAGATCGGTTTGTTGAGAATATGTTGAGTTACATTATAAGGAGTAGATTCAAATCAAAGTATTTGTCTTTATGCAATGTTAAGTAAAACACATGCTCAGGTACTCGAAAAGAAAAATTAGGGACATTTGAAAAACAGTTTTTTCTCCTTCTCAATTCTCATTTTGTTTTTTTCTTTCTTTTCAAGATGGAAAGGAAAGCACAAGTAGGGGAACAGTGGAGACAAAAACAGGTTTCTGTCAGCAGGGGCTCCCAGTTAGAGGGGGAAGATAAGGCCTGGCTTTAAGAGGGTGAAGTGGGGTTTTGGCAATTAATTCCCAGCAGGCCAAGCGTCAAGGGGCCTTATCTTCAGAGCTGAAGGCCAACTAAGAGGCACAATAAAGGGTACAAGGAAGAGGTTAAAAAAATGTGTGTGTGTGTGTGTGTGTGTGTGTGTGTGTGTAGGTAGGTCAATTTGCATTTCCACGATATGACTGATTGGGATTGGAAGTACTTCACAAGATCAGTGTGTTGTCGGTGACCGCACTGGGGTGTTATATCAAAATATGCTCTTATCGCTGCTCCTCGTGTCAATTTACTACAGTAGTACAGGGACAAGAATTCACACGCATTGAAAATGATATGAATGAAAAATGCTGGTGATGAATGCTCATCTCAGCCTCCTTCACATGTCCCCCTTTCCCCTGGTTATTTTTGCTACTTTCCCCATTCCTGATCCTGATAGAAGATACAGGACTACTCCTCCAAGTGTATACTCCCCATCCCCATCCCTTTATACTGTCAGCCCTTGCCACAGCTGGACCCTTTTACACACAGTTCAGTGGGGTTATCTCTCAACATGACAAAAACAGCAAGAGAGAACTGAGACATGAGGGTGCGTAGAATATCCAATCTTCAAACTAGGACAAATAGATGGAAACACACTACTACTACTACTACTACTACTACTACAGTACAGTATATCGCTGCCAATAATCATCATTAACTTACACTATCAGTGCTTTGTAGTGGTATGAAGGGGCGCAAAGAGCAGTGCCCGTAAACAGCTTTCCAACTGATTTCAGCCTGACCACGAGAGAAGATTCTGCAACACTTAAATCCATTGTTTGTAACCTCTGCCCATGCAAACCGATGTCAAAACACAATCACAGAGCTAACACACAGGTTCCTGCTGGACTGACTTCTTGTTTAGGATTTACTTTTCTTACACATCTTCCATTCCATGCATTTTGCATCCTAAAGGAGTTGCAAAGAGCCTTGTTATTGGTGTGAAAGGATGCCCTTTTCATCTTAGGATTTATGGTTTTCACCAAGCCTGCTTATAGGGACAGTGTGAAGCATTACCATTAGAGCCTCCAGCTGTAGGACATGAAAGAGAACATAATATACAGTCCAGGGGTCAATGGGAGGGTAGTGTAATCATAAAACTCTGAAAAACAGTAGATATTTGCAGCACTATAGGACAGACACAGGGAATTTTGAGGTCCAAGTTGGTAGTTACATTTTTATATATCCAAAAACTGTGTTTAATCATTAGATTTTATCAGAAAACACAAAAAGGACGCTTTTAAATAAAGTTATTACAGATATCGTCGGTTCAAAGAACAGCAAATCCCATTGAGCAGCGAGGCAGAGAGCGACTCCGCAAGGTCACGAGTACGACTCTAGATTAGTGTTTCCACTGCTGCTCAGCCTTCTGTGTCCTTTGTTGTACCTTAGCCCAGGCAACACATGTAACAGGCCTTGTTTGACACAAGCACACACCCAGCTCCGGTTACATATACACACACGTACACCTGATGCTACACAGTCCATGCCGCCACAACAGGTGTATTCTCTGCTCCTCCAAGGCAACATGAAACCCAAAACTCAAGTGTGTCTAAGTAAATGATGCAACCTGCACCAAAGCTCCAGACCTAACCAACTGCACGCTGCAGCCTGAAGAAGAGAAGGCAGGCAAGGGAAGAACAGAAGCAGACAGGAGTGTGCAGCCAGACAGCAAGCCTAATTCAGAGCTGGACCACTGCTGTCTGAACTGTAAAGCACAGAGGAAGGACAGTATGAGTACCAAAAGGAAAGGTGGACTATTTACTTCTGTTTTATTACTGAAGCATATGATGGGTTGCACTATAGAAGCTCATGACTTCGAGACACAGGATGCGTAGGGTCAGATTCTCTCCTGTGTCTCTTAAGCACAGTGTCCTCTTGTTTTGCTTCGCAAGAAGCATCTCAACACTGACACTCATCTATCATCAGCGCACATCAGGCACTGTGACCTCTCAGGACAGACAGTCATTGAGGTTGTAGTCACCTTTCTTTCATTAGGGCACACAAAAAGGCATCTGTCTCAGTTCTCACATTACAGATGTTCAAAGGATGTTGGAGCATCCCTGACAGCTTGGGCTTTCATCTTTTTCTCAGTTCTCTTTTGTGCATGAGCCCACGCACAAAAATAGAATTTTGTCATTTTTTGCATGGTGTAAAAATCAGTTGGGTCATCAAGAAACTATTCTTACACGTAAAATATACAATTCTACTACCCTGCAGAGTCTGTTGTTGGCCTGGCTTGAATCGGTCACATTTGACTGGAGTAGAAACACAAAGTTTCTCCTGTTTGCTTACACTCTGTCTGTCACTCCCCTTTTTCACCCTCTTCTTCTTTTTGACTTTTTGTCTCTCTCAGACTCAGCAGCAAACCACACCACTATAGTAGTCACGGTCATGTGAGGCCAAAAGGACCACATCACTATGTAAATACATCCAAGTATCACACACCTGGCCTGCTTCCAGAACTGTATTGCTCACGCACCTTGGCGGCATTGTTTTCCAGTCTGTATTCCTGATAGAGACAAATAAAACTAACCGGTTTCAGGCAAAAGTCTCTTTTTGACAGTCTTAAATACACCTGACAGAGCCTGGCCACTAGATACAGGAATATGTTTGTGTTGCATTAGAGTTTGTGGTTGGAAGAGTCCGGATGGACCAGTTTTATAAGTCATCCACAAGCCAGGTCTGATAAGCACACACTGACTGCCCTCATGACATTCACATTATGAATGCAATGCTAGTTTACCACCTCATCACAGACGATGGACGTCTGAGGCTCTTTGTCAGATTTTAATAATGTTGTTCATCATCCCAGCTAGAATTATAAAAGTGACAATTTGATAAAAGCTCCCTCAAGCTCGGAGTACAATGAGAAAATGAGCCGTAATTACTGGTTGACTTAGACTATTGTCAAGCACAGTTACCATTCTTATCCTCTTTGTATAAAAGATCAAGAGACAAACCACGCTGTATGCTGACAGCTTTTAATCTTTGTTGGAACAGCACATTGTTACGTTCACCTCAATCCAAGGGGATATGTGAGTCAAGCTCCTGGCAGGCTTGCTGACTCCTTGTTAGACAAACAGTATTGTACAAACTCAATGAGGAAACACTTGCAACTTAACCGTCTGCCTGCCTGCTCATATTTACTTGCCAAAATCATGTTGCCATTAAGTAACTAACTGTAGTCCAACTGCATTTTTGTAAAATCTGACATTAAAAGTTGAAACACACAGCCATACCCACAAAATCACTGTGCAACAGCTCACTTGATACTTGACTCATCACACAAGTATTCCTGACATCTTTGTCTTGTCGCCGTGCTGTCCCTCTCTGCTCCGCCTTCAAAGTCTCTTTCCTCTCTCGGGTTTGTTCATGCTGGCAAGAGAATGACTGGAATCTTATACGGGTACATATGCTCCACTTTCTGTCTAACAGCGGCAGCTTTGTAGCTATCAAAGTATAAGTCGGAGAACTCATGAAAGCTCATGGCTAAAATGCTGATATCGAAATTGAGAGTGGTACTAAAGAATACAGGTAAACATAACCATGACAGTTCAAGGTCAGAGTGTACGGCAATCACACATTTCAGTCCAACCAAGTGTCAGTGACGAGAATTAGAGTAAAAGAAGTTGTATTTAGCTTAGTACTTCCTGTTTTGTGATATCTACAAGAACAAAACATGAAATATGGCAGCTCAGATGGGAGAAGGTGGCAAGTGATTCAGAATGACAATATGTGATTTGTTGGTTCTTATTCACGATGACTAATAAAATGTTTAGGAGGCCATGTGATGAGCACAAGTTATATAAATGTTTGATTGTCAGTGATATTGTCTAATTAAGTTTGTACACATACGATATGTCTGAAGGTGGAAGTGTCCTTTAGTTATTTCTATACAGCAGCCTCCTTTAAAGGACAGGTATGATGCAGCGCTACCTGTTTTTCAGGCCCCCAGCCCCCTCCTTTTGTATGAGTTACCGTTTGTGATTTTTCTAGTCACTCTGCCCTGTGGGCTTTTGAAAAGAAAAAAAAAAGAGACAAGTAACACACACAACAAGATTAATGGGAAACAGAGATCACTGGTGCTGATTAGGATATCACGAAGGAATTTATTGTGAAACTTAATGACAGTGTTGAAGAGGCTAGTTACCAAACCAGCAGTCAAGCAGCACACCTCCCCCACCAGCGTGACTGACACGTCTCCTTTCAGTGGTCTTGGATGCCCAATTTATATGTCTAGACAATAAATTGTTGACTTTTTCATTACAGTGTAACTGTGCCTGTGTGTTTTTTCCCCTTTTCTTTTAAAATAGCCTCTGACACACGTCACATAATGAATTATAACTTTATTTTATTTTTTTAATGTTCTATACTATTGTGATTTGCGACGGGAAATTGAGAGCACACTCTAGTTTCGTCAAACAAACGCATGCATATATATTAGTATTTACAGACCCCTGTAACACACACAAACACACACAAGGGGGCCTATAAGCATGTAATGGGAGGTAGACTGGCGGGCAGCTCCTACATGGTGCGCCCCAAATTAGCAACTTGTAAAGGGGGACAGCACCTTGCTCATGGGCGCCTCGGCAGTGCTCGGAAGTTGAGCTGACACCTCGCACTGTCAGCTCACACTCCGGGTGGCTGGGCGGAAGCGGGAATCGAACCGCCACCTGGAGTGTGAGCTGACAGCGCATGCCGCCTTGCATACTCAACTAATTGAACAGGTGAGCACAGTCTTGTCTGAGCGCATATAAAGACGTCAGTCAGCAGCAGTCTGTTAAGACATCAACACTGACCATCAGCCCAAAAATTTGCCTGCAGCAGGTGCACATTACCAGATGATTTCTCACATCCAGACACAAGCAAGGTGAAAGAGGTTAAGGTGGAGGGGGGGGGGGGTGACAGAACTGGAGGAATAAACAAGTGAGTCCTGTGTAGCCTTCATATCAAATATAATACTGAGCTGATGAATTGAGCTAATAGTGCACCGCTGGAAAGTTAACAATCTGTTCCTTTAAAAACATCTACTAATAGCAGATCATGTCCATTTAATCCTCAAAGTGGAAACGGTACAAAAAAGATCAAGAGTTATGTCCTTAGTAAGACGACATTAAAACACTGGTTATGGTCTGTCAACAGGGGGCTATGAGGAAGCACCGGTTTATGCCTCAACTACATATTACAACATTTGTAACTGTATAGCTGTGCCCTACGGGATAATAATGCTAGCACACATGCTAAACAGACAGACGCCCTGGCAGACAGAAGAGAGAGGTGGGCTTTATTATTGTGAAGTGAATCACACGTTCTTTTAAAAAACTGTCGCTTTGTTGTTTACATCCAGTCAAATGTTATTAAATGAGCACAGTGAATTCCTGAGCTTTGTGTGTGTGTGTGTAAGAACAACATGAAGCAGCCTTGTTTGCTCTTCCATGTTTGCTTTTGAGTAGAAATATTAACATTATTAACTGTCAATTAAACACGTCAGCTACCGCATCAGGATATTAATGAGTAACTTACTGAATTGGGGAGGCTGCATTAACGCTGGTTGACACTTCCATGTCAAATTATATATATAGTTATGGGTCACATTTAAGGGAAATGCAAAGAACTGATTGTGATAAAATCACTCAGGGAAAAGGGAAGTAAATCACAGGATATTAAATACGTTGCAATCCATTGTAATGTCTCCACATTAGACGCTGAAACTCCAAGGTTGACGCCGACAATGAGGCAGCGCGTATGATGTCACTAATGCATTACAATAATTTACAGCCCACAAGCACACACACCATGTGCAAATTCCTCAACTTTAAAAAAATTTGTGCATGCGTTACACCCAAAGGTCATCCCAGAAAGAATTACGCTGGACTGCCATCGCTCTGCCTTTTTCTCTTGCTTTTCCTGCAGAGAATTGGGCTGCTCCAACTGAGGCCATAAGGCTGCAGTTAGTGAGGGTAGCATTGTGCCTCAAGAGGCCTGGAGCTACAGTCTTACTCTGTGTATGTGTTTGTGTTTAGAAGCCGACCGTCCCTGACACAGTTCACTGCCAAAGAGCATAACACAAGAATGAGGCGAAAAAGAGGGCAAAGGGTCAGTCTGACAGCTTTCACCACTCATGGAGAAGACTCCAGTGGGTGTAGACGTCTCCAAGTCTGAGCTTACGTTTGTCAGATAAGACTCTGGGAATGTATAAAATGTATTCAGTGTAATTTGCGTCAGACAGAATAAACTAAAGCCTGTTGGTTTATCTGGCCAACATATTCGGATCATGAATCACTGTTGAGAAATAAAGATTGTTACTTGCCTTTTTGAATGTATTGGGACATCAGATTTACTTGATTTACTTCTTTAACCATAAATATTTATCTTGGAAAAATCCTGAGCGTCAAACGCTTACATTTACCAACAATTCCAACCAATGCCATAACTTCAGTATCCAAACAGGAATCTTAAAGACCGTGACTTCCTCCATTCACTCTCTTCCATGAGCCCCTGTATGTAACCCCACACAGCCTTACTGTATCCATTAAATGCTGCGTGTGTGTTAAGAGAGCGGTTCTTGTTCTCCTGCCAGTCTTCACTAAGAGGCTCAGATTTGTGTGAAAGGACCCCATTGAGGAAGCAGGGTGTTACGGTTAATACAATAAGGACCGCCAAAAACATGTGGTTTGGGTTTCTGGATGCAAGCATTCAAAGGGTGTATCATTATGACACACGTCAAAGTTCAAACTTTGATGATGTAATCTATCTTAACCCAAACAAAACTCTTATTATCACTATCTAAATTGTTTAATTTACATTACAATTACAGCCTACTCATCATAGTGGTAGCTGGACACATGTTGTTCAGATGACACAAAGGGCTAATAAGGAAGACTGAATATTATTTGTCACTCACCCAGAGAAGAAGCCTCCTCCTGTCCACTTTCTCCACGCTTTATGGCTGAAGGTCTCCTTTCTCTGCAAAATAGAATAATAGTTGTATCTGTTAGCAAATATTTTGTTCTTCTTTCCACTCATTTGGACTCCACCCCCTGTCATGCATTATTAATGGAACACAAGCCAAACAGGAAGTTTTTCTGCTGTTAATTGGTTGGATTCCAGCTGTGTGCAGGAGCGTGCTGAGCGCTGGTCGGCCTCGCAGCAGCGCCACAGAACACCAGAGCAGGAAGGGAAGAATGCAGGCTGAGCACTCTTCACTCTGTCAGCTCCTTGTCCTGTGGTATCAGTCCATCAGCCACTGCCAGAAAGCATCTCTGAGCATATGGAGCATTGTCTTAAGCCCTCCCACGCCACTTTGAAACCTGTATGTCGTAAATTGTTTACAGCCAAGTTCCTGATGCGATCTGCCAGACTTGTTGAGATTCACTCTCCTCACCTGGAGAAGGAGGCTTTGTCTCAGGAGAGCATCCAAAGTCGCTAATGTAATGTTAAGTGATTTACTTCCTTTGATGCGTTTTGATCAGGTGTGTATGTTTGTTTGTTTTTTTCATGTGGGTTTTGTGTGTGACCCTGTGGCTTTCCGTTTTCTCAATCCAAGAAGAGTTTTGATTTTATGTGATAAAGTCGGCTGAGCACAAACTGATGACATTATTTTCAGTGTTGTTAATAATTAGCTTCTCATTATCCATGACCACAGAATGATTTGCAGTGCCTTGTCTTTGTCGCTTTGAATTGAGTTTGTTGCTTTCTGTAACAGACATCTAATGTTAATTCTTAATGTTGTTGTGGAACCATGAATATGAGCCACTTTTGACAAGAGCCAGAGTGACTAATCGACAGAACTTTTTGCCAGCGCGTGGTCATAAAACAGTTTAGTTTTCTGTCCTATTTGTGTAGCACAGACATGCTGTTAACTGTACCCCTACTCACACTGAACACACCAGACTCACTACGCAAGTATGTTTCCACTTAGCTGTGAATTAAGCCACTATTTTTTATACATGTGCACTGATTCACACAGTATGTAGAAGTGGATAGCAGAACGACCAAATCACATTTGTAACACCTGAATCCTTGCTTTGCCGTTTGGCATTGGCAAGTTTGCTCCCACCTATAGTGCAGTGTTTACATCTGAAAATAACTCGTCACATTCCGGGTTTCGGTTTTGGCTGACATGATGTAAGACCGTTGCTGCACTCTGCAACTGTTTGTTTGTCTGTGGGGATTTTTTTGTGCTGCTGCACAGAGGATTTTGTGGATGTTTTTCTGTTAGCTCAGCGCATATTTTTGGAGTTATTTGCATACATTTCACTGGTTGGTTCGATTACACTCAAACAAATGCATCCCTGTTACTGATGGCGACCGACCGTCTTGTGTGTGTGTAACTAGTGCCACTCGGTACACCGACCCGGTCTTGGTTAGCTCCCAGGGTTCACTGTCTTTCTCTCAGTCCAATACTGAAAATATTGAGCTCGGTGCAACAAGACGCTCAAAATAAATGTAAATCATGATTCTCACTGTTCTGCTCCTTTGATGAATTTTGCACTTTTTAAGAACAATGAAACTGTCAAACAATATTACTGCCTTGTCCAGCTTCTGCCTCCACATCTATCCATGAGATGCTGTCCTTTAATTTGTGCAGGCAGCACACTGCCAAATCATTGGTGGTACCTTTAAACCTGCCTGTCCCTCTGATTTTCCTTTTTTTGACTATGATTTGTTTACTTTCATATTCATTCTCTTTTGAAGGACCTGTTTTTGCCATACAATCATTCCCTTTTTTCAGTAGACTGATACTTTTCAGCTTTTCCATCCACTATAATTTTCTTCTTTCCCTCTGTGTTCATCTGTTAAACATAAATATCTCCTCACCCGTCGCCCTCTCTGTTTCTCCCTTTCTTTCTCAGTATCACTCCTTCTCTTCCCTCACATGATTTAATCTCTTCCAAAGAAGAACAAAGTGGAGAAGTCTGGTGTTAATGTTAGAATCACTTTGTAGTGGCATCATCTACAGCAGCCAACAATTTGTCCAAATTATAGCTCAAAACATGGGTTCACAACCAAACCCTGCTGTGGATTTGTGAGATAAACAGATAAAATTGTCATGTTTTGCTGTATGGCTGACAAGCTGTGACTTGTGACGCTGTCATAATTGCTCAGCTGTTGATTGCAGCATTGAGTGATTTTGATTTTGATTGATTTAACTGCTGGCATACAGATACATGTCAGCATTTACACGTACACATGCACCAGTTTGCTTTCTCGGATACAGACACTAGCTGTAATCGTGATGGAGACAGAAATAGTAGGAACCTCTGCCTGTATGTGACGGCCTGACGTGCCTTTACCAGAGTCTCTGTCAATGTCCTCACCTTCTGTGACAAGGAAGGCCTCAGACACTTGGTGACCTATTGACGATTGGACACACAGTAACCCACAGTCACTACACACCTCAGAATATTCCCTCCGCTGTCTTATCATTCAATCCATACTCTGTGAAACGTTAACAGCTAATGTTCATCTCAGTGGTTTAATATTTGACCTTCATCTCAAAGTGAAATCTGCCTTCCTTTCTTGTGCTTTCATTTAAGTGTGTGTGTGTGACTTTGCTTTCCCTGTGTAAAGCAAGACCAGGTTCAAGGCTTATTTCCTAATTACAGTGCAAACAAGAGGTAATTACAACCTTAGATTAAGTGCTGTTTCTCTTTTTTTGGGTGCCCACTGAAATGCAGCAATTTGTGGTGGCTTTTCGGGATGAGCATCCTCCCTCTCATCCTCTTTCCTCAGTCATTCCCCATCTGTCTGTCGCTCCTCTGCTCTCCGTGAATACTAAGAGTTGCTTTCCGAAGCTGGGGGATATTTCAGAGGGGTTTCATCTAACTCGAAGCTTTCATGGCTACTGTGACCCAGAGGCTCACAAGCTTTAGAAGACTGACAAGCTGGTAAAAAGCTGATGACAGCGAGTGTGTGTGTGTGTGTGTGTGTGTGTGTGTGTGTGTGTGTGTGTGTGTGTGTGTGTGTGTGTGTGTGTGTGTGTGTGTGTGTGTGTGTGTGTGTGTGTGTAGTCAGGGGATCGTAGTTATTTGGGGTTCAAGCTCCAGCTGGGACGCTCTTTACTGTGTGTGTGTGTGTGTGTGTGTGTGTGTGTGTGTGTGTGTGTGTGTGTGTGTGTGTGTGTGTGTGTGTGTGTGTGTGTGTGTGTGTGTGTTCGTGTGCGTGTGTGTATGCAGGGTTTTGAAGTGGTTCTTCAGAACACATCATTTGGCTGCGTCGGCAAGCGCTTCTTCAATTTAGCTTGGCAGGCGTTCAGGCTGGGGTTTGCCTCCACATAGCACCGGGTCAGCATTGATGTGTGAGGCCTGGACCTTTGAAGCTTATTTAAGGTGCCTCTGCGTTAGAGTTGCTCTTACTCTAGGCCTTCAAACAGATTGACATCACCTGGGTCATTTGTACGTCTTAAACTGTCTCTTGTCCTGGCTTCTTCCTCATTGTGAAGAGCCCTCACTTTCACAAATCCCTGAGTAACAACAAACACAGACACACACATTCACACACCTCCTCCAACCCCCTTCTCTACGACTGCTGTGTAAGTGCCTCGCTCTCATCCTCATCTCCTACCTCCACCTCCCCTCTCCTCCCTTCCCGAGGCCTCCTCGCCACAGCACCTGACTTTTAACCCTCTAATCCCTCTGATGCAGAGGGTGAGATCCGTCAGGCTCTGCCTCTAATTGGCGTAAAAACGGAGCTCTGACAAATGAAGCACTATGTGAAAAGCCTCTGCTGTGAGCAAGTCTGAAGAAATTGAGAGGTATCGTTGTTTAAAGGAAGGTGTTTACAAGACCTTTTTTTAGCCATGCTGCAGTCCCAAAAAAAAACATGACTGTTGATAATCCAGATTTAGCAATCTGTGCTAAATCTTCTCTTCCCAAACTCTTTGGTGCAGACAATGAATTGCCAGTCTTGATTTTCTCAGAAAAAATAAGCATTCTCTGAGATGAAGTTGGTAACCAGATTCTGGAATGGAGGTGTGGGTTTGGCATCGCTGTCAGTGTGGTGTGACAGAAGGCCTGAGCCTAATTGTTTAAATTGGGTTTTATACCAGCGAAACTCCTTTGCTTTAGTCATACTTTCCGTCCACAGACCAACATTGAAGTGCAAGAAATGTCCTGTGGGGCAGGAATAATCCACCCAGTGTGCATGTGTATCCGACTAAACGCTCACACATCACACACCATTGCACATTTTATCGTCATCTTGTCAACGCATATTACGCAAATAATATTTTGACAAACTGTGGCTTTGATACTACATCACGAGGGGGAAGCAGGCAGCGAGAGCACTCTCCTCATCCTCATGTGCATCATTTACCCACTCCGACTTCTTTCACTCTGGCTCTCAGCAGAAGTGTCTCAGTCTCAACAAGTGACTGCATAAACACGAGAGTCTGCCGTAGAGATAGTGAAACACAGGAGGTAAAAGCCGCGTCGCACCAACTCCACAAAGAGAAAATGACTGTGCTGGAGTAGCCACTCTCTTGCCCTTTAATTTTTACAATCTGCAGCGTAGTAGCCTAAAATTTCTCCACATTAGTGAAGGATAATTGGCCTCCTGTGGCTGTTTGCTGTGTCTGGTTGCCTAATATATGCCAGTCACCATTATTATATACTGTCGATGATACGGTCACTTCTCCTAGAGTGCAGTGACAGCCATTAAAAAAACACATGGAAAGGAAACGAGCAGTAAACTGGTATAGGGGTTAATGGCAGGGCCATTGTAGGAGTTTATACAGTATTGACTGTTTTGCCCCCAGTAAAGATTAGGGGACTTTCTATGCCTGTTTGGGAAGCAATACAAACAATGCTAATCCGACTGCAATATTTAAACACCTGAGGCAAAAGCATATAAATATTTAACTCCTGCTACTTTTTGATCACAGAGTTTCGATCTTAGGATTTTTGATTCTCTCAAATAGTCTTCGACAGGTATTACATTTAACTATATCTTGTTAAATTATTAGAAACACTTGCGTCGCTGGAAAGTTGATACTACGGTAATTTAAAAGTGAAAACAACTTCTCTATACCATTGGGACCATATTAGAGTAGACTCTTCAGATAATCAGACACTGACATAATGACAGTAAAGCTGAAAGGATATTGTCTGGAGAACACAAATTACATATCAGCGCCTAAGTGACTACAATTTGGAGCAGGTCTAAATGTGTTGATGTCACTTGATGTTAGTTTATTGGTGGAGCAGGTCACTCAGATTTCAGGAAACTGACCTAATCGCTCTTGCGTGATACTCAATGTGAAGGAAACTGATGTCTTGAGTTTTTGCGTGCAACTTTGTCCTCAGCATCTAAAACTGATTTTAGTTGTTAAACTTAGAATCTGGTTGTTGAACTTGTCCGTATCGCAGTCCAAGTACAGTTTAAACTTCAAAGTATAGGTTACCTTTCTGTAAGTGTGGCAACAATCATGAGACTTGACCACCGATAAGACGCTTACATTTACTCTGCAGGATTATTTAGTGGCTTCATTTATTTTCTAAGCTATGTGTAACGAATTGAGGACTGACAGCCAGGCTTCTCCAGCAAAGCTAGTCCTAGACCAGCTTCCTTCCTTGTTAATCACAGTCCAGAAAATGTCATCACGATGATGTGGTTTGTATTTAATGATGCTGAAAATACAACTACACACTATGATTTGACCCTCACTTCAACGCCCGTGTCCTGTTTAACCTTTCTTTAGCAGGACGTCCATCCCTGTGAGTGCAGAAGCAGCTGTCCGCTGCGGTGAGCGGGGCTCGGTGCGGTCTAGACGCTCGGCTCGGGCCCCTGCGCGCTGCGCGGCGTCCTGCGGTCCAACACCGGCCCACCTCATTACCGCCCCGGCGGCTCGCTTCTCCCGGCGCACACGGTCGCGTTTTATGAATGCGTTTCATAAAAGACCCAACTCCGCTTGCAATGACGTAAACTACTAGAGGCGCCCACATCAAGTACACATATTTAGTGTATTACATTTAAACTTTTTCCTGAGGGAAAACTATGTTTGTGTTCAGTCACACACTGAACTTTAAAAGCACGGAACTCTTTTTTTGGATGCAGTGGTAATTCACTGGCAACAATAACAAAAGCGTTTATTTTAGTGAGTTTCACGAAGGAAGTAGTCGCTATTTATTACACAAGTCAATGATGCCTTGGTTTTTTAAATGAGGTCTAAACTTTACGATGAGTTTGGGGTTTTGTTCTGGAAAAAAACAACAAAATTTGTTTATCATCGCAATCCCGTTGTTATTGTGTTCGTGCTTTTAATCCGCCCAAGCGCAGTATTTGTTAACCCCGTTCACGAGTCTTTACGCATTTCTTAATCCAGTCCTAAGCGTTCCAATCCCGAAAATGCACAAGGTGCGAGTCGGTATTATATTAAGGAAATCGGGAAACTCTTACCCTGAACTTGGAAGAAGTAAAATAGCGAGTGCAGTCTCGCTCCGGTCTTTATCCAAACGGAGCGGAGGCGATTTAACTCCAGCTCTTGGACTTTTCTTGTGCGCAACCTATAGAAAAAGTTTGTGTGAACACATTAAACTTATTAGCAAACGGTCTTCCTCAAATCCTTGGAGAGGTACACCGACCTCCGCGTCATGGAATGCGCTCTAGTGCCGACTCCCTGGACAGAAAGCGCTTTATTGCTGAGTTGAAGGGGAGGGAGGGGCGAGACGCACCGCAGCGGAGCGCAGCGCACTGCTCACAGCAGAGCTGTTAACGCGCTGCTTGGCTGAGTGCTGAGGAGCGGAATTCCAGTTTCAGTTCTAGATCTTAACTTCTACCTGCACGGCCCGTATGGAGGACAACACTGAACTACTGCTTTACTGCCCATGGAGGTTTACGATTATGTTTCATTTGGTTTCACATTATTCCCAATTACTAGTACGCGTTTTATTCAGCTCCTCACCCTTTCGGATACTTTGACAACGCTGATTGGTTAATAGTTTATCTTATAATAAAAACATTTAACATGTTCAAAAGCACATTTTTGGTATATTTTATATATTTCACAAACGATTCCCAGCATCTAGCCAGTTAATAAAAATTGAAAATAAAATTACCATACAGTACGTTTACTGGTAAAATATCCTATTAGTACTGAAAAGAGAACAGTTGGAATAAATGAATGCAACAGTTGTTTTTTTCCATGCTCGATAAATAAATGCTGCTTTTTATGAATGTTGCTGTTTCAAGTCTCCTAAGAGCATGCATTTGGAAGACTGCCAGATGCCGGCGTTTGGCAGAGCATCAGGTCTGCAGCAGGTCGTTCAGCAAAAAAAAAAAAAAAAAAAAAAGATCTTGAAAGTTCCAGAACTGCTTGTCATTAAGAGTTGAGCACAGAATTTGAGAGTCTGTTGTCATTCACAGTTGCATTTGATAAAAGAAACACTCGCAATATCTGTTTTATTGTGTTATGGAAACTTTTTGGTTATTTCAAGCAGCTGATGAATAGTACTGTACCATGGGGGTTGCTTGGTTGGTCCAGTATACTTAAGCACACGTTCGGTTTTTACTCTGATATATCTTCAAACAGGAAAAGTGATTGAATGGTTTATAAAACTAGTAACAAACAAGCTGTTGGTAGCTGGCAGCCTGTCCAAAAAAAGTAGAATAAGGTCATAGCTCACAGGAACTGTGTCACCACCAATGTGTACTTTTAGTTACATGTCACAGAATTAACCAGAACCCTGAAACCTTTTGTGTGCACTACATTATTATTTATATTGTTTTGACTTACTGCTTCTGTTCTCTCCATGTGTTGATAAGAGATTGGAATAAAAGTCATGGAAAACTGGCCAAATTTCTCTTGATGTCACCCTCCTTTGAGCTGAAGGCGTAGAGGCTCTCAGCGGGTCAAAAATATGACAAATAGTCTCCCTCCGGCCTTGAGTCTGCAGCACGTGCCTCCTGAAACCACCTTCAGAGCTCCTGCAGGCGAGGAATGTTTGCGTTCAACTCCTAGAGCCACGCGTATGTGTTTTTCTCAGTTTACTTTCTGATAGCTGTATCCATGGAGTCTGTGGCCTGTTCCTCTTCTCCTCCTCATGCTCTGTCTCCCTCTGCTCCTACCATAGGAGTTAATACATGTAACACACGCATGGGACCATCTGCAAGGCATTACAGTAAATTGCAGGAATAGAGAAATGATTTCACGCATGTCCTGCAGGGTCCAGATGTGTCCCTTCAGTCCCAGCCACCATTGAGTTTCACATCAGAGAAATTAAAAGAAAGGGTAAGAAATCTCACCCTGTTGGTCTTTATCACCGATGTATAAGACTCCCAAAACCAGTGCTCACACTCTGTCTTTTCTGGCTTCCTCATTTACTCACTTACTAACTAGACCACTGGAACTTAAACTGTGTTTTAACCAGACAGCAGGTGGGTTTGTGATCGTAATAATTCAGTTTATGTTGTTTGGACTGTGAGGAGAATCTGAGCTCATCTCCAGAGCTCAGATTCTAGGCTGGCAACTGTCTTTCATTAATCTGCAATATGCTTATTTGTATTGTTAAACTTCTTTTATAAAACCTTCAGAAAAGCCAATTTAGCTGTATCTTGATACATGTTATTTCCGCAATAAATAAATAAATGTGTCCAAAAAAAATTCTGTCCAGCTTAAAATTCAGAATTGCCAAATGAGCTATGAAGTGATGGATTTATTGGTTCGGAGTGACCAAAATACAAAATTTACTGAAACTATTCAAAAGACTCTTGAAGATAATTACAAAGAATTAAGTGATAACGCTACTTGACTTACATCAAAATAGATCATTTTGTTTCTTTTCATATAGAATGAGATGCAACTGGCAATTTGAAGCGTTTTTTGTGTCGACTCATCCACGTAAGTGATTCTAGAAACTACCTTGTAATACAGACCTTTAAATGATACAGGTGCTTGTTTTACTTGTCCATTTAGATCATATATAACACAACAAACCAGATGGTAACAAGAAATGGTCTCAGTTGAACAAAAATGAACTTTATAAATGTGAGAATTATTCCATTCTTCATGTTCAAGGCTTCATTCAGCTCTGTCAGTCATTACGACACTTCATCATGTCAGATAATGTTCTCTGAAGTGACCAGAAAGAACTGAGCTGTGCTATGTGTTACAGGACAGTTGCAGGCACTTGGTTAGTGTTGTAAATCACAGTTTAACACGCGTACTACATGTCCCGTCACCACTTTAGGCTTTTAATCTCCCTGGCTCTGTAAAAGGTGGCGAGGCAGCATGCAGATCACTCCATAACACTGCCCAGGGGAACCAGTAAAACACTGGTTTGCTCTTGAGTCAACGCCAATCTGCTAATGGTTTAAAGCTTAAGGCGTTAAGCCACATGGCAAAATGCTTTCTTGTGAGGTGAGAGTGATTTCTTCTTACTACCGATTTTTTTTTCCAGAAATACATTTACTTTGCGGTAATACTTAAACCATTTACCTTCTTTTAGATTTTATTATTCGCCCAAGTGTTTCATCAACCAGCAGATGTTCTTCTTCTCCACCCTAGTTAGGACCTGATCCCTTCTCATTTTTGGCTGCTCTCACATTTTCTTCATCATTTCTGACTGCATGAGTCATTTTTCTCCTCCATTATGAGTTGTGGTCTCTTTATATTTTGTGGCTCAGCTTTATGTCAAGGCATTGCTGCTTAACATTTATAAATCCCAAGTGCATCACTGCAGATCTCATGTGCAGAACATTTTTTTTTTAATTTACATGTAGTCCTTAACATACGAACACTTGACTTATGAACATTCAGACATACAAACAAATGCTTCCGCCATATTTGACTATTGTCCTGTAGTTCCCCTTTCTACCACAATCCCTGCTGAGCAGCACCACTGCATTCACACAGCTCCAACACTTGTCCCCCCCTCTTATTCTTCTATGTTGTCTCTCAGCGTCTCAGCACATCAGGCTTCGTACCTTGAATACTGTTTATCATAGATGATAAAGCAAAGGATAGTGATGATAGTGACAGTGGTGACCACCTCTCTGATGGCAACTCTGCCTCTCACCAACACTAATTCCCCCCTCATCCTCATCCTCCTTCGTACTAAAGGTAAGCTACATGCTACAGTATAGTAAATTGTCAACATCAGCAGCTGACTCTGGACGTTGCTGTTGGTTGTGCTTAAAATTTGATTGAGAGTTCCTTCTCCTCAAGGATTGAATTATAAGGAGGAAAAACTTAACGTAAACTAATCTCATTTCAAAGCAATTGTGTGAATTATGAGTGATGTTAATAGATAATGGAACTACAGTATATGCACATATTATAATATTATTTTTTTTTAGTCTTATGTGATATTTAATGGTTTTCTAATGATTTTAAGAGTCCAATATTTGTGACTGAGAGATGTTAAGTCGGGCAAAATGTTTTTTTCTTTTGAAAATTGACGTGTAATCTAGAACAAAACTTGAAAAGACATGTACTGTACCTCTATTTTATTATCTGTTGGTTTTATGTCCTGTAATTGTTTCTGGTAAGTCTTAGGGAATAGTATTTTTGTATTAGCAATAGTAATAGCATTAAAGTTACCTCAAATGGCGATTATAGATTGATATTTAATAAAAACAACTTATGAACAGTTTAACATAAGAGCAATGTCTTGGAACCAATTGTGTTTGTATATTGAGGACTACCTGTATATTAATTTGAGCCATACTTAAAATTTTATCCACCATAAAACAAGACCAATTATCATTTTCACTTCACACAGCAGTACAAACACTTTTCTTTATCATTCCAAAGCAATTGAATTGTTTCCTTCTCCAGTCCAGGAAGCAGAAGAGACGAGAGACTGAACTGTCTTTATCTTGTCACATTTGAAAAGTTAATGCACTTTTCTAATCCGCTGCAGTTATGTGATTGTTCGAGGTGATTGTGGTTCATCAATTTCTGCAGGTGCAAAGTCTCCACTGGCATGTCATTACCAGAACAAGAGGTGAACAAAAAAATAATAAAAACAAGAGAACAGTTGAAAACACTGAGAACACAAGGTACTCATTTTTTTCATGTACTAATTTGGTTAAAGTCTGTTTAACCAAATTTTATTTGGTTAAAGAAACCAAATAAAATTTTAACCAAATAAAGTTTCTTCTTTTGATGAAAGAAACTTTTACCAAATTTTATTTGGCTAGTTTCTTCTGCCAAATTTTATTTGGTTAAAGTTCCTTTAACCAAATTATTTCAAAAACCCCTTTTCTTTGTTCTCTCAGTATTCATTCATTCCTTCATTCATTCATTCATCTTGAATACGAGTGGTCGCAATTGTCTTCGGCCGTGTATCCAAAGTGCAGGTTGTGGGTCTCTGTCTTCAGTTGTTGTTTGTGTTTCATGTACGTCATGATTGATTCAGTAATTTAACTTTCACTTAGTCATGTTTTGGCGTTACTGAGACACAAACTGCACCTCCTCAGCTAATTGTCTTTTTCTACTTTTGGCATTTTCTTGCCACAAATGCACAAATTAAAAATGCTAAGAAACAGGTGATTTATGGTATCATTACTGTCGGTTACCGTCTGCTTAAACAAATATTTTTAAAAGTAAAAGTGAAGGTGTTTTTTGATTTGTTTAATCACCCTGGTAACATCATTTCAATTGTCTGAGAAAAAGATAAAATTTCCACTTGCTATTTATTTTGAGCTGGATTACTGTATTTTGGATGTATTACTCTTAAATTCTCCAAGGGTTTGTGTTGGTAAAAATTATTCTGTGAACTCAATTTTATGCTAGTCTAGCAGACCACCATGAAGATACAGCTGTATTTATACCACACAATCATACCCTCTGTGTCCTTCGCCGTGGATTTGTTCAGAAAGACAAGCGTGTCTTGGTTTCAGTGTATGTGTTTTCTTGTTTACAGCATTTCTGTGGTGGTGGCTTCTTTACTCCTTGAAAAATAGTAGCAGACAACAGACACAGAAGCAAACCCTGCAGCAGTGATATGAAGCCAGGAAGAGAGACAGATCAAGCGTTGGAGAATACTTCACCACAAAATGACATTTCACTTACTCGATTACTCGCCACATTGCCAGTAAAACAACAAACATGATGTCTTCTGAGCAACTGATGTCGGTGGGCTAATTTTTGTTCCAGCTCCAAAAAATAAAACAGAAGTGTCCATCAGATCTCTAAAAGTTAACTAGGTAGCACATTTAAAGGATGAGTCCAGACACTTTAATGTAAAATATGTTAATTTTTCCCTGTGACAAAATCTGCGGTCGACTTGAGGAAAACAATTACTGCTGTGGGATGCTGAATTGGACTGAACTGAGTGGAACAATTATGATACTTGACTGTTTCTTGGACCGCTAAACATTATCCAGAGTTGGAAAGAAAAGACTTTGGTGTGTGATTATGTAATTTATTTCTCAGTGGGCTGTTGTTTTAACATCACTCAAACGGAGTAGGAGTTAGTCATATTTTGCAATAATCAGCACAATTAGTTAGCACAAACACAGGAGGATGAGGGAGTTGTTTAAGTGATCATATGTTCCTTTGGAAAGCCTGGGAATGATCATCACAATTTTGTTTTTTTTTTTCCTGGTGGATTCTCATTCTGAGTCCCATCTAATTATCTTCTCAGCCACTGTCTTTCAGCGGCTGAGGTTAGCGTGTGCTCCTTATTCTCTCGTTTAGTATATCTGAATATGTTTTTGCGTCTGTGTTGATGTGTGTTTTGTGTAGATGCACATCACCCCCCGTTGGCCAACAGACTACAAATTTTCCCGTCATACATAAACTCACTCGACGGCGGTATGTGTGAGTTGTCGTGAGACACAACTGGGCCCTCTTCTTGAGGCTGTCTTTCCTTGAGAATGTCTGGGGGAACGAATATTATTTAAGATTAAACCTGTGCATGGAATCCTGGAACATATCCCGTTAATAAAACGGGCATCTGTGGGAACCTGGATGAGACAGAAATATGACCGACATTGAGACAAATGAATGCACTCAAGTTGTCTCTGTTTGTGTGAGAACAAGTGGGACGGGCTGTGAGATAATCGGTCTTATAAATCTGTCTGCTGTAGAGGAAGCATCGTTATTACAACAGCATAAAAACCACGTCCACATTTTATGCTCTTGTTTACCTTCTTTAGTTGGTCTCTGGTAAATTGGTGCAGCTCATGGGGGAGGATGTGTCCCAAATCAACTGTTCAGTTTCAGTTTTGGAGGTGAAGAGGGCTTCAGTCTCAATGCCATTTTGCCCTCTCTCACCATCCATTAGTTAGAATTCGACATGCTGTGGTTATGAACCTCACTTTGGGAAGCACAGACAGGATGTCATTTTTAGAAATATTTCTACTGCTTGTTTGTCTTGTTGTTTATTGTCTTGTTTTTGTACTTTTTGTTATTTTATTATCGTGAAGATTGCAGCTTTTCCTGGGGACCTTGTCATGGCATTAAGGCCTCATTTGAACAATCTGATGTGAGCTAGTTATACCAATGAACAACAAGAGAAGACCTCAAGAATCTCTGCACTGAGCCTTTAATGATTGTTGGGGTTTATTTTACTCACAAGAAGCAAACGGAGACCAAGAGGGGTCGAGTGATAGTTCACTTTGAGGTTCACTAGTCTGATGACTGCACAAGATGGCACTTCTCATTAAGGAGACAGACCGAGACAGACAGCACAGCTGGCCAGCGCACGCTCAAAGCTGAGTAAACCATTACTGCACATTTTATTGTTAAGAGAATGAAGAATCCATCATACATAATAATAATGGGTTTTCCAACTTTATCAAGTCTGATTGAGAACATATTTCCCTTAGCAGCTCTGTGATTTGTATTTCCACAGCCCTCATAGTCCTTTAAAGCGCGTGTGGCTGCTGTGTCAGCTGTGGTGTCGAGTATTTGTGAATAGAGCAGTTATGGCTGCTTTATCACTGTCTCTCGAGGTAAAACTGAGGACTTTCTGCTATCGCCGTGACTGATAAGAGTGATAGAGGGTGAAAGAGTGCAGAGAGGAGATGATCTGTCCAGGGGTGGAAGAGGTTAGGTTGAAGGGAGGGGGGTGCGTGGGTGACCTCCCCCTCTTCATTTCTTCAGTGGTTTACCAAAAGTGGTATTTTCCCATGAACTTTATTAAACTTTTTTGTATCTTTCAATCTCTCTCTCTACCTCATCTTTAACATTTTATGTTAATATTAATTTGTCCTCCTCCACATGAAGATGTATTTGCATACTTGCTTTGATTTCACTGTGATGTTATTGATTTTGCAGAATGACGCATTATAATAGCTTATTTTTTACACATTCAGTTGTGTCTCTATCTTAATCATCGTCTTACACATGATGACTTTTATGATGTTACAACTACTTTCAAACATTGGGGCACTCAGTTTGCTGAAATTGACTTTTTTCAGGAGGCATCCTTTGATTTTAGCAGTTAAATTTGGATAATGAATGTTTGCACATTCATAGTCTTGTGATTTTTAATTTTAGATATCAAGCTGATTCATATGAGTCTTAATCCACATTTAAAGCAGAATATGACTAAATGGATTAAAGCAGATATGAGAAAAAGCTGTGGAGACCAGTCAGCGTTATGCACCAAGTTTTCATCTGGTAACCATCTGATCGTCACAGACGGGCTGGAGTGATACTTCTGCAAGCTGTCATGCTGTAAACGTCTCAGTGGATATTTGCAGGACGGCTGCTGCCGTCGGCCACAGAGGCTGGCACACGGCTCCCGAATGTCAAGCACTCAGCTCAGATTTAAATCATCTACCAGAGGAGCTGAATGCAAATCCCTGAATGTCATCATTCATTCAGTCATTGAGACCAACTATCTCTTGGCGCCTCCTTCTCCTCTCCTTTCATTTCCTCTATTCCTATCCCCCACCTCCCATCTCACTGGACTCTGCAAGACTTGCTATATTTTCATTTATTTGGGGCACACCGCCCACCATGGTATAACCGCTGCCTGCTGCATATTAAATTTTCATTTTTGGAGCTACCCCAACCCACCCATTCTGTATCTCATCCCTCGCTTTTCCTGATAGTCACACAAACTCAGCATGGGGTGGGGGGGACGGAGGATGGGGTCACTGCTGTGACCTGTCCTGTTTAATGTTGGCCTACTTGTGACAGTATTTTAAGAGCACCTGGCTGTCACGGTGCCTGTAAGTACCAGTCAACCAACCAGTCTGTTTTAGATAATCCACCTCTTGAACAACTCCGTCAGATTTACTGTAGTGAAAACAGAATTGCTTGTTAAAAAAAACTCAACCCTGCAGACAAAGGAGCGATTTAAGACGTTCATCACTAAACATCAAAGTAAGGTTTGAGAGTTGAGTTGAATTTAAATGTTGGAATAAAAGAGTAAACTGTGATTTAGTAAACAGATAAACAGCTAAACTATCCCTCTGGTATGCCAAGTATTGAATAACATCAACATACCAGTGTCTTTGTGCAAGTCCAGCTCAGTAACACTATGATCACTATGACTGCTCTACATACCCTAACAGCGAGATGGTAAAAACTATGTGACACAGGTCACATCAGGTAAACCCAGCACTGACAGGTGGGTAATTTGCATATTTTAAGTTTGGTATTTCAGGTTTTGTCTTTGGCTACAATTCTGAACTCTGCCAGTCTCTTCCTTAGTATCATGGAGAATTGTGGTCATATCTTGCTGCAAATGTTGCTTTGCTGGTCCTGCACAGAGATTCAGAATTTCTTCTTTTTTTTTTTTTGACTGTGACATGTTTTTTTAGTAAGGATATAATACCTTTGTCTAAAGCTGAATTGAAGTTTGCCAGACAGTCATTGTGTAATTTGGCTCTGAAATGACCTGCCCTACTTAAATAAACAAGGTCAAATAAAAACAAACCCTCATGCACACATAGAACAAGCCTTCCTTTGGCTTTGGCACATGGCACTGATAGCTAGAAAAGATGGATATGCTGGCCTTGACATCAAGGAGAGGTCAAATTGAAGTTGATTAAATAAAGAAAAAGAATAAAGGCGATTATTGTCCAACTATTGTTTTAAGTCATTTTAAATGCTAAATGCAATTGTCATTTTGATCTTTTTTTCCTCCCTGTTTTTGAGGTTAAAGCCCATCTGAGCGTAACATGAACAACATTTGGTTTCATCGTTTAAAGGAGCATATCTCTGCTGTTGAGCAAACAGCTCAAAGATGCCTTATCAATGAGCAGTGGAAGTTGCCAAGGTTAAGATGGGACCTTGTAAATTCATGCACATTGTTGATCTGGTGGCTCCTAACCCGTTTGTTCATCTTTGTAATCATCCCATTTCTTTTTGACCACAACTTCACTGTTTACTCTCTCAGATTCAAATGTATTGTCGTGTGTCTGGAATATTAAGCTTTGTGCAGCATATGCCCCTCATTCGGGTAGACCTCCTGTATACAGGTGTTGGCGACCAAAGAAGAGGCAGTAATGGGAGTCGATCTAATCGTGTCGGGGTCAGCTCATCATGACTATCGAGCTAAAGCACCGGCATCCTCTGTAACCAACTCTTATTTTCTCTGTTATGTTCAATAACTCTCCCATTTGTAACATGATACAGCTCAAAGCTTTTTTGTGATAACACACACACACTCATACACACACGCACGTGCACAAGGACACACATATCTCTCGTGATTTATTGCTCAAATGTGATCTTATCTCTTACAACTCTCAATCTCGTTCAGGCTCTTTCCTTTATTCTCTTTCGCTCAGTCTCTGCTCTAGTAAATCTTCTGTGTTTAGTGAGGTTTTTATTGGTTTTCACTGTACATATCCTGGATTCGCTCATTAAAACAGATGATTTAGAGTGGCTGTGTTGAACCCACCAACAATAAAATACAGACTTGCGTGTGCAGTTGGTCCACCCACGACAAACGGAGAAGCCAAGTTCTGATACTTCTCAGGCAGAAAGTAAGATGCTGCACATCTTTACTTCTGCCAAACAGAGTTGGAGGAGTTAATGTGATTAAAATTCTGTGTGTGTTTGTAAGCGGAGTAACTCAAAAAGGATAAAGGTGATGATGTTTCGAGGATAATACAGATGAAAGTATGGATGCAGAAAGGGTTTTTCGTCTTGGTGTGACAATGACATTTCACACATATTCCCTCATTGAAAGAACTTGGCTGTTTGAGTGCACTCTTGTTTATAGTGTGTTTAGATTTTTAAAAATCTTTTTATTACACTTTAATCAGATGACTTTTTTAACAGTGAATGCCGTACCAAACCCTGTTCTGCGATTGCTCCTAAGATTTGTCGCTAGCAAAACAACCCCTTTTTTTTATGTTTCCAAATATACCAGATGAAAGATATTCATCTGGCAAGAGTGGAATTTCTGCCCTTGTCAAAAGAGAGATCAACAAAAGCGATCAGGGTGATAATGAGGCATCTTTGATGGACCAGAACGAGCAAGTTCTGACACATAGTCACACCTGGCAAGGTATGTGTGTCGCTGATGGATGAGTCCGATTGGCTTGTTTTAGAGACTCGTGACTTAGTAGACAGGAGTACTGATTGACTCAGTTAAGTAACTCTGATAAAGCACAACTTTAAGACACCATGGAGTCTAAACATGTGAGTGGCAATCAATGAAAGGCACTCTGTTGAACGCCTTGAGATTGTTTTTGTAGCTCTAGTCAAGCAGGAATGGAAAAAAGGAGGTCTGAAGAAGTTTTTGCAGAGTTTATAGCTCACTCTTTGTTTTCTTCGCTCCCCCTCTCGAATCGACCCTCTCACTCGTTTGCACACATTCTGCTCAGAGCTGAAGGAAAAATAATATTAAACAGTAATGCTTTCTGTCCATAAATTACTGGGTTTTATGTTTCTAGTATTTCCAATAATCCTGTCTTGGCTGTCCATGCAGGACAGACAGACACACACACACACATGCACACACACTCGCACACAGAAACATTAGGACAAGAATGGACTGATATTGGTTTGGATCCTACAATGTCAGCTTTGGTAGAGGATCAAGCAAGGCCATCATTTGAGGGAGCTTTGGTTGAAGGTCAGTATTTGCCAAAAGTACTCATCAAGAAGCATCTGGATCATGTGATATCAGCCAAACCATTGGCCTTGTTGGTCTTTAGCAGCTGATTGGCCATTGGAGAGGTACCAAGGTACCACAGTCTGTTTAGTTGGACAAGATTTTAACAGGGCCATAATTCTCTCATCAGGATCATTTTGGTGGGTTGTGTTTTCGCAGCACGCTTTATTGAGGGGCCTCAGTCTGTGCATGGCAGATCTGGAACAATGAGGAATGGTGGCGTTTCCACAGAAGGAAAAATCGGTACCTAAGATTAAAATAATTTCTAATTTGTTCCATTTTACAAATCAATGCACAATGTGAAGTGACTGATTCAACAGAGCCAAGTAAAAGCAGAACATGATATCCACAGATGATTCAGAGCCTGACATACTGTATCTATTTGGTGGTTTATTCCCTAGAAGCTGAAGCTGACTTCGTTTAGATGATCCAGAATATGTGCAAGACTAATATCTATTGACATACAGCAGTCTTCTTTGAATAGCTTTATTTATTTATTCTTTATGAGAATTATTATCTGAATCTGCCACCTTGTCCTGGCGTTGTTTAGTTGAAAGAAAAAGACTCAAATTCTTGGGGCGGAAAGGAGACAGTCTCATGCTGAAACCTTGAGAGACAGAAGTTTATTAATGAAAGGGAAAACTGAATGGAAAAGTCACACAACACTCACCTCCATTTTCACTCAATGTGAAAGTCACACAAAGATTTTTTTTCTGACGTCTTCTGTACTGTCAATCTCAATAAACCTCCAGACTCTCTTTTGCTGTCTTTGATTTTAACTTTTTCCTGATTTTATTTCATCATTGGAAGAGATTCTGCTTATTGAAGCACATCTACAAAATACTAATATTTCAGAATAATCCATCAACTGCTGGCCAGAAGAGAAAAATATTCACAGATTTGTTTTCTCAGTTCCTCTGAAACATGTGTTCTTCTGTCTGCGTTTTGCATTTTAACTGCAACCATGACGGGAACCGCACTTTCCTCCGGTGACCTGATAGCAGAGTGTCGTTACGGTCATGACCTCTGACCTCTTCTTCTTGTGTCCTCTGTACCAACGCTTCCTCTCTCTTCCGTTGTCTGAGGCATCCGGGGATGACAGTCAGTTCCCAGGCCCCTGCCGACAGGTCATTTAATGGTCATCGAGTCCGGGCCCTTGATGCCGAACCCCAGGGTTAATGTGGAACGTACCTCTTCCTGGAGTCAGCCGTCACCAAGCAATAACCAGCCCTGTTGCATACATTAAGATGCAAACACAAACAGAAATTTGCTTCGGGTTTGGGGGTACCCATTCTATGTATCTATATTCATGTCAACAGCAAGGCTGTCTTCCTTCTATAGTGTGCTTTTAAAAGATTTATGTTCCTCAGTGATATTTTCACACCCTTGCTGAGACGTGACCACCCACGTCTCACTGCGACCATCCTCCACCCTCACCTGCCCTCCCCTCCAGACCAACCAGTCCACAGAGCAACGCTGGACATCAAGACTCTTTTTGAACCAGGATCTGACTGGTCAACAGGTTTAGTTTACCACATGTTTACAGGTCTCGACTGGGTTGTGTAGCTGTGAGAGCGTCATTCTGAAAACAGATTTGTCTGAATAATCTATGGAATCAGCTGTGAGGACAGTTGAAGTGCTGGTTTTCTCTTCATGTGCCTCATCCTGTAAAAATAAAGACGATTTGGGTCTTTCATGTAAACATTATATACAGCGGTCGTGTTGTGTCTTTTTTTTAATGGAATCTTGTCACATATATAAATATTGAATTTTTTTTTGCAAATGTTTTATATGCGGCTGTTCCCATGGGGCCTACCTTCTTCTATGCTTTGTGTTAGCCTGAAGATTGAGCTGTTCTGATGTCAAGCAGGAATGGTAATGAGGCGTCTTTGTGTTTCCATTGGACACAAAGGGATTTATGGCTGAAGTGGTTGCATTTTTTTTTTTTTTTTTTTTTTTTTTTCATTTGGTAACTTTGCATGTGGTCGTATGTGAAGTTGGGGGTGTCAGAGGGGTCACTGCAGACCTGTTGACACTGGATTTGGCGAGTTTAATTAAATCCTGAGCGTGTGTGTGTTTGTGTGTGTGTGTGTGTGTGTGTGTGTCTCCTGTTCGGGGCCAGCAGACGTTGCCTGATGAAGCAGGGGGAGCAGCAAGCTTAGTAGGCTTTCTTAGATCCTTGTCACTGGTACTCAGACACGGCCACAGCTGGGCTCTCCAACAACAATCCCGGCTTTTCTTCCCTCCTCAGGAACATAGCACATCAAATCTAATTCCCATCTAATGAACTGGACACTAAAAGCAGCTGAGCAGGCAGACCTGGTACATTGATTAAACACACACACACACACACTGGTTACAAAGTTGTGATTGAAATACAGTGGAGAAAGTATGTTGCTCAATAGCTTGACTTAAACACCTGCAGAGGATCTTTGAACTTATGTTGACTTAGAGGCAGCATTAAAGACCACCCCAAGCAGAGCTTGGCCTTTAAGATGGCATAAGAGCCTACAGTAACCACAGTGTGTGTCTTTTGTGTGTTATCATTGCTTTCAAGCCACCAGGCTAAGGATTAGCTTTTAATGAATGATGTTTAATAACACATATAGCTGTCTTCACAGTAATCCTCAAAGACTCTTTCAACCATCTGGGTAGGAAAATATTCCGTCCAGTTTATGCAAAAGGTATTTTAAAGTGTTATCAAAACGTGTCCTTGTTGGAATGAACATGTCAGATTACTTGGGTAATTTTACTTCTCAATACTTTTCATCATTCATTTATATTTCTGTGGCAAAAGTGTTTTTATTTAATTCTCGTGCAATACAAACTACAGAGTTCACTTTAGGCTCCTCCAATTAGTAAATACAGTTGAGAATGAATCAGGAATCTCTGTACTGAGAATGAAATTCATTTTCCAGACAATGAGGAAATGTTTAACAGACCTCTGACTTGCCGTGCTACTCAGAATGAGAATACATGAGTGGTATAAACTCCACCAAGATGCTTTTGTTTTGGCTTCAGCAGATGTGAATGTGAGAGAGGAACACGATCACGTCCGGTGCCAGAGAAGCAGTTCAGAAATGTTGGTCCTCTCATGTTAGTCAAATGAATTGGATGATGAGGAGTCAATCGGTTGTGAGCCAAAACTGTATTTAAAAAAAAAAATTACAATCAAAGTTGCAAATGTGATCCCTCTGATGGCAAGATTGCAAAGGTTTTATCTATTTTTGACTTTGTGAGTTTACAAAGGTGACAAAGCTCATCAGCTCTGATGTTTTGTTTTGCTCGCTTTTGGTTTCCTTTGGTCTTTTTTAGGTGGATATTTATGCTTTAAAGTTTAAAGGGAAAAGCCCTGCCAAACCATTTGTTTGCTATTTAGAGAATCTTTTCTACAATCTTATGAAATATTCACCCGCATACTGTATGTCAGATGGAAAGCGTTTATAGTCTTTTATTTCATTGCATGATGCCAGAAAACCAAGCTAGGATTTACCATCCCGGCGTTTTTCTGTTATGAATCCCATTTAATCACCACTGGATTATTCCGCACCACTCCTTCCATTGTGGGGATGATGTGAACACCCATGGGCCTGCTGCGTATGTGTGCATAAAACCATTAGCCGTGCCTAACTCGTTCACATAAGAGAAATAACCCTAAGCCAGAAAGAGTGTGTTCTGTCAATACAGATGGAGAGTGGGTCGGGTTATCATAGGAGCACACGGATAATCTGCTGTCATATGAACCGTCATCATCAGACAGTGATTAGTGAAATATCTCATGCGCTCAAAAGGTCACACATTTCAATGGGAGATACAGCTGATTAGTTACCACATATTTTTACAGATTAATTTTATACTACAATTTATGAACATACCAAATTATGAATCTACACTTTTGTCAGAGATATGAAAGGGAGCCTTCAAAGTTCTTGGAAATTAATGGATGCTTCCAGTTGATTTTACTGTTAGTTTCTTGAGCGAGAAGAATAAAACATCTCAACTAGATAGACTCCCATGAAGCTTTGTGCCGTCATTCCTGTTCTGCAGAGGATTTATCATTAGGATCTAAGTGAAAACTTTTTCTATCTGCTGCATCAGGCAGATTTTCACTGACAAAATAGTTCAACTTTTTTGTATTTGTTCAAAATATTGACAGTTGTCTGATGAAGTATCGGATTGTATTCAGCATAATTTCCTCCAAGATTAAAAAAGTATCTATCTGTCTATCTATCTATCTATCTGTCTATCTAATTTGGCAAATATAATGTTAACACACTAAATTAAAATGGTACTCCAGATAAACCTCACACCTGCTGGACACAAGCATGTTACCACTATGAGCATGATGGTGCGTTGACAGCAGTGTTTATCTCAGTACAGTGAGTCTACGGGGACAGTCTGACAAATGGATTCCAAAACAAAATAAAATAATCACTGCAAGATTTACACGTATACCTGTCAACACATTTGAATTCCTAGAGAAACAGTGGTGTCACTGCTTTGAAGCAGGATGTAATAAGATATCAGGGATATGCAATGTGGTCTTTGATCCCAACCCAAAATGCACTGAGTTTGGTGTCGATGTGAACACAGGAAATCTAACTGGATGTTTATTGGAAAGCCGGGGCTGAACTACATGTCCTCTTAACACAAATCAGTGGCTCAAAGCTCCCAACTGCATGTCCACTGGATATGTTGCAATGTGCCTCTTAGTTAAAGCTGCTCCAGTTTCAGTCTAGAAGTCTTGCTTTCCAGAGGAACGGCAGAGGCCTCCTGGGAGAGACGGACGGGCTGCAGACCAGCAGTCTGTGGAGGCCATGAGGCCTGATTAACCGAACCGTTCTAGTTCACAGGTCAGCAGACCCTTCGCCCTCAGAGATACCGCCTCTGCTCTCACTCACTCCCACCGATGGGGATGATATCACCGAGGGGACTGATAAAGGAAGAAAAGGAAGGAGTGAATGATTAAAAGGAAAAGGGTAAAATGAAAATAGAACGAAGAGTGAGACCTGTGGTGAGACCACAGCTTGATTCAAACTTTGACTATGACTCAAATTTGACCATGATGACTGGTTTCCAAAGCTGTGGAGAGTCTCCACTGCTGGGATTTTTATCTCTCACCTTCAGTCGAACGTTCAGTCAGAATGGTTGGGATTTGAGGTTCATTTTTTCCACTGGAATCTTGTCAAATCTGAGCGGTAATTTGATCCGTAGTTAAAAAATCACATAATGGCCTCAGAAAGCTTTGCAGCATGTACGACATGTGGCATCCTCTGTAATTAGATCAATTTACACGGAAAATACCTAAAGAGGAGCGGCCACAGGACTGGCTACAGAAGAGGGGTGTGTTGTAGAAAATAACATACAATAGTTGTCATATATAGACCGGATAGAAATAGTCATGCACAACCGTGAAATGCAGACTGTGGTCTGTGAAGGTTGTTGTTATGGATCTTTATGAAGCTTTTTTTGATCCTGTGTGAGCCTGAATGAAACAGAGGTACACGGCCTTCTGCTTCAGCCTCTCTGTTGGCACCTCATACCTGTTTGGTTGGAGCCCGAGATGTTTCCTCCTGCCTGCTTTCAGCTGGAAGTTCAGCTGAGCTGAAGATCATGATCTCATCCCACAGAGAAGGGTTCCTTTGACTGATACCCATCTGGTCATAGCTGCCATAGCTCAAGCTCATAACCTCATACCTGTGCAGGCTGATTTCATTAGCTCCACCTTTCCTCTGTGTATAATACAATAGCGTGTGTGTGTGTGTGTGTGTGTGTGTGTGTGTGTGTGTGTGTGTGTGTGTGTGTGTGTGTGTGTGTGTGATGCTATCGCAACATCTGGCTGTGTCTTTATGAGTTCACACAAGTGAGTTTGTCTTGGTATGTGCGTTTTTCATAAGAGGACATATTTTGTTTTTCTTGCCGGCACTTGCACAGCTTTTTAACCCTTTCATGCAAGAAGGTCACTACAATGCACAGCTATTGAAAAGCTGTTTTCTTGTAAATGCATGAGATACATACTTGCGTATCATCCACTGGAGTGACACTGGCAAGACGTTGCAAGTCAAGAAAAGAAAAAAAAAAAAAGGTCAAAAAAATGGTTGACAGACGGCTGGAACCACTAAGTTACCTGTAGTTTTATTTTTAAACGGTCATTACAAAGAGACCCTTGCAGGTACAAAATATATATATATGGTGACATCAAGTAACATCTAAGGAGTCTTGTAATTGATTATTACTATTACAGTTACTATCGATTTTATATTGGAAAGACATCATGATAAATCACATGTTCACTGAGTTGTACATCATGCATCAGGCTGTATTTCAATTATAATTCATGGGTTACTATTATTCTATTACTGCTGCAGTTCCTCAAAATTCTTTATCTGTAGGGACTTTTTTGTTCTGGAAATCAATTTGTTTATGTTTTCAATTTGTATTATGAGGGTATCGTAATTCATACCTGAAATGGTTGATTTTTTTTCTGCTTCTGACAGTATTTCCGGGACGATTGTGTCGCTCCATCACATGTCTGCTGCACTCTGCATTTGTCTATCATCCCTGGATCCATTCATCTTGATCCCTGTGACTCAGTCCACACATTTACATTTCATTATCAAATGACAACACATTCTCATAATCATAATCGACCTGGACCTTCCTAATATCCACGAACACGCAAACGCACATTAGATTATCTTAATAAACCCGTTATATCTGCTTGTGCTGAAGGCTGCTGTCATGGCAGAAGATCATTTTATGAGGTGTATTTGGGTCTGTGTGAGAGAGCGATGGCAGATAAGCCTGGTGTGGGGGGGGGGGACTGCATCCGGGTGAGTGACTCTGCTGGAAGAGCCAGAAAAATGTGTAATAAGAGTGACTCTTCAATCTACTGTTCCCATTTGTTCATATTTAACATTCTCTCAAAAAAAAAACATAGTACAGTGGTACCTCTACTTACAAAAATAATTGGTTCCGGAAGAAATTACGTAAGTAGAAAATTTCGTAAGTAGACGCGTTTTCCATGCAAATGCCCTAATCCGTTCCAAACCCCCCAAAAATTCAGACATAAATGTTTTATAAAGCATATAAATGCATCAAAACATGTGACAAATACATGTTACAATTAGATTATTACACAATAAATGACAGTTGTGCATAACGTAAAAAACAAAGAATAAAGAATAATAATGATGGTCATTTACCTTTTAACTGCTGTCCTCATCGTTTTTTGCCCTCTTTGGTTCATGCGCTCTTGCCTCACCATGCCGAACAACAGAGTGAATTCCAGTCCTCCTTTTGAACTTCTCCAACCACCCATGCAATGCCTTAAACTCCTTAAACTTCCTTTTGTTTTAATAACGTGGCAATTGTAGATATATTACGGACAGATCAACCAAACGCATCCCTTTTTCATGCTCTTCTATTATCTCTTGCTTTGTTTGTATGGACAAAAAAACTCTTTTCTTCGCCTTTTCTTTTCCTCTTTTCTCCATCACTTTCTTGGGGTCCATAGCGAATACTCAAAAAGTTAATACAGTATATTTGCGCAAAACTATCTGAACACCTCACTGATTGAGAGCCAAATGACGAGGACCCTGCATGAACACCGATCTAGCTCCACACAGAGGTCCCTCATAGCCAATGGGATGCCAGGAACATACTAGGAAATAGCCAATGGCAGACCAGCTATGAGAACGTTGCGTTCAGGAACCTGTGGGAGCTGCGAGTATCAGCCGATACTGTATTTTTACCTTTCGTAAGTCGAAATTTCTTTCGTAACTAGAGGTAATATTTTCCTGCTGAGAATTTTCGTAAGTAAAGACATTCGTAAGTAGACGTACCACTGTATATTAATGTATTCTAAATTACTGCATTTTTACCCTGTAAATTACCTCACCTTTACCATCTGGATTACTGCGTTGGACCGAGTCTGGTGCTGCTC
Organism: Antennarius maculatus; assembly: GCA_013358685.1. Taxonomy (NCBI): domain Eukaryota; kingdom Metazoa; phylum Chordata; class Actinopteri; order Lophiiformes; family Antennariidae; genus Antennarius; species Antennarius maculatus. The sequence continues at coordinate 12,533,143 of CM023620.1, read as the reverse complement.
ATGTGTTTACAGCGTCTCATCTGTGAATATGTGCCTGTAAAAGTTTACTGTCAGGATCGACCAATGTGATGAACTGTGCTACGGTCTCTCCCACAATTAACCCTGCAAGACTCTAACTGCGCACCCCCATAAATGCATGTGCACATACATCACTCAGCAACGTTAATAGCTGGTGTATGCATGTGTGATTGTGCGTAAATATGCACACACATGCCCGCATGTGTGGGAAAATGGGCTGGTGGTGAGGTGGAGCATGAAATCAATAGTAAACAGAGGCCATTATGAGTGATAAAGCTGGACTGCTATTAAGTGACTGTTTTACTGTGAGAAAACCAGAGATAAGGCCACAGAGAAAGTAACAGCGGTGTGGAGAAGTAAATGGGATTAGAGGCACAATGTAACTGGGGGGCATAAGGAGGTGGTGCTGTTGAGGAGCAGAGGGAGGAGGCTGGCGCAGTGAGTGCTTTGGAAATGGAGGTGTTTAGGGGGTCCCTTGTGGACTGACTGATACGTGGGAACACACAGGCGTCATGGGTAGGGAGGGAAGGAAGTGGACAGAGAGGAGGAAGTAAAGACTGATGGTGAGGATTAAAAAAAAAAAGGTGAAACCACATTCAACACCGAAATTATCAAGTCCTTAATGAACTGGATCTTTTTGTTTGTTCTCCAATGGGACAGCTGATCATTATGGAAAACAGAACATAATAATTTGATCATTTCTTTGACTCTGTACCTGCTGTTTTACCGCCAACTCAGCAGCGCTCTCATGAGATTTAGTTTGTGAACTATATTTCAGTCGCACTATCCAGCTGTAACCATTTATCCTTCTGCCTTAAGTAATTATTAATGTCTCAATGTACATCATAGTCCGTATTGATATATGTATTTTATAGTATTTAGTACTTTAACACAAATTGAAGAATTTATTAGTCTTGACTGTAATGTCTGTTCTTGCACCAGTATTTCTGTGAATTGGAACAATCAGCAAAACAAAAATAAGAAAAAAAGTCTTTATACCAACAGATGCAAATAATTATTTCAGCTGACAGCGTCATCTTACCAAGCTAAAACTGTTTCGTCTTCACAGTCTTGACAGGCTTGACAGGCATTTAGTTTTCTCTCCATTTGCAGCTTGCGTCAAAAAACTGCCAGGAGAAAAAAAAAAAAAAAAAAAACTATCAAAAATGAAAAATAACACCAAAATTCATTCAGGAAAAAAACAAATGCAACAAAAATATGTGTGCTGTTACAACCACAGACTCCTGGCAGACTGTTTGAATTGATGGTGATTTGCCTAAGCTGGTTGTTGAAATATGGAAATCTACATCTCCTACAAGCACGCCACTGATATCCAATCTTCCTGTCGCTACCGCGTGCACACAGGATACCAACGATTGCGTGACACTTTGGGCAGCTTCTAAAGATACCTTTGCTGAACCTGTCATTATACTGTCATAGTTGGAGCATTACATCACCCGTCTGTCATTCTTGGTTGATGTGGAGGCATGAGTGGCATTCGTCTGGAGTAGTACCATAATACAAGGTCATCATCATAAGCCAATCAGCGGGGCCGTCTCTCCACTCAAACCAGCCTATCTGATGTTGAAGTGGTCAGATCGGCTACCGCTATCCATCCCTCTTCCTTTTTTCCCCATCTGGAAAACAACCCAGCGTTGATGAGGAGAAAAACCGTACAGGATGAAGGAGGAAGAGGATGAGGGAGATTTTCCACCCGTGTCTACGTCTCCATCTGCATCGACTTAAAAAGCTCATTTACTTTCCCAATCCGTCGTTCTCCTAACCTCATGTCAGGCAGGTGATTGTGGCCTCCATCAGTCGGCCATGTGTTGATCATTTAAGTGGTTTCATAAGCAGAAATGTTATCGCCATTCCTCACAGATCATTTTTATTGTCGGGGAATTTTGTAGAGTTGTTTTATCTTTTTAATCCTTTGATGAAAATTATGTGATGCCGTGATGAAGATCCGGTGATGAATGATTAGAATATAGGGGAAAGTTCAGCACCATGACCTGGGATCCATTGGCGGAATAGAGTTCTTCCTGATTTATTATGAAATCAGTAATGACTACACATCTAGGGGTAGACTTTATGATCAAGGAATGATATCATGAGGGTCAAACTATCATGGAACTGTTGCTTTTAGGAGCGATGCTGCTTCACTGGAGGTTTCTGGTCTCTGAAAGAAAATTATCATCAGATACATACATTTTTTTCTGTTTGTCTGGCCTGCATCAGCAAAAAACCCTCCACACTACAGGTCATCAGTTCAGAGCGCTTCACTTCTAATATTGGGCCTACAGCGCCACCTAGTGACGGTGTAGGATAATTTGAATATCTCTTTTTCTTTTGCTCCCATCAGCTTCAGGATGCTGATCCCTCTGTTTGATGATGACACCAGTCTGCTCATACTGGCTGGCATGGTGAGATGAAAACCACACTATTCTACATTTTTGACAATAAAACCTTGAGAAATTTGTTGAGTATTAAATTGTTATCCTCAAAAGCCTTGTTTTAGTTCTGTCAAAAATGCAGCATTCATGTATCTGTTCCACAGGGAGACACCAGCATAGATTGTTTTGAAGTGTCGACCTCTGAACCCTTCCTCTCCCAAGGTAGAGATTGGTGATCCATCTCGTCAGATTTTTACTGCCGCCCCTGCTTGTGTCTGTTTCATCAATCCTTTTTGTCCTTACATTTTTTTAGTGAGCCACTGTTTGACAGACGCCTCAACACGAGGCGTTGCCATGGTGCCCAAGCTGGCAATGGATGTCATGTCCTGTGAAGTGATGCACATACTTCAGATGACGGACAACTACATTATACCGATCAGCTATCAAGTCCCTCGGAAGGTGTGTGAGTGTGTGTGTTTGCTTGGTGTTCCCATGCATGCGATTCAGCCTGTGCTGTCTTTGTCTTCCAGAATTCACGCCAGGAGTTCCATGACGACCTTTACCCTGATACGGCGGGCACAACTCCAGCCATGTCTGCTGAGGAGTGGTGGCAGGGGGGGAACAAGCAGGTGAAGCATCTCCACCCTCAGCCAGTGTGTCGTGTCTCTCCGTTGTACAAATGACTTCACCCATGAGCTGTGTTTGTTCTCAGGTGGAGAAAGTCAGCCTCAACCCAGAAAAACAGCCCAAACCAAAGTCTCAGTCGCCTCCAAAGAAGGAGGCGTCCGGCGAAGGGAGGAAGGAGGTGATGCACACACACACACACACACACACACACACACACACACACACACACACACACACGCCCAGAATGTCTTCTAGGTGTGATGATACCAGTTGATTTTCTTTCGATAAAATCGGGGTGTAAAGGTTTGGTGTTCTTAAACTGTGATCAGTGAACATCCATCCTTCTGTCCAACAGGAGCCGCGCGGCTGCTCCACCTCCAGCAGCCCCCTGAGCACCCCCAGCAGCAGCGCCGCTCCGTCACGCTCGCCCTCATCCACCTCCGGACTCTCCTCGGGCTTCCTCCCCAGCCCCAGTCCTAGCCAGGCTGCCAAGGCCATCCAGAGCATGCTGGGTATGAACAAGTACACACCTTCAAAGGCTGACATGACAACAAAGAAGGAGAAGTCTTTATAATGGTATCAACCTGGTTTAAAAATTTTCTAAGTGTTTCTGATTCTCTGATTCAGGGCCAATCTCCAAGTTCCGTCACATCCACGGTTCAGTGATGCACAGGGACACACACATTACTAACCTGCGTGGCCTCAACTTGACAACACCAGGCGAGAGCGATGGCTTTGATGCCAACCACCAACGTATGGCGGTGCCCCTTGCCATCTCTGGGGGACAGATTGCCATCTTTGAGGTATGTCAGACACGGACAGTTAGGTTTATGACGTGGATTCAGAAAAACTGCACCTGCTCTTCATGTTGTGTGTGTGTCTGTGTGTCCCCTCAGCGCTCGCAGCCCGGTCGGCTTCCAGACACGTCCCTGGCCACCATCCAGAACTCCGTCAACGTGGCTGACTTCTGCTGGGACCCTTTCGACCCACACAGGCTGGCTGTGGGTGAGTGAATGCATGAGCTGCTGGAAAGTTGTGAGCGTTTGGACACGTGATTCAACATGTGTGCCTGTCTGTGTCCGTGTTAGCTGGGGAGGACGCAAAGATCCGAGTGTGGCGGGTACCGGAAGGTGGGCTGACGGAGACCCTGACTGAGCCTGAGCTCATCTTACAAGGTAGGACAGAGAACAGACCTCACTCACTGATTTCACTTCAGTTTATTGTCATCTGGGACTTTGTTGAGGGACCTGACACACAGAAAGGAGAAGCTAATGATAGCTACGACAAGCTAAAAGCTAAGCTGATGGACAACTGCTGCCCCCTCCCCCCCAGGCCATACGGAGAAGATTTACTCTATCAAGTTCCACCCTGTGGCTAGTGGGCTGCTGACGTCCTCGTCCTATGATTTCACTGTCAGGTTGTGGAACCTGGACAGCGGAGATGAAGTCAAAGTCCTCAGTGGACACCAGGACCAGGTGGGAGCCTTCGGCCCGGGCCTCGATCATATTTTCAAAATTCACAATCAAATATGAAATGCAGACTTTTTGCAAAACAGTTTAGACATTTGGTTATGGATTAGGGTAGGCATTGATGTGCTGACACGTAGGTGAATGCATCAAATGTTGGCATTTACATTCTTCTTACTCTTCTATGTTCAGATCTTTGGAATGGCATGGAGCCCAGATGGCAGGCTGCTGGCTACAGTGTGCAAAGATGGGAAAGTTCGCATCTATGACCCACGCAGGTCCACAGAACCAGTGCAGGTATTTCTGATCCAATGGAACTGATGGAATTTGACTTCATATCCATTCTCCATTAAAGAACACTTAACTGTGCTGGAATCTTAGTTGAGACATATTTGAGGCTGCAGATCAATCACTTCAGAAAAATCTTTCAAGCACTCTTCATATCTGACTGAAACGCTTGTTCTTGTGTTCGTCCAGGAGGGCCCAGGCCCCGAGGGCCACAGGGGAGCTCGTGTTGTGTGGGTGTGTGACGGCAAGTACCTGTTGGTGTCAGGATTCGACAGGTAATCAACAATCAAGACTTTTTGAGCGCAAAGCAGGCAAAATTAAGAGCGGTCATATCAGCGTTCAGAGGACTGTCCCTCCTGGACAAATCTTTACTGTGATCAGATCCGATCAGGAGTCAGCGAGTCACAGCCGAGTCTTTCCTGTCATCCCTCAGTCGCAGTGACAGAGGACTCTACCTGTACTCTGCTGAATCCCTGTCTTCCGGAGTCGTTGTCAACATCCAAATGGGCGTCTCCCCTTCCACTCTCATCCCTTTTTACGACCCTGACACCAGTCTGCTCGTCCTCACTGGAAAAGTAATTCTAAAGGTCACATTCAAACCAAAATTGACAATCAAATATGAAATATACACAGAGGTTTTTTTCGTTTTCCAGGGTGATACCAAAGTGCACATTTATGAGGTTGTCCCTGATGATCCCTACTTTATTGAATGCAGCAGTTTTAACTCTTCTGAGCCATATAAGGTGAATCTCTCTTCCGCTCATTAATTTAATTTCTTGGTTGAATCGTTAGTCTCCATCTCACACGTACAAATGTAATGCAGATTGTGATGCTGTCTGTCATCTTCCTGATTGTTTCCTGTCTGCAGGGTTTGGCCTTTCTGCCTAAGACGGAGTGTAATGTGCGTGATGTAGAGGTCATTGTGGGACTAATGCTCACCAAGGTGACCATAGAACCAGTGGCCTTCAGTGTGCCGAGGGTCAAGGTGGGCTAACGTCTTCACATGGTGGACAAATTTTTTCATAAATGATTTTACTTAAAAAAAAAAAAAATCAATTGATGATGTAACTGAAACTCACTTGGTGTAACGTCCTGTGTGTGACTGCAGAAAGAGTTCTTCCAGGATGACGTGTTCCCAGACACGGCCGTCTGTTGGGAACCAGCCCTGAACGTCTCTGCCTGGCTGTCTGGCTCCAACGGGCGGCACAAGAAGATCAGCCTGAAGCCAAAAGACATGACTCCAGGTGCAGACACAACCCCGGGCTTAACAGAGTTTATTCAACACCTACTGTTTATTAAGTTTGTAGTACATTTTTTACATAAGGAGTCCATCCAAAAACTTCAAGACATTCACTTCAAGACAGACACATTTGCAGCAGCTCATAGAAACAAAAGACTGTACTAAAAAAAGATGCACACTGAATCTGTGAGTTGTGTTACTTTGAGCTTTTTAAACTATACTTCTAGGTTTGTTTCCTGCATACAGCTGATGAACAGGACACACTACCAGTAAATCTAATATATGATGGGGGTTGAGTGGTTTTGCATCACGTGACCTTGTCTAATCTTGATGGAAATGCTTCTGTCTGCTATGTGCAGACAGCAGAGATCATATCGCTGCTGGTGCTGTGTGTGTCCTGTGTAGTGAGTGAGGCCCCCAAGGAGGCTCCAGTCAGGAAGTACCTGCCCTCATCTGTTTACCTAGAGGAGAAGACGGACGAGCAGAAGAAAGAAGAGGTGAGAACACAGTGAAACAATATACCGTCATCGTGTCCAATAAGAGCTCTGTCCACACTCTGTCACCTGTTCAAATGTCAGCAGTAAATATTATCAGCGTTAAATACACACATGTAGTACTTTCTGAGTGATTGTTTTACTGTAAACTGTGTGTGTGTGTGTGTGTGTGTGTGTGTGTGTCTCAGCTTCTCAGTGCCATGGTGGCTAAGTTGGGGAACATGGATGACCCATTGCCACAGGATTCTTTCGAGGGGGTTGACGAAGATGAGTGGGTGAGTCGGTGTGATGAAGATGAGACTCTGCTCTAAAAAATCTGACATGTTCTCAGCGATGGATAATCCTCATTCAGTCTCACTGGGAAATCAATTCTTCTATTATACCATGAAACACAATTTATAGAGTACATTTGATAGATTTTATCTAAATAGATTCATTTATCTACCACATAAATGATAACTGGCCAGCTGAAGGTTTTTTAGTACTTGATTTTTTTTTTGACTACCTGAAATTTCATGTATGATTTAACACAAAATTATAATCTGTGTCCTCCAGGATGACTAGAAGGAACATCAACCGTCTCCATCATGGTGCCAACAGCAGAGAGCAGATCAGTTGTCAAAATGCCATTTTTGCATGCGATGGCACCAACCACCTGACCTCTGAGCTTCATCAGCAAAACATCTCAGCCTGCTGTAAATGCAAACAATACTGTAAAATGTATGGATGAAAACTTCAATAACTATAACTTCTCATATCAGTTTGTTCCTCTATTTTTTGGAAAATCCAATGCCAGGGCGTCGAGCTGGTGTTCATCACGTCACTCAGAGATGTTACAGAAGGAATTCTGGGATAAATCTGATGTAGTCACTTCTGTGTATTGAAATAGACTAGAAAGTTAGAAATGAATTTTCAAAAACAAAATCCAGTAAATGTCAAAAAGGACAAAGTCAGGGCAACATGAATAAAAAGCAGGTAATCAAAGCAGTTATTGTTCTGCTTTTTGCTCCGTTCCTCGTTACACTGACCACCAGTGACTGTTTTAAACATGACATTTATCATATGTGGTCATGTTTGGACCATAATAATTATAATGGCCTCTTCTTCTGACCAGTCCTTTATTTACTGATTGAGATGCCATTACATAATGTTGCTATCGGTGTGCATTTATCTCCACAGTGGACCACAGCGTTGGGTTTTTTCTTATTTTGCCTTTTTCCGGCCTGTAATGTGAGCACAATGTGTCTTTTGACAGTGATGTAACGTCTGAAACTGAATTAATGATCATGTTGAATAAGGGATCATCATGCATCAGATAAAGGAAACCTTCGTCTTAATGTTTGGTCAGATAAAACACACACATGACTACTGTAACATGTTCAAGCCTGCAGCAGTGAAACCCATGCTGAGGTCACTTCAGGGTCACCCGTGTTCATGTTTGGCCATGAACTGGAATTTCCAATGACAACAATATTAGCTTCACTTTGTCAGCCGCTGATCAAATGAGATGCCAGTAAAACATTGTGTGTGCAAGTTTGCTTTGAATGTTTTCTATACAAGGGGTCATATAATGGTTTTAAAAGTAGGTGTTAAAGGTCAATGTTGTGCATTAAAATCCAACCAGAGGGGCCTTTGTTTACTCCAAGATGATTGTTTCTGTACTGTACTTTATTTGCTGGGCATTTGAACTATTAATCATGACCTTTAGTTCTTTTCTCTTAGTAATAATGGTGTTAGACAATACAGTATTAATTTACTTTGCGTCTTGTCATTTACTAATCAGGGATACAGTGGTGTCAATAACATCAATCCAGGCATAGACCATCATAGTTTTTTCACAGCATCTGATGAACTGAAATAATAACGTCGGTGTGACAGTGTGATCACGTTACACACATGAACGGTAGATGTTGTCAGTATTTGTGTGAGGTCAGTAATATGTGCTTGTGATTCTCAAATGTCACTTTGTGATGTTTGGATTTGATTAACTTGCCTTCCGTTGTGTTTAAAAAACAACTTCCATTTTATAAGCGTTGTTTCTCGCTGTCTTGCTTGAGTAAGTACTTGATGGATTTTTTTCAATACTGTCTTCCAATAAACACCTTTTGAACCCAGGACTATGTGTCCTTTATTTATGACATTGCAGCGGTTATACACAATTTATGGGAATGGCTCATAAATAGGAATACAGGGGAGAACAACATGGGTCCATTAGGATCACAGAAAATACATTTAAATGTTTAAATGTGTATAGTGAATCAAATACTTTTATGTTTGCTGATATAAATTAACAAATAAATTGTAAGTCTCCTTGATTACAGTCAAGCAGTTCCAGAGTGTCTTCTCTATATCTGACTGGGGAAGGACTATTAAAATAAATCAATATGCATGACCTCCAACAAATAATCTTTATTATGATAAAGTGCCGTATTAGCATCAGAGTCAATAGGATCTCTTTTGTTAGTACAGTGGTTCTTAACCTGGGTTCGATCGCACCTTAGGGGTTCGGTGAGTCGGTCTCAGGGGTTCGGCGGAGACGGAGGTCAAGACAAAACACCCGACGCGATGTGTCGGGTGTTTTTGCCGAACATACACGAATCACTGTGTACGTTTAACACATCGTGTCAATTCGTGATGACACGCCCCCCTTAGCCATCACTGGCTGTAGGTGATCACGTGACGCTATATCGATTAGCCTACCTGTGCTACGTGGGATTTTGCGCACTCAACAGTCGATTTATGCCTGTCACGATTTATTCATTATGTATTATTTGATTTATTCATTATGTAATGCCTGAGCAGTGGATATGTGAAATTTCCTCCGGGATGAAGAAAGTATCTATCTATCTATCTATCTATCTATCTATCTATCTATCTATCTATCTATCTATCTATCTATCTATCTATCTATCTATCTATCTATCTGATGGTCCGTCATCTGATTACTTTCTTAATATTTTAATTCATAGTAACTATGTTGAGCAAGAAAATAAAGTGGACGGACGAATATGTGCAACGTGAATTTACATGTAGTGTATAACGGAACGTGATGGGAGTCAGTGTTCTGCATGATTTGCAATGTCAAGTTGAGCAACTCTAGTGTCGCACTGGCAAAAATAAAGGAACACTTCCTTAAGCTGCATGGAAAACAAAAGAAACAGACTTTGCTGTGAAAATGACATAAGAGTAGCACTTGCCAAGGTGAAGCCACACATGTCTGAACTGGTCTCTCAATAAGATGAGATCCTGCCCCAAGTGGAGGAGTTCAAGTATCTCGGGGTCTCGTTCACGAGTGAGGGTACGATGGAACGGGAGATCGACAGGCGCATCGGTGCAGCGTCTGCAGTGATGCGGACTCTGTATCGGTCCGTCGTGGTGAAGAAGGAGCTGAGCCGAAAGGCAAAGCTCTCGATTTACCGGTCGATCTACGTTCCTGCCCTCACCTATGGTCACGAGCTGTGGGTCGTGACCGAAAGAACGAGATCCCGGATACAAGCGGCCGAAATGAGTTTCCTCCGCAGGGTGTCCGGGCTCTCCCTTAGGGATAGGGTGAGAAGTTCGGTCATCCGGGAGGGACTCAGAGTCGAGCCGCTGCTCCTCCGCATCGAGAGGAGCCAGATGAGGTGGCTCGGGCATCTGGTTAGGATGCCTCCTGGACGCCTCCCTGGTGAGGTGTTCCGGGCACGTCCTACCGGGAGGAGGCCCCGGGGACGACCCAGGACACGCTGGAGAGACTATGTCTCCCAGCTGGCCTGGGAACGTCTTGGGATTCTCCCGGAGGAGCTGGACGAAGTGGCTTGGGAGAGGGAAGTCTGGGCTTCCCTGCTCAAGCTGCTGCCCCCGCGACCCGACCGGCAGAGAATGGATGGATGGATGGATGGTCTCTCAATAACAACAGCAGATTTGCAGGTAGGTAATTTCATGTGAGTTCATGCACTGTCTTGGTTTTGTTCTTTGAAAAAAGTGACATTAATACACAATTTATTAATTACACCACTAAAACATATACTTATGTCTTAAATTTGAAAAAAAAAAAAAGTTAGTTTGTGTTTTTAAGTTGTTGTTTGTTTGTTTGTTTTTTCACTAAAAAAGGGTTCATTGAGTGAGCATATCAAAACCGGCAGGGTTCGGTACCTCCAACAAGGTGAAGAACCCCTGTTTTAGTGAATTAACGCTGACTTTGAGTCAGTGCGGCTGTTGTTTGACCTCCCTGCCACAGGATGTCAGTGTTGTGAGGCTTCTCGCCACCAGGGTTCGTCTTGAATCTGTGACGTTACTGTATTCTTGGACTTTGACCATTCAGTCACCTTCATTAATGTACATGTGTGAAAACAGAAGTTCACCGCTGTCAAAGGGACCGTTTTCTGCTGTAACATGGTGAGAACACCGTCACGATGAGTGTGTTCATGTTTCCACCCCACTGTTAGCGCGGCAGAGCGGCGTCATGCTAGTGTTAGCATTAGCATTACGAGCTTTTCATCGCATTTCCAAAATTAATGTGTTTACTCTTTCATGTGAACAGGATGAGTTTGATCCAGGAATAAACGGATGGACGTGTGTTAGTTAATGTCTAAACTGATGAAGTGGAAAAGACTGTCGAGGTTTTAACATCTAGAACGAAGATATTCTGCTAACAGAATGTCCAGTCTGGTGACGTCACATTCCAAACCACGTGACTTCACTCCGTCTTGTTACTGAGATGCTCGTGATGGCGCGTCTTGTTCTTCAGCTAATAAATACATTGTTGTGTTGTGTTTGGTCTCTGCAGGCTAAGTACCTGGTCCAGGTGATCGTGGTGGGGGCGCAGGTGGTCGGGCGGGCCTTTATTCGAGCTGTTCGGCTAGAATATTCAGGTGGGACTCGATCCTTCGAACTTCACCAGTTTCACCACTAAGAAATAGTGAGAAATTATTTCACACCAGAGACAACAGGGTCAGAGTAATGCTGCAATCTGTAATTCTGGTAAAGATGTATAAAAACAGGCAGTAGCATTTATAAATCATCATCATATACATGTGGCATCATATTCATGATGCCACAGTTATTGAACCAAACATTGCTTTTCAGTGGATTTAGTTCAGGGGTCATTGTTGGCCATCCAACCACTAGGATGTCTGTCTTTTCATCAAACTGGACACATAAACACTCACAACATCGACTGGCCCGACAGACGGCCCCACTTCCACCATACCAGTGACAAGGTGCCAGTCCCAATGCCCCCGTGGTGGTTTTCTGAGAGATGTTGCTTTCTCCACAATCTTCTTGTCTCTTTACTGGTTTGGGTTAAATTAACTGGATAAAGCTGGTGTATCTTCAGTCAAGGTTACTGAAAAATAACATCTGACTTATTAGTACAGATAATATAGAGAATAATCAAAACACCTCCCATTTATATATATATATATATATTATATATCAACAAATGATTTTGCCGCTTTTGAAATCCCATGATGTCAAATAATAGTGCACATAATGGACATGAATATAATTTAACTCTATTAAAAGAAATACACTCTTATAAATTATTCATTTCAGAATTGTTTGTTTAGGTTCAAAGAAATGCCTTTGCTTGGATTATATAATATTATCCACCCCAGGTTGCAGCTCTTTGTGGAAAAAACAAGTAACTTTTTGGTTGTCTCTTTCCATGATGTGTTATTTTTTTTGTGTTTTCTGTCACAGCAAGTCGAGCTGCGGCGCAGGCCAGAGGCCGCTCAGCGAAGGAGTCGGCAGCAGCCTCCAGTATCTCTGGGATGAGTCTACAGGAGGCGCAACAGATCCTCAACGTGTCCACACTGACTCCTGAGGAGATCCAGAAGGTCTTTGTCTTGACTTGAATTCACACAGCATTTAGATTTACGGGGTGGCCGTAGCTCCGTTCACGAGGTCTTGGCTTGGGAGACCAGAAGGTGGCCAGTTCAAGACCAAAAAAGAATTAAGTGTGAACTGGTAGTTGGAGGGGTGCCAGTTCCTTAGCAAGGCAAGAACCTCCACTAGTTACATTACTCATTGGGTGCTGTGTGGCTCCCCGCCGCTCTACCATCATGCTCTCTATTAAATTTTTATAAGGAAATTATTTCTCAATAAAACTTTTCTTGGTAAAATTAAAAATATATATATAATGAAAACTGCAGCATACCTTTGCTCCCGTGAGCAAAAGCCCAGATTGCTCTGACTGCATTAATTTGTTTTATTATTAACTAACTTCCATAAGCGAAGTCCTCATTAGTCCCAACTGGCAGAAACAGATTGCTTCAAAGGGATTTGCTAACGCAGACGCAGAGATGAAACACTCTCCATTCTGTTTAAACGGGGAATGTGGTGTAAAATATTATCAGGGTTACTTGTGTATTAACTAATTAATGGCTAAACTCCTGTATAACACTGCATCCAAGAATTTACAGCTCTGTAAGTAAACATCAGCAACATTCAGCCCCAGACTTTGGAGGTGATGATGAGTTTTGACCAGTAATCAGCCTCACCAACAACTTTCTTCATCCAATGTCTGAGAAAATGTGCCAGCATGTCTTTGCTGCTCTTGATTAAAATGAGGATTAAGCTGGCTCATGATTACAGTTTTTATTTCTTTCAGAACTACGAGCATCTTTTTAAAGTCAACAACAAGTCATTGGGCGGTTCCTTTTACCTACAATCTAAAGTAAGTGTTCTGTGTCTTTGGATGTGAGAGTGTTTTACTTGACTGGACTAAACAGTATCCAGTGATATTACCGGTATATAGTCAGTGCTCACACATAATGAGTGACAGTTTGGTTAACTATTCATAGGGGAGAATGAGTCACTCTGATGTGTTGATTTCTGTAAGGAGTTGTGACCTTCATTGTCCTGCAAAGCTCATGGTGCGGAGTTGTGTTATGTTCTGTCATTATTAAATGTTTTTTCACAATGTCACAAATCGCACATTTCAGATTCTCAGACTTTTGAAAAACTTCACTGAATTTCAGAATTTTCTGTACATGAAAAAAATAGAAATCATGGATACGTTAGGATACTATGCTCATTTCTGAAATTACTGTAAATGTGATAATTAGATAAATAATACATTTATCACAAAAGCTAATGGAGGAAATGTTTTTACAGAATCTTAGAGCTGAATCAGGCTTGTTCCACATCTGTACTCATCATTATTCTCTCTCTCTCTCACACACACACACACACACACACACACATGCGCGTTCTCTTTTAGATACATCTATAGTTGGCACTCTAATGAATGTCACAATTCGTTTCCTGATTTCTAACTTTAATTGCAAACTATAATTTAATTAGGTCATCATCCACTGCTTTCTCACATCACAGTGTGAGTCACCATCCTTTGTTCAATGCGGTTTTCAAAGTCCTCGAGGACAAAAAGATCAGTAACAGTTTTGTTTGTGTCTGTGTCTGAAATGTGAGAGAATTGGAGGTTTTTCAGTTTTTATGACTTGAGACATTTATGACTCAAGAGATATCTTATAAAATGATGAATTAAGAGTTAAAACCTTTTTTCGGTCGTATTTAGAACTCAGGTTGTGACTCATGATTGACATGTATGGGAGGACCCACTCTTTCAACCTGGTTATGCTGCGATGACTGATTTTATTTTTGTGTCCAGGTGGTGCGGGCTAAAGAGCGTTTAGATAAAGAACTGAACATTCAGAACCAAAAAGAAAAGCAGCTGAATGAAGAAACATGAAGTTTCTGTTGAGGATGTCCTTGACTTTCCTCTCCCCATCCTCTGTAAATTATAACCAAATAAAATCCTTCCTTTTCTTTAACCTTGACTTTGTGCCATTTTTTGGTGATGAATGTCAGTTTGAGATTGGAATCGCAAAAATAAGAACCCTGGGTTATTTCTATAGGCATGTTTAAAATGTTCTTTGCAATTATTGAAATCCACTTAGAAATCTTTCTGTGGTTGTGATTAGAGCGATGCTTTTATCTTCTTTATGCATATTTATTTTCCCATATTGTCATTTTGTTGTGTGCAGAAATGAAGACACAAGTTGTATCAAATACAAGTTTATTAAACATTTTTTTCTTTTCATTGACATTTTTATCAATATCGTAATAAAATTCCTCTAAAACAGGAGAACACCGCTATGTTGTACCAATTGAAGACTTTTACAACTCTAAAATTCTGCATGTTCAACCACAGAACATGATGCCGGGAAAAATATATTTTCATCATTTTTTTTTTCATATAGTGTATAACTTCTATATTTACCTATAATAAAAAGGCACTTGGAAAAATTAAAATACTGACATAATCTCACAAATGTGCAAAAAAACAACATGAAACAGGCCTTGTGGGACCTTAGTCTTATCATTAACCCTTTGTGCAACACTGTGACACTTTACTCAATGGCACCGCTTGACAATGATACTAACCTAGCTAGCTAACACAAATTTTGTGCCCTGGATTTTAGTTCGACTTTTCATAGCGTGACATAAGTGTTACTAAAAAAAATCTCCAGGAGCAGGTACCGCTTTTATAATACAAATAAGACTTTTGAATGAGCCAATTTAACAACTGAGGGTGGTGTGTACGATAGTTTTTGCTTCCCAACAGGACTGACGAGTAATGCTGTACGCTGAGAAAGGAAAAGGCAGCATCCCCAGATCTATACATGCCATAAGGAGTACAAAAGTGCAGGTTATTACAGACTGAGCTCAAAGGGTTAATGGGTCATAGAGCTTATTTAATATTGAGGAGTTGTGGATCCTGTTAGGATCTGTGTCGTATTCAGCTTTCTGCCGCTGTGATGAGTCTCTGTCCCTGGCTTCGACCTGCAGAGGAGAGACAGACCGACAAAGAAGAGGAGGAGGAGGAGAGCCACTGCATCTGTGGGTCTCACTGTTGCCACGGAAACGGTTTCTAGCCTACTTAACATCTGTTTCTGGTGACATCACATGCCAGGACTGTCCACTCACGACAAGAGATTCTATCCAGCAACAAGCCTGAACCCGGAGACAGACTACTGGGTGTGTGTGTGTGTTGTTGGTGGGGGGGGTGTCTGAGATGATGACTAAGAATTACTGAGGCAGGAACACAGGTAACCTTCATCTCAGCAGACTCGTCTGTTCTGGTCTGTGGGCAGCACAACACACAGCATATCCTCAAACATGGAGGATTAAAAAAAAAAAAAACCTTTGTGGCCAAGAAGTGGAGATTTGATCTTTATAGGTTTCATATGTAAAAAAACAAGGCCGGAGAGAGTTCAGCGGCCTAGTTTTCTGGAGGCTGTAATGTCTGTGAGCGACTGCCACATTGGCAGCTCCCGACTTCAGAGCAGACGGAGCCTTTAGAAGGGTCGGTGGCCAGATGCACAGATGGAGGGCGGCTGCCCAGCACAGCGATCCTCTGCATCATTTACTCTGATGGCATTTAGAGGCCCCCCCTCATGTCTGTCTATCCCCTGTCCATTCATTTATTCATGCAGCCAGACCTCCCTCTTTGCTCGTACACCTCTCCAGCGCTGCCCGCCAAGGAGGTCATGTTTCCACCAACATTAGTCTGTTTGACGACTGGCAGCATCCAGCAAAAACTCTACGGATTTTCATCAAACTTGGTGGAAACATTGGGAATTTAGCATAACTTGTTGCATTTTAGAGTGGATTTTGTTTCATTTTTTATTTGGAATTCATTTTTACTTTTCTGAGCTTGGATGTTCAGCAGGTCCGTAACGCTGTCCTTAAGCAACAAGAACAGCTGTGTTTTGAGCAAAACGCTAACATGCCTATGCTAAAAATATGCTTATATGATTTGTCAACTCGCCTTTGCTTTTAAACATAGTAAAATTTGCTAACTATCACTAAGAACAAAGTGCAGCTAAGATAAATGTTATTACTTCTGCAGCTCTTTTTCTGGGTTCCTTGTCCAGAAAAACTTCATGGAAATGAATTTGCTGAGATATTTCAGATTGACCGTCCTTGAATCCTTGCCGTTAACGTAAAGGAAAAATGCGCAAAAAAAAACAAAAAACAGACTTTGTTTCTTATATTGCTGCTATAATGTACTGGCCCCTTCAGATTCATCCCAAACCAGTGGGTTGGGAACCCAAACTACTCCCTCTCAATTTCTCAACCTGTGAGACGACTCATCCTCCACAGCAGAAAGCTGAGAGCAGATCAGCCGCCGCAGAACAAAAGAAGCAACTTCAACATCAGAAAAAATGTCTCGTCTGAACAACGGCAAAAAACAAAACAAAACAAACAACAATATAAAACATCAATAACTGATTATTTCTAAGACTGGGTGATAGAGAAGACCACAAACATAAGCAAACGGGGTGAGGAGAGAGTCTCTGGAGGGAATGTTCCCAGTGTGACACGGCTCATCCTCTGGACACACCAGTCAACTTTATACAAGCATTAGCTGGAAGGACTAAACCGACCCTTGTAGAAAAATGGAATAAGAGCAAACTATGTTTTAAAGAACCATGATTTGGCAGTTAATAGCTCATAAAACATGTAAGGAATAGAGTGTGTGTGGTAAGTGCATGTTGTCGACTGCTTAATGGAACCGTGAGAAAACTTTTCCCAGAAGTAAAATGAGTCTTTTTTTTTTTTTTTGCCCCTCTAGACAGAAAAATGAGGCAGTCTGTAACAGTGTGGTTTCCTTGTCAGCTGTATGTGGCACTGGGTGCGTCACTCCTCCCCCACTCCCAGACATAATACATGCATCCCTATTTACCTCTCCAGGTATTTTTGGCACAGGATTTTTTTTTTTGTAACTACTGACAAAAACCAACAAGCCCGAGTCGGGCTTTAACTGACAGACCACCTTTTTACAGATGGTTGGTCGGCCTTGAGAATAAAAGATGCTACTGTGCACCACCACAGTGGTTCTTTCATCCACTAACCAGCCGCACTGATTCAATCACGGGAACACAGCTGAACAATCTAGTAAAGTCAAACAGAGTGCGACTTCTGAAAACGGCAGATGAGATGTTGCGTATCGCGTCCTGACAGAGGGGGGAGAGTCAGACACGCCAGCGCCTTAAATCTCAAGTGTACGAGTGAGAGAAACGATTGGTCATTGCCCGGTGATTTCACACCAATTGTCTGCTTATAGTCTGCACGCCAGGCACACATTCCTGTTGGTCACCTTCCCTAAAAATGGGAATAGATTGTCAAAAAATGCTCTCTCCCAGTTTATGTAACACTGGTGGAGCTGAGAGGTTAGCAGCAGTTTTTTGAGGTTTTAACACTACAACCAGTTGACACTATCAAGTGTGTGTGTTTCATTGAACTGTCTCGGAGTTGTTGTCGCAGCCAAAATCCGAGATAGTTTCTTGAGTTCACTTGCTTTGGTATGGCAAGCCTGTCTGAATCGTATTTATCACAGCGACCTGTGAAAAATAGGTCTTAACTTTAACATCAGCTGTTGAGGATCGAACTACCGCCTGCACGTCTGCCTGAACTGTGAGTGCGTCATTCAGTTTAATGGTGTGTCTGTCTCACTGCGAGGCTGGAGGCACACTGTCAATGAAGTACAGTCATTTAAATACTAATCAAAGAATCGGGAATGCAGAGCAGTATGACTGATCCCTTTGTGGCTCCAGTCCACAGAACCAGCAAAAAAGGAATGAATAAAGTACAAAATAAGAGCGTGAGGATGAGCCCATTGTCAGGCCTCGGGGTAGAAATACAGAGCAATCCTGAAAAGAGTTCTTGGGCCCCAGGTTTAGTGTCCCATCAATACCAGAGGCTTGCGTTGTGTACTTACTTCCTGTGAGGCGTGGTGATGTCTATTCTTTTTCTGATTGGGGTATTTTGATGACTTTCGTGTATTTTTCTTCTTCTCCAGCCTCCCTCTGAAATGCTTCACTTAAATCTGATTGTGCAAGCCAGTCCCGACCCCCCTTTGACCACCCCTACCCTCATTATGGCGTTTACCCTCCCATCCCGCCCCCCTGAGCTCTTCTGGAATGTGTGTGTGTGTGTGTGTGTGTGTGTGTGTGTGTGTGTGTGTGTGTGTGTGTGTGTGTGTGTGTGTGTGTGTGTGTGTGTGTGTGTGTGTGTGTGTGTATCAATTGACCACAGCTGGCTTGAGCACCACGGTGCCTGGGGGAATGACAACCCAAGACATGGGATCATGGGACCCTCCTGTGGAGAGGTTCAGCACCCCCCCAGTCACCTCATTCTTGGCCTCTTCCCCCCGGCCCATCTTGAGCTGTTGACTCTGGGCCCTGCGCTCAGACGACCCCCCCAGCATAGGAACCATCGGCAAGCGGAGGGTCGAGGAAGGGAACCCGGAGGAGAACAGGGACGTCTTGGCCAGGCCCAGCGGGGAGCCGTTGAATGACAGGAGGGGGCCCATCCTGCCTGGAGGGGAGCCAGGGCAGCCCAGCGTACTGAGGTCCAGGGGCCGCGGACTGAGGGGGGACATGGGCAGGGCGCCGCCCAAACCTTGCAGAGCGTGACCGCCCAGGAGTGCCGCCGTGGCCCCCGGGAGGATGATGTGAGCGGCGCTCACGTAAGACAGCTCGGAATCCTTCCCCAGCTCGCTGGCGAGCCTCCCGCTTTGATTCCCCTTCAGACCAGAACCCACCCCACCGGGGGGGCCGTGCTCCGGAGCAACAAAGTGGCCGTGGGCTTTGATGTGTTTGCGGAGCGAGCTGGGGTCCGTGTAGCGCTTCAGGCAGCCCACCATCTTGCAGTAGTAGGGCTTGTCCACGTAGTGTGTGCGCGTGTGCTTGAAGCGGTCGCTGGAGTTAGAGTAACGCTTGTTGCAGCCTTCATACGGACAAATGTAAGGTTTCTCACCTGCATCACGGAGACATGACAGCTTTAGCTTTGACAAAATAACATGGACAGTATTTTCCGCACTATAAGGCACACCTGAAAGCCTTTAATGCTCTCAAAAACCGACAGTGCGCCTTCTAATCCAGCGTGCCTTATGTATAAAAAAGCTTTAAAAGAGTGGAAGGTGCACCTTATAGATCGGAAAATAGTGTTAAGTGGAAATAAATTGTCATTGCCGCCCCCTGTCGCTCTCCTTCTGACCTGTGTGTGAGCGGTTGTGTATCTTCAGGTTCTCCAGACGTGAGAAGCTCTTGTTGCAGGTGGGGCAGCGGTGGGGCTTCTCGTTGGTGTGAGTACGGATGTGGATCAGCATCTTGTACCTGCAGCGGCAGGAAATGAGCAAAATGATCACAGTTTCCTCCTGATTTCTCCCCTGAATGTGCACACACACACACACACACACAAAATATCTGTACTGTATCACAATGACTGTTAATTTACTTTACTTTCCTCACCTAGCATTGAAACCCCTCCCTTTGCGAGCGCAGCCCTCCCAGTGGCAGCAGTACCCAGAATCCTTTTCGGGTTTGACGTGGAAGTCATTGACATGATCCACCAGGTCTTGCAGGGAGTCAAAGAGCAGGTGGCACTGGAGGGGAGGAAACATTCAACATGTTTTTTTTTTTTTTGCTCTCGGGATCCCGGTCCAGTTTGGTTCTGGTTCCTGGTCCTACCTTCTTCCAGTGACAGGCTAGTTGTTCGTCTGCCGAGAGGTCAGGAGACGCCCTCTTGTCGCTCGCATGGCCGATGAACATGGAGGATGGCAGGTGAAGTCCCGCCCCGGCCCCAATTGGAACAAAAAACTGGAAGGGCTGTGAGATGTGAGAATTCTGGTTAACACACGCAGGAAAAGAAGCACAAATGTCTTCCCAGATTAGTTTGCTCTGATGTTATTTAAATGTTACTGGTTCTAGAGAAGCAGGTGATGTTTGATAGCATCTGTGTGACCAGCAGCTTCTGATGGGCTCACTGGAGGAAACACAACTACTACACTACACACTACAGTACTGCTTCCTGTCAGAGGAGTACATAAAGGCTGATATTCATCTTCCTGTTGAAACACCAACACTCCACTTCTCTCGTAACCGCCTGCTGCGAACAAAACCTCCTGACATCACTGAGCTCTGCAGGAGAGCTGCAGGATTCACTGAAACGCTGCTGGAGATCAAAGATGTGCGGCATCGGCTCTCCGTCACACACTAGCAGCAAACACAGAGGAGTCTGTGAGAACAGCACAATTTAGAAAATGAGACAAAGGCCACGTTTGCTCGACTGTATTTGATGAAGACGTTTCAAATCCTTCTGCGTTCACGCGGCTGTTTCCAGAAAGCATCCCACAAATGACTGAAAATGCTGTAATATATATGCTAAGGTAGTACAATCTTTTTTTTTTTTGGTTAGCAGCAGATGCACAGAGCTTGCAGGAGCAGTTCTCACACCTGCAACCAAATTGGGGGGTGTTGTCATGGTTTTTAGTGGATTTTTAGCGTGTTTACACAACAACGCCAGAATGGCGTTTCCTAAAAATTACGACTCTGGAGCCTTTTTTCAAAAGTTTGACTCTTCATACCAGCTAAAAAACTTAAAATCTGAAACCCATGGCCGAAACTCAAACACACACTAAAGTGTGAGAGTTCTAGCCCCCCCGCCCCCTGCCGGCCATCGCGTCATCCTCAGCTATGTCAGAAAAATATGTGACAAATTTTATAAAATGAAACTAATCCCATGCGCTGTGCCCTGCCTCTGCACGCCAAACTATGTGAGCTGCTCCGTGAGACACTGTGTGTGTGTGTGGGGGGGGGGGGCAAGTGTGTGTGTGGGGGGGGGGGGGGGGGGCAAGTGTGTCTAAAGGTATGCAGCTCGTCCTCTCTTATTTCTATGTGTGAGCATGTGAGTGCTGGTGGGGGTATCCCACACCTTGGATAAGTAAAGTGCACGTTGTGTCCGATGACGGGATTGGGTTCTCCGACAGCACACAGACACACTTACACACACACACACACACACATACAAAACTCATCGGGACATGGGACAGCTGAACCAGCGTGTCTCAATTCAATTGTGGGGGAATTGAATTATGCGGCGTGAGGTCCGCATGGCTGTACCTCGCCTTAAATCTGATTATGCCCACAGACACACACACGTCATTCCACAGGGGCCACGGAGTGCAACTCGCACAGACAGGGCCACTTGTTGGGGACACAAGAGGTGTTTGATAAAAGCTACACACACACACACACACACACACCCCTTGCCTAGTCTGATTCCTCTATGGAGTGTGTGACACAGTGTTGTCTCTAATTTGCTGACCCCAGCAGGCTGAGATACCATCAGCACACGGAGAAGTGTCGGCCGTCATTTTAGTACCTCAGAGACGAGCAAAGACAAAGTCTGGAACACCTGTGTGTGTGTGTGTGTGTGTGTGTGTGTGTGTGTGTGTGTGTGTGCGCGCGTGTGTGTGTGTGTGCGCAGGTGTGAGCGCTCAGGTGTACTCACCCCTGAGGGGACGTAGTTGCCGTTGGACATTTCTGGAGAGCTGGGGGTGTGGCGGGAGGAAGGAGACATGCTCAGGTCCACCGCTGGGGGGGTGGGGGTTTCTGTTCGGTCATGAGGTACCACCTGTACTCCTGAGTAGACAGACAGACAGACAGACCACACTGGTTTGTAACACACCGCTTGTGATCCACAAATTTTGCTCATTTAAACCCAAAACTAGGCGATCTGAGCTGGGGGAGGAAGAGGTGCCAACAAATATCGATAATCAGATAATTTAAACCCGAGGCAGAGCTGTGGAGGCGTATCTGGTTCTACGTCACCTACCTGTGTGTGGGGATGCGGGGGAGGTGGGCTCTATGACCGCGGTGCCGTCGTCAGCCATGCGGAGCTGGCGAGCCCGCTTGGGGTTCAGCGGGGAGAGGGGGGGCGAGCGCAACCCTCTGTCCTTCCCGTTGGCCCGCCGAGGGAGCTTCAGGTCCAGGGGCTCATCCAGGGACAGCATGGCCACAACCGCTGACCTCCCACCTGCATAAACAACCATGGGGGGGGGGGGAGTCCAGTTGGGTTCTCATTGAACCACACGTGTATGAAATCCTGCATTCCTGTGTAAAAACGGTGAACACCTGCGACCATTTCCCACGTGAACGTTGTGAGAGTCTCACATTCCACAACCCCACAGAGCAAGAAACGCTTTAAAAGAAAAGGTAAACTGACCACAAACCGAAGCACCGAGCGAGCAGAAGAAAAACAAACACACGCAGAGATCCCACTGACCCGCTCCTCTTCTCCCCCACTGACCTTTACGCACACACTCTTCCTGAGGAATGTCTACAATCCAATCCAGATGGTCGCCCTCCTTTGACCAGTCATTGGCCCTTGCACCTTGTCACATCACGCCCCACCCCCGCACCCCCCTCCCCCCAGCCACCCCCACCTCAAACGCGTGCACCTTCGGACCCCGTGCGCCTTTGAGCTGCAGTGGCGACGACCCCCCTAGGTCTTCAAGTCCAGCTGCATCTACTCTGTCTGGCCCCTCCCCTCCTCTAAAGACCATCGACCTCCTGACCCAGCCTGAGGGTGGTGGTGGTGGTGGGGGGGGGGGGGCAGGAGGCTCCATCTATAGCTGTCGCTTTGAGCTCCATTTGGAGTCTTCCTCTGCCATGAAGCTGACCAGCGATCATCAGGTTGTTCCCAACGCCAGAAATCAGGAGAAAAGGTTTGTAACAGTAAAGTCAGTGATGTCACACCAGAGATCCGTCCAGCTCCAGTGAGCAACGTGAACTACAGGCAGTTCACACACAGACGGTTCACACACAGGCGGTTCACACACAGGCGGTTCACACACAGGCGGTTCACACACAGGCGGTTCACACACAGGCGGTTCACACACAGACGGTTCACACACAGACGGTTCACACACAGGCGGTTCACACACAGACGGTTCACACACAGGCGGTTCACACGCAGACGGTTCACACACAGGCGGTTCACACACAGACGGTTCACACACAGGCGGTTCACACACAGGCGGTTCACACACAGACGGTTTACACACAGACGGTTCACACACAGGCGGTTCACACACAGTCGGTTCACACACAGTCGGTTTACACACAGACGGTTCACACACAGGCGGTTCACACACAGGCGGCGCTGGTTTATATTGAAGCCCTCCACTCAATACGACGTGTTCAGGTTCACTGCTCCTTCCACCAGGACAACACACATCTATACACAGCCTTTTCCATCTAGGCACACACACACACACACACATACACACACACACACACACACACACACACACACACACACACACACACACACACACACACACACACACACACTGACACAGTTAATCAAACTGTAAGTTCAAGAAATCCACCCTTCTTCCCTCTTCCTCACACACACACAGACACACATACACGCACACTTAGAGGAGCGGTGGTTGGTAGTGAATGGCGGGCTTTGAGAGCGACGAGCCAGGGGCCACATGAGAAGCCCTTGTGTCTAGGACGGGGGGCAGAAAGGTCACTGGGTTCACCGGCTCTATCTCCCTCTCTATCTTTTACACACACAAAGAAACAAGGGTGTACAAATAGTCAGTCATAGATATGGAGATGATAAATACACACACACACACACACACACGCACTGCTGTGATCCTGAGCTGTGATCGCCCAGCAAACACAGGCGTAGCGTGTAGCGTGTTGCTGCAGACATCACACTGTTGCACATACGTAGAGCCGTGTGTTACACAGAGTCCCACATGTCACTGGTTTGGATGATTTCACACAACACAATAACTACTCAGTACACATGTTCAACAAGAGCATAGAGGGAAATCATCTATTTCAGAAACCGTCTCAACCTACGACCTCATGGTCACATGAGAGTCGGCCGTCGCTTTTTGATCACCGCAAAAATGAATCAATTAATCAGTCAATTAAAATAACATTTCTTTATTTCAATCGATTTCATGCTAAAAGTCTCAATTTGAAATTTTACTGTTCTTCTGGCATTTATGATTTTGGGTTTTTGGACTTAAGGATATAGAACATAAGCTGAAAAGAAGAAGAAGAAGAAGAATGAATTGATTAATCATGAAAATAATCCTCACGTTAATCATTAATCACATCAGTTATCAGCTGAAAAAAATCCACATTTATGCTTCTCACATGCATGCGGAGAAACATTTTAGGATGGATAACCTTTAGGTTTGATCTGATTATGACCGGAGCCACGAGCACATGACCCACATCACGTTTCGACGGGCAGTTCAGAATGACGCAACGTCCAAATGTCAGAGACGATTTAAAAAAAGAGCAAGAAAATCCCACAGCAGCAGGTTCCTTCAGTCACGACGACTGTTTAGCAGAACTACGCCCACGTGCTGCAGTCAGGTTAACACAATCAAACACAATTAAACACATCATCACTTCAGCTGTCAGATCACAGTGGAACTACACAACCAGAACACAAATGACTCCTTTGTCCATGTGACCACATGAGTTACGTCAGCCTCAGAAAAAGTGAACACATTTAGGTGAACACACCTAAATTGTGACATTAAATTGTTTGATTTTTTTCTTACCATTTTGGCAATATAGTGAAAATGAAAGTCCAGCATGGACACCTCCTGATGCTCAGGAGGTGTCACATCCCTCTCCTTATCTGGATCCGGGAAATTAAAATAAATATTTGGGGAGGGGCAGTAGGTATCAAGTTACAGAACGGGAACAAAGCGTAGAAACGTCTCACTTTAACCAACTTATAGCTGAAATATTGTCAACTATCTTTCAAATTGCATTCACCAAAAAGGATATTCATAAACTGCTGACTAAAACACATGATTCCAAATATTAGGTTTAGAGCACCAAAGGAATCAAGTATTACTTCTTGATTGGCAGGTCTGAACACAGCAAACCCATTTGTGATCGTTTGACCACGTGTGTGTGTGTGTGTGTGTGTGTGTGTGTGTGTGTGTGTGTGTGGGCTCCATCATCAGAACACATATGTTCAGATCTACTGTATAAGAACACACACTAACAACTAATCTCTCCGCTGCATCGGATAGGATGAGTATGACTCCACCACACCAGTGAGCGAATATGGATATGGTAGTAAGAGTTGTCAGATCCTAAACCACATATTAGAGTGTTGTTGGTTCCAACCCCAGTACCCTTGAGCAAGATATTGAACTCAACTTCCAACTTGGGCTCAAATGCAGAAGAGCTTGCTGAATTGTACTATGTATGATTGTATGTGACATATAAAGCATCTTATTTTCCCACAGGCTTCCAAAAGTTCTGGCTTCATTTTTTGGCTAAAACAGCAGAAAATCGTCCATCATCCACTCTCACTGAACACAAACCCTCGCCGGAGGCACAGACGAGGAATCGGCTAAACCTTTCTGCAAATCCTACTTCATCCAGAAACCTGGCCTCACATCAGCGCCATAATCCACGCTTAAAAAAATACAATGTGAAACAGATACGGAACGCTTGGATCCATATTACTCCTGAATATAAATCAGGTTGGCACAACATATCATGTGATCCCCCATGTCTAACTGTGAGAACAGCAGACAGACGTCTCCACAGACAACAGTTCTTCTCAGGCAGCGACCTCACGTGCCAAACATTACTAGACCTCCTTAATGGGTCCTAAACTTCATCTTCTCCAATTTAGTAAACAGGACTCCATCACCATCCCACTCCCACGCAAACAAAAGCCTCATGTCTCATGTCATTGTTTATTTCTGCTCTAAAATGAAGAACGTTGTCAGCCACATTGAGCTCACCAAATGGTTTCATTCCTCGAGTTGAGCATGATAAGTGCAAATACTTCAGTTGACTCCAAATGATTAGTCAACTAAATTTGATAATCAAATTATTGCTTTTAAATTTAAAATGCAAATCCTGCTAATAAAATGTGAGCATTTCCCCTTGTGTTTATTACAGACGGCACTACTTTAAGTTTCTGTGGGGTTTGGTGGACAACACTTTGTTGGACAGAACTTATCTTTTTCAAACAATTGATTAATATATACGATAATCATCTGATTAGTTGATGAACAAAATTGTCATTAATTTTATTACTGGAACATTTAAGAAATTACAATATATTGGAAAGTTAACTTTAATTCATAGAGATTGTCATGCAAACAGTTACATCAGTAAAGCTTCTTATCTCACTGTCAGTACTGATTGATAAGGAATCGATACCAACAGAACACCTCATTTCATTCCTTACTCCTGATTTATTATGCTTATCATAGTCACACACTGCTCCGTGATGCGCTGGCAAGGCGTCCAGGACAAGAATGATGCTGCTTCACTGACGCCCCGCTCTCACCAGGGTACCGTGTGTACTTCATGTTTATTAACACTGTATGTACAACTTTTCCAAATCCAGCAGTGTGTGTGTTTGGGGCCCAGCAATGCAGCTGCTGCCTCAGTGGAACGGTTCTCCAGGTATTCATGCAGTGCATACAAACAGGACACAGACAGAACACACATTCTTGGCTTCAAAGTCATATTGAACGTGTGTGTGCGTGCGTGCGTGCGTATGTGTGTGTGTGTGTGTGTGTTTTGTCATATTTTGTAAATTTGTGACAGAGGATGAATTCCTGACTTATAAAAACTTTTTCCAAAGCCGCGGTGACCTTTGACTTTTGACCACAAACAATGTGATCGATTCATCCTTGAGTGAGAGCGAACATTTGTGCCAAACATAACCTCCTCAAAGCGTTCCTGAAGTACTGTATTTATGAAAATGGAACGGAAGAAAAGCCTGAAATGGTCCACACCACAACAGCCGTGCCCAGAGCCACATGAAATGTATATTTCAATCTTTAATTCATCCTTAAATAAACACTAAAATATGGTCTCGTTATAAAACTATTCTGTCAAAGTTCTAGAACGCTGATACTCGCGCCCCGTTCCTGATCGATGCACCAGCTGGTAGTTTATTTTAACTGATATCAAAAATTTTGTACTTTCACTTATGAAAAATTATAAGCGTTCTCAAACTGAGACCTTAATCATACGTTGTATTTAGGGTGATTCATATTTCTGTTGCAATTTCTCTAGTAACTACAAGTTATGTGCAATATGTAGTCTCCAATTTTTCTATGCTCGTACTTAATAGTAAAAAAACAAAATAAAGTTTTTATAATTTCCTTTTGCAGGTACTGCACTTTGACTTTGTAAGGAATGCTGTTTTGGATATGAGCCTTTTCTGCTGATTTATTAGTCGGATGACTGATTTATAAATTGTGTATGAGGAAACTGGAGACAGCAGGGGACTACACCCAAATGAAGGTAAGTCGGCCAACACGTCTGATGAATAAGGCAGGGTCCACTGGAGGATTGTGTGTGTGTTTTGATGAACTCGCAGCGGTCTGCACCTCCCTGTGGACGCATTCTCAGAAAACTTATGGTAAATAAACACAAACAAAATTCAACTGAAACGGTTGCATTGCTAAGAAACACAGCTGATCATAAGGAACATACAATATGCACCACAAAAGTCAGTCGCCACCACACTAATGTGTTCCCAGAGGAATCCACCGGTGAATCTGTCCCCACCACTGGACTTCACCTCAGCCCACCCTCGTGATTGTTTCTTCACGGAGAAAGAGTGGAGACTAGCTCAGAAATGACTCACATTGTGTGGATCTTGGACTGTAGCTGTAGGATCTTGCTTACATTCTGCCAATGGGATTCGTGGGGAAGACAAAGAGAAAATCCTCCTATAAGAGTAAGAGTGATACGTAGCGTGTGTGCACCAATGCGTGACGTGAATGTGTGCATAAAGCTCTGTGGCGGACGGCTGTGAAGTTTGTGGAAGGGGTGTTGGCCGGCCCCCATGCAGACTTCCTTGCTCAGCCGTGGGGTCGACAGTCTCCATGAAAGAAGGTATTGTCCCTTCTCTGGGCCCTCTCTCCCCAATAGAGTAAACACAGGCTACAGCAACGGAACGGCAAAGAGCGAGGGAGAGAGAGGAGCCTAGAAATGACCATAGGGGCCGAAGCGAGGATGGACAGGGTGAGGATGAAGGGAGGAGGAAGTGGAGGAGGAAAAGAGGCCCTGAAAGAAAGAGCTGTGTGTGTCCTCTTTGGTAAACCCGCTCAACTATCCCCCGGCATAAACCTTTCCCACATCCACCCGACTGCATGAGGACACCTCCCAAGTCCCTTTGATGAGGTGTGAATGTGTGTTTGGGGCCAACAGGCCGGGGTTGGGGTGAGGGGGTGCTGGGAGGCATCAGGTTAAAGGAAGGTCACGTGTTTCAACTCCTCACTGCTCTAAGACCACACCCAGAGGGATCAGCACTGACCTGCAACCAACTGATGTTTACCTGGATCCAAGGTGGTCAGTTCAGTCTATTGACCTGATCCAGTCTGAGAAACTCATCTAAACCTGGACAACTGTATCCAACCTGATGAAGCTCTGTTCAGTTTAGTCAATCTAAACCAATCTGAAAGGTTTGGTTCAATCTGTTAAACCTGATCCAATATAAATTGGGTCAGTTCAGTCTGTACAGTCTGACCCAGTCTGAGGTGAGCTGGTTCAGAACATTAAGTTAGAGGGTACAACAGTAGATTGTGTAATATTTTGTTTCTTGTTCAAGGTTTTGGAGAATGAGAGAATGTTTGCACATGGGTTCAAGTGTGTGTGTGTGTGTGTGTGTGTGTGTGTGTGTGTGTGTGTGTGTGTGTGTGTGTGTGTGTGTGTGCGCCCCCCCCCCTCTCTGAGGCTGGCTGTAATTTAATCTGCCTCCTGCTGTGACCCTGGGAGGTGGTCTGTAGGAGGTAAACCCTCTCCCCAAGGCCTTTTCTGACTGTTCACTCATACAGATGGAAAGAGAGAGAATGAACGGGTAGCAGAGCAAACCATGGTATTGATGGGTCGTTGTTGTTGTTGTAGTAGCCATCAGCTAAAGGGATTTAAAGTAGCATTATGAAACAGCTCTGATGAAGAGAGATGCGTGTGTGTGTGTGTGTGTGTGTGTGTGTGTGTGTAGGTGAAAATGTTCAAAGTAAAAAAGAAATAGCTTCATAACTTTCTCCATGTTGAACCTGTGGCGTATTTTCATTACCTCAGGGCAAACAGCTCTGTTTTTAACCCTTTATTATCATTGTTTATGGTGATGCTGCAACGCTGATGATGTTGTGATTTGCTGGTGTTTTCTCTCCAGCAGGTGAGACAGTCAGGACTGGGGGGTGGGTGTGGTGTGACAAGTGACCCCTGACATTTGGGTTTTAGATCTGTAACTGGGTCAGGTTACAGATGTTAGGAGCAGACACGCAGAACGCCAAAGCAGTTTGCACATTTTTAAACACAGCCATGACTTTTTTGCAATTTCCTCATTAGCTTGATTTCCATGGATGCTTGTCAGAGTCAGGTGAGGTTATTCAGAGGAAAACATAACACATTAAGTTCAAGGCAGCGTCAGTGATGATGTTGTGATATGTTAGCATGTTCTTATCGGTGTGTGTGACATTTAAGTTTTAGATCTCTAATGGAAACACAAGACAACATGCCCAAGAATGGTCACTTCTCCTCTCACTTCTGTCACTGCTGATGTTTCCTGAGGTAAACGACCCCAACCTCCGCTGATACACACACACACACCCGAAACACAGCCCCCGCATACACCCTCCACCCCCCAGCCCCGATGGAGCACCCAACACACAAACACACACAGCATCGAGCCTTTTTCCCTCGCCGCTGTCAGCCGCCTCCTCAGACAGGAAACCTCAATTTCCACTCCTCCTCATCTGGGCCTCTCATTCTCTCTTCCTCATTCTCTTCATCCCTCCATTCTTTGCATTTGTTTTTCCCTTGCGTTCATTCTGCCAATTCCTTCAGTCCATTTTTCCTTATATCACTCCTCTCTCACCTATTCCTGTACTGAACCTTGGGTATAATGGTGCATTAACTGACAATTGATTTCCTCTATTCACAACATTTACTCGAGATAAATTAGTGTCAACGTGTCGTCGCTCACTCTCGTCTGAACTTCTCACCATCAGCTGATGAAAAAAAGGACACAGGCTTGTACACAGTATTATGTAATAGCAGCATGCTTGGAACCATTAGGGAAGGGCTAGTGAGGAGAAAGACAGGAGAGCTAGATTCACAACAGCTGTAAGACAAACAGAGACACGCATGCATCTATGTTCCTCCTCTTAGGGCTTCAGAACAAGGATTGGTGCCAATCAGCAAATCAAACAAAGTGCGGTCGTAAGAAATGAAATGATAATGCAGAAGAGAGGAGAGCACAGGAGAAAGGGGAGACCAGAGCGAAGGAAGGAATGAATGAATGAAGGACATAAAAATGAGGGAGATGAAGATTGAAGGAAGGGGAGAGAGAGAGAGAGAGAGAGAGAGAGAGAGAGAGAGAGAGAGAGAGAGAGCGCAACAGGAAGCCTCTCAGTGAGCCACCAATGGCCTCCAGCCAAGAGACACTGAAGAATTCCAGGCAGAGGACAGGCAGGGAGGGGAGGTGCCAGGAGGGAGGGAGGGAGGGAGGGAGGCACGAAACGAGAAGGGCGGGGAGCACTTGTGGTTTGTTGTCACAGAGGAGAGAGAGATGAGAAAGGAAGAGCATGCGCTCCACGCAGTATATCTGTGGTTGGACATTAACGCTCAAACTTGTCACAATAGCTTTCCTACGCTTCCTAAAAAAACATTTGTGCTTCATTCTTTTGCTGTGAATTCTGGTACCCGCTTTATTAGATGGAAGTTTTCATCCACCATCATTTTAAATGATCAAAAAGGTTTGAGTTCAGTCAGGAAGCTCAACCTTTAGACAGTCACGCTGTCCCTTAGTCCTCACACCGTTCTGTTATTCACATCTCTCTTTGTGCTTAATTTCATCTTCCTGCCAGTGCGATGTGGAGCCACTGATTGAGTTGAGCTGTTTTCATCAACTGGTCATGTCTTTCCAACAGCAAAGACACATTTGCTGTCAGCCTGTCGTTTTACTGCCGTCCTCTTCCAGACGTCTCTCTCCATCAATCAAGTTCGTTCATGCTCCTCCATCACCACCCAGTCATTAAAAAAATCACACAGTGGCCTCTGACCCGACTCGATGACCACAATTTTCTAAAAGGAGCAGACGTTATCAGTTCACTAAACAATACTGTTTAAACTGCAAACCATTACCTCATCTCCTACCTCATAGGAATGGGTCAGAGTGTACCCCATGGTGCAAATGCGATGTCAAGCATTACAAGCAACCATCCAAACTATTTCAAGGATGCATATCAGACATCCAGCGAGTCAGCTATCCTCCCCTGATGAGATAAATGCTGAACAGGTAGATGCCAAATATGTCACCAATACGGATTACTGCTTCCAAATGTCACATGCATGTTTGTTCAAAAGAATCACCTCTCTTTCCAAATCTGAGTATGAAATACAGGCATCAACCTTTCAGAATAAAATTCAATTGAAAAATGCTCATTTTGCACAGCAATATAATGCAAAAAGGAAACTCATCTAAATCTTTGTAAACTCTTGCAAGACTGGTTGACATAACATCCTGATGGATAACAGATAGCGATTCTGCTTGTCTTTTCCAATTTGCTGTTCCTTTTTCTTCTCCCATCATGGACGCAACACCATCAATGATGAGGAACACATTTCTGATTTGTCTCTGGGGTATACTGTTGTGTTTCTAGTGTGGTACCTCACAGAAAGCTTTCCTCTCTGCTTGGACATTGATATCAGCTGATCTGCTGAATGCTAAGGCTAATGGAGAAGTAGCTAATGGATTCTGAACAGCAGCATCTGGCTGTGACTGTGCATCTTGTGCTAATACCTCAGGACTCTTGTGGCTTTCCAGGCTGAATGAGGGACTTATTCCTTTTCTTTTCCATCTAAAATGCTTCAGACGTAACATCTGTCCATCCATTTAATCCCCAGGGAACATTACTCATCACAGTGCTGTAAAGGATGAAGGAGGAACCCTGTAGTTCACTCATTTATTTCTTACATCCATAGATACATAAGTTAAACAAGCTTCTGTGGACAAATGTCGCCAAAGTGTCCGTGTGTGGCTGAATAACGGTGTTTAAGAACATCCACAACACATAACAATCAAAGTTGAAACACCAGCCTCCTTGAGCAAGTGCTGAAACATTAAATCTGTGCTTTTCTGTACAGTCATTTCAACTTCTCTCATAGTCATAATCCCATTGTGTGTGCACATTGTATTAACCTTGACCTACATCCTTGCTGCACGTAGCGTACAATGTACATTAGCAATCTATCATAGCAGGCTAGCAACAGTAGGACCCAACGGTCAGAAGACCCTTTGGGTCTACTGAGCTGTGCCTGATCAAAACCCCTCCCTTGGAGCGCTCTCTGCTGATTGCTGACCCTTGGTGTAGGGGGTGAGAGTAGCTGAATGCTGGAATGAGTCTAGGAAACTTCTCCCAATAGATTAACTACATTAGACTTCCTAGTAGCTGGTCTGTGACACATACAGTCCCACATGCAGCAGCATGTGTTTTGAGTCACTGGTTAGTTTATCTCCCACCTACTCTAACCCCAAATCAAGAGAGCTCCATAAGTTTCTAATCAGATACAACGGTTTTAATCCATATTGTAGTATCTGGATCAGCGCTGAACACATAATTCCTCTAGGGACAGTGACTCAGAGTTTAAGCAGTAAACCTACCCGACGCTAATGCTTGAGGCTCTTCACACGACGGTACTGTGGGCTTTGAAGAGTGGTGAGTAATCTTACAATAACGTGGGGCATTTCACAACATAGCAGTTTCATGGTGCAGCAAAGGGCAGCAGGAACCCAAGAACTCAGCAGGAGGCCTACCTCCATCTGGGAGAGGAGAGGAGCAAAAGTATGTGTACTCAGTTGACTGGATCGACTTCCCCTCCCCAGCTTGCTCTGACCTCCCACTAACTCTGCTGGATCTCCTTCAATCCCGTCCAAACTCTCAGCCCTCCTCTCTCTCTCTCTCTCTCTCTCTCTCTCTCTCTCTCTCTCTCTCTCTCTCTCTCTCTCTCTCTCTCTCTCTCTCTCTCTCTCTCTCTCTCTCTCTCTCTCTCCTTACTTCCATACAAACAAAAATATGCACAATTTGCTTCAGTACTATTCCCTCTTCAGTTCATCTCCATCATTTGCCATCTCTAACTCTTCTTCTTCTCCTTAATCGGCCCCCTCGTCTCTCTCTCCAGTCTTCTCCCCACTTTCCACTCCATTCCTGTGGACTCTCCCTACAGGCAGTGATGCAATCCTCCAACTCCTGAGCGCAATAACAGGGTATGGAGTTGACTCGCGAGCCAAGCAGGGGCGTCACCACCACCAGGCGCAGTAGGAAAGCAACAAGAGAGGAAAGACGAGAGGTGGGGAGAAGAAAGAAAAGACGAACTGAAGCCAATGTGAGAGGGAGGAAAAACAGTCCGGCTGTTAGAGCCTGGTGGTGGTGGTTGAAGAAAAAAAGACAGCGATAAAAGTTGACAGCTTTGTGCAATAAAGCTTGGGACAAACATGTTTTGTTTGGTGCTCATATGGTGATGAATACGTGGGTAATTTGGCTCACTGACGTTTTTCTTAAAGGGACTGGAAGAACTTTGAAGTTTGAATCCAAACGACACCACATCTCAGCCCCTCGTCTTCTCATCAGCCCACCAACCAGCTGTGAGGTGGGCTGGATGGGGTCTCCGTTCTGGAAGTGATGGCTGTTTGTTACTCCCGCACTAAACGCTGTCATTCCAGCTGAGTCACATCAACATTAACATCTAGACTGACAGGAATGTAATTGTGAGGGTGCGACGTTGTCAGAACAGTCTCTAAATTAACACCATTTCTCCACCTTTCCTTGCTGGGGAAGTGCAGATGATGTGTCAGCACTGTGTTCATAATGGATATCCACTGGAAGGGAGATCTTATTGAATGCAGTACACTAAGGATACATAAAAGAGATGTTATAGCTTTAAAGGTATGAGTTGAAAAGTACTTAAGACTGTTGCAAACATGTTACACCCATTACGCCTGTATGCAGAGACAGACCTCCCTTGAAGGCAGCAGAGTGAGCACAAGGTCAGCTTAGGAATGCAAAGCACTGGCACCTGCCTAATTCTTTAAAATACCAGGTTCTCTCAGTGCACACACACACACAGACACACAAACAAAAGGCCACTCCTTAAAACTCTGGACAGGGTTTCCCGCTTTGGGGAAAACCATTTCTGCCCAAGACCAAGGACATAGTCTGCGCCCCCCTACAACTTGAAAAACATGACTGAATGTACAAAGCAGCTGCAGTCAAATTAAAAAAGACATGTCTGTTATATTCCCTCACTGGTGAAAATCCAGCAACACTTCTGAGCCACCGGGTAGGAGGGAACGGGAGGAGGTCCAGAAGTCCCTCTTTCTTTCTCTCCCTCTCTCTCCTACTGCTAACAGTAAGCCGGGGGCAGATTAAAACGACTGACGTGAGTATGGAAACGGTGGGTCGATAAGCAGAGGACAGGGGGTGTATGCCCCCCCCACCCCGGCTGGCAACTTCAATGAGTTGGGAAGGAGCTATGGAGGTAGACATCAGCCAGGACTTATAAACAGACAGTGCACAGCCCTCTATGTACACTCTAAAAATGATTCAAGGACCTAGTAAATGTGACAGTAATATATAGTTATGCATGCTCAATAAAAATTCTGAATATCATCGTGATGAGTATTCGATTTGACTGCATCAAAATTAATTAGTAAAACTCCAACAGGAATATTTGTGTTAAAGAGACACATATAAATTAAGCTTACTTACTTAAAATAAAGTATTATTTGACTCACAGATTACATGGTTTAAATATTTGTAATAATAAGTGTATGTTTCACCAACCTTTTTGAGAATATATTAAGAAATATCGGTTAGTTTTAATAAGTGCAATTATTAAACAAGTCAACTCAGTTGTATTGGAGACACTCACTCTGGCAGTGGCTCAGCAGTAGAGCAGCTGTCTTGAAGACAGATCGCCCAGCCATCGGTGGTTCAAATCCTGCTCCCGCCAGGACATCCCTCAGAGTGTGAGCTGAGGTGTAGGCTCACCTCCCATCCATTGCCGAGGCACCCTTGAGCAAGTTGCCGTCCCCCTGATTTTGGGGTGCAACCCCCTCAAATTCAGTTACTTTTACTCAATTTGTGTAGGTAATTGAACCAAATCAATTCGTTCAGACTTACTAGAAAATATTACTTAGATTTTACTCATGACTCAGGTTTTGTTTTAACAGATTTGAGAGCTTTCATATCTACTCAATATTTGTAAGTGTAAAAATGTTTCACTGATTGAATTAAGTAACATGCAGTATTATTTTTTTGAGTGTAGGCCCTACAGCATACACACACACACACACACACACACACACACACACACACACATACACACACACACACACACACACACACACAACTACACACTGTGCTGGCTACATGTTGTGGGGCTGGGACCAATTCAGAGCTCCGTGGTACCACTCCAGCTTTGGGAGGGGTGCGTCTGTCTCACAGTCATTTCCTGGACAGGAATATTATGGCACCACATGCATGAGAAACAAACCCCGCTTGCCTTTGCATGCTGACCCCAGACACTTTCATTTGCAACTCGCTAAGCCGATGGCGCAGAGTGAAGTCTCTGGGAACCCAGTCTCATTACTCAATAGCCGAGGTAACACGATAGCAACAACTGCTTTATGCAACACGGTCTTTGGAAGGCTGGAGGGGGTAAAGCATGGGGTGGGTTCACTCATTATCGCTGTGGGGGGTTGCTGACATGTCTGCGGTGGGGAAGAAGCAAATTCCTGAAGGACCCCCTCCCTGTCCCGGGAGAGGCCCCAGGGAGAGGTGGGGAGGGACACCTGTGTACCGACCTATCTCCTGCAGGAGAGAGCCAGGGGTCGTCTCTGTTCATGCTACGTGTGTGTGTGTGTGTGTGTGTGTGTGTGTGTGTGTGTGTGTGTGTGTGTGTGTGTGTGTGTGTGTGTGTGTGTGTGTGTGTGTGTGTGTCAGTGTGTTTAAGTGCAGACAGGAGGAACAGGGCAGGGGCCCCCGCATCCAAAACATATGAAAGGGACGAAAACAGGAAGAGGAAGAAACACAAAACAGCAGAGAGCGATTAGCGGGCAAAGTGTTGTGTTGTGTATTTGTGGTTGTACTCAAGTGTGTATGCTGCACACTGTGGGATGATGAAGGAGCTCCTGCTTCTTTAAATTTGGGTGTGCCCCCCCCCATAATGTCTGCTATACCACTATTGCAGCCCTAGTGCCTCCCTCAGCAGTGATCTCACGTTGACACAAAGCCGGTGTTGTCTGCTCCTTATGAGGTCGTGCCAATTTAACGGCAGCTCTGTGTTCTCCCTCCTCACATGGATCCCCTGTTTTCCCCGAGTTACCCCCCTCGCCCTGCGCCCCCCCTGCCCCCCTCCCTCCCTCCATGGCTGGCAATAACACAAGGTCAATATTACGGTCCTTTCTCTTGTCCCTTTTTCCTTCCTTCATCTCCCTCCCATGCCTTTTCTCTCTGTACTCCTGTATCAGAGCTCAGCTACGTGACTGGCTCCACCCTGCAGCTTTTATCTTTCACGGCTCCATCCATAAGAGAGGAACAGGAAAAAAAAAAGAGAGCAGAGAGATAGATGCAAAGGGACAGATGGAGGGCGACTGAGATGGCGACAGACAGTTCAGCATAATGCTGTAAAATGGAGTGCAGCTAAACTCTTCATTTACATTTGTTGGCATGTCTGATGTTTGTGATCTGTTGGGAAAAACCTCTCACCAGCTAAAACAATATGCTGTGCAAACACAATCAGGCAGTGCGTCTGTACTATAAACGGTGTAAAGACGGTCAAAAAGAGAATCTCAATTAGCAGTGAAGGTCAGGCCGATGCTCCTGCCTTTACACTCTGTCCAGAATCGATACTGGCATTTAGGAAATGGTCAAACTCTCCTTTATGGACGGCATCAGATATGGAGACCCAAGCAAAGAGGGAGCAAGACGACTGTAATCAATTAGATGCAGTAAAAGAGAGAGAGGCCATAAGGTTAGAGACTGGTCAATACTCAATATGGCCACTGAAAGCAATGAAATAAAAACAGTGACTCTATTCTATAGAAGTACTTAAGGTCAGAACGAGTCTTAATTTTTTATGTAACCTCAACCTTAAAACATTTCCAAATTACATGAGGCTCCCTCATAAGAAAAAAAACCCCAACCACACTACATATGAACTGAATTAGTGCTGGCAACATCTCCACAACACCACAGAGAAAGTAAACACTTACAGACCAAACTTTTTTTTCTCTCCCTCTCTCTTTTCCTCCATGTATAAGACGGAGAACGTCTTATATAATGTGAGCGTCACTCGTGAAGCTGGTTGCTCATGGAAAATGGGAGATGAAAGCGCCTGGGAGGGACGAAGGGAAAAAGGGGAACGGGAGCTGAAGTGAAAGCCAGGAGGAGATGGAGTCCCAGGGAGTCAGGGATGGAGTGGAAGAGCGAGGGAGGTGGGGGGTGGGGGGGTGAAGGGGGTTAAGTCTGGAAGCGAGCTAACAGGACTGGATGTGCCCAGACAGGGAGGCAGGCCCAGGCCCAGACTTGAGAGCCTTATTTGAGTCTCAGAAATACTTCTCCAATCTCTCCTTCTTTCCCTTCTTTAAGAAAACAACATCAGTCCCCCCCATCCCCCCCCCTTTCCTAGCATGTTAGCCCACATGATGCTCGCTCACCCTCAGACCCTCTTGTGCAACTGCTCCTTCTCTTTCTCTTCAAACCATCACACATACATACCACAGCCATGCTGATGTGCTGCAGTGCTATTGAGGTTACTCTACAATCCAGGGTGTTTGCCAAGCCAGTAAATAATAATACAAACCAGCTGAGTGTGGATGTAAACTGCATGGCTGTGAGCCTGTAACGTACAGCTACTTCCACCCAGCCCCTGCTGAAAGCTCCAGCTGGGGGTTTATAATCTAAGAGACTTATTTTTAAGCACCTACCACCTTCCTCCAAACATTTCCTTCACACTGCTCATTCTTTCAAGTTTGCTCTTACTCTTTACTCCTATATTTTATCTTTTAACGTGCCCTGCCCCAGACATGGTCTGCATATCGTCTGCAGGTCTCTGCATGCTGCATTTCTCTCACGATTGAAACCCTGAGCAGAGACGGAGCGCTGGAGAGAGGAGGCAGGGTGGGGTATAGCTGGAGCGAGGCACAGAGTTGTCTGTGTTTATTTTGGAAATGCAGGCCTGCAGACTCGCAGCACAGGAACTGACCCCTAAACTTCACAAAAAGGCACAGCCTCTTACAGAAAGAGTAACGACGACACACTAATCTGGGATGTCCCACGCAGGTGATTGTAAAATAAGGGTTGATCATAA
This sequence comes from Antennarius maculatus, assembly GCA_013358685.1. Classification (NCBI taxonomy): domain Eukaryota; kingdom Metazoa; phylum Chordata; class Actinopteri; order Lophiiformes; family Antennariidae; genus Antennarius; species Antennarius maculatus. The sequence goes on along the minus strand of CM023620.1, from coordinate 12,494,413 downwards.
AGACATTCCCCTGAAGGCACGTTTCAACCCCGCCTGGGGACCCAGGAATGATTTGCTCCAGGAGGAAACAGAGAGGACGTTAGGTGATTAGTGGTTACAGTTTAACCGGGGAAAAATGCACGGTCTGTGAGCTCAACCAGCCAGGGAGCAAGTCGGTGTGAGTCAAGCTCTTTATATCCGCTTTTTCGTTTCTAAATATAATATATCCAGGTCTGACTGTCGCTCTTCGGAGCCAGATCAGTCTGCAGCAAATCCTGAGTAGCAGTGTGTCACCTCCACCTCCACACACATGGCAATTATTAGTAATGCAAATCATTTGACTTGGTTTCTACTTATATGGGTCCTATGATCACAATCAGTATCAGCTCCAAAATGACAGAGACAGTTTTCGATTGCAGTTATAAAAAGGAAAATGGACTCAAACTTGTACAGCGACTTTTTACGACAAATTGCTCTGAGTGGTTTAGAACAGGAACCGGCCCAACATTCATCAGAAAACAATGTGAGATTGCATCCAGGTACTATTGTCACCTGTCTGAACACTCTGTACTCGTGGAGAACTTCCAGCAGTTTGGCCCAACCATGGTTCTACTTTCTGCTGCTGCAATATACATCAAATAATTGAGGACGAGGTAAACTTGTGTTGAAAAAAAAAAACTCCCAAGTTGTTGGACTACATGTCCCAGCATTCTATCCGTGGTGACTGAGTAAATATTTTGTGAATCTTCACCTGATGTCCTCCATGTTAGCTGAGTTACTACTGGAGCTGATGTTCATCAGACATGGGGTAAGATAAGTTTTGTCAGATTTTACGTTCTTGAAGAAGAGTTGACCATCAGAGGAAGATCAGTCCTTCATTCAGGACACAAGAGTTCAGGATTTATCTCCTCTGGCTTTTTTAAAGTTCTATCAAAAGTCAAGAGCTGGGATGTGGAACTCAACTCGAATCACTGCCTTGTTTCATCTGCTGAGTAAACCTAATGGACGAGTCACAACAGCCCGATTAAAACTCTGACGAGAATGAATCGCTGTTGAGTTCCAGTGAAACAACAGAGAACATCTATCATGGGAATCCAAAATAAAGCTGTTCTTATCCCTGTGAAGATAAATCAAAGTGTGTACCGGGTGTCTTGTTTTCACTGTGTGCTGCTTCATTCACTGACCGCTATAATCCTCCTTCCCTGCTGCTCAGTTGCCTTTCAGCTTGACCGTAATCCCCAGCAGCTACGAAACCCTACTGTGATATCAATTCAAATGCTCTGCCTGTATGTCCGGCGTAGTTTGAAGCCCCCCCCAAAAAATACTTGTAGTAGCATAGTAGCAGTCCTGTCCCACTTACAACATGGTGATAACGCTGGTTCCAAAATAAAACTTAGTTCTCTTACTGATTTCTTTGTGGTGCGATGCTGACAATATAAAAATCAATTCTCTTTAAATCCGATGTGGTACGCTTTTACGAGCCTGGTTTAAGGCAGTAAGTACAAATGAACTCTGGGTTCCCCACATCCCTCTAGCACATGCTTCATGGTTGCTCTCTGACGCAGGAATACACCATTTAAGTCCACCTTTTCCACAGTAAAGCAGCTGCCTCACCCTAAACCCCAGCGCAGAACCTCAGGAGCGTGATGTCACAACGCCGTGGTTTCAGGCAAAATCATGAGGCACTGACAACTTGGGTAGGAGACGTGAACGCCACACTCGTGATTTGGAGAGCCTGGCACAATGGGAAGCCTTCATGGTCGTGTTGTGTACTGATAGCAACAGATGCAACAAGCTGGTGTCCAACTCAGAAGGAATCTTTGTGCAAGCTGTTGCTCCGAGCAGCTGTGTAAGGATCTACATCTGGCCTATAGCATGGAGACTGAATGAGAAAATATGCAGCGATATAGCCCCCCCTACACACACACACACACATATACAAATACACACACACACATCCTTTGGGGTAGGTAACGCCACCACAGGGAACCCCAGCAGACATCCGGCTCTAAGGTGGGGCCTTTTCCCTTAGTCTTGCCTGAAAGGAGCATCGCCTGAAACACCATCAAGTCCAATCAGACGAAAGCTGTCTGGCTCCGGTTTTCCCAACAGACAGACATTACGGCCGACCTGCGGCTGAACCGATCATCAGCTGATTGGATAAACAATGCAGGGAGCGAGTGGCGGAAGTGAGGAACACCTGTGCTCACAGTTCACAGAGGGGTTGATGGATTAAATAGCAGAGGCCTGGAAGAGGTTGGGGAGAGGAGGGAGTCAGAGTCCTCCGTCTGCACAAAGCCATGGCGACCTCTTTCGCTGCTCCTTGTCCAACACCCCCCCCCTCCACACACACACACACACACACAGATATACACACACACACATACTTTGAGGGAGTTCCAGTGGGCCCAAGGCCAAACCTCCGCTCTTCTCCTGTGATATCTGTGTGACAGTTTCCCCTCGCACTCGCACGCAGAACACACAGCACCTCACAGCCACCTTCAAAACGCAGCCAAACTCTGATCCCAAACACAAGCGCGACCCCTCAATTGTGCCTCGGCCTCCATTGTGGCCTAAAGCTTTTTAATGATCAGGCCTTATTCCACTCCCAACACGGGGCTTGTTAGGTCTGCCTTGGCAGGGCTTTGCTCTTTACCCCGGCATCTTCTGGAACAATAGACCCGTGGGAGACAGCCAATGGAGAGAGGGTCCATCCCAAACCGGGTCCCAGTGCACACAATTAGGCTGTGGGACGGGGGAATTGCTTAATTGGAGGAAAAATAGCCCTTTTTTACCCTGGCCTCCCTGCCCCTGCTCATCCTTACCCCCCTCCCTCCTCTACATGCACGTTAGAACCAATCGAGATGAAAATGACAAGTATGTTAAGAGGAACAGCAGCACTAAATCCACTAACAACGCTAAAATGAGTGCTTTCTTGGGTGGTTGGGTCGTCTTTTTTATTTACCAATAAATCAGTTACTTGAGCGACCATCAGTCTGCAGACGTTGAACTCTTTATCTGATGTTGTGACAGAACATCAGAGGACTGTATAGTCTTACACAACAGCTGGATGGGTGACACCGTTTAATAAATGTTGCCTCTCATGGTCAAACGAGGCAGAGGAAAGACGCGCGGAGTGCGTCGCTCCCATGCTGAGGAAGAGGAGGCGCTGCCAGGAGAGTGTCCGCGTAAAAACGTCGTGACCAGCTGTGAATGTGACATTACATTGAGTCCGGATTGCAGAATAAAAAATCAAACAACTGGAAAGTCTCTGAAATTAGGTCACAACCCGGGTTGAACTCCTGCGATTCCTCACGTCGATCGGTTTCGCAGCGCGCACAGAACGCGTCGTCACGCATGACAGCAGACACAACATTACAGAAACGACACGCAGCCTGGCATTGTTCCCGACTTACCTTACAGGGGAAAATACAGTGGATATGGCGGAGATATCTCCGACTTGGCCCCCCTTCTTCCCGGTGCAAACTTCTCACGCAAAGTCCTGCGCCTTCAGGCGGCGTCGGTGTCAAATGACTCCTAGTCGATCCGTCGCTTTTTCCCTTCGATCAGGAGGAAATATGGAGCTGATAGGGCTTGAAAAATATGATTAAGTGTCTGGAGAGGCGGTCCGCTCCCAGGCCATTGTCAGGATTAATTCTAAGCATGGAAAAATCAATCATAAGCTTTAACGCGGCGCGTATGACAGATGGTTGTTTCAATAAAGATTATTGGTCTGACAGCCTCGTCCGTTGCCGTGGGATGACATATTCTGCATTTTATCACCCGTTAAAAAAAAAAGTGCAAACACCCAAGATACGCAGGATGAAGTGTTCCAGCTGAGGAGAAAAATAAAGACAACTGGTTGAGCATCAAAACCGCGGAGGTGATTTTGTCCTAAATTCAATGCGCATCGCTTAGAGGCAACGCTGGTCAAGCGGGGGGGGGGGGGTTCCCCTCCGGGTGGTCGTGGTTCTCCTGGCGGGGGTGGGAGGGCAGTTCAAGCCCAGAGGGATGGCACGAAGTGTTGGGCAGGGATGGCGAAGGGGTGTGGGGTATAGTGGCGGGGGATGGTCTCCTTCTTCTTCGGTGCTTTTTTTTTTTTTTTTCGTCCAGATGCCGAGGTGGGGCTGCTCGCCTTCTTTTTACGCGGCGTTGTGCCGCGACTCGTCTGCTCGTCTTGTTCCCTCTGAGCGGCCGTGGACGCGCTGAGTGTTGATGGGTCGTCTCCTCCTCCACGACCGTCTGACGCGCACAGACAGCCGCCTGAACCCAGCCAGCCCGTCAGGACCAGCTCGGAGTCTGCCAGCTCAGCGCATGCTTACTGCTCCGCCCCTCCACCATTGGCAGCCCCCGGCTCGGCTCCCAGGCTCTTCCTCCTCTCCCCGTCCTCATGGCCCTCTCTCCGCCTCAGCTCTCCTCCTCCATCATCATCATCATCATCATCATCATCATCATCATCATCATCATCGTCATCGTCATCATCATCAACAACATCCTTTCAAGAAGCAAAGTGCTCCTCTCTGTCACTGCTCTCCTCTCCAGAGTTTGTTGGCCTCCACTCCTGCAGCAACAGGCTTAAGAAGTGATTTTAGCGTTATGTAACTTTAAGGTTCTGACTTCACTGACCTATAATGGATCGAGACATGATTGTTTCCGTACCCTTAATAAAGTAATCATAAAAGACACTTTAAACCACGTATGTCAAACTCAAGGCCCGGGGGCCAAACGTTGCCCGCCACATCAATTTATGTGTCCCGCGAGAGCATAAAGGGTCAGAGTGTCTAAAAATAAATAGGTCAAAAGTGTACTTTGAGCAAAACTACATTTCCGACAGTGCAGTAATTAAGCCCATTATAACTTTGACAAAAAAAAAAAGTTAATGTCCTAAGATGTGTTTGATGTGTTTTTTTATTTATTGGAAAGTTTGATCCTCAATTGATGGAGTTCTATGGATTTCATAAACAGAAAAATTAAAAGTATTTCTTATAACAGAGAAACAAGCAAAAAAAAAATTTGTGTAACTGTAATGTTTGTAGCTTGAATAAGTAATAAATTCAGAGTTACATAACATTAAGGAGTAATTACATTTATTTTACATTACATTGAGTTATATTTAGTTACATTTATTAGTTACATCTGGCCCTTTCAGGACAGACGTTATGCTGATGTGGCCCTCAGTGACAATGAGATTGACACCCCTGCTTTAAACGATGCGCTACAGCAGACTGGAGGATTGATAAGTATAAGGAAATAATGTTTAAAAGGAAAAAAGACATGACACCATTCTTAGATGTTTTTAAAAATGGTTCTCTCAGTGAATAACTGCAGCAAACACTACAACCTGAAGCTAGTAGTTGAATAGTTTACTGTTTTTCAGTCAGAATAAATTCATATGTATTTTGACTTGTCAGATGTGATATCTGCTGTTTTACATATGGGACACGTTATACATGTTTAAGGTTTTTAACTATTTGCTGGACTTCAAATGCTATTGTAATAAATAGATATTCTTACAGACAAGTTAGACTATTTTCTGCTGTTTTATTGACAGATTGAAACACATTACCATGACTTTACTTCGTAAACATTTTGTACCTCTATAACATATTTGATAAAGGAACAAAATTTAGTTTCTTTTAAATTTATCCATACACTTATCAATACCCATTAATTATAAAATTTAACTATTTAGTGTTTTCATTACTTCTCCAACTCCTAATATTTTCAATTATCACATGATGAGTTTAGATATAAACCTGGAAGAAAAGATGAGTAGCTAACATAAAGTACATTGATGTTATACATATAACAGGTCAGTAGTTTGCTAGTGAATTAAACACAAGATGTTATCATGAAATATGGCTGTGCTATTTTCTGTCTTAACGTCATTATACCGCTAGAGGGCATAAAGTCACCGGCACCTGATTTAAAACTGAAGCCCTCGCAGAATTTATTAGACAGTGAGAATTTAAACCTCACATTTAAATTCAAAGGAAAAGCAGTCATTCTTTAACCATTAGATATAAAAATGCTTTCCAAATTCATCAATGTGCCAGAAAGTGGTTAGTTTCCCACTGATTCGGATTACAACAGTTCCGTATTTTATTTTGTTAATTCGTTTTGGAAGGTAGGGTAATGGGGATTTTAATAGAAAATGGCGTGCGGTGACAAGGCCATTGAAAGTGCCTCCATAATACTAGAACTATAATAATGTGGCTCTTTTTAAGTTTAATTTATTTTATTTGCCAAGGGATTTTATGACTGTTTTTGTTCTATATCATTAATGAATTATTATTTGGTGCAGTAAAAATATGCTTTCAATAATTTTGTGCTCTGAACTTTGATTATTTTAATTGGGTAACTGATTAGGAAGTCAAGTTATAATTTGACAATCGTTGTAATTAATGTGTTGTTACTAATTATTAATTAGTAGTCCGACAAACATATATATGAAATAAATGTAACTCTTTTGTTATCATTATTATTATTATTATTATTATTATTATTATTATTATTATTATTATTATTATTGTTATTATTATCATCCTCATTATTATCTTCTTCATCATCAGATATTTGATATTTGTAGTTAAACACTGAAGGCACATGTGATGATTTACTGTATGGATAAATTTTTTTATAGTCTTACTTATGTCTATTTTATTGTGGTTACAAATGTCATTAACTGCGACGATGTGTTTGACAATTTGAATGTAATTATAAGTGAAAAACAATATTTATAAAATCTATAAAGTTTACGAGTGTTCTCTAGTTTCTCAAGAATAAAAAAAATAAAATCGCAAGGAAGGCGGGTGGTGGGGGGCCACAGTGTGAGAACCAGCGCACTGTGAGACGTTCACAGTGAATTCGGTCCACAAACACATCACAGCCGACATGAGCCTCCAAACAGGAGCTGCGGCTTTCGTGCCCGCCGACGCGTCCACCGAATCGCGTTGCTGTGCTGTGTCCTGTCGTAGATTCACTCCCCCTCCCGTGAACAACACGAAAGCCCAGCTGCGTGCCCCCCGCCCCCCCCCGCCCCGGTGCTGTTGCTGTGCGGCTCCTGCCAAGCCGTCAGCTGATGCGTCCTCTCCGCTTATCTCAGCTGCGGAGAATCCGCCCTGTAGCAAACCTGCTCTGGAGGTCCTGTCCAGTTCATCCGTCCCAAATATATAATTCATTTGATTGTTATTGAAGATGACGTCAGTGACATCAATTACATTCAAGGGCATTTTTTTTTTTTTGTGCGTTAAAAAATTGAGTTAAAAAATAAAGGCGCTGCCTCTAAAAAGGGACAATAAGCTGTTGATTGCAATACAATGTTGTGATAATTACCGACTGAGGAGGGGAAAAAAAATAAAATTCTACAACGTGAACATAATCATTTATTAGGCTCGGTGTCGGTTTTTGTGGTCTCTTAGAAGCAGATTTTTATTTTCAGCTCCGTTGGCGATTCATCCTGTCGGTGTAATTCTGCGCTAAATAGTCCTTTGTTTACATGTAGTCCCACATCTCTGCGGAAGGAGGCTTCGGTAGTGCAGTGTGACTCCTACCAGCTGTTTCCCGCCTTGAAAGCTATCCGATCAGCTGCACACACACACACACACACACACACACACACACACACACACACACACACACACACACACACACGGTCATACAGAGAGAGAGCTGAGGGGAGGGAGAGAGAGACAGAGCGCCACACACACAACGAGGGAACCCCATCAGCTGGAAGCCGCGTAACATTACAACTCCTAACAGCCTGAAACTACTACATTACACACACCAGGGGATTCTGATCTTTTTATGTCGGATCGCTGGATTTCCATTCTATAACGTTACCATTTTTATTTTTATTATACGGTCACCGGTGTTCTTTGAAGGGGGGGAGCAAACTGGCGAGAGGCGAGCATGGAGTATTTCATGGTACCAGCTCAGAAGGTGCCCTCCTTGCAACATTTCAGGAAAACGGAGAAGGAAGTGATCGGAGGTCTTTGTAGGTATGTGCACCTCATCCAGCATGTTATATGCAGAATTATTGTTAAGCATCAGTTTGGGGAACACGCACTTATACACGGAGCTGAGGCACCATGCTTGATCTGTTATTGTGTGCACGACCCACTCACGGGGACCTGGGGGCATTAATTACGACCAAACGTAGAGATTAAATTGCGTTTGGATGACTTAAAGCTCCGACTCGCTCCATACTTCATCCACGTGACGTTATTTCGCACGTTTTACTTCGAAATTGTTGTATTTTATGGCTAACAAACACAAACCACGTGGTTCGGCGCGCACCACGCTGCTACCCCGCTCCAAGGCGCATCTCTCTTTATCCTCAAATTAACCCCGATGTCAGTTACACCCGGTCGTGATTTGCATAAGAAGGGTAAAGGTGTCGCGAGTGACTGCCATTTAAATAAGGCAGGGTCTACTTTTGCCGCACACGCCGTGGGGGGTTTGTGATCTCGCTCCGAACGAGCTGAAGTTATTGTGGGTGCTGCGGCCATGCTTGTGCTCTGACTGATGAGCGGATCTGGCGTTTGTTTCCTGTCTGTGGCGCACTGTTAGCGATTACTGGTTACGCAAAATGTGGAAGTGTTGTCAAAATGGCCCTCATTCGACGTAGTTTTAGTTTTAAAGTGTTCACGTGTTGTCGAATTTGCGTTTTTGGAGCCGCGTCCGCTGCGTCTTTTCTCCCCACACCTCTGCCATGCTGCCTGCCGCATTGTTATAATGGCGGACGACACGAGAAGTCTGTTCGGAGCGTGGAGGTGGCTTTGGGCGCTGTGACGGCGGTCATTTGGCTCGTTTTAAATACTTTGAATCCACCGTGTCCGGGAAAAAAGGACGTTTTGTGCAACACACAGTCTGTAAAATTAAAAGTGGGGTTTTTAATAAGGGGGTGTGTGTCGCGGAAGGCCCTTAAAGAACTCCGCAGCTCTGTTTGAAGAGGGACGCGGAGGGATATGCTATCGTGCTGTTTGCTGGTGCCTGCTGGTCGTGACGCGGGCAGTCTGGGAAATGTAGTTCTTTCTGCTTTAATTAGGCCTGTAGGCTTTTCATTCATCGTGTCTAAGTCTAAATACAATTAGAAATAAAATCAGCTGAGATGGGGCACTGACAGTTTATTACAGTTAAAATGAACGCAGAAAAGACAAAAAAAAACCTGAATATGCTTTATAACCGGACAAACATACAAGTCAGTGGAGTATTAGTCATGTTACTGTTGTAATTAATGGAAAGGGTCAGTAGCTGAATGTTATTGAAGTCCTATATCTTCACATTTGTTAAGTGTTATGAAATATTAGGGTAAATGATCCCTTTTAAATTGTTTTGCCAACAACACAAAATTTAGTTTTTATTGTCAAAATATGTTAAAGTAAGGCATCAAGTGTCATAAATGAACTGCTGAACCAGAGAAGGTTTTTTTCTTCTTAAAAAATTGAAATTTGCATTCATTGAAGAACAATTTTATCCATTAATTGATTCATGAACTAGTTGGTTTAGCTCATTCTCTTAAACTCTTGTTTTAAAGTGAATCCACTGGGATGGCGACCCGGTCTTCTGTTGTGGCGGTTTGTGTTTGTAGAATATAGTGAAGTCTGGGCCCAGTTGCTCATGTTTTGGCAGCGGATGTGTTTGCTGGATGTGCTGCTGCAGTGTTTGTGTGTGTCTGTGTCTGCACAATTGTTCCCAGTGTTTGCACTGAGGCAGCTGAGTCAGTACAGATAAGAGCTTGGCTAGAGAGGGTCCCAGAGATACAGAGCTTGATACAGACGATGTTAGAGGAAGTTCAAATTTCCCCGTAAGTGAATTATAATAAAAAGCATTTTCTGTAATAGTCTAAATACTGCTCATCTTACATCTCTGAGGGTTTAACCAAAGTAACCAACTGGAGGAAAACTGAAGCGATCCATTCAATATGTGTGGTACTGATGGGATTTCTTCCGTCATATCCTCATTTTGAAAGCTTTTTTTAAGAATCACAATGTGGATTAAAAAATTATGCCATTATGCTTCTGATGCCATCGATAATATTTCTATTATTGGGGAAGATTTTAAGTCCAAAAGCACTCAAAAAACCTGTATAATACTGGAAGGTGTTTCATACTCCTAGATGTCTCTGTTCTGAATTTTTGTGTAAAGGTCATGTTAAATGACAAATGAACTTGCTGAAACCTCATTACAGTGGAAATGAATGAAAACCCAACAGCACCGATTCTATCAAGGTTAATCTAGACATCAGAGATTCTCAATGTGGGAATGTCTATCCCAGTATGTGTTGGAATGTTTCGTGTTTCCATAATTGATCTATTTAAAATGCCACTGATGTGTTTTTCTATGTCTAACTAATGGCGATCCTCCCCGTTTGCTTTCCCCTCCAGCCTGGCCAACATTCCCCTGAACCCAGAAACAGCACGGGACCAAGAGAGGCGAATTCGCAGAGAGATCGCCAACAGCAACGAGCGTCGGCGTATGCAGAGCATCAACGCTGGATTCCAGTCACTTAAAACACTCATCCCACACAGCGATGGAGAGAAGCTTAGCAAGGTGGGGTCACAGAGAGTGATCTGAACCAGGGGCTGAGTTAATGCAGCTTTGAGGGGGGGGGGGGGGGGGGGGGGGGGGAATGAGCATTGAGGTAACATTATTGTCCTTCTCTCCTCCCAGGCTGCCATCCTGCAGCAAACAGCAGAGTACATCTTTACCTTGGAGCAGGAGAAGACGCGACTATTGCAGCAGAACAATCAGCTCAAACGAATCATACAAGTAAAACATCATGCGAGCTGAAGCTGAATGCAGCCGTCGCCATTGTTGTCTGATATCAATATCAGTTTTGACGTCTAAAACATTCGATAACTGTTTGCTCCCCGTAGGAGTTAAGTGGCTCCTCCCCTAAGAGGAGGCGCGCAGAGGAGAAAGACGAAGGCATCGGCTCACCAGATATCCTGGAGGAAGAGAAGACTGAGGATCTGAGGAGGGAGATGATCGAGTTGAGGCAGCAGCTGGAGAAAGAGCGCTCCATCAGGATGATGCTGGAAGATCAGGTGAGGTTCAGTCACAAAGCAGATGCACCGGGTGACTGACATAGTCGTTTCACCGCTAACTCCCATCTGTCTCTCCCCTGTCCTGTGGAGCAGATGCGTTCCCTGGATGCTGAGTTGTACCCAGAGAAACTGAAGGCGATTGCCCTGCAGGTCCAAGATCAGCAAGCCCAAACACAGAGCCTTGTTCACGTGCAGCAGCACAAGCATCTGGAGAGGGAGCTCACACCGAGCCACAGCCCACAGGTGGGAAACAGGAGTCTGACCCGCACATATAATATTTAATATTTGTGGTTAATGTATTACAGGAACCACACGCGAATAACGAATTCCGCGATGTAGCGACAAACTATTTATCTTTATTATTTACGGTAATTTAAACGTTTATGAACCCTCCCCTTACTGATATTAAACCACCTTCTATCTGCATTACCTTTTCCCACACTCTTATCGACTGTTTTAAGCACTTTTGTGCCTCACGAAAGTCTGAGACTCACAGAACGTATAGCAAACTTCCGTATGCTGTCAGCCAATAAAATATGCGTATGGTATCACGTGACTGCCTACCAAAAATTCGTAATGAGGTGGAGTCACGAGTGTTAATGCGTGAGGACACACTGTATATACAAAAATGAACAAAATCTAGGATGCAGATATATACTTAAATACAAATATTTCTTTAGGTGCCAGTTATCAAATATAAACGATAAGTATTTTATTTTGGGATTTTCACAAAAGAATATTGGTGTGTGAATTGATGCCCGCTGATAACAATGAACTTGATTTTCTTTTTTTTTTTTTGTCTAAACAAGTTAACTAGCCCTCACCCTATCTTATGTAACTAGAATCCTTCACTGTGCCGCATGAACCTCTCTCACATGTAGCCGCTGGTAAAAACCGGGGGTTTATGGGAGAACCTGTCAGGTGCTGGGAGAGAGCTTCATTGCTTTGCAGCTGCGTTCAGGAACATTGCATGTTTTTCACTTTTTCACACATTCCACTGTGAGGCCAGACATTACCTGCTCTCCAGGTGCCAGCACAACTGGAAGTCCATGAGTATTGATCCATTCTCCGGTCACATGCAGCTCCGTGCAGGAAATATTACTAAAATCCACTGAAGTAAAACGTGCAAAATGACACCACAGGGTTGTTTTTGCTCAAAACATTTGTTGCCACGTAAATTCTAAAAACATTTTGGATTTGTTAACTTAAAGTGATGAAGCATGTGGTAGCAGTCCCACCCTCTTGCCTGTAGGCTGTCAGTCAGTCGTGTTAAAACACACCTGAGCTGCTCTCACACTCTGCTGTGGATGACATAAGTGACAGCTTCTTCCATGTCCGTAGTTAGAGCTGTCAACAACCGAGACACCTTTAGAGTGTGTTAAATGAGCGTCTCGCAGATCATTCTGCCGAGCTCCTCTCCTAACAGCCGCAATATCCTGTTTTTTGCAGGCCGACTCGAACCGAACATGATGCCAAATCAATCGGTGTCTGCTGTTTGCCCATCCTCTGCTAGCGGCAGCTGGGTGCTTACAAACTAAAGAGGACTGATGCATTCCGGATCAGTCATGTGATGCTTTGTGACTTCCCAAGAAGTACATAACGTTACGATCCCAAATCAAATTTAACTCTATGACTGGAAAGTACTGGAAATCTGATCTTTAACACGTATTCATATATCTTGTTTTTTTACTACAGTCCTGCCTTGCTCGATTGGCTTTAATCTCACATTTGAATTTTTCAGAATGACGTGTCATGTTTTCCAATGCGGGGGCATTTCTAAAAATAGCTGCAGGTTGTGTGTTCCCCTTTTGGTTAAGTTCACAATGATTTGAAGCTGTAAGTGGAACCTGGGAGAAATCTGAGCATCTCTCTTGTGCAAAAAGAAAAAAAATGAGTTTCCTCTTTATCATTATTTGAAGTGAGCACTCAAAACGGTGTGGGGAAAAAAGCTTGAGAAAATCTAGGTTGATGAAATACTCCATCCACCTGGCCTGGATACTATTTAATATCCAGCCCAGCTGCACTCCCAGTCGTGTGTGGGTTGGTGTGTATAAATGTGCACATGCTTGTGTTCCTGCTGTTTATTATAAGGACTCTAACATAAAACTGTTGATCTGTCTGACAGGTTTTAGCCCCAGCTACCCCCCCTGCACCTACACACCATGCCACAGTCATCGTCCCTGCACCTGTCCAGCCCCCCTTGCCCCACCATGTCACCGTGGTAACCATGGGCCCGACATCGGTTATTAATACAGTGTCCACATCTCGACAGAACCTGGACACCATTGTTCAAGTAAGACCCCGATTAAAACAAGAGCCGTTTTTTGCATCTGAACACTAGGGGGAGCTGCTGTCACTCACCTCCTTCTTCATCCTGCAGGCAATCCAGCACATCGAGGGCACCCAGGGGAAGGGTTGCACTGGCGAGGAAGAGCAGCGGAGGGCGGTCATCGTCACCTCGGGTCGCGTCCTCTCCGATGCGGCCGGCTCAGACACGGCTTCAAATAGCGACGGGCCCGACGACTGTTCTCTCCCCTGAGCTCACCCCACGACATCTCACATGTCCTACACAGCAAACACACACTCACACACACACACAAAAAGCCCAGGCAGACCAGGGCTATAGAAGGTGACAAAACCACAGCACTCTTGTTCAGTGAACATTAAATAGGGCCGGTAGGCAGATCGAAGCACTCGTTTTATTTTTTTCAGTACACACTCTCACATGTTGTCTCATCACAGGTTTATAGTTCAGCGCTCATACCTGCAGCCAGTTCAGCCCCATCCTCTCTCACAAACACAACCCATGTCGGTTCGTTCATCTGTAAGAAAGGTCATGGGAGTGACCGTTTCACTGATTGGTGTGTACTTACTCGGTTATACTGGATTCTAGGACTTCTAAAAGGACTTTTCTCTTTTTTTTCTGTGACAGAGCCACAACAAAGACGAGGCCCCGTCACCGCCCAGCACCAGAGTAGCTTTAGATTAAGATGAGCATCATTTAAACTTCCTTCTCTGTGCTGTTTGAAGAGACACTGTGAGCTAACAAGACTGTCTCAAACCTTTTACCATGTAGGCGTCTGCTATGAAAGAACAAGTTGTTTTATTCTCGTGTCGCCGTTCCCTCTGTCAGTAAGGGAACCTGATGGAACTGAAAGAAAAAGCTGTTTCTGCAGTTGACTGACGCTGACAGGAAATGAAGCGAATCTCTGGATAAAGCAGAGGGCTTAGTCGTTCATAACTCGTGTGTTTGTCGGCGTTTTCACTGGGCTGGGTTCCCAGTGGTCCCACGTATGCATTTGGCATGTTCTCTGTTTTACTCATAGACTGACAAAAAAAAAAAAGAAATCAGTGCTTTGACACTTCTTTGACACCTGCCTCTCATCAATATGAAATGGTTAGTATGAATATGAAAACATGGAAGCACTTGGCTTGCCAATCTCTGGGCGCTTTTGAGTGATTCCCACGTGTGTGTGTGTGTGTATCGTGCTTTAGCATTTGAATCGGGGCTCTGTGGCGTCGTAGACTCCGGCAGTTTGCAGAAGGACCACTTGCGCCTTGAAATCGAGGCACACAGCATTCACACATTCAGATACGACTGACTTACAATCACTCGTTCTCTCGGGGCTGGTTCCATTTAGCTCATACATGACGTGTAGTTTTTTGTCTGAATGTCGGGGGGAGGGGGGGAGGGGTTCTGTCAAAGCTGGTCATACTGAAAATACAAGGAATATGCCAAGTGAAATTGATTGAATGTGCCATGGAGGTGACTTTGTTGCAAACATACTCTATGCATTTCCATACGTGCGTCGTTTTGTAGTGTTCTGCGCTCTTTTTTTTTTCTGTCATGCCATTCACATTTCTGCTCCGAGATCAGACTCTGATCGTGCTTTCTTTGCCTGCAGACGTACAGTATATTAAAACATGTAGCTGAGAGAGGCAGCAGCTTGCCTTACTGATCTCCTATGGGTGCAGGGAGGCACTGTGAAGCCAGCCTTAACACAGCCCTGAGGTCTGACATGTACCTGAACACTTGATGTGGCCATCAGGTTGGCCAGTGGAAACATTGGGGGAGTGATAGACAATATGTTCCCAGTTATTTTGTCTATCACTTGTACTTAGTAATACTAATTACATTAAAGCACTCCTCACATTTTCCCCTCCCCTTACATTTAGATTTGCAATCATTTAGCGCGCGTTACTAAAACCAGACGCGCAAGGAAAATAAATCCACCATTCTCAACATTCCATTTTGTTTTACTTGTTATTTTCATATCAGGTTGCTTTTCGAGAGTTAAACATTGTATAGTTTGACTTGTCGTGATTATTTTAAAATTGTGTTTAGTGGCAAACTGACTATTCAAACCCCCCTCCTGCATCGGCCCGTAAACAGAAACTTTCTGTCTGCTAGATTCCAACTATTAGGATTCAAGTTGTGAAAACACCCATTTAATGAGAAACGAGTGACGGGCCTGTCATGTTAAATCAAGGGATGTTTTTACAGTACCTACCACCAGAGGAAGGGGGTTCCTGGATGCTCAAAATGTTATTAGCAGCTCTGCTCTTCATTGAGCCCTTGGGTTTTCCTCAATTTCTGCATTTGCTAGTTTTCTGCTGAATCCCAAACTGTTTTATAACCATCTGTGTTTGAAAGTGTGCTAGTCAACGTTACACGGACATATCAGATTTTCAGATAAGCGGGGGTGGGCCTGGGGTTAATAAAATAGGGTCAAGATTACAAAGCACTTACTGTAATATGCTGGAGTCTGCCTCTTTCTTTTGTATAAAGGGGCATCTCAGCGGAAGCTCTTGAGGTTATGAGTAAAAACCGCACAGCTGTGTACTCCCCTCCATGTCCAATCCTCCATCTTGTCCTGTTTTCCCTTTTGTAGTTTCATTTTTTTTAAAATCTTTTATGCTGTCTGTTTTATCTATTCATATTTTTTGTCTCCCTTTATTTTCCTTGTCCTTTTGTCTGTTCTCTGTACCTTTTTTTTTTTTTTTTTTTTTTTTTTTGTCAGACCAGTCAGTGCATATGGTCACCAAGAAGCTATTTTTGTTTTTTAAGAGAACTGTTTTGGGGATAAAGAGGCTTGTGCCTTTGTAAAGACAGAATAATAAAGTTTGTACTTTGTTTTTTACAGATTGCGTGTGTCTTGTTTCTTGATAATAACTGGTTCTGCACAATTTACATTTATTAGAACACTAAAAATAACACTACACATACAACTCTGGTTGCCTGTCATCCAAACTGATGATGCGTAAGTGTTTATTCGTGCTTGGAGGCCAGGGTTTTAAAGCCCTTCTCATCTTGTTCAGACACTCCCTGCTAAATTTAGACCGACCACCTTCTCTGGAAAATAAAAATATACACTAGACATAGTAGGCGTCATCTCCTGAACCCCTGAAACGCATTGATTCATTCCAAGCATCATGTTAAACCATCTCACGTTCATTCAGAAATAACTTGTTTTTGTGTGTACAGAGGTTCACTTTTCTAATTTTAGATGTACAGCAGCGATAAGCAATGACTGCTAATAAACGTAGACCACTGCTATCCAACGCTAGGTGCAAAATACTCTGGAGAACAGCAGCCAGCGCGTCTCAGGAGGTATAGGGGTTGTCTATTTAACATAAGCTCATTGGATCCTCTCCACAGACCACTGTCGTCTCTATTAAAATAACTTCTTTTTTTTTTATGTTGGAGTCACTTCAAGAAAAGTAATCAAATAACAAGTGTTAAGGTTATTTTTTTTGCTGTTAAACATGCTGGTGGTTCATTTTTGACTTCAAAAACAATGTAAATTAAATTTACTT
Source organism: Antennarius maculatus (assembly GCA_013358685.1). Classification (NCBI taxonomy): domain Eukaryota; kingdom Metazoa; phylum Chordata; class Actinopteri; order Lophiiformes; family Antennariidae; genus Antennarius; species Antennarius maculatus. The sequence continues at coordinate 12,477,566 of CM023620.1, read as the reverse complement.
GGCAAATTTAGGACTTTTAATGATTAAAGAGTTGATGAAAGAGAAATGTTTTTCATGCTGGCAGTTTGTTGAAAGCCTTCAAGTAATTTTTAGACATAAAATGTGCAAAGTTACCGATAGGTTGGTAAAAATCAAATACTGTATTCCAATAAATATTTCTGGGGAAAAAATTGTAGGAGTGGAGTCATGACTCATGACCTCAGTATTTCTAAAAACCATCCCTCCAATGAATTAATTCCACTGTTTAAAATAAATGCAACTGTCAAACTGAAGCATTTGTAATTTCTTGCACGTTAATACATCGCTGAATTTATTGAATTTTCCATCAGGGTTCCTTGCTAACATGCCTTGAATACATGGTCTGCTCATCATAATTGACTGGCATCATTCACTATTTGCTTATATGCATTTATTTCCTATTTCCAGTGAAGTAAAAAAGCTGCATCTACCTTTAATGCAAAGATTTAACGCTTCATCACACCAGTGAGATTCCTCATTCCTAAGCTGGTTTTAGGCTAAATTAACTTTATCTATTGTCTGGACGCTCTTCCAGAGCTATTTGGGATAGTCATGCTTGATTAATACGCAGTGTAGATGTTGATTCCCAGGAGTTGTGAGAATATGTTCACAGTGTGTCTGCCTGAGTGTGATAAAGCAGTAATCCACCCAGCATTTAGCTGTGTTAGGGATTCTTGGCTGACTCTGGGGTCTTTATGCTCCAGACGAACCTCCTCCCTTTCCCACATAGCGTGATGATTACATCCCACCATGGTTGTCGAGTGAACGCCGTATCTTCCTTAAGATAAGAGTTGACACCTCCAATGCTAGAGTTATATAGTGTGTGGAGTGATTTTCATTATTTTCTCTGTAAAGCATGAATTGTAGCATCAAGGAGGCAAGTCTTGTTTGGTTTTAATATGCAATTTAGAGAGTCTTGACAATCTTTACAATTAATTTCTTTTGGCTCCAGTAAATGCGTGGCTATGAAGTACTGTAGTCTGACATTTTGGGGCAACCACCAAATAAATGGATTGATGCCACTCATGTTTGAGAGGAGTGCCAGTCTACTTTTCAATAAAAATGTGTTTTTATGTCCTGGAAAGGAGAGGGATGAAGGTTAGCCGCAGTAAGACAGAGTACATGTGTGTGAATGAGAGGGACCAAAGTGGAAGAGTGAGGTTACAGGGAGAAGAGATCAAGAAGGTGGAGGATTTTAAGTACTTAGGGTCAACAGTCCAGAGCAATGGAGAGTGGGGAAAAGAGGTGAAGAAACGTGTACAGGCAGGATGGAACGGGTGGAGAAAAGTGTCAGGTGTGATGTGTGATAGAAGAGTTTCAGCTAAAATGAAAGGAAAGGTGTACAAAACTGTGGTGAGACCAGCGATGTTGTTTGGTCTAGAGACAGTGTCACTGAGGAAAAGACAGGAGGCAGAGCTGGAGGTAGCAGAGATGAAGATGCTGAGGTTCCCTTTGGGAGTGACCAGGAAGGATAGGATCAGGAATGAGTACATCAGAGGGACAGCACATGTTAGAGGTTTTGGAGATAAAGTCAGAGAGGCCAGACTGAGATGGTTTGGACATGTCCAGAGGAGAGATAGTGAATATATTGGTAGAAGGATGCTGAGTTTTGAACTGCCAGGCAGGAGGCCTAGAGGAAGACCAAAGAGGAGGTTTATGGATGTAGTGAAAGAGGACATGAAGGTAGTTGGTGTGAGAGAAGAGGATGCAAAGGACAGGGTTAGATGGAGGCAATTGATTCGCTGTGGCGACCCCTGAAGGGAAAAGCCGAAAGGAAAAGAAGAAGAAGAAGAATATGATCATGTGCGGAGTTTGCATGCTCTCCCCGTGTCTGCATGGGTTCTCTCTGGGTTCTCCGGCTTCCTCCCACCTCCAAAAGCATGCGCTTCAGGTTGACTGGCCGGTCCCAAATTGCCCGTAGGAGTGAGTGTGTGTGTATGCGTGGTTGTCTGTCTTTGTGTGTGGCTCCGCGGCGCACTGGCGTTATGCCCGGAGTGTCCCCTGCCTCACGCTCTATGCCAGCTGGGATAGGTTCCATCTACCCATGACCCGCTACGGCGGATACAGAGGCAGAAAATGGATGGATGGAAGAATATGATCAGGGATGGATCTAGAATTTTTCTAAAGCAGGGGCCAAAAAGAAATGTTTTTGTCAGTGTTTTGTGTGTTTGTCCGTCCGCCCACCAAATATCTTCCCAACCGTTGCAGTTAGAAAGGTGAAACAAAAAGCACATTACTCGGGCTGCAAAGGGGATGAAAATGAGATGATGACCTTGACCTTGAGACAACTAGGTCAAGGTCAGAGTTCAACTTTTGTAAATTTTTTTGCACATATTTCAGGAACCGGATAAGATAGAAAGACTAAACAAAAGGTGTTATATTCAGGGAGGCAAGGGGATGAAAATTAGATCACAACCGTGACCTTGAAAAACTAGGTCAAGGTCAAATTTTCACCTTTACCTTTTTAGGTACACATCTTTGAAATTTGATGAAATGATCACAAAAGAAAAAAGCAAAATTTCAGGAAGCCAAAGGCAACAAAAATGTGATGATAACCTTTACCTTTGGAAAACTAGGTCAATGTCAGTTTACCACTTTCGTATCTTTTAGGGTGCAAAATTCTGGAGACGGACATTAAAAACTGAAAATAATCAGAGGTCAAGGAAGAAAAAACGATATGATGACCTTGACCTTGGGAAAACTTAAAAGATCGTCTATTAATAATAGCATGTGCACATGGTTGAATAACTCTTGCACTTTCAATATTTTTCTGTAACAAATTAGTTAGTTTGTTAGTTAGTTAGTTAGTTAGTTAGTTAGTTAGTTAGTTAGTTAGTTAGTTAGTTAGTTAGTTAGTTAGTTAGTTAGTTAGTTAGTTAGTTAGTTAATTGGTTAGTTAGTTAGTTAGTATGCACACCATGTAACAAAGACCATAGATCAAAGCACTAGCTGAATGATGTAACAAATAATGTCACCTTGTGCACAAGGAGAGTGAACAAAGACTTAAAGGAGGTAGATCAAAAATGGATCAAAGCAAAGCAAACCTTATAAATACATAAACTGCAAAAAGATCAAGTCAGTACGGATTCTTACTTTAAAGAAGTAGGTTGATGATTTCAGGGGTTGTCGCGGGATGTTGCAGACTCTGACAGCCTTGTTGTTTCATGTACCATTATTGTGATGAACTTGGGACCTATCCAGGATGTATCATGTCTCAGGGCAAGAAAGTACAAATGATTCGTTCCAAAATACATTTCTTTCATACCAATTATCTCTGGGTTCGCCTCCCAAATAGAAACCAGTTTGCCTATTAAGCCGCAATATACTTTTTTCCAGATGTGCTGTAAAGTAGAGTGATTCTGTACTGAACTATAGTCCAAGTCTGAGCCCAAACCCCATCCTCTCTAAAAAGAAGTTAGCTGCTTTTATACAGAGTTCCTGTGGCATGCTGTGACTCCTGCAACACCTCCACCACAGTTAAACCAGCCCTTCCACCAGCTGGCTCTCTCCGGACCCCGCCTCTTCCCACTGCATGCCCTTTGACCTTCCTGCCTAGGTATATATAGTCTGTGTGGCTATCAGAGTTCTCCTGGCAGCCATCATGAAGGGTACAGTCTTGATCAGCTGTTTCCTCTCCTTGTTGCTCTTGCAAGCCACAGCAGGTAAGTCTTTTGGTAAGCATTTTGTTCTGTCATCTGATGAACTCCAGTTCTGCTTTTTAGGATGGTGCACTGATGGTTTAAGGGTTGCTGATGATTGAAACAGTGCATGATCAGAGACGGGTTGAATGCCTGCTTGATTGCTCCGTTGCCTTGATTGTATGACGACTCGTCAAAGTTTCAGATGCTGTGATTCAAGCTGTCACAATGAGCAGGAATTAGCTTCATAGTAGGGTCATATGAGCAGACTCTTGGTCCATTATGGGAGTAGTTTGGTCAAAAATGACACCAATTGAATGTGGAGACAGTGACACCCATAGTGACACCAGCCGAGAATGGACACAGACAGAAATGTTCTATCTTTGCCACCAGGCATGACTATTTAATATCTGTCACTGTTTATAATTATACTACCGGTGCCCAGTGGAAAATGAAAGACCCAAAATGAAAAACACTATTTCAACAACTAATACTTCTGATGCATTAACAAATGCCTTGTGCATTCTGGTGACTTTCCAAAGGCAAACGGTTGAGGATTATTCAAACTGCAGCTCAGCCTGTCCTGTGGACTGACAGCATGTCAGCTGTCCTAAAGCATGGCACCAGCTGATGGAAAGTCTTAGTCTAACCAAGGAGAGCCCAGCCACATGGGAACCTGAATGGAGATGTACTTCTGCATGCACTGATGTGAACCCTTTGCTTCATTGTTAGGTTTTATTTTCCAAATCTTGGCTTGGAAGACTTGGTTGAATGGGAACCCCATTTATTTTGATGATAATCCATTAAATCACAGATTCCTGGGATTGTTGGCATTCTGATGTTAAATATTCCAGATTTCATGGTTTATTGTCACACCAGCTTCCTGTCTGATTACCCATTTTGAAAATGTGGACTGGTCTCTGGATTTGGACTGAAGCAGTTGTCATTACCCTTGTCACCCTTGTCCGTCCTTGGGGTGGCGATCAGCTCCACAGCTTGGGCCCAGGCCTTCGTATTCCTGGCTGCTGTCAGGTGTCTAAGATTGGAAGGCCTCCTGAAATCCAACACTGTTCACTACAGTTCCTCCCTCCCTCCACTTCACTCCCCTTCCTTTTGACTCCTCACCCCTCCCAACCTATGCTTCCCCCTTAGATATGCTGCACAGCTGCTGTCACTCTGCACTGTCACAATCACAATTTATTCCCAGCCCTTGGCCTTATAGGGACATGCATTCTCCAGGCAGGAAGGGCTGTGCTTTGACTGCAGCGCATGTCCTCATAGAGCCCTGTTCGTTCTACCGTCCAGGTGTTTTAAAACATCTACAAATCCTGTGCATGTGAATTTCTGTGCACTTCAATTTATTTTTGCTGAAAAGCATGCATGACTTTGATTCCATGAATAATATGGACAATAATGATGCTCATAATCTTGCTACTCAGTGTGTGATTTTCTGTGTTATTGATCGGTTCAATCACTGTCAGGAACTCAACCGCTGCAGTGAGCTACTGAAAGAGTAATGCTCTTTTTAAGGAATGTAAAATCAATTCACACTCATCGTAGGTTGTCTAACAAGACTGATCTGAGGATAATTTCTCATCAATAAAAGGAAATATGCTCATGTTCTATCGTAACAGGATGATTTAGTAGATCTGGAATCCATCCTGCAAGAAATTCAGCTGTTGGCAGCTGCATTTGGATATGATTTTGTTAATGTTGTGATGTCTCAAATCAGTTTCTGTCATGTTTCAAGGTATTTTGAAGACTGGAGCTATTTGATTATGCCAATATATATTTTAACTAGAACCAAGGCTGTCAGAAACTGCAATATCCCATAACACCCCTGAATTCAAAATTTTACCCTGACCTACTTTCATAGATTAGGGGAAATCAAATCATAGGTAGATCAAAGCACTAGCTTTGATCTATGGTTTTACTCACTGGCCTTCTCCCTCGTCTTTCTATCTTACCCAGTGAAATTTGACCATGACCTAGTTTTTTCATGGTCAAGGTCATCATCTCATTTTCATCCCCTTTGCCGCCTGAGTAATGTGCTTTTTGTTTCATCTTTCTATTTGCAACGGTTGCAAAGATACTTGGTGGACTAACGGACAGATGAACACACGAACACTGACAATTACAATACATCACCGCTTTAAAGCGGGATGTAATCAACTATATTTTATGCAGATTAAGAGCACCACATGTAACCAACTGTAAAAGAAAGAGGAAACCATTGTGGTATAATAAGGGTTTGTAATCAAGTTGTGGTGCAGCAGGGTGACCCACCTGTGTAGTCAGACCTGAACCATCTGGTCCGGAATGCATTAAGGTCTATGAGATGTTGGCAAAGCTATTCCTTCACAGGCGTTTATCTACAGCAGTTAAATCTCTTACATTTTTCATGCAAAAACATAGATCAGAGGACATTTATGGTGTAAATGGGTCAACACTTGTTACATGACCAACCATGGTCTGTTTGTATGGCCAAATATGTTTCTATAGTAACGGTTGGGTTTATTATAAGTTTATAAGTAACCCTACACTAAGTCTTGCTTTAATGATGCTAGATCAAACAAGGATTGAAGCTATGTTTACTACCTGGTATCTTATGTCTGATTTGCGTGATATTTCAGAAGGGTGCTAATGCAACATGAAAACACCTTTAGTGCAGTTGCTAATAAGGTTTGTTTTTTGTAAACATACAAATATATAAATCTTCAGTGCTTCTTCACCCCTCAATGTAATTATTATCCATATGGGCAAAGCAATTCAGGCTTGGACATTTAAAGGCATGTGGTCTCAATGTGTTCCCCTCTGTTAGCATACCACGTGTCTGGGACATCCCAGAACTGCTAGTAGTAGAAAGGGACACACCAGTCATGCGCTACTGGCCTACTGCACACCCCTCCTTAAGACAAAGCCCCATGACCAAGGACAGTTGGCGTCCTTCCTTTGCTTCCTGAAAGCAGAGCAGGGATACAGGCACCAGATCAACGCCTCAGTAGAAGGTGCCTTTGCCACTGGGCCTTTCCTTGATCCTACCACTCAACTCAACTTAGTTGTCAGTCACCCCTTTGAGGACACTGAAAAACCTGAAGTTAGCAACGCTTTTGTTAATTTTGATCCATACTACACACAATATCATTTGGAATAGGTAAAAAACTCTAACCATACTCCTAACTCTAACATAAAGACACTGACTCTATCGGCCTATCTGCCCTGTCTCAATCCCCATTGTATTTCTTTTCCACCCAACTGGTCAAAGCAGATGACCACCCTCCAGAGTCTGGGTCCTGCCCGGAGTTTCTTCCTCAATGAGGGAGTTTTTCCCCGTCACTGTCGCTTATGCTTACTCTGTAGGGTTCAGTTGGGTTTCTCTATCTGTAAAAGCGATTTAAAATGTCTGCTGATGTGATTGATTGATTGATTGATTGATTGATTGATTGATTGATAGATTGATTGATTGATTGAAAACAGTCTGAATTACAGCACACATTGATTGATTGATTGATTGATTGATTGATTGATTGATTGTTTGATTGATTGATTGATTGATTGATTGATTGATTGATTGATTGATTGATTGATTGATTGATTGATTGATTGATTGATTGAAAACAGTCTGAATTACAGCACACTATGTGATGCACCATGAGTATTGAAGGTTGAATCTGCTTGTGATTCAACTGCATATGGGAGTAAATTGCCATATACAAGAGAATCGATATCTGTCTGAATGTTACATGTGTAGTCCTGGTTTCTCACTTGTTGAGTCCACAGATGACACAACCGACTGTAAGAGATGTAGAGGCCCCTGTGTTTCTACGCTCACCAACAGCCAAAGCCTTAAAATAAGTGGGAGTCACTCTGCCCACTCCTCTGGCCATCCGCTGACCCATTGTGGGTCTATTTTTGACCGTGGGGGAGAACTCGCTCCACGGCCTTCGCCACCTGTTGCCATCTGTGGCCTTTTCTCGCCATGCTCTGGTCAAACCATGCTGACTGCAGTTACACCTCTTACCCTCGCTAGAGGGGGAATTATGGGCATTTTACTGGATTATATAGTCTTCATTAGGCTTTGTTCTCAGTGAAATGTATATGCACCTCGAATTTGACTTACAAAATTGGAGTGTATGGTTTTGCTATTTAAATCCTTTGGTATTTTTGGAACCAGTAGTTATTTAAGAAATGTGAAAATTTGAGTGAAATTGATAGATCAACGGGGATCTTTCCAGTGGAACCCCAACCCCCTACCTTCAAGATTTATCTCATGCTCAGGATAAATCCTCTGACTGGGGGGTTCCAGGCCTTTTGCCTTGGCCTTAAGTTACCTCACTGAGCTGTAAGCATAACATTTTACAACCATAGAGATACCTTATATATGTGATGTTAATGCACATGACTGCAGGGAATTCCAAGAATACATGTACATGTATTTACATATTGGAGAGAGATTTTCCACCATGTGATGTCACAAAACATGAGTTGATTATACACTTATATTTACTTTATAGTATCTAAGTAAGCACAATTTTATTTATATTGCACCTTTATAAACACAGGTCACACTGCGCTTTACACATAAAGAAACAAGAAAGTGAAGTGCCCCTCCTCAGCATAATTTAAATGCATGCAAACATGGTCCATTATACATTTATTATACATTTATAAAAGGCATGCATTACACAAGTCACAAAAAGTGGTTTAATCTAGTGGGTGTGGAAAGACTGCATGAGTTGGTGGCACTCAGATGTCTTAAAAACAAATCAGTCAGTGTAGCCAACGTAGTGAAGTTAAAATTACATTACATCATGCTCTATAATTGTTCCCAGTTTAGTGTCTATTCAATGTGTTTTGGAGCAGCTGAATTCATGCTCTGGAACTTTGACTACAGCAGGTAGCAAGGAGCATTATGAAAGTCAAGAGGTGAAGAAAATAAAGTTAGAGGATAATGGTGTGATTTTTCAATATTGATTGATGTGGTGTTCATATTTCAGTCAAGGGTCAAATATAATTGTGAAATTCTTGGCATGTGTCTTTTGCAATGGAAGCAAGTGAAGCTGTATACTTCTGTATTTCCAGCTCTGATATTAAAGCTTAGGTTGTCATAATTGAGTTAAAGCTGGGTTAACTGTGACATTTAAATAACTTACCAAACTAAAGGTGATCTTTAAACTTGAGCAACATAGTTTCACACTTACAGTTGAGCAGCATTCTTGCTGTTGACTGAATAGCTTCCACACATGGATCTAAAGTTGAGGCATGACTATCTGGCCGTTGGGGCCATGGCAGGCTTAAACCACCAACATTCCTTCTGGATCCACTGATGCTGCCACAATGTTTCTCCAAACTGTGGGAGGGTTGTGTGGCAACGGACTCACTGAGGACACATGGTCCTGGGTGCAGATGTCCAGCATTCAACTCCCCCCGGTGCCTGCAGGGTTAATTTTGAGCACTGATGCAAGGCCTGTCTTCCTCAGGCAACTCTACCTCTGTGATCTCTGCAGGCCTTCATCCCAGGCCTTCCTTCAGACATTGGCTGAATTGGGAGGTGTTAACATGTTCACAGTAGTTACAGTCCATTCAAGCGGCTAATATTGAGAAACATGACTCTCCCAAGTGAAGAGTCAAGTTACAAAAGCATGAGGAAGCTTCAGCTACGTTTCCAGCACATTGCATTTAGGATGGGATCTTATCCAACTTCTCTGCTGTTGGCTCCCTCATCCAATGACATGAACTGCAGTCAACTAGTTGACTAGTTGTGATTTTAAAGATACTTACAACTAAATTCTCTGGAAATGCTAATCTTGATGCCAGCAAGCTAACCGTTTGTACTGAAAGTATAGATTTGTTAAATTAATAACGTCTATAAAACTCAGTCCTGACTTCAGAATTAAAATACTAAATTGGTTTATTACTGTTTTGAACTTGAAATAATTCTATTTCATACATGTTACAAAGGTTAACTGAGCCATCATTTCATTTTGGGTAGTCTGTTAGCAGCTGAACAAGTCAGTCACTGCTGCTTCAGTTCAGAGAGCTACTGTTCATTACTGTGGGTGTGTTTTGAAAACCTGAGTTAGCATAGCCAGCTAGTTAGGATTTCTATCAGTGATAAGTGTTTGATTGAAGTGTGATTGGAGTCTCTCGTGGCTGACATTTGGGGCCATTCACACTCACATTCACCACTATGGTTAATTTAGAGTCACTGTGCATCTTTACTGCATGTTTTGATGGTGGGAATAAGCTGGAGTACCAGGAGGGAACCCATGAGACGAACTCAGGGCGAACATGAAAACGCTCTCTGTTATTCATCGATTGTTCTTATAGTACTTACTTGTTTCTCTTTTCTTATGGTATCTCTTTAATTGATTGCTGCCAAGCTGTGCAGGTATTCTGCCTGAGCCTACTATAGCAGGCTACTGGCAAGAGATGGGGTACACCCCGGACACATCGCCAGCACAAACAAAGCAAAGACAAGCAACCAGTTACGCACACACTAACACCTACTGTCAATTTGGCACATTTATTCATTTACTTCCTACCACTTGTTACGAGTCACGGGGGTTGCTGGAGTTTATACCAGCTAACTTGTGGTCGAGAGGCGGGAGACACTTAAAGCACAACACCAGTGCACTGTCCTCCACATGGAAGGCAAACAACCACTCACACACACACTCACTCCTACGGGCAATTTGGATAATCAATTCACCAAAGGTGTATGTTTTTGGAGGTGGGAGGAAGCCGGGGAACCCAGAGAGAACCGAGGGGAGAACGTACACACCCCACACAGAATGGGACTCAAACCGAGAACCGTCTTGGTGTGAGATGACAACACCATCAACTGAACCACCGTGCCGCCCTAATTTAGATATTAAAAAATAACCATGTTGTCAAAATTTTGAAAACTATCAGGGTAATTTTGCAACTTACAACAAATATTAGAAAAAAATTTAATGTCTGTAATTTCTATTCCTACATGTTCGAAAAGAAATACTGATAGATTAAAGATGTGAATCCATTTTTAACAAGTCAATGTGTAATTTGCACATGTTAAAAATGTTTGACAGATATCTTAAGTTAACATTTCATTTATTCAAAGTCCATTTTGAGTGGTTGAAATGTAATTTCCCTGAGTAAATACTTAGACAGCCTTCTGCATAGCCACTGAAAATGAAGGTTAAATGTGTAGCCTCTACACACATTTAATTATTAACGTACATCAACCAGTTACTAATTTGTAGTTATAAATACATCTTTAGCTTTGCAGCATCACTCCCACCCTCACTTCATTTTCTACACTGACCTATTGGCACCCCCCCCCCCCAATGCACTGTGCTGGGAGTGAATTACAGTCTTATTTTTAGCGGGTTGACTCAGGGAGAATCAACGTTGCTGCCGCTTTCCTTAACCAGCATTGTGGCTCATCGCCGCCACAGAAGCAACTGTTTGGGTCTCAAATAAAGTGCAAGTCATCCAGTGTGACATTGTCAGAGGTCTTTTATAGTCACAAAGATGTGTTTGCTTCTGTATGTATTTAACTGATGTATTTAACTGATGCAGTCATCAATCATATCATTCGATTCAAATCATGAATCATTGATTCATGATTTGAGGTTTTCTGCAGTTTATTCTATTAAAATGAAACATCAGTTATTACAGATGCTAATGATCATCTGATGTCAGACTTGATTCATGCTCGTGTGTTTGTAAATAAGAACTTGATCACAAAATTCAAGCCTTCGTCAGGCTTGTGAGGAAGCAGACTATCATATGATTTTGCTTGTCATTTGATGCAGACAGTTAGAGCCAACAAATGTGATGAGTTTTTATTCTGAGTGCCAGAAACACCAGCAATCTTTGGCTGCATAGCTGGTGTCTGTACTCAGGATGCCCTCTTGGAGTATGGGTGTTACTCATATTTCCCCGCTGGGGACTAAAAAGGTATCTTAAACGAATTGATCAATTCACCTAAATAACCTAAAATGCAAGAAATCACGCAAAACACTATATTTTTTTGTTGCTGTCGTTGTTATTGTTGAAATATATTTGAACGTGATGCTTAGAGACATGGATAGGTTTAATTATTATTAATATGACCAGACACAACAATTTCTTGTGAATATAACATGTTCGTAACAGTCTAGTGTGGACTAGAGGATGACTGCATCTTATTTGGTCACCTGTTTGGTCACCTGTTGTATTTTAGCCTGATCGTCATGATCCCACTTCTCCTTCACTGCATCGGCAAGCTGTGTCTTTTTTTTTTCTTCAATATATCTATAATTACTATATATTTAACTGGATTTTAAGATAGGGAGTATAATAATGGTGTCTTTGTACAAAAAGTCAATATCAGTCTTATGTCATTTGTTTCACACAGGCTTATTTTATTATCCCTGCAGCTGCTCACAGCTTTAATAACGTGTGTCTATTAGGGAAGTGTCTGGTTGCCTTCATACTTCACCCATGAACTCCAGAACAGAAATGTGTAAAGAACACCCCCCCCCACCACGTTCAGATATGATGATATTCAGATACTGAAGCAGGATTGTATGGGAAGCGTTATGGGTTGAAGCTACTGGACTGGTCTCAAACACACAAACACGCTTCACACTGTGATGAGTGTGTGATAGGTGGGTAAATATAGAAGAGAGAAGACAGAGGAGCCACACCGGTGTCCCATCATGTTTATCGCTAATGGGAACTCTCAGTCCAGTTCTCCTCCCAGTCCGTTGGACCTGGGGAGATTCCTCACCCTGTCCCCGTCAGTGCTGCTCTTATCTCTGCTGTTTTTATATACCATGGTGATGCCAAACAAGTGCCTTTGTCTGTTTATGGTCTAAATTAAGAACTGATCGTGGTAACAGCTGTGATCTCAACTACCCAGTGTGTACTAAAGTGGACATGACACACCCGTGAGAGGAAATGTCTCTGAGTGGAAAAATGTGCGACACTTACAAATCACCAAAAGTGATGTACAGTATGTGATCTGATGGAGTCTGATCAGTTTTTTCCATACAGTTGAAGTAAATAATATATTTTAGATACTTTGCTCACTCTTACTGAAAATATATGTTGCTTTAAAACTTTGTTTTTCCTATTGTCTTGCTTTTTTTTTTTTTTAGACAAGGTCAAATATAAGAATAAAATTGCTGGGTTTGTAAAAAATTGTGAGATCGGGATTTATTTTGTGCCATTTTTGTAATGGATTACCAAGAAACAGGCCAGAAGGGTGGGGCGTGTCCACAGGAATAAATCATTAAATTTTGTAGTAGATCCAATTAAATGAGAAGTTCTTTCATTGTTTTGCTGTTATTAACATCGCAAGAACCCTGTAAAAAGAATTTTTAATGCTGCCTATATATTGTTGGAATTTGTTTTAGGTTTCAATTTAACTAATTTCTATTTGAAGGATCAGATTGTCATGTCTTTGTCATGTCTTCTCTATTGAAACTCTGTTCACCAGAGTTGTAGTGGAAACACAAAAATAAAGATTTCAGAATGGACTGAAGATAACTGAGGGTTTGATTAAACATGTGCATGTTCTGTTAAGTATCACAAAGGGTGTGCAGCAGACTGTAATAACCTACAAGCATTGGTTATCCATGCATATGTTGTTCTTGCCAAAAAATACTGTGCTGCTGTACAAGGACTGCTCAAGATATTATGTTTAAAAAGATATCAGACCTAGATGGACAGAAAACAAGTGGCTGCAGATGAAATCAAGGCTGAGGTTTAGACCAGACTGTGTTGTCATCCGTGTCAGCTTCAATGAAAGTGTATCTAGATTTATTAGTATCATCTCTGTCTCCCTGTAGCCACCATCCTTTACCAGTTTGTCAGACCACTAAAAGCTTACGGTGAAAAGGTTTTTGTGATGTTTTTACAGAAGAAGAGGAAGAAGACATTACAGCCATCCTCAGAGACAGATCTCACATCGATGACACGCTACGACTTGCAACTGAGGAAAAAGCCAGAGATTATGCAGGTGATCAAAATGATTTGTGTTTTTGCTCGGTTTTTTTTTTTTTAATCTTTAACTGAATGTCCAGTTGAGCAGGATGTTCAGTTATCTCAGTGAATATATAACAGTGATGCTAAAACAGGGGTCACCACTCAGTGAATCTCAGGAGTTTTGAAATGATTGCTACCACCAAAGTAGTTATAAACATTAAGTTTCTCTTATATTTAAGTGCTGGTTTTGCCTGTTAAGTACTAAATAGTTGTGTAATTTTTACACCTCCAAATTTTAAAGTTTGTTGGTTTTCAAATCAGAACTTCTCGCAAATTACTTCTATATGACAAAGTAAATATGTCTTCATTTTTGAAGGCATATCAACTGGCCACTGTTGCATGAGGCTGCACAAGAAGTGCAGTTTCAGGAGAAATACACAAAAACACAGTTATTTCCTTTTCCTATTGTTCCTGGCTAATGTAGAAGTCTTCTTTCTATTGTCCTCTCCTGTCTTTCTTCTTGACCTCCAGCGGCCATCGAGAGATTGCGGAAGATTTACCACACATCCATTAAGCCGTTGGAGCAGGCCTACAAGTACAATGAGCTGAGGTCACATGAGATCTCAGGTATCAGATGCCTCCGCTACATCTGCACTTTGTTCTGATGTGTGGGGTTTTTGTTTCATTTTGTTCTGTTCTTTTTTTTTTTTTTTAATTGCTTTGGTGATTTTGTAGCTTGTTTGTAGGCACACACATATCCTCACACCATCAACCAACACAAATCAGGAAGCATTGTTCTGTTCTTTGACATTACAGCACTTGTTATTATGTGACTGAGTTCTAGGACTCACTTCTATGTGAACCTATGCTGTATAATATTTTCATGTGTAGTTCCAACTCTTAATCAGATAATAATGATAATATATGGATTCATTAATTGTGACCCAAATTTTCTAAAATAGGATTTCTCCAGGAAAAGGGTGTCTAAATCAACCCACTCATTGCTTCTGAAAATATTTCTTCCCCTTTTCTTCTGTTTCATATTGTCCCAAATATTTTTTAATGATATCCCCATGTGCTTTACAAATAAATTGGCACTGTGCACTATTTCGAATGGTCAAGAACAAAATGATTCTTCTCTGCAATGAGCCAAATATTGCCATCTTGTGGCCCTACAATCTTGGCATTTATGTAAAGTCCTGTCATGCCCTCAGTTTTCCAACATCCTATTTTGTAGATAAGGTTAAAAAAAATGTATATAGAGAACATATCATCTAGCTGCAAAGGCACAGTGCCAGAAACAGCACAAATATTGGATGACATATTCCTCCTGTTTCCTCCGTGTTTTCAATCCACCCCCGATACTTGTAGAAGCCCACATTCCTCCCTCTCTTCCTACTCCCTTCACTTCTCTGTACTCAAACTCTCCTGTCCATCTCTATCTCCAACCCCCTACATTCCCTTCATCTAACAGCTTACCCCGGACGAACCCTGGGGGACTCCGCCACAGGTGGGTGTGGGCGGGGTTACCTGTGCATGGCACTGCTTGAAGTGCTCAGCCCCTTCCTTTGTCCTTTGACCTTTGTGGGTCAATACAAATCCTGCGCTGCTCTCTGTGGGTCACAGTTTTTAAGCTTGTTTCACTTTGGCTCACATCTGTCCTAACGCCGCTGATTGAGGTGTGACTCAAAGTGATTCATGAGATAAGGATTGGGCTCACATAAAGCAGTGAGGCAGCAGCTTTATAGCCAATGTGAACTAAAATCTGGCTGAAATCCCAACCCAAACTCAAATACGATGTTAAAGAATTAAAAGGGAAGAAATGAATATTACAAAAACAAATTTTATCGTGGGTCCGATCTCAAAGCACACTGTGTACATTATTCACAAAGAGACCTGGAATTACAATGTGTAGATAGGGTGGAAAATATGGAGGGGTGGCATGTGCAGCTCCGGCTTTAGCAGAATGCTCATAGGCATGAGGAGGGGACACTGGTGTGAAAGGGTGGCCAGTTTATGGTTAGCAGTGAATTGTTCCAATGTCTGTCAGGCTTTGACCAGCAATAGCATCAGGTATGGCTATTTTTTTACTGTTCTTTTGTGATGATGTTTTGTCTTTTTTTATTCTAATGTCCTGATCCAATTAATTTTCCTGCGGCCTTCCACCCTGTCACCATGTCCACTCACAACACAAATGGCAGCTTCTTACTCTGAAAGCCATGTCCTGTTCAGTTTGTTGTCCGTGTGTCGGCTCTGCTTGACTACCTGTCACGGGGCTCAAAACTTTTACTTTTACAATATATGCTATTAAACAATCCTAACAGCTTCCATGTGTCTTTCTGCTTATCTTTATATTTAATTTGGTACTATTCCAAAATGTTGGATTAAGCATAACATTGAATTCCATGTTTCTTGGTGTCTCTTCTATTTGAACTAGTTCATCCCAAAGACAAGCCCAGGATACATTTAAGATGGGTTGTTGGTTTTATTGAAATACAACATTATGAGGAACAGCAACCATCACCTGCCAGTTTCTCACACAGTGACAAATAAAATGTCAGTATACTAGATATTTAATAATTATTTTATTTGGGATGAACTTTAGAAGTTGTGATCATTTAGCAATTCAGAGGAGATTTCACTATTGTCTCTCCTTAACCAACAGATGGGGAGATTACCTCCAAGCCTATGGTGCTCTTCCTGGGACCCTGGAGTGTGGGAAAGTCCACAATGATCAATTACCTCCTGGGCATGCATGAAAGCCCCTATCAGCTATACACAGGTATCTGCACAGATATTCTTCGTAAATGATCAATACATGTTTAATGTTGTAAACGTCTGTCTTATAAAGGATATCATTACTCTACATGACTATAAAGGTGTCTGAGAATTTAATTCCAGACTTCAGTTTATTTAAAGCAGTTAGGATTCTAAGGATGGATCGTGTCGTAAAAGCTATTTAGTGTGCTTGATTCCACACTTTTGGGTGTAAAAGCAAAGACTATTTTATTACCTGAGATAAATTTTTGCCAGTAACTATTGACAAATTGCCCAAAAATAACATATATTACAGATTTAAGTGTGTGTGCATTCCTCTTTCATACCTTGATACTATTTATGCTGATCTCACCCTCTTATTTTCCATCCACCTGTCTGTAGGAGCTGAGCCTACTACCTCTGAGTTCACTGTCATTATGCACGGGGAGAAGATCCGCTCTGTTGAGGGTATTGTCATGGCTGCAGATAGCTCTCGATCCTTCTCTCCTCTGGAGAAGTTTGGTCAAAACTTCCTGGAGAAACTAATCGGTATTGAAATGCCCCACAAGCTACTGGAACGTGTGACATTCGTGGATACTCCAGGAATCATCGAGAACAGGAAGCAGCAGGAGAGAGGTAAAACAAAAAAAAATTATGTACAATAATCAGATTGTCAAAGAAAGACATGGACTGCAACTTTTTATTTGGATGTCTCTCCTTTCATCCAGGCTATCCTTTCAATGATGTTTGCCAGTGGTTCATTGATCGTGCTGACCTGATATTCGTGGTCTTTGATCCCACCAAACTGGATGTTGGCCTGGAGCTGGAGATGCTATTCCGACAACTGAAGGGACGTGAATCCCAGATCCGTATTATCCTGAACAAGGCCGACAACCTGGCCACCCAGGACTTAATGAGAGTATACGGAGCGCTGTTTTGGAGCTTGGCTCCCCTTATTAATGTGACCGAACCCCCTCGTGTCTACGTCAGCTCCTTCTGGCCTTACGACTATGCGCCTGACACGAGCCGTGACCTCTTCAAGCGAGAGGAGATCTCCCTTCTGGAAGATCTGAACCAGGTGATTGAAAACCGTATGGAGAACAAAATTGCCTTCATCCGCCAGCATGGCATCCGTGTGCGCATCCATGGCCTACTGGTAGACCGCTACGTTCAGACCTTTAAAGAGAAGATGAGCTTCTTCAGTGACCCTGAACTGGTCTTCCAGGAGATTGTAGATGACCCAGACAAGTTCTACATTTTCAAATCCATTCTTGCCAAGACCAACGTTAGCAAGTTTGACCTGCCCAACCGTGATGCTTACCGTGACTTCTTCGGCATCAACCCCATCACCAACTTCAAGCCCCTGTCGGCTCAGTGCTCCTACATCGGAGGCTGTCTGCTGGAAAAGATTGAGAAAGCAATCACAAATGAGCTGCCTGCCCTCCTGAGCAGCATTAACTCTGGCAAACAGCCTGGTCTCGCTGCCTGTGAAGCTACTGGATGCGGCGAGAAGCCAAAGAATCGTTACCGGAAGAACTGAGAAAAACACATTAACTTGAATGGGGGAAGTGAGAACAGAGGGGATCTGGTGGAAGCCAGTGCTGCTTTTGTCAGAGTACCTGCATTGTTGAGGTGACAGGAGATGTTGATTAGTGTTTGAGTGTTTTTTCCTCAGGAGAATACTGGGAGGTGCATGTAGGGACTGGGGATGAGGTAGATAAAAGAAGGGGAAGTGTCATTGCTTGATAAGGCAGCTTAAGGACACCAGTGAAGTGAAGAAACGAGATTACGCCACTGATCACTGAGCTTTGTTAAAATACACTCCCTCCTCTGTCCCTTTGCGCAACCACAATGGACTGGCTTGGATTTGAGTCTTGTGGAATAATTGATTTGAAGAAACACAGAAGATCAAGTATTTGAAAATCCTGAGACTGAAAACAGTCAGATACCGTCTCCCTTGTATGTGAATAAAATGGGCAAAGTGGAAACAAGAGTTGCCGATCTGTGTTGTAAAATTTTTCATTGCAAAAAAAGTCTATTCCATACACATCAAATGCTGTTTTGTAGGTGCTAACAAATCCATTGTGTTTGGGTAATTATCCAAACTTTTGCTTTTGATATGGATTAACATTAAATTGCATGTCACATCTCATTTCACAGAATTGTGAATTTCCTAATCTTGGTTATATTTTTGATCACATCTTCAGCAGTACTGGCAGTTGACAACATGAATTGATCACTGTGATGGAAGCAGAGGTCAGGGTTCAAGGGTCAGAGTCTTCATAGCAGGGAGGGTTTATTCTGCTTCACTTAATTGATTTTAATGTTTTTGTCTGCATCTATCTATACATCTGCAGTCTTTGGCAGAAATACAATTATTTTCTTTAAATGACAACCTTTCCCAGCTTTGTTAAGCTGAATGACCACAAAAATAATACATGATGGATGTGTTTATGCATTTATTCTGCAGGTTAGCAAGCTACTTATTTTTTTGTGTAAACTTTCAAAATAAGCATTGAATAATTTTAGTCTTTGTTACAAAAGTGTGATAGTGGGCCGTAGGTAAAGGTAAAGTGGAGGCCTACTGAGTTGAGCCCTGACCTCTAGTGAATGAAAGAAGTTCCAAATACTAACTATTATACCCATCTGTCAGCTGCAGATTCTTATGTAAGACTACCTCAATAAACTTCCCAGAAGTGGCAGTAAAAATACTGACAATAGTTTGACATTTTGGGAAATATCTTTGTTTGAGTTATGACAAATTCTTGGAGGGGACCTGTAACTTCCTGGACTCCAAAAAGCGGGGGCTCAACAAAGTTCCTGCACCTGACCAAGAAGTAGGAATTGCTGCGGTGATGTCATTGCATTGGTCACAGAAAGAGGCCAAACCTACTATAGTATAAATTACAATATAAGGCCTTGTAAGAGAAAGGACAATTAAAAAGCTTCAAGCAATCTACAGGATAATTTGGATCATGGACAACAACAGGGATCATGCTTGTGGTGCTAATTATCCATCAGGTTTGAGATTCATTGCACATTATCTCAGGAAATCTTGTTGATAACTCATATTTGTTAGAGAGATTTCAGATAGATAATTTGCTGTACGTTAAATTAAAACCGATCCAACATATAATATTTAGATTTTTCACTCCGATTTATCATAAATTATACATCAAGATTGATATCTGTACTGATTACCATAACTAAAGATAAAACCCTGCTATAGGTAAATGTGTGGTCACCACAGTAAAAGGATACACCAGAGGTTTGTGGGCCAGAATCAGGCTTGCAGTTTCTCCCAGTTTTCAGTCTTAGCTCAGCAAAACTAACTAGCAGATGGCATCCTGAAACATGTTTAGAGTGCAGATGGGAAAGAGGTATCAACCTACCAAAATGTCAAACTACCTTATGAACACATCCCTCTAAATCAGTAAAGAATGTAAGTAATAATGACTGAAGCTCAGAAAGCCCCAGTTTAGCCTGACTTGTGAACAAATGCACTTCCTGTTCCCCCTCGGCCCTCCCTCTCTAACCCCACGGTGAAATATTTCCCAACTAAAATCTAAAGTATTACAAAAAAACAAGGCTAAAAATTAATCTCACATTTGCTTAATGTTCTAGGGTTTTTTTTTTTCCTTTCAGGTGTGATTTTGGTGTGTTTAGAACTTTTACACTGCTTGTCCAGAACATGCCCACTAGAGAGTGCTGTGTAAAAGTGTAAGTTATACAGACCACTAACACTCATCATGACCGTTTAAAGTGGGGTTGTAGTTTGGGCTAATGATGTAGTGTTGTGCTTTTGGTATACTTCAATATGACTTGACTTATTCAACTATATGAATTAGATCTGGAATGGATGTGTCCCATTTAAGTGTTTTTAATTCATCTGTCTTGGTATAAAATTTAAATTAATGTTGTCCTGAATTTGGAAGATTGGTTATCAAGAATAAATAATTCTGACTGAATAAATAGTAAACCTTTGGCACAATAACCAGAGAAATTAAACTTTTTCCAATCTGATTTCCTCTTATTTCTCTTTGTCTGGGTCAGGTATGACACCACTCTGCCTACGTGGCGGACCATTCTCATGGTCTAATCTCTTCATTTTCAGTTTGAAAATATTGTTTTATCCTGTAGCTGCAATGAACCAGCGGTTTGTCATAACTGGATAAGGGGAGAGGTGTGTGGTAGATGGAGGGTACATACTTTTGGATGTATGTGAGAATCATCCTCCAGTTTCAGTTTTTATGTCGTAATTGCATAGTAAATCCTCGTCTTTGTAACTCACCAGATCTCTATGTTACATGAAATAATTCTGACTAGCAGTCTTCCCAGAACCCAGAGCTCTACATCACACACCGGTGAAGGTGAAAGGAAACGTTTTCACTCCTTTTAAAAACGACATGAGAGACTGTAGTTTGTAGGGTGGATGGCAGTAAGTTATGCCTCAGGGGATTCTTTCTATATTCTGTGCGGCACAGGGCTGCTGTTTGGTATTTCTCTCAGGCCACTGAATACAAAATAACATTTCTGCAGGTTCTACTGGACCGTGCGGTGCATCCTGAGGGATTTTGCAGTCACATCCCTAAAAACTCACTATTTCTATTGGTAATTCTCAAAGCTGCTGGAATATTTCTGCCTGCAGTACAGTTTAGTATTCCTAGAATATTATTAATACATAACTGAATGAATTCTTGATGTGATCCAAAATTTGTCTTGCGGTCAAATAAGGTTTCTCCCGACCGCGTGCCCGTTACCTTTCTTTGTCGAGTTCGTGCGCGTCCCCCCCCCCCACCACCATCAGTCAAGCGCTCAGGCAGAAGCGTCAAGTACGCATGAACTGAAAAAGGGAAGCGTGGACATGTTTTTCAAAATTAAAGGCCTCAATTTTTTAAAGAAGTACGTTTTTGGATGAAGACGCAAGATGCAAACGTTTTATACGTCCACAAAGAGGAAATACAACTGAATTCAATTAAAAAGATCAAAAATGGAAATAAAACTCTGAAGTAAGCTAGGAATAATGTTTTCACAAGTCACTCGATGGTAAGTTTTGGTTCTGCTGTCCTCCATCAATTAAATCCTTGGCTAAGGAAGAATTGAACACATTTTGAAGCATATCCAAAATTTAAGAACGGACTATAATTTACCTTTCCACATTTTCATGTTAGGAAAATTGGACAGCTTAATTGAAATTCACAGATAGTGTAAGTCATATTCCATTATTGTAGCAACTGGATCAAACTCAAAATGTATTTTCAGAGGGGGTTGTGATATGACATGACCGAAATTTTTCTGAGATAAACTGACATAGAATCAATCCGGGTTTCTTGATAAATCATGATAAAAATATGAGTACAAACACTGCATTTCCAGGAACAGGGATTTACGTGGTAATTAATTTGGTATGAGGCAAATACACAATGCGGTCTCATCATTCTTGGGGTCTAATGATACCAAACGTATTACTTACAATGATGGGATGTAGCTTGTAAAGTAATCTTGCAATCTCATGCCTTTTAATAATCGCTACACGGGGTTTTATTTTGAAAGGCCAAAGCGGAAAACATCTTATTCTTTTCTTATATTACACACACACACACACACACACACACACACACACACACACACACACACACACACACACACACACACACACACTCCTCGCAGCTGGAGTCCTGTCGGCGCACAGAAGATGGTGGCCGCTGCGTTGCGCACCGCGCCTGGATAGCGCAAACAGCATTTCTTGCAGGTGGAGCTGCTGCCGCGGACTGTCAGCGGCCAGACAACGGAGGAGGGACTCTCATCTCCGCGTGGGCGATACGTGGGATGAAATGGACGATGCACCTGCCTTAAACCAATTTATCTGTCGTGGACTAGAAGGGAATAATTCAGCGGTATGAAGACATCTCCTTTTGCGCCTTGCGCGTCTTGGTTCCAGCGGCTCTGGAGACATCAGCGCGCTGCTTTGACCTGTGGGATCGTGGAGGTGGTGGGTCCGTGGAGATGGGGGGGAAGACCTTTTAATTAGCCCGACTCTCTTGGGCCCTAAGCCGTCTGCCACTTAGAGGAGAGACTGGCAAACTTCAGAGAAAAGAAGTAGAAAAGCGGACTCAGAGCTGCGCTGTGAACAAGAAACCAGGACCAGAAACCGACCGGGTTATAGTAATTTTATTTTTGTGTCTGTGTGTCTGTGATGATTTTTTTATGCAGATGATCTCGTAATTTCCTGGGACATTCTGTCCGTCGCATCTCGTCTATTTATCTCCTGCAGACCTGGACACGATCTTCACGGGTTGTGGAGATAAAGTCAGTGCCTCGTTCTGAAATGTTCTCAATTCGTCTCTGCCCCAAAGGGTGTCTTGATGCAAATTAAAGATAATGAACAGATATGTGCTTTAATGCACTAGTCTACGCCTTAAAAGAAAAACAAAACACGGTAAACACAAGTTCTAAGTAAACCCGACAGAGAATGTGTTGTGGGGGAAATTTTTTTCAGATCAACGAAGAGGTGAAGTTCTGGAAGCGTTCGCAACACAGATTTTATTTTCTATGGAATTAAATGGATGGAAAACAACAACAACTGAATAACCTACTGTGAAAATGTATCCGTAATCAAAATTTAAACGAACGCAGCGCTTCAAGGAAATACGCAACAACACATTTCAAGAAGTCAGTCTTAGAACAATAAGGAACCTTTACGCATACACGCTTTTTTGAAATTTGAGTTCCTTCATTTTTTTTTTTTTTTTTTTGCTTTCCAGCTTGTGAAATGGTGCTTGTGCAGTTGTGCGTAAACCAAGCAGGCAGACGGTGGACCTTGGTGCGTCAAGTGCGTCAAAACAGACGGCAATGAGGAGGAATGCTGTGACTGACGTCAAAAGGGTCAGTGACGAGCTATTCAAGACCTTTGGAAAGTCTACAGGTGTTTCCACAGCCACTGTGTTGTTAACAAGGGAGGATTTTTTCTCAGAAAGTTTTTCCTTCACTTTTTAAGAGCAAACAATAATCCCCCTGTGGACAAAGTGCAGTCACATGCTTTGCTTTGAGATAACTGTGCCCGTTCTGCCAAACCTTTGATTTTAGATTGGATTAAAAAAGCAACATGGCGTCCCCACAACATCAGCAACTGCTGCCTCACAACACAGAGGTGAGCTGTGACTCAAGCGGAGACGGAGGCATCTCAGTGAGGATTGGTAGCTGTGTCAAGCACAAGCACGGAGGTGGTGGACCGCTAGGTTCAATAGGGGGAGGCTTCATCGGAGGGTCCAAGCATTGCAAGTACAGCATCTCCTCCAGCTGCAGCTCTGGGGAGTCTGGAGCGAGAAGGCCGGCGATGAAGAGCTTTCGCTCCCAGAAAAAGATGCCCCAGCTCTTTGAGAGATCTGCTGGTCATTTCTGGGATCCCAAGTTCGACTCTTCGATCCTGGAGGAGGCCTGCAGAGAACGGTGTTTCCCGCAGACTCAGCGGCGCTTCCGCTATGTGCTGCTCTACCTGGTTGCCGTTGGTCTCCTATGGGGATTATACTTTGCTGTCAACCCTTCCCGATGTGATAGGACTACATTTCTCATTCCCACCGCCTCCTTCCTCCTTTTCTGCCTCCTTCTCTTCATTTTAACATTTACTAAGCTCTACTCTCGCTGCTACAACCAGGCATCGCTGCTGCTCATCCTTGTCACCTTCACCCTTACCCTTACCCCCCAAATCCAGACAACAAGCTTGCAGGACCCAGAGACTCCTATGCCTGTACTGGAAGTGGAGGAGTTCAGTGGCATGGGACCTGTCTACAACCTGTCCTATGAAAAACCTGTGGGAGGGAGTGTCTTGTACCCCTGCCTGTCTCCTGTAGGCACCTTCTCTCTCTGCATCGAGGTTCTTATGCTGCTCTACAGTGTTCTTCATGTTCGCCTCTATGCTTCTGTCTTGCTTGGGTCTTTCTACTCTGTCTTTTTTGAGAGTTTAGGCTGGCTGCATCTGACACAGGCAGGGGAAAACTGGACCTTATCCATCCAATCAGACTGGGATACCTTAAGTTGGCTGGGCCCAGCCAAAGCTCTGCTCCACCTGTGTGCCCATGCCATTGGCATCCATTTATTCATCATGTCTGAGGTGCGGTCTCGCAGCACCTTCCTTAAAGTGGGACAAGCTATCATGCACGGCAAAGATTTAGAGGTAGAAAAAGCCTTGAAGGAGAGAATGATCCACTCTGTCATGCCCCGAATCGTCGCAGATGAACTGATGAAGCAGGGAGACGAGGAAATTGGTGACAGTTCTGTTAAACGGTATTCCACCAGTGGTGCAGCCGCTGCCATCTCCAGCCCTAAAAACAACAAAAGAAAGAAAACGTCCATCCCCCGAGGCCAGATCATCTTCAGACCTTTCAACATGAAACGAATGGAGCCAGTCAGCATCCTCTTCGCAGATATTGTAGGCTTTACAAAAATGTCTGCCAACAAATCTGCTCACGCCCTTGTAGGGCTTCTAAATGATTTATTTGGTCGTTTTGATCGACTTTGTGAGCTCACTGGCTGTGAGAAGATCAGTACTCTAGGAGATTGTTACTACTGTGTGGCTGGTTGTCCTGAACCCAGACCAGACCATGCTTACTGCTGTGTGGAGATGGGCCTGGGCATGATTCAGGCCATTGAGCAGTTCTGCCAGGAGAAGAGGGAGATGGTCAACATGAGGGTGGGTGTTCATACTGGGACTGTACTCTGTGGTATCCTGGGCATGAAACGCTTCAAGTTTGATGTCTGGTCGAATGATGTCAACTTCGCCAACCTGATGGAGCAGCTGGGAGTGGCCGGAAAAGTCCACCTTTCACAGGCCACAGCTAACTTCTTGGATGATCGCTACCAACATGAAAATGGACAAGTCATTGAGAGAATCGGCCAGAGCGTGGTGGCTGATCAGCTCAAAGGTAGGTGTGAAAATAGGGCAAAAGTAGAGCTTTAAATGTGTCCGCTTTTCCCAGGTCATGTTTATGTCTATAATAAGTACTTCATGGTTTTAACTTGCATTGCAAAAACAGGTAATCCCGAGCCATTTAACTGATTTTCAGCAATATGAATTCATGCTGCAGTTGTTTTCCCATGAATCCACAAACTTTCGTGTGCATTTAATGTCCTGTGATGACTCTCCACCACCAAGAAACATCCATTTAAGTCAGTGTATGAACAGTTCACACCACAGGTTGATTAAAACAGTGGGAGGGGAACATTTGCATTTGTCAAGGTCAGCGCTGGGATTCAGCATTGTGCATTGTACCCGACACAGATGGGCTGGCAGTGTTGAGTCAGTGTGAGTCAAGTGTCCTCTGTGGTGTTATCAGCATGTGACTGTATCACAGATAGATGCCATCTTCCGCACCGTCCCCTCCTCCACCCAGTCTCTACTGACTCTTTGTTCTCCTTCAGACGCCCCCAATATGTGCTGTTCTCTTAACTTTGCCCTGAACACCAGGAATGGCTTTACAACTTAACACATATGTCTCGCACTAGAATAGAGATTTGCCTGCAGCTTTATCTTTGCCTCTCCTTCCTGTGCCTCTGCATCCGAACTACTCGACTGCAGCGTTTATTTGAGACTTTTATGCAAATCAAGTCAAACTAAATGTTGACTTAATGTCTATGATAGATTTTTACCTGATGTTTGTCTACCTTTTTGGATTACAATTTGAGATTTAATTCAGTAGAAAATACATCCTTCAAAGCTTCTAGACATAGTAGGTAAGAAATGGTTTAATTCCTGTGGGACTCTGTACAGATTTGCATTATTCTAGCCTGGAAATCATTGATGTGACCGGTCACGGAAAAAGAACAAACCAGTGCACTGCTTGTTTACCAGCCCTCAGGAGTGATTTATGGGCCTGCATTTTCCCCTCATCTGTCGGATTAATGAGTGACTACCACTCGCTCCATGCCACTCACTCTTTTCTTCATTTTACCATGAAGATAAATGTGTTATCCACATCCGTACAACCTCCGTTTTCTTCCTCTCCCTTATCTACCCCACTCCTTTCTTGCGTCCATCACAGGCTCACTTCCCCCTCAAGATTTATTCCCTTCTCTGTAAATGTGTTGTCTCAGTGAGAGAGATGGGTGTCAGGAATGAGTTCTCCTGCGTCGTGGATTCCCTTGAGTGTCTGCCTCAGTCTGTTTTAATCACTTGGATACCACTGCAGTCTAGTATGGGTCCTGTCCTGGTCTGAACCCTGTTACCTAACACACAAGAAAATTGCTCTGACCTGTGCTGGCAATTGTTGTACACCTGCTTTGTGTATAGTGTTTTGTTGTTGTTATTTTATTTTAGTCACTTTCACACACACCTTTTGGATTTTCTCATCCTTTAAAAAAGCCACGCCCACGCTATGAGACGTTTTGCCATCTCATCCTGATGGCACACATGCTTGAAGTTTCTTGCTACAGCTTCCAGTCTCGTTCCAGTGAGTCATTGTAATGGGATTACATGACGTGCAGCCGTGTGTGTGTGTGTGGTTTTGTGGTCAGTTTCCTGCTACAGTTGCTTCCTGTTGGTTCCTCACCGCTGACCTGAGGCCTGTGGTTTTAGCAACACACGGAGAAACTGTTTACATCCCAGTGATTAATTGCTGCTGTTCAACAGCTTGACTATACCGGAATTAGCTTTGAAGCTCACGCTAATGATTATTTGGGTCAGTCTTTCGTCGTGTAACTATTCTTCTTATTAATCTATTAATTGTCACGTCTACAAGGCATTGGAAATTAATGAATATTTCCTGCTACACTTTCTAAAAACCTCTGAAAAACAAATCTGAAATCTTTGCTTGTGTCCAAAAAATAAAAAGTCAATATTTTATTTCTAAGGATTTAAGGAGAGACAAGAAAAGAAAAGAAAAGAAAAGAAAAGAAAAGAAAAGAAAAGAAAAGAAAAGAAAAGAAAAGAAAAGAAAAAGAAAATTGGAAAAAACTTCTCAAAAATTTTTTTGAGAAGCTTAATACATTAATTAAAGATTATCTTAAAATATAATATTCACTAATAATTTGCATAGGAAATAATGATGAATTTGATAAACAAGAGTAACATTCAGGATATACAAACATTTGTATTTTTTCACAAATCAGTATAATCAGTAATGAAAAAAACATCACAACCAGTTTGAAGGATATAACATGATGACCTGAATAGCTCTGGGCAAGATTGTCTCTTCTCTTTCTCTTTTTTGTGTCCAAGGCACTGCATGTGATGCAGATCTTTTTATGGTATGTTGTTGTTATTGTATGTTTTCCCGACTGGAAATGGAAGCTATAATTGGCTCTGTTTCCCTGGAAAATACCTGCCTGTGTCCTTCCTTTGTACTTGTTATAGAATTATGGCAGCTGCCCAACAAGAAAGTATGTCCCTATTATCTTATTGTTGATGGTTCTCTCTTCCTATCAGCATTTGTCTCCAGGGGAAATTAAATTGTTAGCTGTTTGTGTGTCCTACAATAAGATTTGAGAAAATTATTAATTTTAGGGCCATTACTAATTAATCCTGTAGCAGTCTAATATTACAACAGGTTGTTATAATTATTGTGAAAAAGTATTGAAATATATGACGCTTTATGAAAGTGGCTGTAGTCAGTATTTTTTCATATCTTGAACATGTTATGTTACTAGAATGGCAATCAATAGAGCCCATACCACCGACACCCAACTGTTCACCGTAACTCAATCAACCATGGATTTGGGTTTTTCTTTTATGTTTTTGCCCAAAATTGCCCATCCTCTTAGATAACAATTTGCATTTTGTATCAGGATGCTTGTCCTACTGTCCAAACCAACGTGGTAGCCAAAAACACAAATTACTGGAGGTTTAAGAGACTGTGTTTTCTTTGGGATGTATTCAACTCTTTCTGCTGTAAATTTGGCTGGTTGTTGTTTTTTTTAACCCATTTAGAATGAATAAACACTGTGTGAAATGAGCCAAATGAACACTGATGGTATAACTCTAATTAATGTGAGCATCTGAAGGCTCTTTGTGTAATGGGTTGTGTGATGCTCCTCATGTCTAATGCTCTTCTCAGCCTGACATTAAAATCTATGTTCTCAAATTTGGTTTGACCTTTTCTAGCTCAGCTATTGATGAGAGCTGTACCGTGTAGTTGAGTACAGTACATCCCTTTCTGACTTATTCTTGTCTCTTCTGCCATCAGGATAATTCATAAGCTAAGGTTAGTTAATCTCTTGGCCTGAAGTGATCAATGTTCTCCCTCTCGATCATTATTCATCTATGCTGACCTGGAGTTATGCCGATGCCGACCGTTACCGGTTGTTTTTTATCACAGCAATGATATTGATTATCTTTAATGAGGCTGTCATGACTATGTTTCTTTATAATGGGGCAACATGAGAGATTTTCATATGTTGATATCAAAGAGAATCGACCAGAGCCAGGGGTTGTGTTGGCTAGAAAGCAGAAGATAATGTATATTCTAGTTCATGCTATTTGTACAATTTCTTTTTTCATATGTAAGCCTTCAGAACTATGACAGATTACTTACATTGAAATTGATTCAAGCACAGAGCAGAACTTACCTTCAAATAGCCTCAGTGATGAATGCTCTGTGCCTCTTCACTTTGGCCTTTTTGCTTCACACTCTGCAGCAGGTATTAGTTACCAGGAGAACTATTTGTGCATTTTGGAGACTCACTTGCACACATGCTTATTCACACTCCTACATGCCTTCCTTCGCCATGTGAATGCAATACCATAGGGGTGTGCTGTCAGTCAGGAAAGCGTACAGTATTTGCTTGAGGCTGAGTTGAAAATAGCTTATTATGGAGGTTGCCTGTGACCTTGACCAAAATATAAGAGGTTGTATTCAAAGACGCAGCGATGGAAAGATGAAGACAAGCGAGAACACGAGAGATAAATCAGATGAGTTATCCTTAACTGTGGTCTGATTCTGTAATCTGAGACTTGGTTCTGGTGGATTAATATTAAAAAACAGCGCTGGACTAGATTAGTCCACATTATTAAGCCAGTGAGCTCCACTCTTAATCACAAGGAAAGGAAGTGAGGCTGTGTACGCTCATAAGCCTCTGGATTTCACTCCTTAAGTGCGGTGTTTATCTGCTGTCACATCTACACACTGTACTTGACAAAACAAATCGACTTCTTCACCCTAATATATACACAGCACACACACACACACACACACACACACACACACACACACACACACACACACACACACACACACACACACACACACACACACACACACACACACACACACACACACACACCCTCCCCTTCCAGCAATCAAAATCCTCAGCTTAATTCCTGCTTCTTGAGTCCAAATCAGTATGCATACAAAGTATGCAGCCCTACTGTAAGAAGACAAGGTGGTTGATTGCAAAGTGTTCCGAGTGGAGTGGCTCGCTGCATTGATGGCCTGAGGACGTGGAGCTGGAGCAGGGGGCAAACGTTTGGTAGCCTGCGTTCCAGATTTGGACTGCGTTAGGCTTCCATCCAGAGCAGAACCCTTTTAACATAGCAAGTAAAAGAACAGGCCTGTTATTAACTGTCATCAGAGAAGAAAAGGGAAAATTGTTGCTATAGTTTTTTGTGACTGAGATGTTGGGAACACCTTGTCTCTGCTGTGTTCTACAATATCGACCTGTTCTTTACATTACGCTCCAGCACAGTATGGTATTTAAGTCTGAAGGAAGACAATCTCACCATGAATTATTTTTGTCTTTATCAAGTAACTTTGCAGATGTGGCATTCTGCGAATTTGTGGCTGTTTTGTCGGGGTCACTGAAAGTCTGTCATGTGTGGGTAGCTGTATTTTATAGCTCCAGTCGGTTAGGTTACTCACCTGGAATGAACTACCTGTACTTATTTGAGCCTAAGCAAGAGCATCCCTCACTACTTCAACCCAGCAAGTAACGCCAAAAGATTTCCATGAAGGGGAGCGTAATGAGTTAAGTCAGGAGCAAAAAAAAAAGCAGAAAATATGTTTATCCAAAGGGCTGCACATAATGTAATCTGCGTGGCCTAGTAGGCTTCCCTTTGAGCTAGTACTGTTGGAGATTTCCATCTGTACATTTGTGTTTCCTGTTGTGCTCCACCTCATCATGACAAGTGTCGCTGGAAGGTGAGACGCCCGCTCGCCCCCCCCATATCGGTGACAGATGCCCAGTTGGCACAGGGCTGATACGTCCTGCTTCTGTCTGCTCTGAATGAAATGACCCCCCGGGGGTGGGGGGTAGGATGAGAGCCTGACACCACTGTTTGTCTGATAAGGAGCCAGACGTGTACGCAGGTGAGGTGGCAGGTCCTGCAGAATGCGATGTAGGACATGCTACACAACATACTGTCATGCACACACTCTTCCACATTGTTCAGACGCCGGCAGGCAATTTAATTCAGGAAATTACTGTAAATATGCACAAACAGCAAATCTGTGTCAGTGGCTTTGCAGACAGCACAATGTTCAGGTGACCTCTCGACTGTCAGAAATACGTGGAGGTAGTCTCTATGGATTGTGATGCTGCTTACGAAGCAATGTTTTACAGCGCTGCAATAAAGATGCATTATGACAGGATAATGCTGTTAGGGTTAGGGTTACATTGGGACGGGAGTTTCGTCTTTAGTATTTCATTACCTGACTACAATCCTAGTTTCATCAGACTTAACAGATAAATTTAATATTGGGTGTTGAATATTTTGTTTGTTTGTAACACATATCTAACTGTGTAAACTTTCCTTATTTGGCAGACCTGGTCTGTGATTGGAGTCTTATCTATGATACATTACTTCCTCCACAATCATTAAAAATAAATAATCTATTCATTTATTGTCTGGGACATCTGGGTTGGGGAAATGTGAGAGTAATGCGCTTTGACGCTCCCTGTAACAACCGCTCCATTAGCCACCATTAAACTTGTGGAGGTAAACTAATGATGTGCAACCATGCATTATTCTGCTGTGTGCAGTCATGTGACAGATGCTTACATTTATTTCTTATTTATTTAGCCCACAACTCTGGGGTTATGAGCAGTGTTGGGTTGGCAGGAGTTTTCAATCTGTGGGCCATGTAACATCTTAGTTTCTTATCTTTAAAGCTACAAAGTCTACAGCTACTTCACAATGTGATTTAATGCTCTTCAGCACAGCTGGGGTTTTGTAACAGAACCGTCCCGCTGCTCTCTCCTTCATTTCATATGACAGGCCAATCTGTTATCAAGCACTGCGAGCATATTCACAGTTTTTCTGAGATCTGCTTGGATGCCTTCCTGCAAATGTGATGAAAAGAAATCCGGAAAGGTGTGTGCAATAAAGAGGGTTATAATGAGAGAGTAGAAACAGATAAATTTAAAGTCAAGCAGAAATATTAGATTTGACCCCTCGAAATTCATCCTGTTCAGGGCTCCAACTGGCTTGCAGTCATAGCAAGTGGCAACACACACACACACACATTTACCCCAGCTATGCATGCTGGGCCTGCCAAGGCTAATTGCCATGGCACAAGGCTGTGGACACGGTTGAGGGTAAGCTTTACACTGGTGGTCCGACTGGAAGAAAAGAGCCAAATTGACTTTATTCAGATGAAATTCCGACTGTCACATTGTGTTTTAAGCCTCCAAGAGCTGAGGCTTGGACTTTTTTCTCGTTGCTGAGCAGATGATCGGGTGATAAATTCCTCTCATGAGTCACTGATGCGTCCAAAGCTTTTCTCCTCTGTGATCAAGGTTACAGGAGATGTCTTCACTCCCTGTGATAGATGCACTCCAGCCTTCACTGACACTGACAGATGGAGCTCACTTTTACAGTGACAAGTACAATTACCTCCACCCTCGCTCAGACATGCACGCAATTACGCTCAATTTTTTTTTTTTTGCGATTGTGCAAATATCCACGCATGCAGCCACACCCCATCAGTGTTGGTGGGCTGTGGTGACTCGTCAACGTGCATATCCGGTACACGTGGGTGCGTGTGTGTGTAATAAATGGTATGAATTATGAATGAGGAACGATGACGAGTTGCTTGTCCACTTTGAAGCATGCTACTGCACTCAGCCTGCATTGACTGAATATGTACTGTATGTCTATGTGTGTGAGTGTGGGTGTGCGTAATTTACAGGTAAAATGTGTTTTCCTCTATGCAATCTATTACTTGTGTACTATAAATGCATGCCTGAGTGTTTACAAATCTGTGATATAGACCATTAGAAGTATTTGTGGAATGTCTGAGGCTAGTGTTTGCTTAGAAAAATCAAGAAACCTACAGTATATTTTTAAAAATGCAAAGCAAGACAATTCAATGTAAGGTTATTGGGCTTACCCCTAGTTCGTCCTCTTTACCTCTCCTGCATGTCACATATATTGTTCTTAGATTCTTAACAAATATTTTTTCATGTTTAATCTTTAACAATCTTCCTTGTGCTTATGCTGTTTGAATCCTGTTAAACCATTTATTGCTGTGGCCTGTGTACATAGTAAAAGTACAAAATTAATCATTAAGTCACTTGATAGAAACTTTACTGACTGAATAGTTATTGATTATTGCATTTTTTTACAGGAAAATTAGCTGTTTTCTGTTTTGAATGCATCTCTTCTATATTGTATAGCTTGACCGAGTCGAGCTGGTATTGGTATTATTTTGTACTGTTACTAATTATTTTATTTTCACATGTACGTCAATTATTTCCCATCTATCCATTTTCTGAACCGTTTGTTCCGTTATTGGTGGAGCCTCAGTCAGCTGGAGCCTCATGTTGTTACTGTGTTCATGATGAGCCACAGCTTTGTGGGATGGCATTGCTGGTCCTCTTCTCATGTGAGATGAACTCCCTGCCTCATTGTCAGCTCCTTTGGTGCAGGATGCTCTTCCTGCATCCCCTTCGGCCATCAGCTGCTCCAGCTTTCACTCACTTAACAGCCCCAGGGATACCCTAGGCTGTCACTCCTGAAAGCCATTGCTGACTTGGATTTATGACATGTATTTATGTGTGTGGGTGCATGTGAAAAGCACATGATAGATGTATGACTGAGGTTGTTCCCTATCCTTTTATCACCTTCCATCTGTCTCCCTTCATGTCGGCCCCTCAGCCTCCCTGTCTGCTTTCCTATCCTCCATCTTGCTGCCGTCTCATGCTGTAACTGTTGAGTGGGAGTGCTGCCTCTGCTGTTTTTTCAAATGGCACCTTAATCAACTAACAGAACAGAACTGCTTAACAGGCTTATCTTAAGAGGCCGCAAAATAAATAAATAAATAAATAAATAAATCTTTGACTCTGACAGAGCATTTAGTGAATATGTCAATTCTGCTTTTTTAAAGAGATGCAGGTCATCAGTGCAAACATCCATCAGCATGCACACAGCTGCGTCTCCATCTCAGGCAAAATGTGACTCAGGGGTTTCTGAGGTGGAAGCCGATATTTTACATAAAAGCCTCGTTTAGCCTTGCTGTATAATTAGCCATTAAGATCAGCGGCCCTTAGAGAGGTTCACAGTGCTCAGCAGAAGATCCAGCACACTTTCACCATCATCCCCCCAGTGAAGATACCATTACATAAAATGTTGAGTAAGCCAAGTCTGTGGTATTAAAGCAGGAAAGGGATATGAGAGGGAGGGGGATATTTATCAGTGCTGGTTGTTTGCTTTGATCATTTAGCCCAAACCACAGACTCTCTGTTCAGCATAGGAGGTGCTGCTCATTGCTGCAGATCAACAGTGTGTCTGGTTGAAATAATTTAGCATGTGATGAATTTAAATTTTTTTTAGAGGCTCAAAAAACACAAACAAAAGACTTTTTGTTTAGTTTCAGCTCCCAACTAGAAATTAATTAGAGGGGGGGGATTAGCAATCAGAGGAACACGCAAGAATGGAGGATTAGACAGAGATGGCGTGACAAAGATGAGATGGACGCTGATTCTGCGCTTTTGGGATGACGTCAGCCGCGATGATTTTTCTTTGAGAGGATCCCATGAAACCCATGGAGAGAGATGAGACAGACAGACAGATGTCGGCTCCTGCACAGACACACAGTGAGTTGAGTGACTGACAAAATGGGGAGAAAATGCAGGCCAGCAAGCCCAGGGTGAGAGGAGTTAAAGGTTTTGGAGAGATGTCAAGTGTATCTGTTGTTTTGCCAGTCGACCATGGCAGCCTGAGACTCTCTAGGATAGAGAGGTAGAACATAGAACAGCAGCAGATAGGACAGCGGTACAGCCGAGCAGCAGCTAAAGACTTTGGAGAAATGTCAAGTGTTTCGACTGTCATTTTTCGTGAGCTGTGATGGAGTTGGATTCAAGCCAGGATGAGAAAATTGGCCATCCAAACATGCCAAATATGGAGTTTCTTTTCCTATGCCATATGTTTACAGCATTTAGGGACTGGAAGAGAGGGTATTGACTTGATTCGTTGATTGTTGAGACCTCAGTGAGGCGTGTTGCTGTGGGACTCTGTTTGGGTTTTACTTTGCTGTGATTTACAGCTGAGAGACTTTTTGTCCCAAACCTGGAGAGCTATTATGCTGAGAAAGCAAAGGTACAGAAGTGGAAGACTTACTCTTGCTGTTTTCTTTTAATGAGATCAGGCTTTTTTAAACTCAAGAGTTCACAACTCGCTGTGAACTCTTGAGTTTAAAAAGCCTGTTGTGTGTGTGTGTGTGTGTGTGTGTGTGTGTGTGTGTGTGTGTGTGTGTGTGTGTGTGTGTGTGTGTGTGTGTGTGTGTGTGTGTGTGTGTGTGCGATGTGAAAAAAAACGTGTTAGTTCAGCTGCACTACATTAATGCAGAAATGTGTACCAGGCTTTACTTTCAGTGAATCCAGTCCATTACACTGAATACCAGTATTTATGCTTGAATTACTTCTAAGCTACCTCAACAACAGAATATAATTATACAAGTGGGTCCAAAATTTACAAAGCAGTCCTTTTTTATGTGTAAATATAAAAAAGGACATCTCTTCACATGAAGTTTAAGACATTTTGGCTCTCATCCAAGAGGTTTCTTCTCTTTGTCTATTTCAGTTCTGAAGTCAAGAAGCCTTGAGGATGAGGCTTAAATGTCTTCACACTCGTCCCACAGGTCCAGTTGACTTTATTCATCACAGATATCTATCATCACCTAGATGATCCAGAATCTTCAACATTCATTGAAATATCATGTGTTTCAAAGCCCATAGAAGTAAATCTGCATCAATCTCCTCATTTTACATATTTAGTCTCACTTTTACTTCATTTTAATATGAGATTCGTAAAATGCTACACAAGAACATTCAAAACTGCTGCCAGTACAAATTGAGTTTTTCTATTCATTATTTTGAACCTCTGTGTCTTTTTTTCTGGAAATAAGTACTATTTTTCAATTCATATGCCCAGAACGTGACAGACTTTGTCTGATCCAATGGAGGAAGTGTGCACAAAAGAATCAAGATATTTTTTTAGCTAAATCTTGCAAAACAAATGTTTCCATAAAGTAGTTCTGCAGCCAAGAGCAAGCTAATCCAATTGAATTCTTCAAGGTGGAAAAAACAGTATTTGACAAAACTCTGCTGTTTGTGGTGTCCTCATATCTCCCAGTTATAAACCACTTTAAATCCACCACAGGTTTACTTCCATAAAACATGAAGGACATAGCCCAGAGCACACGTTAATGTGAGCGTTTTGCTTGAATAAGTGAGTTGCAAATTCTATATATTATTCAATACATCTGTTTTGAGCCATTGTTTGGTCATTTTAAAATGACTCACAGTAATTAAAGAACTCCTGTATTAATCAACACAACAAAAAACACAACTCAAGAACCACATTAAACAATCAATTTGCTCTGAAAGAAAATTAAAAATGGTGCTGGATCTCTGGAATAATATGCACTTACTATAATCACTGGCAAATGCAAATTTTTAAATCTGTCTCTGAAAAGAAAAATGTAATTCAAACAAGTCAGTTGTAATGCCTTTGATGGTTTAAGCTGTTTTCTCACTCATGCATGATGCTAAACTAAACAGAAACTAAAATGCCAGACAATCAGCAAAGTCAAGTACAGTAATGAAAGATGTAGTGTTAAATCACCAGAACAGCAGTGGTGCTTAAATTTCTTTAAACATGGGTGCAATAAAGAAAGCTTTGGTTAATAGTTGAATGGGTTTGAAGGGGGAGTGTTACAGCGTAAGCTTAAGCTGATTGTTTTAAGTATTTTTCTATATCCCAACCAAAGTAAACCAAGGATGTGCTGACTGCGGTCCACTATAACCTTTGCATTTCATTTTTCTTTGACTAATATTTGTCCCTCTTTGTCTCATCTCTGTTGTCCTCTTTTTATTGAGTTAATGTGAACACACTCGCCCAACAGAGTCCTCTCCTCTCCTCTTGTGTTTGTTTACGCCGAACAAAACAATTGCAGCATCGGCATCTAATCTGACATGTTACATAAATGTCACGCAGAGAAGTCTCAACAATGGAATAACAAGGCACGAGCCATTTCTCACATCCCTGTTTTGTGGCGGTCGACGTCCTCCTCTGCTCGGATGCCAAGGAGTTTGCGACCTCGGAGTTTCTCTTCAGTTTGCAGACATCTGATGTTCTTATTCCTTTAGTCAACTGCTAAGTTTCTTGGTTGTGGAAAGCTCTATAAAATATGAAAATATCATGACCCTGTCTCACTTCTCAGACTTGGCTATTGAGTCAGAAGTGAGCTGGTCTGAGCAGAAGTTCAGCTCCTCTCCCTCTGACACACACCAACCGTCTGCCTCTCCTTTGCTGTCAGAAATGACAACATGACTCCCTCTTGACTCCATATGAAAAATGCATGTGTGTCTTTCATGTTTTGTGACTGAATGGGTTCACTCACAGAAAAAAAAAGCTGAATTAGCATTCAGCTCACTGACATCTTCTCTTTTTTGAATTCTCCTCAGTGCAATTTTTCTGCAATTGATTTGTTCCCCAAATCTTTGCTATCTGTAGTTCTTGTTCCTCTCTCCTCTCCTCTATGAACCACCGCAGTAATTAAGTCCTACTTAACAGCCTGTCACGCAGGTTTGGTCTGGTTCGTCCTGCTCTCCTCCTCCCACTAGCGACGGGATGTACAGTAAACTGTATCCCAGGACAGGGAGGCAGTGGAGCAAAAGGGGAGCTGCTGGCTGGTGGTGCCAACTGGCATGGAGAGCTGCTCAGACCATTAGACCTGATGGTTTCTCTCAAGTGTGTGTGTGTGTGTGTGTGTGTGTGTGTGTGTGTGTGTGTGTGTGTGTGTGTGTGTGTGTGTGTGTGTGTGTGTGTGTGTGTGCGCACGCACGCGTTTATCCAGAGATGAGAATTTCAAAGAAAGGTGTTATGTTGTGATTAAAAAAAAAATCAAAACATATCATTTATCAAAATGTATTACCACCAACTGCATAGTACTATTTGGAAGAAAATTCTTAAAATCCCTATTTGAAAAATGCAATTTAGAAAGTTGAATAACTTTTACATTCAGATTAGTAAAATATTTCTCCTCTTATGATTTTGAAACTGTTTTTTCTGCCTATCCCACTGCTTTGGCCTTCCCTCCTTGTCTCATAATGTGTCCTATGACAAATTGTGGCCTTTCAGCAGCCAGACTTAATGTTACTGGCCTTTTTTTATTTTGTATTCCAGCAAATATTTCTTTTTGCTCAGGGTCAACGGTGTTGTTATATTGGCTGTGTCTTATTAGCCCATTAATGAGTCACACGCACCTATTTTGTGCATGTTTACTTGACCAAAAATGTGACTCATTGAAAAAGCAGTTCAGGGCTGGCTATTGTCCCAGGAGAGCTTGGATGTACCACTGTGGTGTTATTTGCGTGATAAGTGCTGTTTTTCCATGCCCCCCTCTTCTGTCCTGAACAATGGGACTTGAAGGGGAGATGATGTTACAGGGCTCTCATGGGAAAAGGTTATCTGCTATTCAGTCCGCTGGACACCCAGATACTTTTAGATGGACATGTACACAGTCAGACGCAGCTGGTAAGGGTTGAGGGACATCAGCTGCTGTGCACAGCATGAAGGTTTCCTCCTTTATTCTGCAGAAAGACCTGACAAACACAGCTTTATCTGTTGATGTTGGATCCTGGAGCCAGCTGCTGGTCAGGCCGGTTTATGAGAGCCACAATTTTCCATGTGACAACTCTGCAATTTCAGCTGCCAAAAGGTTGGATTGTAAAAGACGAAAAATCATTCCAGAATGGCCATGAAAAGTGCATAAACATCGTGAACACTTGAACGCAGATAACCCCATCACGCAGGCACACACAGTTAGCCCCATCATGCATCAATGCAAGGCCCTGCAAGTTGATTTGTCTTGCTCTTCTCCGGCTGTCAGAGATCTGCCATGTGAAGTGATTCCCTGAAACGAGCTGTCTGACCACGAGAAGTGATCGATCTGACGTACAGCCTCATTATCACTCGAGGGATGGCCACTGATCCTTTAATCTGAGAAAGAGAGCACTGAAATCAAGGCAGGAAGAGGTATATGTTGATGCAAGTCGAAGTCTAATATGAAATGATGGAGAGGACAAGCCACAGCTGACGTCATGTCGTCACCATCGGATTTCATTTCATCAAAGTTTCTTCCAGCTTTGAGGGTTTTCTTTGTTTTAGGTTTGTTCCCTTCATGTTCAGATTTGTATTCACATCTAGCATGTACTTTTTAATTGTCTTTTATAAGTGTCCATTTTCATATTTAGCAATTATTCTTTCATCCACTATTAAATCTTTCCTGCCTTTTAACCTTTCTCTTTTCTAACGTGTTAGTGTGCATATCATCTACCTTGAAAGACCTCATTATCTTTAATAAGCCGTTACATTGTTGGAGAATAAAGAGCTTTACAGTCCAGTGATTTCTATTTAGGTGGATTTTACTCGGTCTTTTTTTGATACAGTTTAAATGTTTCTCAGCAGGCAGCACTGCTTTTATAGCAGACATAAAATTTGCATTTATCCTGAATTTAAATGTTATAAATGACATCATCTGCATTACACAAATCATAACTTTGTATATTTACGTTCAAAATGGAAGTGTCTGTCTCTTTGACTTTAATACTACAGTCTGATGTGTATATTACCTGTCCTACGCTGGTTGAGGTTGGGAAGATTGGTCAGGTTTTATTTAGAGATGCTGAATAAAAAACTGAAGAAGATGAGAGAAAGGAAGAGGGAAAGCAGCCCCGTCAGCCAATGAGCACAAGTCCTTGTAAGTCATGATTAACGGAGGCTA
This sequence comes from Antennarius maculatus, assembly GCA_013358685.1. Classification (NCBI taxonomy): domain Eukaryota; kingdom Metazoa; phylum Chordata; class Actinopteri; order Lophiiformes; family Antennariidae; genus Antennarius; species Antennarius maculatus. The sequence continues at coordinate 12,437,983 of CM023620.1, read as the reverse complement.
TTGTTTGATTAGGAAACTAATAAAATTAGTTCGGTGTTGGTTCCCTTTGTGTTGCTGTCTCTGGACTGTCTTTGACACACAGTCACAGACTTCTGCATTCCGCTTCCTGATTCTGCACCAGTGGTGCAGGGAATTTGTTCTTTGCTAATGCTGTTTAACACCTGAATTTCCTGCCACTGATTCTTCATCCACCTGGCTATTGATACCACTACAGTGAAGCCATCTTCCTCCACCCCCACTCCTTCTGTGTTTGACTGACGCGTAGGTGTTTCTTAGCTCTTCATATTTGCACTTGCGTTCAACTTGATCATTTGTTTGCGTTTTCTGCTGCTTCTTCTAAATGATCTCAAGTGTTTGTTCCCTATGCTTTCTGTGTACGTTCATCCCTGTGTGATTTGTGGGATCTTTGCTGGAGTGTGTATCAGAGAGTGCAGCCTCAGGGGCGGCTCAGCACCGGCGAGGATGTGACAGACCTGTCTGAGCTACTTACAGCAAACGATTGTCAGAGCACAAGGTTGTAGCGTCACCGACAGTTGAATTATCTGGATAAGCACACAGTCAATGGTACTTACCTACAGACACACAAACGCACACACACACATGCTGATGTGGTTGTGGTTCGTGAAATCGCTGTGTTAGCAGACAGAGAGGAAAAATATGAAGGGGAGTGCAGTTCCAATTATGTTTTCTCAATGGACAAGATATATTTCAGGTGCCAGGCACTATGGGTGTGCCGATTTTCTGTGTGTCTCTCTGCGTGACAAAGCCAGGAATAATAACATATTAACTAAAGAAGGAAGTGGACCATATGTCTGCATTTGTAATTAACATTTCTCTGTTGCAGTGTCCTGGTGGTCCAAAAGAATCAAGAAATCCTGTCTGAGAGTATGAAATATATTATTATAGAAGTTGTTTATTTGCTTTTGGAAAAAGTTTTTTGGCTCACGGTTGCAGGCACAGACAGACATATACACACACAAACACACATACGTAAACACATACACACATATACACACACATGCCATTTAGGAGTGACGGATATGATAACATGAAATGTGGGAGGATGCAGCTGTTCAAATATTTGGTCCCAGCCTGTTTATTCTCAAACTGTTAGTGTCTCATGGTCACATGTTTCCACGCCGTACGGAGATGTAATTTCATGTGCACGTAGCACACTTCAGGTACATCTTACTCATGTTTTTGTTTATAGGAGTGTGACTGACATAGTCACATAGGATATGTGACCTGGGCTTTTTAAAAAATACTCCTCTGTCTCTGTTTTGACTCAAATTTAATCAAAGAAGCTGCAATGACTTCATGCTGAGGGAATTCCTGAAGTATTTTGAAATTAATCCCTAAACAGCCACCAATGCTTTCATCCTCACAGGGATGACTAAACCCAAAATCATGTCTTTTTTCAATGAAGACAAAAACTGCCATCGACATCCTCCTCTCTCTTTGTTGTTGTTCCCCCAGGCTTGAAGACCTATCTGATCTCTGTCCAGAAGGTGGAGCCTCACTTTCATTGCAGCTGCTCTCAGTTGGGGTCTGTTGGCCATGAGCACGCAGATCCTCGATGCTCCATTTCCAGGGTGCACACCCCCGACGGGGCTCCTTCCACCTGCACCCTGCCTCTCGACAGCGTTAAGGTGAGAGCACGCCACCACTGGAAACTATATATATATATATGTATGAAAATTATCAATATTGTGGAGGAAGTAAGTATATTTCTGGAACAATATCGCCTCAGGAAGAACTCTCAATGCTCATGATTTCTCTCCGTGTACTAGTGTCCATGTGGGTGTATTAGAAGCTTTGATATATTTCTTGTTTTGCCTTGAAGGAGCTTGCATTGTCTCAAGTGGAGGAAGTGAAAAAAGAAAACATCTTTTATCTATGGCATTAACATGCAAATCCGTTTTCCCATTTGTTCTATATAATTGCATGATTTGAACATCCAGCAGATGTCTATCATCTTTGTTGATTTCCTGCTTCACTGTAATATCACCTGTACACATGTGTTCCTTTAGGTATCTTCAGTTCTCTGAGACACACACACACACACACACACACACACACACACACACACACACACACACACACACACACACACACTTGTCATTTTAATCCCTGGGGTATTTGATGTTAGTCTCTGATATCTTTTCATGTTTTTTCTACATTTATGCTTTCCTCTCAATTTATTTATTCTCTTTCTTCTTTCCTGGCACCATATGCTCCTACCCCCCACCCCACCACCACCACACCCCCTCCCCACCCTCCCCACCCTCTACCTCCCTGCAGTCTCCTTGTCTATCCTGCAGTATGGTTCTTATTCCAGCAGATGATCAGGTTCTGGAGGAAGGAGCAATGCACAATGGCTGCCATGATGACCTGAAGACCAACATCAGCAAGGTCAGCGTGCTGCTGTTGTCTGAACAAAACAGATCAGACTTCAAACTGTTTATAATCATCATTATCTACAATAATAATAATCTACAATCACTTTTTTCAATAGCTCTATCAGTGTTAATATGCATCGTGAATTCAGCACAAAACTAAAAACTGAAATGTAGTTCAAAGATATAGATCGAGTGTGTTACAGACACCTGAGGTGACACTGGTTTGACTGTCAGAGCGGTCCTGATTATTATAACTGACCTGTTTCCAAGGCAAACATCTATGATCACACCTGCTTTTTTTTTTTTTGGAAACTCAGGTGTTTTCTCTCCCCTCTTTTCACCTCAGGAGTCTTCAAATATTAAGTGTTCCCCGGCGGTTTCTGCAGGGCACTGCCCCTGGGCTCTGAATGGCCTGCTCAGTCCACAGCTGGAGGCCTTGAACAATAGTCAAACGTCTCTGTGTGAGATGCTGCAGGAGAAGGAGAAGAAGACGTGGAGCGGAGGAGCCATGGGCATGGACCACTCGGTGCTCATCCCTCTTCGCTCCAAGAACTTCAGGGAGAGGAGCGACGCTCACTTTGTTGATGTTATCAAGGAGGATAGGTATAAAAAGATAAAACCAATTCATAACATGTAGTTAAAACAGCTGATCGTAACATATAAAGTCTCAATTAAACAATTTAACTCTCCTTTGTTACCGTGACAGTCTAATGAAGGACTATTTCTACAAACCTCCCATAAACAAGCTCAGTCTAACATTCCTGGAGAAGAGCCTGGAATCTGCCTACCGAATAAGCTACCAGGAGGAGGTTTGTGTGTGTGTGTGTGTGTGTGTGTGTGTGTGTGTGTGTGTGTGTGTGTGTGTGTGTGTGTGTGTGTGTGTGTGTGTGTGTGTGTGGTGGTGTGTGTGCGTGGGTAAGCTGAGTGTACTCACAATTGTGTGTGTCATTTGTGTTCAAATATGATCATTTCAAACTTTATCCACCACACTGTGACTCGATCATATCGATCTGCCGTCCTGTGATCTAACAATCATTCATTCACAGCTCAGACACAACGTTCAAATTCTTCCCATCTCTACCATCTCAACCAGCCAGTGTGAAATCTTCATGTCCTACCTGTTGGTGTGTGTCTTGCTCACTTGTGTCTTGTCTGTGCTGCCTGTCTGCCTTGTGTTTTGTCCAGACCAGACTGCGGCAAAGACAAATCACTGCAGGACCTCAGAAGTAGTTTTGTGTGAGGCTGTGATGCTCTCTGCTGGCGTAAACCTAGACATGCATTTTTCTCATCATGTAAACTGTCGCTACATTATTAACATTAGATTCTGAGTCATGTGGTAACTGGAAAAAGTTCTGTTGAGTGTTTATGTAATTAATTTGTTGAGTATTATTGTTGTTGTTTGCTGGGTAACTTGTGTTTGACTCATCTTAAGACTTTCACCTCTGCCAAGGAAGTTCCGTTTTCACTGTATCTGCTGGTTAATAGAGGAATGCGGCCAGTCCAGTCAGAAACACAATTAAACCTATTACACAAAAAATTATTGAACAAATTTTCTGGAGGGTTGGGGTAAGCAATCTGAAGTGTTAGGTGAGGGATTATTTGGCTTTGATCGAGTTAAACACTCTACAAATTTACATTCTAGTGCTTATACATTCGTGCAGCTTCTCCTGGGTCATTTGAAGAAAAAACAAAATGAAATAAAGCACAATTTTAACGGATATTGTCTCATTATAATTTCAGAACACCTCATTCTCCTTGATTCCCATGTATTTGTACGTTCATAAAAAAGTATTTTTCTTCCTTTTCTTTCCCCTGTCTTCCAGGTGGGGGCCCAAGCAGCAGTGCAGACTTTTGCCAGCCCAACATTCAGCTCTTTCCTCGACATGCTGCTGTGTTCTGCTGTGTCTTTGGCTCTCTCGCTGGCCTGTTTCCTGCAGCCGCTTGTCACCCAGCAGAGTCTGTCCACACTGGCTCTTATTCTGACAGCTGGGGCCACCCTGCTGGAGGCTGTGGCTCTGCTGTTTGCTATACGGTGAGACTAACTAAGGTTCAATGTTCATTATTGCATGAAGTTTGAATTATTACTTTTCAATTCACTGTACAAAAAATCATAAGGCTATTTAAATAACATTGCATTAAGCAGTGCCAAACTGTTCTACTTTTCAAAATGGTATTTTTAGTGTGTGGTATCTTAGGTTTTATTTAAGTCTGTCTTTTTGCTCTTTATAAAGCTCTTTGCCTAAAAAGGAGATTTTAAGTGAAAAGGTTCTGTATGCAGCCACTTTTTATTTGATTGTTATAATTTTATTGGGTGACAAGAAATAGGGAAAAACTGTGATCCAGGGGATATGTGGCAAATCAAACCTCGGTGAGTAAAGGTAGTCCTCATCCTACAAACACAATTGGATCTGAGAGATTATTTGTAAGATGAATTGTTCGTAAGTCATTATTTATTAAATTTCAATCTATAATCACCATTTTAGGTGATTCAAATACCATTGCTACTCTGAATACAAGAGTACGATTCCCTAAAACTTACCAGAAACAATAACAATACGATATAAAAATAACACATAAATGAAATAAAATACTGCATTACTGTAATGTAACTTTTCTACCTCTGATTAATTAATTTTATCCTCATGGGGTGTAGAGGTTGAGCCAAACTTTAACCCACTGAGGTATTCCACTACACTGATGTGAATGACGCACTGATGTGCTTTCTGGTAATCAAAAGTCTGACAAAAAATATGAAATAACAGGCAGGTTATGACCGGTTTCTGACAGATAATCTATAGTCTTAATAACTGATATTAACTTTCAACCTGACCCAAATTGTCGGTGATCTCGATTTTTGTGAACGTCCTAATGAACATAAATACATTATGTGTTCATTTTCTGCTCAGAAGTTTGCAGAGATGTGGATAAAATAAACATTGTAGATGACCTGCCAACAGGAAAGCCAAGGCAAACATCTATTATCACATGTGATAATAGATGTTAATAGATAATCACTGTTCTGCACAACTGATTTAAAATCTTTGTCAATACTAGCAGCTAATGCCAGTAACTTCTGTCCAACATCAGAGCAAACTGTTCATCTAGTTTTACATTTGCTGAGTTATTTTGATATGACATGTGAAATCTACAAATGTTCATAAGTCGAATGTTCATATCTTCAGGACTACCTGTATACATTGAAGAGCTGTTTTTATTTCTTTGGTCGTTATTTCTTTGATTTCTTGAGGGCTAACTGACTGAACCATAGACCAGGGATCATGACAGACATAAAATCTGGACTTTATCATGTGACGCTTGATGTTTGTTAAATGCTCAAGGGCTGGGATCAGACCAGTGATCACACAATTTTTTTGTCAGTGACACATGCAAGCTGTCCAGAGTTGCTGGCCTCTTTGCTGTGACATTGGGCTGGTTCCACCACTATTATCATCTCAGCTTGCAGCTTGTGGCCTGTTGCTACAACTGCAGTTCAGATCAATATAGTGCTCCTCTGTTGCAGTGTTCTCTTGTTGCTTGTTGGCTTTTGAAGCCCACAGCTTGTCAACATGTCAGATAATAAATCTTTTTTTCCTCCCCGCTCTTGCAAACGCTATGGATATTCTCATTTCCTTGTTTTGTAGCTGATGAATTCATAGACACTCAAGCAGGATATTGTTAGAATAAGGGTCCTGGAGCATGACAGCCCAAATTATGTTGAGTGAGACATATATTTTTTTATTAGAACTAATTCTAATATTAGATCCACTATAAAAGCGTTCATGTTTTGTTTACTTGTTTGTTTTGTGTTAATGAATTAGTCATCTAATATATAATCTATTGCTGTTTTTCCTCTCCAGTATGGCTTTCTACCTGGACAGTGAGCTGAACTGCACCCGGGTGCTGATGAGAGGCGTTTCAGGCTGGATAGCCCGTCATCTCATTGGAGCGGTCCTTGTGTCTCTGCCTGCTGCGGCTGTTTTCTCCCATGTCACGTGTGATATGCATCTGTCCATCCAGGTAGACTGCTATGTAATGCTAATTTTAGAAAGGTATCACAAGGGTACAAAAATTTGGTTCCAATCTTCGTGGGAGGTTTGTCTTTCCTGATTCAAAGTGTAACACTCTTCATGTGTATATAAACAATACAAAAATCAAAATGGGTTCCTTTTAACTAATGACTCTGTGATCCATATTTTCCCCAGTTCACCATGTTCATCTGCTGTGCAGTCATCATAGTGATTATTCAGTACTGTAACTTCTGCCAACTCAGCTACTGGATGCGCTCAGCTCTCGCAACAATAGTTGGGCTGGCTCTGCTCGCTTTGCTTCTCTGCGCCCCCTGCAGGTATGACACGCTGAGGAGACACTGGCAGGAAGTAACAAAACTTCTTGTTTCACAATAAATGTAAAGTGATATCTGTTAACTAGTTCTTGATTTTTATATACCGTTGATGTATCAGTTGGTGCTGCTTGTGTTTCTCTTCCAGTGTCTCTCAGACTTTATTTTTCTGGTAAGTTCAGTGATTATTGTTAACGTTATTAATGTACTCTTTACCAGCTCAATCAGTTAATTTTTTGACGTTCATAATCACTGTTCTGCATGAATGATTTAAAATGTTATCAATACTAGCAGCTTATGCCAGTAGCTCCTGCAGCCATTGTGATTAGTTGTTTTATGAAGCATTTTTTTCCTACTCATCTCTTAAACATTTTTCAGGATTTCATCAGTCTCTCCCTCCCTCTCTCTCTACTTCCTGCTAAAGGTCGGACGACCATAACAGTAACAGCAGCAATGGCAACAGCTCCATGGTCCCGTCTGCCAGCCCAGCAGACCCAGATGCACTGGACATGCTGGGCCCTGAGGCTTGCTTGGCCTTTTTCCTGCTCCTTCTCCTTGTCTGGTTCCTTAACCGTGAATTTGAGGTTAGTCACCGCCTCCATTACCATGGCAATGTAGAGGCTGATCAGCATCGGATCAAGATCCAGAACATGAGGGACCAGGCTGACTGGCTGCTTCGAAATATCATCCCTATCCATGTGGCTGAGCAGCTGAAGGTCACTCAGAGCTACTCCAAGAACCACGACAATGTGGGTGTAATATTTGCCAGCATTGTTAACTTCAGTGAGTTCTATGAGGAAAGTTATGAGGGAGGTAAGGAGTGCTATCGGGTCTTAAATGAGCTCATTGGAGACTTTGACGAGCTGTTACGGAAGCCTGCCTTCAACAACATCGAAAAGATCAAGACAATCGGCGCCACCTACATGGCAGCATCGGGACTGAACACGCAGCAGTGCGCAGATGCGGCGCACCCACACGCACACCTGCGCGCTCTTTTTGAATTTGCCCTGGAAATGATGCACGTGGTGGATGACTTCAACAAGAATATGCTGGGCTTTGGCTTCAAACTGCGCATCGGATTCAATCACGGGCCTCTAACGGCGGGGGTGATCGGCACCACCAAGCTTCTCTACGACATCTGGGGCGACACGGTCAACATCGCCAGTCGCATGGATACTACAGGTGTGGAATGTCGCATCCAGGTCAGTGAGGAAAGCTTTTGTGTGCTCAGTGGCATGGATTACGAGTTTGATTACCGTGGCACAGTTAATGTCAAGGGCAAAGGTCAGATGAAGACATTCCTTTATCCTAAGAGCAGCGACAGTGGTCCTGTTCCTCAGTACCAACTTTCAGTCTCACCAGAGATCCGGGCGCAAGTGGATGGCAGCATTGGGCGCTCACCCACTGATGAAATAGCCAGCATGATGCCCACAACAAGCGCAAATACAAGTACTACCACTACTATAGTAGGTAGTGCCACCACTGGTTCCTGTACCAAAGGAACTAGTCATGAGAAAGAGGCAGATAGTCATGAAAGATGCCCCTCCACAGAAGCCTCTAATGCCAGGCGATCCACATCTTACAGCGGCATGACATCTGTGACAGTAACCAACCGAGAAGGACCTCCTCCCTCTGAAAATGACAAACAGCTAATCAGTTCATTGGTGGTCCAACAAAACACCCCTCAAAATTCCACAGCAATGTCCCAGGAAGATGTTAAGACAGATAAACCCGAGGACGACCGCGACAGGAATGCTGGAGAGTTAACCAGACTTTAAGAACAAGTGATAATTGCACTGTTACAATAAATGTTCTGCCCTTTAAGCTCCTTTTTCTGCCGTCTGGCATTTTTAGAACTGCTGTAAGTTGGGTTTTACTCCAGGAAGTATCAGGGAGGAAGAAAGAACCGCAGGCCTCCTCACTGCACCGGCTAGATGGAATCGGTGGAGGGCGTGGACTGCACTGTTAGGAGACGTCTGCAGGAACACAAGGAGCACATGGGAAGATGTGATGGCTGACTCTGAAGCTTCTCTTGCCTGCTGCGGATCCCAGCATCTCCCTTAAAGTTACTTGATTATCTTTACACCTTTAATCTTAATTATTTCTTTCTATGTCTTTAAAGTGCCTTTAGAATAGAAAAATGTATAGGCTTAGCCTTTTCGAATAAGGGAAGAATAACATAAAGGGAAACTCTTATTAAGTAAATTCTTTATGAAAATGCTTTGGTTTTGTCACACTTTTATTTTGTAAGCAATGTTCTGCTACAGTATTTTGCCTTTCTATCAAAAAGAGCTCGGCATGATGATGCTGGGAGCGGAAAGTGTCACAATGGGAGGGAAATAAGATGTTGTGATAAACTGCTGCTCTAGAATGGGGCAAAGTTTATTTTTGACGTTCTTCATGAAAAACAGAAAACGTCATTGTAGGCACAGCAGAGAGAGACCAATCATCAGCGTTTAAGGACCGACATGGTCGAGCTGTGTGTCGTTTATTTTTATTTACATGCATACAATACACTTGGGATGTGTTTGTGTGTGTGTGTGTGTGTGTGTGTGTGTGTGTGTGTGTGTGTGTGTGTGTGTGTGTGTGTGTGTGTGTGTGTGTGTGTTCTATGCTGATGTGTTGCACAACTGAAATAGTTAAACAGTTTGAGAATTCAACTGAGAAAAGTTTGGGTTGCTGATGCTGCAGCTTTTTTGGCCTTGGTCAAGATCATTCTATTGTTTTAATACCGAGGCATCACAGCCTCAGTCACTCTTGATCCCACATGCTTGCAACAACAAGTAATGTAGATGAAGATATCTATTGCGTGTGTTTGTACCATGCCATGGGATCAGGGTTCGTAATGAGAACTGGAGCTGTGATTGGTATCCGTGAGTACCTTTCTATGGATCCTATAACGCACTGCTATACCTGCAGTGTCTTTAGCTGTGACTGTGGATTTATTAGGGAAAACAGCGGCCTTGGTTCTCTCTGGATTCCACTGTGTTTGGTTATAGTGCTTTTAAAACGTAGATAATCAAAGGGGGATGTCACAAATCAGGCATAAATGTTTTGTTTTGTTTATTGCACAAAACTTGAAGTTTTCCCAACTTTTCAGCTCCTGTTTCTTCTTTCTATAATGTGAGACATTGTTTGGTTTCAAACAACTGGAAGCATTAGATGTTTCATATGTAAAAGCAATGTACCAAGGCAGTGCACCAAATGAATTTCTAATTCCTTAAATGTAATTTTGTTTTTGACTTAATTTATTTGATACAGTTTGTGTCAGAGTATTAAGTGCATCAAACTGCTTGAGCTGTAAATTTCTCTTGCAGTTACATTAACTCCATATCATTTCAGCAAAAAAGGTCTGCATGCTCAGAAGCATAAAAGTTTTGCCAGTGTCTTATTTTAAACATTTTTAAAGGAGAACACATCAACCTCATATTCACAAACTGCTATTTTATAACTAGTACCTAATAAATAACAAATCAAACAACAAATATAACATTTATTTTATCCTGAAGTCATCAACTGCCACATCTTACTTTTTCTTACAATAAAATAATGTTTTTTATGTGTCCAAATAGTGTAGCTCGTGCCTTTTAACGCTGAAGATTATGTTTCTCTTTTTCTTTTTTCTTTTTTTTTGCTTTAAATTCTTAAGACACTGAATATTTCTCAAAAGCTGATGGTCTGTACATGCAGGAGAATGTGTACCTTTGTGCTTATTTCACATGAAAATTTCATAAAGTTTTGTAAGGTCATTCAAATCTGAGCAGTGCCTTTTCATAAAATTCACAATTAATTGTAAAAATGTAATAAGTATTTGACCTTACTGGAGTTTTTTTCATTAGTTTTTGCTGGATTTCCATTCTGTGTGGTATATATTGCTCAGTTAGGTTGTTTTAAATGAGATAATAAAGATTTAACATCATTGGTGTGAAAAGGAAATGACCATCTTATATGAGCATGTAACCCTTGTAACATTTATCTTAGTCCAGTAAAGGGACACTTACAATAATTATTGTTGTTATTAACCAGGATTAATTTCTTAATAATGCTCATGATACTTGAGTGTCAGGTATAGTGTATGAGCCACATTTCTTTTTTTTATCTTTAATTTTAACAACGTTTTTTGAATAATGTGCTTTATATTAACATTTTTTCTGGACTACTGTTGTATGTGAGGCAAGCAGAATACAATTCCCCTCACTTTTTGTTTTAATGTAAAAATGTAATTATCAGTTTGGATTAATTTATCAAGATGTAAAAAAAAAACCATTCTGTACCAGCAGAATGTGTCATTGAGAATATTATGATGCCAAAGAGTATCATTGCCATCTTTGTGTGTAGTAGCTTATATCCTCCTTAATTTGCAGGCTGCGACATACACAAACTATTTATTCACTGTTGAAACCCACTTGCACACATTTCTGTATGGTATTCCTTTATATTATATAGTATTTGAACATTTTCTATGATTTCTGTAAGTGCATGTAATAGAGGTTCAAGTAGTGTAAAGACCTGGGTCATTCAGACAAAATTGGACTAATATTTGTGTTTAGTTTGCTTGCATGTGTCTAAAACTTGTATGAGTGTTTGTTAATGTATGTGGTTGTGTGTTTCTTTTTCTAAGGGATGCACTGATCTAAGCAGAAATGTAACTGCGATTATACTCACCTTTATGATCTCAAAAGCATGACATGCTAGTATAATAAGGCTTTAGTCACGATAGAGTTTCTTCTTTCTTACTATTAAAATATCCAGTTAAACTGGGACTCTAAAGACTAGTGCTTGTGTGCAGGTAGGCAGTATTTTAGAGGCCAGCTGTCACCAGTTTTTAAGAAATCGTTGCTTTCTTGGAAATGTTTTGTATACAGTATAGCACGTTAATAGTAATGCAAGTGAAGGTTAAAATTGAATAAAGTCAGTTGTTGGAAAAAGCTGTTTGTTAAATTTGTAACATGTACACAACACCTGGTTCTGTGTTTACCATGTTGGACTGAGCTGTAGGCATGTTGTAAAGTTTTTGTTTTATGCTGTTTTGTACTGTATATTTTTTGTTATACAACTGCAGTACATTGTTTTTACAAAATTACCTTTGTTGATTAAAAAAAAAAACACTTAACCTTTTCAATGTGACATACAGTACATGAAAATAGTTAGTACATAAAAGTTGTGTTAAACCCTCCAAATATAATATGTCTCAAACAAGCCACACAATTCAATGCTGCATTGATTTTAATGAATCAGGAATCATTTATTTTAATTTTTAAATTTTAATTTCAGGCTGGAATCTAATGATTTAAACCTTTATAAGGGAACTACAGTAATTTCATTAGCAACAACTTAGAATGTGTGTATTTCACTTTTGTATTGTTTTAAAATACTACAGCATAAAAAGTCCTGCATTTAAAAACAGTAAAACAGTTTTAATTACTAGTGTGCCTGATGCAGAATGGCCCTAAATATAATTATGTTATTTTATAACACGTAAGCACACTAACACAAAATAATATTAGTATGAGAAGCATTTAAATTGAAACTTTAATTTTGTATATGACAAAATTAGGAAGTTAAGTTTCACATTTTACAAGTTTATATATTTTTGCATGGATTTAAAAACTAAATCATGAAATTAATACGGCAATAATGAATTTATCAAACATGATGTATAGTGTTTAAACAGCAGTTCTTAGTTTCCCTTATAAAGAAAAACAGGAACTATGGGAAATGAAGTACATTACTGTATTAATGTTGAAGTATCATTTAGAATTGCTACGTTAGGTCGGGGGGTGTATTATTTCCCATCCAAAGAGGCAACTTCACGTAGACCACGTGACGCACGGTGGGACACAGGTTTACGTCAGGACGTCATAGCGCGCGCCTCCCCCTCCTCCCCCCTCAGTCTAGCTGGGAAGAAAAAAAAACTTTTTTGTATCGGAGGAATCAACAGCCGCCATCTTGACGCGGCTCAGAATCAGGATTTCAGGGGGAGCATTAATTTTAAAAACCGATCGGAGCTACCCAGACCAGGTTCAAACGGCTTTTTTCGCGTAGAAAATCGAGGTGTTGGTTCTTCCGATGAGATTTATTGCAAACATTTGACGGTTACATGGGTTTTGTCGTGTCGAAAGCCCACTCTATATTTGATTTCCCTTTTAGAGAGCGCCGCTTCTCGCCGTATGTCTGTCCCGAGACGCTGTATTATCCGGGAGACAGCGACGAGAAAAATAATCCACCTCATAGAAAATATTTTCTGAATTTTGCTCTTTTTATTTAAGGTAAAGATAGATTTTATGGCTGCTCGTTTCGACTGCGAAAAAAATGATTCTGTACAGACGTGAAGCTGGTGATCTTCCGAGAAAGGGATTTGCTAATGCATTTTGTAATATTTTATGATTGATTTTTATTTATTTTTCTCGAACTGAAATAATATTAGAACGTAATTATTAAGGTTAATTATGTGGGTGTTGGGTGTTGGATTATCATGGGGTGATCTTCGGCGGCGAAGCGTGGCGCTGTTGCCTTTCTTTTGAAACCCTTTTCACCATCAGGCAACATTTCGCCAGTCTACCAATCCAGGAAAAAAAAAAACCCGTTAAATTGCTCCTCTACATGTAACATTCGATAAAGTTACCAGCAATTACGAGTCACATCCTGACGAATCGGACGGATTTTATTGTGATTTTCCCGCATCATCATCCATTCATAACATTTACCGAGCAAGGATGGCTGACAATCTTCTGGACGTCGGACCCCCCACTGCAAAGCGACCGAAACTGAATTCACCTCTCTCAGGATCAGATGGCCCAGGTAAATAAATACCTGCACTACTACCAATCTAACTTACTAATGAAAATGATGTGTTAACTTTTGAGTTTGGGATGTGTGAATATTTAGAAAAGCTGCTCGATGTAGTCTTGCTGTGTATAGAAGCCGGATGCATCCAGTTTTTTAAGGAAAAAGAGCAAAGTGAACCAGTCGGTCGCTTCGGTCGTGTTGTGCAAATAAGAGGAAAGCTGCACTTCAAGTTACTTCCTAGAGGATTGTTTTATGTAATATATGCAGGTAGTGTTAAAAACCTGAAACCTCCTCAGCACATGTGTTTTATTCGACAGAGAGAAAGTGCTTCTAACTTTTCTGCCACAGTAAGTAAAATCCCACCCGTAGCCGTCATGAAATCTCAAAGAATAAAATGTTAATTTAACAGCAGCAAATATCAAGGTGTTCAAGTTTTTTTACTGACAATCAGTCTGGATTTGTGATGGCCACTTGGAACATATGCATTTTTACTCTGACAAGACAAAAATATTGCGCCCCCCCTTGTTTTTTTTTTTTTATATGAAGTCTTTTTAACCATTAGCACAGATGAGCATATCAACATAGAATCCTTGGAATCGGGATTAAATTTAGTGCCAATTTCATTCACACTTCTTGATGGCCACAAGCATGTGAACCTTTCTTTTTTTTCTGTAAAGATCTCCCCCACCACTACATCATTCTGCTACTGGATGTTCAGACCTGCACTGGGGAAAAAATACCTGCAAGATTGCATGAGTTTCGTACCTGCATCCAACTTTTCTGTTACATTACTTAGCATGGCCTCCAAGCTGAGAAACTTCTGTCATGATAAGAATAATTTTAAACTATCATTCGGGCATTCATCTCCACGAGTCCAACCTGCAGAGGGATCTCAGTACATTAAAAAAAAGTACATTAAAGCACACATATTTAACAAACTCTTAATGTTGTTGCCTTAAAGTAGATTAGCAGCTGATTACACACCACCATCTCACAGAAGTTGCAGGGTTTTCAGCACACAAACATACTCAATGGATTGTTGCCCAATGTTCACACTCTGATTTGTGGTTAGTGGTTGGTGCAAACTACAGCTAGTCCTCAAGATACGAACATTCGTAGATAAGAAAAACAGTGCGCCGCCATATCTGACTACCGTGGTTCCCCTTTCTGCTGCAACTCATATCAAGCGTTGCTCCGTACGCGCATGTGGAATGGAATGAATGCCTTTAATGTCATCATACACAAGTCTACAACAAAATTCTTTAGACAACTCTTGTGTAAAAAAAACTCAGGTCCAAGTATAAGTATGAAGTATAATCTACAAAAACAAAACACAGGTGCAAAAACAATTATTAAAAAATATTTACAGTGAACCATCAAGACTGTCCAGTAGAGGCTCAATAGCAGCCATTGCAACAAATTGCACAGAGTTCCCAGCTGGGAAGGACTTCCAACAGCGTATCAACTATTTCGCAGTACTGTGTTCAGTACTCTGATTACACTTGAGTAGAACGTGTTATCCAACACTCATCTCCCCTATCTTGTTCTTGTATGTATCTGTGAGCATCTCAGCATGCCAGGCTTCGTACTCCATTGGATATTTTACAGTTTTATCATGGATGATGAATCAAAGGCTAGTGCTAGTGGCACTGGCAAAAAGCACAAGGCAAGTGATAATCTCTCTAATGACAACTCTGCTTCTCACCGACAAAAACTCCTCCCACCTTTTCTTTGCTCGTTCTAAAGTTAAATTACATTACGGCACTACAGTACAAATATGTCTCACCTTATGTTGTTTTTATGAAAGAAATAGAGAATTATTATTTTGTAATAGTGAAAGATTTGCAATAGTTTACGTAAAAGTTTACCGTGCATAATCTAATCTGAATTTAAAAACTTCTCATGAATCAAGAGTGAAGCTTACAGGTAGATTTTGGAACTATGCTTACGTTCCTGAGTATATGTTTTCATTCTTATTTATTGCATAGTAACATGATATTATGTGCTTTTAATGGTTTTACAGTAATTTTACGATTCCAGTATTTGTGGTGGGTAGACGTAATGTCGAGTAAAATGACGTGAACTTGATTATTACTTGTCTGTATATTTGTTTTTGAGAACTGACATATAATTGAGAATAACTTAACTAGAAAGGACCTTGTATTTTATTTAATATTCACCTGTAATGGCGTTAGATTTGATGGGTTTAGTGTTCTTGAATTACTGACTTCTGCCACAGAAGAGCATCTCTAACACGGTCAGATGGGGCATGAAGTGGAATTGGGGAGCCCCCACCGGAATCAATAGAGTGTAGCCTGTACAAAAAGTTTACATTTACACCTAAAAGTAAGAATTCAGCCAATGGTTACATTTGTCTTGAAAGTACACGTAATTGTCAGACTCGTGTCAATGTCAATGCCGAATGTGAATTTTAACCAGCAGACCACTTTGCGCAATGCAGTCTCATCATACAGGTAACTTTCTCTAATTCTGTCAAGCCTTGCAGCCACTAAATCACTATCTAGTGTTGATATTTTCCCATATGGTCCTTGTAATGCAGAAGATCCATAAAACTTGACGCTGTTGACAGGCGGACGTGTAAAGCTAAACGTGTACTATATCATCTACATCTCTTTACAGTTGTTTCAATACTATGTTAGCTGATATGAAATGTCACTGACATTATAAAAACACTTAAAGTCCATCCATTGACAATGGTTCTTATACAAAATTGTGTTTCTTGAGGGCCTTAAAATGCACGTTTGCATGTTGTGTTTCAAACTAAAAACCGCAAAAACTCAACAGCAGCTTCACATCCACAATTTGCGGCATGGTTTTTTCAATTCGAGGTTGATAGGCATTCATGGACGAAGCCCTATGGAGTCAGTAACGAGGGGGGGGGGGGCAATATTGGCTTCCCCCCGATATTTTTCTGTGGTATTGATTTTGAAAACGTACATTGCTGGTTAGTGCCCTGTGTGCCAATTATTACGTTTTCGATAATTTTGTGCATGTGGATCACTGGTATAATGCTTTCTTATACAATAAATGCAGCACTTTTTAAAAGGAAATATCAGCAAAATCATGTAATGTAAATGGATTCTGAGTTACTCTGCATGTGCGCTTGTGCATTTCAAAATGGTCGTAAGCCTGTTAATCATGTCCCAGGAATTCCCAACCTTGGAAAAATAATATTGATGCATCAGTGATTGGCCATATCAAGAGTCAATTATATCCATACTAGCGGGAACCCTTGGAAATTCCACGATAATATCAGACTTCGTGGTATTATAAACCAAGCGCACCCAACGTAGTCCAAAATCAACGTGGTGACGTGACAACTTTGTGTTGGCAAGTCATGGATTGCGCTGGGTGGGCATTGCGAAGCCGTAGATGAATGTTAGCAGGCTAACTGTAGAAAGAAAGCCAACTAATGGTGAGATGGAAAAAGGAGCTAATGTTAAAGGAAAATGCACCTGTCAAAAGAGCAAGTGGAAAAGAAATTTTAGAGAAGTGATAGTTCTGTTAATTGAATACATGAACAGAACTGTATGTATTTACTTAAAGACCGTTTTTGTCAGATGCCCGAGGAGTATTTTGGATACTACATCGATTGTCCCATTCCAAACGGAAACCATAGCTGGACAGACTGTTCGTGCTAGCCAGCTAGCTTCACTCAGAATTTGTTGCCGTTTTCTGTGTCGTTCCTGCTGTTTGGACTCTCTGCTCAAAAACATGGAAATTGTTAGAACAGTTATGACTGGCAGATGTGCAGTGATTAGTTGGGCTCCGTGATTGGTTGGGCGCTTGATTGACAGGTAGTGGGTGGAGTTTACAAGTGAGCTTATTCAAATATATAGGTGAGGATTGGTAAATATCTGTAGACTTAGCAGCCAAAGGTATTTTGTTCTCATTTGAATGGGTTGGGGTCTAAAATCTAAATGTTGTTCCAAATATTGGATGCGATAAAAGTCAACTCAACAGTTTATTTCACCATATCTAAACAAACCACAGTTAGTTAAAAGCTATACATTACCCATTTTCATTTTTGTCCTCAGTAGACAGCAGTAAATACATTGTTCATACATAATGCGGTATTAGAATGGACATAGTTAAGTCAAGTCCAGTTCAGTTCAAGTCTGACTGTACCTTAATTGTACCGTAATTTTCAGCATTAAAAGAGCCAAGGCAGAGTGGAAATATTTTTTGTTGTGCCAATGAGCTGCCAGTAAGGGCCGTTGTAGCATGAAATCAACTTTTGTCTGCAAGGATTGAACTGGTGAGCGAATAGACAGGAGGATGACATTTTTATTGTGAGTGAAAGGTAATTTTTCTTTGTCAATGATGCCAAATGGTTGCTGCCTGAGGGGTCATAAGTTCTCCCTCGAATAAAGTATTCAGTCTAAACTTGCTTGAGATAATGTTAGTTTTGATTTAGGAATTGTACAAATAAAATTCACTTAATTAACCTCGATATTTGAAACTAGCTAGCAGCATTTGCCAGCTAACATGAAGGAAAGCAACCAAAATTATCTCCAAGTTTGGGAAATAGGCTAATGGGAGGATGACATCAGCTGCTATGAAACACAGAGGATAAATGATTATGGTAATAACACGCCTTGATACATCTAAAAAATGTGACACTACACCAAATCTGTTGTTACCGATCTTCCTAATTTGGACCATTGACATGCTGTTTAAGAGCCCACATGGGGACGGCATCATTCTGCTGTTTTTTTGTTCATGTAAACACAACCAAAGCACTGTGAAGGAGGGTCTTTGCTGTTGAAGCATTATGTGGTCTAGGTGGAAAAATTGGCAAACACTTTTGCAGTTGCTAAATATAAATTGTAGTGAAAGTTTGTTGTGTAGCTGCTTTGTTTGGTTTGTTGTATCTAGTGAGTAGCTCCATCATCCAGCCGATTAATAATCCATGATTTTAAGCTGTGGTTACTCTTCTCCTCACAGCGGTGACGCAAAGTTTGAGTAGGTGTCTGATTTTGCAAATTAAGTTTGTGAATGATCTTTTTCTCGCAAGATATTTGACTTGAGTTTTGTTGACTGGTGTACACAACACTTTGAAGATAATAATCGGTTATTTTTGTAACTGATTAAGCATTAATTATTCTGAAAATTAATTGGCGGCATGGTGGCGTAATGGCTTGCACTACTGCCTTGTACTAAGCATGTAGTTAGTACAATCACATCAAACTACACACATCAGGGAGGCAGAGTGACGGGCAGCGGCTTCGGAACGTGCCCCAATTTGAGCAGCTTGTAGGGGGGACGGCGCCTTGCTCAAGGGCACCTTGGTAGTGGCTGGGAGGTGAGCTGACACCTCCCACTGTCAGGTCACACTCCCGGTGACATCATGGCGGAAGCGGGACTCGATCCGCCGATGGCTTGGGCGATCCGTCTACGAGACATCTGCTCTACCGCTGAGCCACTGCCGCCTCCAAAAATGGTCTGAATGGATTCCCTCCATCAGGAACAAACATGCATCTTAGGAACATCGGGTTGGTCCGTAGTGGTGACACCCTCAGGGTGCAACAGATAAGGGCCGGCTCTCCATTCTAACCTTACAATTTCTTTGTACAATTGTATTCTTCTTCTTATTTGTCGTCTATATCATCTTTGTCTTCTTCTCCTTCGTCTTCAAGAAATATTGCATGCTCAGCAATATTTTAATAGAAATTGGAAAATAAGACGGGCATCTTAACTGAACAGCTAATTGTTAAAAAAAACATCTTTATAGTTTAATTGTGTTTATAATAATAACAATGAATCCTTTATTGATTCTCATAGGGACATTTTTTTCCACTCTGCACAAGGGTCTTGAACCAGCCACCCTCTGGTCCCCAATCCAAGACCTAGTGGACTGAGCTACTGCTGGCCCCATGTCTCTGTAGTGCCAGTATTATTTACAGTGCATTTAAGTGAAAAAAGATCAATAAAAAATAAATGCATCATAGAAAAAGAATATGAATAGTATTTTTTGACATATTTTCCTAAAATCTTTTTAAGCTTTGGCACACAAGAACTTCCATGTGGCCACCACACTATTGCATGTTCTTAAGTGGCTATTAATTATTAATGTAATTGACTCAAGCATCCTTAGTGTCTACTAGAAAACATTAATTTCTGTTAAATGCTACAGCTATGGTAACTTATAATGTCACCCTGTTCTGTTTGGTCTGGTCTGTGACTTCGGTGCATAGGGTTATCAGTTGAAGTGCTGCAACATTGAATAAATGCCAAAAATTGTTCTCTCTCGCTCTCTCTTGCTCCCCCCCCCTACTTTTTGTCTTTCTCTTTATTTTGAACATATACACTGCACTTTCTTTACCATTCTTTTCAATGCACAGTGATCCCACACTTGGGACTTGTCTGTAATCTCCCCTGTGGTGCTGGTGGATTGAGTGCCTTGCTATTTTTTTCTTTCCCGTGAAACTTTAGATGAATTAATAATCTATTGATCTCCGAGGAATTTAGCATATTTTTCAGTAATCATGGCAGTCAATATATTCGATAAAGCCATATGAAATGATATGAAGCCAAATTTACATCTTCTCCTATTTGCCACATTACATTTACTGCGTTTGGCAGTTTTGCAGTGGAATAATTTCTGTAATCATTTCAAATTAAGAGTATTGTAGTGTTTTAATGGGTGTTTATTAAACATTTATTGTGAACCATTTAATTGCACTTTAAAGAGGAAATGTCAAGTTAAACTGCATGAGGCTTTGTTTCTTATCGTTGTCCCAATGGATTGGAGCACCATCACACCCCTGTAACAGTGGACTTAATGCGTCTGTCTGCGGAGTCAATTGTAGGACTACAGTGATCCCTCGTTACTCGCGGTTAATGCGTTCCAGGACCCACCCTCAAAAACAAAATTCCACGATATCGCTACAATTATTTACAGTCATAATCATACGGTAATAAACCCTCCCCATACTAATATTAAACCACCTTCTATCTGTGTTACCTTTTCCCACACTCTTATTGACTGTTTAAAGCACTTTGTGTCTCACGGAAGTCCAAGACTCAAGGAATGTAGCGCACTTCCAAATACTGTCAGCCAATAGAATGCGCGTACGGTGTCACGTGGATACCTATTAAATCTGCGATTAGGTGAAGCCGCGCGTGTTGATGCGTGAATGTGCGAGGGATTACCGTACTAGTAAAAGTTGGGACATTCTTTCGCTTCTTCAGTAATTGTGTTTTGTTTACACTAGATATCAAAACTGTCCTACTTTAAGATCCTATCAGTGTTCACTGTGTCCATCATTGGTCCACTCCAAACTCTTGGTGTCACACTAGGGTTACAGTCATGACATCTTAGCCCAGCATTAAGTACATTTGGATGATTTACGTGTCATTCTGCAGGCAGTGCACGCCTGATGTACTCTGTACGGCACATAAATGGCCTCAGTGGATGAGGCAAAACTTGACAAATTTCGAGAGAATGCAAGTATATTTTTTCCTTGGATTGGTATTTAGGTAACAAATTTAGATGGTGGCTTTAAAAGTAAAATATTGTGTTCCAATAAATCTAGCAACATTTGAATTTCAAAGTAAAGTTTCAGTATTCAGTGACGGAAATAAAAAAATAAATCCAATTTGTTATGGCAGTTGTTTCTTCCATGGATGAAGGGACTAGCTGAGGGGTTTTTTTTTTTGGTTAACCCTTTCAATAATTGTCAGTCTTGTAGATAGCAAAGTTCTCCCTTTGTTACACTAAACCTGCTGTACACTTAGCTTTGTTTCACGGCTACAGATTAGCAGCACGTCTTGATATTTATGTTAATATGTGGCCTTTTTTATGGCCCTCAACACTCGTAGTTTGTCTTACACCTCTGGTCAAAGGCCAGTGTCACACTTGTTTTCATTTATACGACAGAGAGGGCGTGCCAGCTCTTATGGTGAGGAATGAGCAGCCGCTTTCCAGCCACAAGAGCACTCCGGTCTCATTCCCCTTCTGTCTGGCTCTTGTATACGATTGTCCACCCCACCCCCACCCTCCCAGGTCAGGACTCTGGATGTCTGAGCTGAGATCGCTAACCCAAATCATTCTTGTCTCTTTACATCTCCCCATTTCATTCCTCTGTCTTCGATATGATATTTAAATCCTCTCTAACAAGTGTAGGTATGGTTATTTTTTCAGATTTGTAGTACAGGCAAACCTCGGTTTCCAACCACAATTCGTTCCAGAAGGCTGTTCGAATACCGATTTGTTCGAATTCCAAATACATTTTTCCCATTACAAATAATGTAAATGGGCTAAATCCGTTCCAAGACTCTAGAAAACTACCTTTTTTCTACATACACTGTATGTTATTTCATAATGTCATTCATATATCAAATTGTATAGTAATGAAACGTATCAAAGAAATGTAAAAGAAAGAAGCAAACACGAGAAAGAAGAAAAAACAAAACAGCGTAATCAGGTTAGCCTAAGGTACGAGTTACCATCGTCTTTTTGACAGAAGTTTACTGTAACTCGTACCATAGGCAATGGAACGCAAATTAAGTGAAAAATTATTGAATTCAGTAAACTAAAATAAAAGGCACATTACTGTCACGTTTTCTCTCACCTTCTGTCGCGCTTGGCGATGAGAAATAATAATAATAATGGATTCGATTTATATAGTGCTTTTCTGGACACTCAGGCGCTTTAGATTGGGTCCATTATTCATTCACTCCTCATTCATACTTGGTGATGGTAGACTACGTGTGTAGCCACAGCTGCCCTGGGGCAGACTGACAGTGGCGTGGCTACCAACCTTCGCCTACGGCCCCTCCGACCACCAGTGGAACAATCACATTCACACACCAGCGAGTGCCCCACTGGAGGCAAGGCGGGTAAAGTGTCTTGCCCAAGGACACAATGACAAATGACTCGACGGGAGCGGGAATCGAACCGCCGATCTTAAATCATTGGACGACCCGCGATACCACTGAGCCACAGTTGCCCCAAAAAGGCATTTGTTTCGCGTTCAACTTCCAAATTTTGTTTGACTTCTAAGACAAAAAAATTCTGAATTTGTTGGTCGAATTCAGATTTGTTCGATGTCTAAAGCGTTTGAAAACCAAGGTTTGATTGTATATCTGCATGCATTATTATTATTATCATTTTCACTGATTGGCTGTGGCTTTCATAAACATTGTTTTACAAATAACTGTTGCCCCAGTTTTGGTAGTGAAGTGTACAACTAATTTTGCATATCGTGAATTCATCAAAACCCTTCTTAACCTCTAACAGTGCATTTACAGGAAGGAAAAAATGCCATAGCGTCTGTCTCGTATTTCTGTGGAGAGATCGTCGGCTAGTCACACATGGTGTCTTTTTCTCATACAAATCATATAATGTATAAAACTGTAAACACATTTTTTTTAATGTGTGTGTGTGAGATCTCAGGAGGCTTTCTGTGATGAATCAAATCCGGTGCATTTTAAAGTGGACTTAACACGAGAAGAGCAAATCAGATTTGTCTGAATCTGATGTTGTGTCAACTACAAATATTGGTAAGGGTGCAATCTCCCATCTACTGCAATGAATACGGCGCAGTCCTCTGTCATGACTCCATCTACCAGATCGCAGTAAATCACACTGTGAAAATAAAAAATCTATTTCAAATAAACACAAACTGTAATAATGTACCATAGTTTGACCCCCTGATGTACCAAAAGACAAGCCATTTACTGTATATTGTACTTGGTTTAATGGTTAGAGGAGCTTATACACTTGTGTTGTGTACAAAGAAAGTATGTAGTCACTCAGCTCTCAATCTTTTTTAGTAGATGAGACGAAATAACTGCTTTTTGCCAGCCCTAAACAGACTGGCATATTTTTTTTATAGCAATCCACGCACTATGTAAATCCTATACTAATAGGAGAAAATACCGTAAGTTCCAGTTGAAGGTGGGACTGAAGGTTGTTTGTCGTTTTTTGAAAAATGGCAAAATGTTATTTGTTTTCCATCAACACTGGCATAAAAAATGACCATTGGTGATTT
Source organism: Antennarius maculatus (assembly GCA_013358685.1). Classification (NCBI taxonomy): domain Eukaryota; kingdom Metazoa; phylum Chordata; class Actinopteri; order Lophiiformes; family Antennariidae; genus Antennarius; species Antennarius maculatus. The sequence goes on along the minus strand of CM023620.1, from coordinate 12,414,437 downwards.
GTAATTCATTTACAATTTATATGATGATAAACAAATGGTAAAAGTATCACTTCAGTGGTGAGTTAGTTTGTCTGCTCCTATTGAGAAGGCTGATTGCTACCTAATCTTAAAGGAGGGAAAACTTATTATTATGAAATTATTATGATTAAGTCATATTGCTCAAACTTGCATGAGTCAGTCAGTTCAACTTATTTGCACAGAAACCATAAAGCATATGTATTAGTATATATTACAGTAATCCCCCGTGCATTCCCGCTTCAAGATGCCTGCCTTCACCCCATCGCGGCGTTTTAGTCGGTAGTCACATGACTAGGCTTGCACTAGGAGGTTCAGTGTCGACTCTTCAGAGATGTAAAGTATAACTCAGTGCAAATGAATTGATTGGAGTGCTACGTCTCTGGTTTATTGTAGGTCTGGACACATTATTTTTTCAGTTGTTAAAAATGGCAGTTGGTTCCTAGGTAGTAGTGACATGAATACTAGTTTTATTTTCTGTATTTTGCATGTGGTGAGGCTATCTCCATTTTGCTAGCTGAATCACACCTCTATGGACAACTTTACCTCTCCATTGTGTACTGCAGCGCGTTAAAGACTACTCATGACATTCCTCATGTTCAGCCTAGTACTTTAAAAATCAAATATGTCCATGTAGCAAAATTACATAATTTTGTAGTGACTTTTCTTATATTTTATTGAAAGAGAGGGAGCTTTTTGCACTTCCATTCCACTTCTTTTTTTCTGTAGTAAAACTGTTATTATGTCCCGGGCGGAAGTGTCAAAGAAGATTTTCCATAAGGCTGTGGAGAAGCTTTGAGTGGATTACAACTGACAGTGTCAGTGTCCTTTTGGGGTGAGAATGGTGTGACTTAAGTGTCAGAGTTCTCTGGTTAGTGCGTGCTGCTATTGTCGCTACTTAGGATGGGATTTTTTTTTTTTCTACTGAATGTTCCCATCATATCCTTGTTGTATAATAAGTATATTCAAATCAAGTCTATTCAGTCATATGAAAAGACTCACAATGCTTCAGTGATTGACCCTCCCAGTTACATGGGAGTTCATTGTCCTCTACTCTCAGACCTTGTGCTGGTTCCTGAACTTGAAGGTATTTTTGTCTATTTTCTTCATCTTGTGGTTTGCTGCCTGTTCCTACAAGCTGCTTTTTGTAAATTTGCTTTTAAAGTTCCCGTTAAAGTTCCCATTAATTGTCACCATATTTACTTTTAAATATGTGGGATTCATCTCCAACTGGTAAGACTCAGAGTGCCTCAGACAGTGCTAGAGTTTGCTCTTTCGTCATTGAAGCCTTGATTTTAGTACCTTATGTATCAGTTTTTGACTGAGAAACTAACTCTGTAACTCTTGTGGTCTCTTGTTTTTGTTCTGTGGGAGTAAAGATTGCAAGAATTGTATCCAAGTTGATCCTGTATGCAGGTTTCATAAAACATAAAAAAGCACCACAGATTGACCTGGCAATGACAAGACTTAAATGTTTTTAAACTATGGTTTATAGTGAATGGTAAATTGCTGATGATCCACCGCTTTTCCTTACTGTTTGCTATGTGTGTTCTTGTCATGATGATCAAATGATCTTTCACCTGCTTTCCTCTAGACTTCATCTATTTTGCAAATGTGTCCTGATTCATTCCTGCTGTGGATATCCTCTGGTACCCAGCTGTGAGTTGAGGGTTTTTTCTTCAAATAGTCCTCCACCGTGGTGTTAATGATGGCTCTTTGTCTTGCCGTCATGCTGGCCCAATACTGTATTGAATTTCTTGACTGTCCATCCAGATATCTTTGTGATTGCTCTACAGTGATCTTTGGCAAAATTGGGAAAATGTTTCTGTAGCATTGATCCGCTGAGGATGTTTTGCAGCAGATAAACACCCAGCAGTGTTTGTTCATTTTCTGGTTTACTGTAAGTCCGGTTATTCTCTTGCCGCTGCCTGGTGCATTGCTAATGTAGTTATCCAAGTTTTTTTATTCCTCATTTGAGGATAAATAAATGCTGCCTGGAAGACATTCCAGTTCCACTATACCGATTTGTTACACATTGAATGCTGAACAAGAAAACTGTTGGAGCAGGGTTGTTATCACCACTGATAAACGTGGTGGTCACGGTCGCGTTGGATACTTGGCATCTCGTATGGGAGCCTTGAAGCTTATGTTAATGTGGCATAAAACAAGACATTGACAAAGCTGTCATTGTGTGGCAGGGGTAACCTTATAGAGGGGGGTCATTATACCGGGTTGGGTTTTATACTGTTGTTAATGAACAAAGATAATAATTATACTGTATTATAGCATTATGTATGGCATTTAAGTATAAATGTCATATATTAAGTCTAAAACATATTAGTGAGGTCCATGCTAACAGTAAGAAGCGCTGGGCCTCTGTTTAGGAACCCCCTGTCTCCACAGGGACTTTTCAGTTACTCTGTACTTCTATTTCATTATTATGAACATTGTTTTCAGTGGGGTTTTTTTGTCATATTCCTTTGCAGAAAGGGGCGATTTTGAGTTCATCTGAATGCATGCATTATTTTTCTCAGGGCACAGCAGTACAGTTGCATTACAATGTTTAAGACCAATATTTGTGCAGGTCTGAGTTATTAGTCCCAACATTGTATGTTTTTAGTCAAATAATTACGATAATTAAGAATGTGAGTCAGTGATGACGTCTAATTCCTTTTTCCATTTGTCTTTATTTATTTATTTATTTTCAGATCTTGTGTCTTTGTTTGACCTTGAAAATGACCTTCCAGATGAGCTCATCCCCAATGGAGACTTGGGAATGGGGATGTCCTCTAATGGTGGTCCTGGTGGAGGAGGACCTTGTCTTAACTCCGTACTCCCTGATGCAGCTGCCAAACACAAGCAGCTGTCTGAGCTGCTTCGACCAGGAAGCTCCTCCATCCTGGGTGGTGGCCCCCAGCAGAGTGGCATGGTGGGAAACCAGCTAGGTGGTGTACTCGGGAAAAATCCACTTGGGCCAGGATCTACCAATCACCTATCTCCTCAGGCTCAGAAGGGAGGTATAGCCACTGGACAAGGCAACGGAAACACAGGCATGGGTTTCAACCCTGCTATGGTGAACAGCGGGCCAGGTCACGGGGTAATGGGCCAGACAGGACAGGTGATTAATGGGGTTCTGGGGCCAGCAGGCCGGGGAAGACCTGGCATGCAGTACCAGGGTCAAGGCATGCAAGGAGCCCAAGGACCTGGTGTTGGAGGTAGCGTGCTAGCAGAGACACTCACACAAGGAGGACCACAGCTGGGTCCACACAACGCGATAAATGCTCAGCAAGCTGGAAACATGAATAAGGTAAGCTTCGCATTCATCTTAATGAGTCCTAAATGAATGTTGTTTACTCAGAAAAATACACGACTGGTGCAGAGTATGGAAAGATTGTAATCATTTGTCAAGTACATCAAATATGAATTATTAATAGTGCTGTGAGGCGATTACGAAAATTAATCTAATTAATTGCAGGATTTGTAATTAATTAATCTAATTAATTGCATTTTAATGTCATACCTGCTAAAAGCCCCCAAATAAAGAATTTGAATTCTAGGACTTTACAAAAGTGTAGTGCATGACTAATCAATAGAATACACCAAGAAGAGAAGATTTGAAATCCACATTTTTATTGGTCAAGTGTGCTTTATAAATGAAATTCAAAAGAAAAAAGGCCAAGCACATCAGCAAACCAATTAGGCCAGGTGCATTTCTCAAAAATGCAATACAAATACAGTTAAATAAAATAAATAAAATTCAGAAATAAAATAAGGCTGAGTCTCAAATAGGCACATAAGCAGACTCTCAATCAAAATGAATACTAAAGCTGACTCAATAAAGCAATTCAAAATGAATAGTATAACATGCCTCTAAATAAGGCGCAACATCAATAGCAAAATGCCAACAGGCATTTCTTTTAAAAGGGTAAGCTAACGTTACAGGAACTGACAACAGACAACTCTGTGTCTTTGACATGTTTTGCATTTAAATGATACGTTAGGCTGCAGCTGCTTCGGTGATATGAAAATTCTCTTTTACAAAAGATACAAATCACTGTGTTTTTGTTGATAGTCCCGTCTTTGTTCTGAGTGGGCTTGCCTCGCTCTCCTGTGTCGCGTCCATCCCTGTTGTCAGTCACCTTGCTTTTGACTAGTGGCGCAGGTAGGAAGTGACGTGCCGCTGCAGCCTACGGGTCCCTCAATGGGCCAAATTTAAAATGCTTGCGCATTGACTTGCCACTCACGATTAATTGTGTTAATTTTAATCGCGCGTTAATTTGCAGAGTAATTAATTAATCAACACGTTAAACTGACAGCCCTAATTATTAATAAAGTCAGATTCAAATTAAAATGTTGGAGTTAAGTAAGACTATTGAATTATTACCGCTTCGGGTAATACAGGTAGTCTTCAACCTGCAAACACAATTGAATTGTTCGTAAGTCGTTGTTTATTAAATCTCAAACTACATTCACCATGTAGTGTCATCCAAATGCCATTGCTACGCTAAATACAAAATCGCTGTTCCCTGAGGCATACCGAAACAATTGCAGGACATAAAAACAACACGTACTGAAATAAAATACAGGGACAGGTTTTTTCAAGTTTACTTCATTTTACGTCTGTCCACCACAAGCACTTGTAAAATCACAAGAAACCCTTTTAAAGCACGTAATAGTGTAATACCCATATATTAACTATTAACTGCAGTCTAGATGGAACTCACAGACAAGCTTTATCGAGCTTTATTCATCTCTTTACACAGGAACTCCGAACAGATACACAACTCTTGCTCAAAACTAAATCTCTTTCCCGTTTCCCAGGTCTCACAAAATTCTACACAGCCCAACATATGCGTCGCAAACATCCCAGTAGCAGTTTGCATTAACAGAGGTTATCAGAATATCATGTTACTTTACAATAAATAAGATATAAATATTAAAATGTGTACATTGTGTTCCCATATATACCGTAAAACATTGCGTGTTATTCACGCAATTATTTTGAATTCAGATTAGTTAACACACGGTAAGCTTTTGCTATTTATATTTAATCTCGAAGATAAAACATTAGAAGGAACTCTCTCACATTTTTTTATGTGCATCCAACAAATCAAATTCATTTGATTTTAGTTTGATAAAGTTTGATAGTGGACTAAAAAGGGTTAACTTATTCAGTTCTTTGAGGTTTTCGCCTATTGTTTTTTTTCTGCCTGTCATTTGGATAAATATCTTCTTTTTTTTTTCATTTGACTTCCATCACTGTTTTTTAGGATGACGGCTTATTCAGTGTAAATGTTCTCCATGATTTTGGTGAAGAGAAAATTATTTCAATGACACAGAAACTACCTACATAAATACTTGTCGCAGCATCAGTCCTGTCGAGTGAAGTTTCCTTACCATTCTCATGTACGCAGCTGAAATACAGTGCAGGTTTTCTGTTTTTGGATGAAATGTTTGTCATGTGAATGACTTTTTAGTTTTTATGCTGATGTTTTTTCCTCTATAACTTAGACACTGCTTGTATCGAGTGTAAAGTTGATGAATCTCCAGCTCAATATATTACTGTGAACTTTTTGTGTTCTCACATTGAATTATAGTTCACTGGTTAATGCTCTGTTTTCCTCAGAACAGATACAAAACAGTATCCTGCTGAGTCTGTTTTTGCTATTCTGTAGGCTGTCAGCTCATTATTTCTCTTTGTAAAACATAAAAGTAAAACAAGCCACAAAACTCTTGTTGATCCCAGTATGAACTTGCCATGCCCTCTTGGTTTAACTAATACAGCATTTGAGCCAGTGATATTGAAAATATTAGATCCGTTGATTATCAGTAATTTGATTGTATAGACTGTTAGGAGGCAGTTTAAGTATATCTTGCTCATAATGTGATGGCATTAGTAGATCCAAGAGAAATAAAGGACTGTGTCTGTTTTTGTGACATGTGCTGTACATACATTTCACTCCATTAACCTTTTTTTGCAGCAAAAGCTGTAATAATTAACCTTTTTTTAAACCTAATATAAAGCAAAAACTTCAAAACCGATCATATAAGATGGAAATGATGCTGAGGGGACTGAGGGCCTGATTCTCCTCTGGTTCCAGATGGCTTTGTCGATGTAATGTCTTTCTTTTCCAGCATGTGTCTAGTCTTCACTCTTTCCTAGACAATCACCTTCAGTTTATGCCACCACTCTCAAGGCATTTGGCTTTTGATATTGGAGCAGTAAATCCTGCTAAGAGGGGGGCTGCTTGTGTGTTGTTTGGATGGAATAGAAGATGAGGGGGAAACATTAGGGGAGGCATTCTGAATCGATCAGTTAGCGATAGCCCGCTGCACGCTGCTGATAACTGTGGATCATAGAGTGAGAAAGCCTGTGATGGAGCAGGGGACGAGACCTTGCTCGTGCGCGAATGTGAGGGATGCAGTCGACAAGAATCTCTGTGTTGCAGCGGAGGGGGAGGGGTAAACAGCAGAAGTGCTCTGTTCAGTTGTCAAGCAGGCTGGTCTCTCCCAGTTTTTCGCTCTCTCTCCCCGCTGGGCAGGGCTTGTTCAGTTCAAGGCGAGCAAACGCAGCATACACTCGCCTTCTGAGGACACCAGGAAAGAAACGGGAATTAATTATCTATGGAGAACAAATTTTTAATAAACACCATTCTCTGGCTAGTGATGGGACACAAACTATCCTACAGGTTTTCGTGTTAATTTTACAATTAATTGTAGTTTTAGTACCAGATTACTGGAATAGGAGCACAATCAGAAACCATTTTAAGGCTTCAAAGTGTTTGTGCTTTTGTACCAAACTGTCAGGATGAATGAACCACTTGCATTCACGCAAAGACAAAGGTGAAGGGTCAGTGTAGTGCACAGGTATGCCCCACCATTACACATTTTCTCAACATGCTCTGTTGTGATTTCTGCTACAGATGGGGATGGCAGGAGCGCCATTTGGCCAGCAATACGGCCAAGCTGGGGTGCAGCAGATGGGGGCAGCGGGTGTCAATGGTCAACAACTCCAGAACAAAACTGCTCTTTCCAACAACCTACCCCAGTTCCCTGCTGAGCTGAAAGGAGCAGGGAGTGTGCCCAACATGGTGAGTTCCCATTTTTTATAGTAATCTGTTAGAGATGGATATGCTTTAGTCTTTCTTTACACTGCAGACAAAAGCATAAAGTCGTTGAGGTATGCTTGCTGGTTTTGTTTTCTCTGCGTTTCCCTCAAGTGAGTTATCATAAAAGTTAAAAAGAGACCATTTAGTAGTTTGTGTTGTGGAAATAAAGCACACACATTGCACATACACTAACTTCCATATGTTTATGTTGTAAAGAGTCAGTGCGTGTAGTAGTACTTTAGATGGTAATTTGAATATTACATTTTGTGCCATCCCTGTGTACCTCTCTACTGGTTTCTTCCAAAACTTTCTCGATACTGGACGTGCATTCAGTGGTAGCATTTGCAAATATATATCTTTTTTTATTTAACCAGGGATAGTCCTTATCAGAATTAAAAACAATGGGAGAATAAAAATTGCTAGTAATTAGATAGTACAAGCAAACAACTTTCATACAACTGGAAATGAATACCTAAAATGCAAAAGGACTAATTAAAAAAGGACTAATTAAAAACAATTGCAGTGCAGTTTGGACGAGTAGTCACATTGACCCAACAATCCTTTTTTTCCTGATGTGTAATTTAAATGTCAACACATTTAAATTACACATGTCTGCATTTAACACCATTTTAAGCTTAAATGAGACTAAACATCATCAAAATCAAACTTCAGAAATTTAATGTTCACACGACTGAAGGCGAAATGTAAATAATAGTAGAAAGGAGCATTTGATAAATACCGAAGCTATTAACATATATGTGACTGACAGACACTAACCAATTTTTTTAAAATCATGGCAAAATTGTGATTTAAAATGCAGCTCTGAAAACAGCCTGCGATTGATCAGAAACCTCAGTCGAAGCATCAATGTCTGTATTGAAGACAAGAATGACATCCCTTAATATTTTTGGTGTGTTTGGTTGGGATCAGTGTTACTCAGAGTATCTCAGAGGCTGAGCAGGAAGGCACAGACATTTGACAACATGCTTCTCTTTGACACTGCTCTAAGAGTTCAGTTTCACCCTGATAACATCACTGACCTTGCAGATGAATTTGTTGAGTCTGAGGGTAGGAATATACAATATGCACTACTCGAGGCTCACCAATGGTTCAGATACTACTAATGATAATAATAAGTTACTGATGTGTGTAATCTACGCAGGGCTATGTCCTTTTCGGATTGCTCATTGAGACATTTAAGATTTTCTGTGATTACTTTTATTTTAAGTATTTAACACATGAACATATCACGTCTGTTTCTTAATATGTACTTCCATCTCTGCCTCACATCTTCAGTGACCACCATGCAAGATTCAGTAAAATGTTAGCAAAAGTTTTGTGGAGGCTCCAAATCTGCAGCTTGCCAAATTGTTTCTTCATTTTTCCTTTTTTTTTTTTTTTTGTAGGCCAAATTTAATTTTGGCGATTTTAATTTCAGTTTGCTGCTATTCAGGAACATATATGTGTTTTCACATCATATTTTTATATTATCTCTGGTTCTTTATAATTCTATATTTTTTTGTTTTTTCCGAAGGTCTCGTGTCTCTAAACTTGTGTTTTACTTAAAACCTGAAAGTCTAAAATGAGGTCTGACCTTCTGTCTAACTTACCTGCCTATTCTCAGATGCAACAGCAGGTGGCCTCAGGTGGGATGGTCGCTGGGGCTGGGGGGGTGTCAGCGGGCCCGACCGCCGACCCTGAGAAGCGCAAACTCATTCAGCAGCAGCTGGTCCTGTTGCTCCACGCACACAAGTGCCAGCGGCGGGAGCAGGCCAACGGGGAGGTGAGGACCTGCACTCTGCCCCACTGCCGCACCATGAAGAACGTCCTCAACCACATGACCCTCTGCCAGGCTGGCAAGTCCTGCCAGGGTGAGTGACAAGTTCAAATCTAAATGTTCACAAGAGTCTGGCTGATTTTACATGTGGGGCGTTAACATTCTCAATTATGAACAAAAGATTTTGAATGAATGTCTTAATATACTAACTGGAAGCTGCATCTAATCAGAGCTTTTATGGAACGCTGATACAGTGGGTACTGAGTTGTCTGTTATTTAATTTAGGAGATAGTGACAGAACTGAAACCTATTTTAAATTTTAGATATTAATCTATGCAAATCCAGGCCTGCACTTTTGAAGAATGCGTTAGCTTTACATTTCATGTTAATGAGCAAGTTGTTTTTGGCTTAATGATACGCTCGAGGTAGCATTCAACAAATGAATGAATTTCGTAGTTGAAATTTAGTCTAGTAAATAAAAGGAGTTAAGTAGCGGTAATGGTTACTTGATTGGTGTCAGGTTTTCAAGAAAATAATAACTCAGAAAATAAAACACTGCAGTCAGTATTTTAAAGCAAGCACTTGATTCATATTATTAAGTTAGTCTATCACACTCAGTCACTCACACACTAGCAGTTACAGCGTAAAATGCACTAGTCAATACTTGCATTATTGATTGTGTATTGTAATTTGACTGCAGTGAGTGGACTCAGCAGTTTCATTCTACATTGTAAATACTGTATATTAACAAAATATTAGCAAAATGTAAACTCAAAGACTAGTATTTATTTAGGACTGGTAAAAAGACTATCCTTTTATTTTCTTTTTAGTTATGTTTTTTGTAAGGCTAAATTGAAATTGTTTTTGTTTTTATATTTGTGTTTTAGAAAGTGTTTTCTGTAAAACCAGAAAGTAGCCTCTTTTTTTTTTTTGCTTACTCATTCTACATACTGCACTAACTTAAAGCATCATCAAACACAGATTTATTTTATTTTTTAAATTAAAGTCATAGCAATTGTACTCATTTCCTCATTGACTCTGGTCACAAGCAGATGGTCGTATTAAGGATGTCAGTTCAGGCAAATAAACTTTGATGCTGATAATTAACCCAATTAACCCAAGTGACTATATTTGTTAATTTGATTTTCTATGTGACATCAAACTTTGTCAATGATCTTCCTATAAGGTGTTAATACTGTTTTTACGCATGAGGTAATTATTTGTATTTCACAATAATAAGCAGTGTCGTTTTGTCCGAAGCGTCTTGTGATCGGTCGAGGACAGAAAGAAAACGCAGATAATTGTCCGGAGTGTCTGAGAAAGTCAGCCAAAGGAGATCAATTGCACTGGCAGTCAATGAGTTAATGGCCAGTCCAGACAGACGGTGTGTGTTCAAGAGAGCTCATTTCAGCAATTTTATGACAGTTGATATTTAGGACCACGGATCAGTTTGGGGCAACACATTTCAAATAGAATGTGGTTGACAGCTGTGTGAATTTAATTGAAGATCATAATGTGGGACCTTTAATGTAGTGGTGTCTGAGTTGTTTTCAATCCTGTCAAAAACTCCTTTAATGTAAGATAATACTAAATTATTTGCCACTTAAACTTAACCCCCATCTGTTTCCACATTGCGTTCCTCCAGTGGCTCACTGTGCATCGTCCAGACAGATCATCTCCCACTGGAAGAACTGTACACGGCACGACTGTCCAGTCTGTCTGCCTCTGAAGAACGCCAGTGACAAAAGGAACCAGCAACGTGAGTGACTCCAGCAGGTTTCCCTTACCTGTTTCTAAATCTGTAGAAAAGTGCACACTGGTGGAATTAATAAGAAGCAGAGAAATCCTGATAGATGCTTAGACATGGCTTTGGTTGTGATTTTTGTGAAGTTGTTTTTGATAGTGTGCAATCTGTTTTAAATGGGTAATGGGGCTCTATGGCTGCGTTCAGACTGCAGGCAAATCGGAATCCAATCACATTTCCTTTCATATCCGATTTTTAGGGCTGACCACACTGTTTTTAGCAAGTGTCCAAATGGGATCTTGCTCTGTTCAGACTGGGCCATATTATTGGCCAATCTGAAGGGTTGCCATAGCAACCGTAACGCGCATAGAGCGACGTCACGGACAGTCAAATCCGATCGTGTGTTTGGAGCTGTTCAGGTGCAGACGCATCTGTCCAAATGTGATTTGAAACTTCCTCCCGAATGTGGTTTCAGTCCGTCTCGCAAATATCGGATTTTATGTGGTATGTGACTGTTCAGACTTACTAAAGAGCCATCCGCTTTCAATCTGGATGGGCTAAAAATCGGATTTTGGCTGCACGTCTGAACGCAGCCGGTGTGTTGTATGAACTGGTGCCACCTGCAGGTCGCATCTCCCTCTCACAGCCCTGCCTTCCAGTAGCAGAGGGCTCCTCCAGACTGGCTGGACCTGTAATGTGACACCAATGGGAGGGGCTCTATTGCTCTGCTCTGACTGGGGGCAGGGTCTTTGGATGACATGGTGTCTGATTGGTTAAAAGGACCTATGACAGATTTAAATCCCTCACAGAGGCAGCATGCTCCTTATCAGCAACACAGCAGGGAGCAGTGGAGGGATTTCACCAGGCGCTCCTCTAAAACACATGTTCCTCAGCAAAGAAGCAGATATTTTGTTGTGAAAAGGTTATTTTTATTTACCCAGAAATAAATTGCATTGTGGTATAGAGGTAATTTCTGTTTTTAAGAACAGAAATTACAAAACCTGCAGAGACACTTTATTTAACAATATTAGTTGGAGTTGCATTGATAGTTTTATTAATGAAAAATTTTACCAACTATTTCATTGAGTAATAGGATATGAAATACATTTTCTTTATTAAATGGCAGTAATGATCACAAAATAATAATAATAATTTTCTATTCAGGAAAATTATTTGTCCAAACTAAGGCCTTTTAGGTCATGTAAGTGTTTAACTACATTCTGTTTGAAGAAAAAAAATTCTAAAATGCAAAAATATTAAAACAAAAAATTTTGAAGACCAGAATGTGATGCAGCGTCATGTGACAGGATGAGGCCCATTTAATTCCCATTAAAAAGTTTTTTTCAACACCTGCTGACCCGTTGGGATCAAACTAAACACACCTGCCTTATTGAATGAATGCCATTTAGGCTATAATTGCTATTCAGACGTACATTTTGCTTTGTGGAGTAAGTTATGCGTTGCAGCATGAGGTGCTTGTTTATGTGAGGTAATGAATGCAGAAAATGTAGCATTTTAGGCGCTTTATTTTTGTGAAAACATTTAGCTAAGCTAGAGAAACGATTTATTATACATTCTTATCTTACCACTATTATCACACCATTATCAACATTAATGCTCACCATTAATATAGCCATAAGTAACCCTAATTTTTTTTTTTTTTTTTTTTACTTCATCTCCACTGGCAATCATATTGATAATCTCTAAGCAATAAACCATAGTGTCTGTGTTTGTTTGGATTGGACACATTGACTCATTGCCTTCTAAGGGGATGCCGTAATAATTATTCTCTCATTTTCTCCCTCCAGCCATGCTAAGCTCACCCGGTGCTGGCCTGCAGAACTCCATCAGTACAACAGGGCCTGGCCAGCCCAGCGCTACGTCCATTAACAGTGCTGCTACGCAAATCGACCCAAGCTCCATGCAGAGGGCTTACGCTGCCCTCGGCCTGACGTACGGAAACCAGTCGCCTGCTCAGGTCCAGGGGCAAAACGCCACACAGCAAAACCCCCAGGGTCCTCAGCATCAGCAAATCAGAACCATGAACCCACTAGGTACCGACGAGATAACAGCTCAGCTTCCACTTTTACTTCCTCATGCTTGAAACATTTTGAAAAGATATTTCCTTGTAAGACTTTTGTTAATAATTCTATGTGTTTATCAGGCACTAACCAGATGAACCAGCTGACAGGAGGCATGGGCGCCCCTACTTCAGACCAGAGTGGCATGCACTCCGACTCATCCCTCCCCCCCACACTCAACAAGTGGGTATTCTCATCATTAATGCAGCTCTCAAAGCACTGCCCTCGCTGCTAAGACCTGGTGATGTTACTACAATCTGTGTTACCCTGTTAAAAATCACACGATGAAATGTGACAAAGTCGACGTTAAGCAGATCATCCACTGACAAAAAAATCATCCGTGATCTCAATCTGTTCTCTGTCCTTTAGTTTTGTTTTTGTTTTTTTTTTCCAAAATATAATGTTGTTTGAAAACAGGTACATTCTGCCTTGTGGAATGTTTAACTTGAGTGTGTCTTTTTCTCTCTGTCGTACAGTCAACTGATGCCAGATGGGTCAATCGCAGGAGGCATGGGCAACTTGCCCGCCGCTACACCTCTCTCTGCCACAGGGGTGAGGAAGGCCTGGCATGAACATGTCACTCAGGACCTGCGCACCCACCTGGTGCACAAACTGTAAGTCCAACACTGGAACAGACGTCACATTAAACTCAATTTATGACAAATGTGAACATTTTCATCAGTTTTTTTTTTCTTCTTCATCTGATCAGTGTACAAGCCATATTCCCCACCCCAGACCCTGCAGCACTGAAGGACCGGCGAATGGAAAACTTGGTCGCCTACGCACGCAAAGTTGAGGGCGACATGTACGAGTCGGCGAACAGCAGGGTAAAATATAACACTTTTCTATTTTTAGAATCAAGTCGCAGCAACCTGTCTTCTGAAGTTTAAGGTTTCAATATTTCTTGGAGCTGTGAGAACAGAGAATATTTTACAAGAACCAGAAATCAAATAATGTAAACCTGTGTGCTGCTTGTTTTCTTTTCATCTTGTCAATAGGATGAATATTACCACTTCCTGGCAGAGAAAATCTACAAAATCCAGAAGGAACTGGAGGAAAAGAGGCGGTCTCGGCTGCAGAAACAACCTGGCATGGTGGGAACGGCTGGGCCTCAGCAGCCTGGCATCGCTCAGACCACCAACACTATGGGCCCAGCCCAGGCTGTCCGTCCTCCAAGTTAGTAATCACACCCCAGACACACTGGATGCTGGGCTTGCACTAGGAGCTAGTGTGACTCAGCCACTGTGGCTCACTGTAAAAGAATTGAGCAAGCCACAAAAAGCCACACTCTGTGTCCAAGACAGTGGCGCAGCGTGTGGGTCACTTTGGCTATTTCCGATCGGCATGCGCCGACGGAAATAGCGGCGACAGAAAAAGTTTGGTATCACTCGGGATTTTTGTGAGTCCAAAAAAGTTGTAAGTTTTAGCCTTTTTTCCTAAAAATAAGAACACCACTATGACAACACAGGCTAAAAACCCTGTAGCCAATCTGGAATTTACTTCGCCTATGGCGACGTGGCGAATGGCTAGCGCAAGCCCAGTCGATTTAATGTTGACATGATATAGTTGTTAGTTGGTTTTGAGTACAAAACATGAAAGCCTCTTTTCTCTCTCAGACGGACCTGTACCGATGTCCAACATGCCGAATCAGTTGATGAACCGTATGCAAGTGCCACAAGGTAGGTTTAATAGTTTGTTCCACACATTCTTACCATCCTTTGCAGTCAAATTAACTGTAGTTAGTCATTTTTAAACATTTAGATTAATGCTGTCAGGTGATGGCGGCACAATGGCGCAGTGGTTAGCGCTGTCTCACAACACGGCAGGTCCGGGCTCGAGCCCCGCTCTGTGCGGAGTTCGCATGCTCTCCCCGTGTCCGCGTGGGTTCTCTCCGGGTTCTCCGCCTTCCTCCCGCCTCCAAAAGTATGTGCTTCAGGTTGATTGGCCGGCCCCAAATTGACTGGTCCCAAATTGACCGTAGGAGTGAGTGTGTGTTTGGGGATTGTTTGTCTCTAGGTGGCTCCGCGGTACACTGGCGTCGTGCCCGGAGTGTCCCCCGCCTCACGCCCTGAGACTGCCAAGATAGGCACCGGCTCCCCCGCGACCCGAGTAAGCGGATTAAGCGAGTTAAGAAAATGACTGTCAGGCGATTAAAAAAATAATCTAATTAATTACAGGATTTGTAATTAATTAATCTAATTAATCGCATTTTAATCTCATACCTGCTAAAGGCCCCCAAATAAAGAATTTGAATTCTAGGACATTGCAAAATTGTAATGCATGACTAATCAATAGAATGCACCAGGAAGAGAAGATTTGAAATCCACATTTTTTATTGGTTAAGGGTGCTTTATAAATGAAATTCAAAAAGAAAAAAGGCCAAGCACATCAGCAAACCAATTAGGCCAATACAGTTAAATAAAATAAATAAAATTCAGAAATGAAATAAGGCTGAGTCTCAAATAGGCACATAAGCAGACTTTCAGTCAAAATGAATACTAAAGCTGACTCAATACAGCGATTCAAAATGAATAGTATAACATGCCTCTAAATAAGGCTAAAGGGTAAGCTAACGTTACAGGAACTGACATCAGACAACTCGACATGTTTTGCATTTAAATGATGTTAGGCTGGAGCTGCTTCGGTAATATGAAGGTACAAATAATAATAATAACAACAATAATAATAATAATAATAATAATAATAATGGATTACATTTATATAGCGCTTTTCTGGACACTCAAAGACGCTTTACATCGGATCCATTATTCATTCACTGCTCATTCATACTTGGTGATGGTAAGCTATGTGTGTAGCCACAGCTGCCCTGGGGCAGACTGACGGAGGCTTCTACTGTGCAGATTGGCAGCGCAGAATCACTGCGTTTTTGTTGATAGTCCCGTCTTTGTTCTTTTTAGAAATAAACTTTCCGCCCAAAGGTCCGAGTGGGCTTGCCTCGCTCTCCTGTGTCGCGTTAATTTTTATAGCGTGTTAATTCGCAGCGTAATTAATTAATCTAATTAACGCGTTAAAGTGACAGCCCTAATTTAGATTTTTTTCATGGAAAGTTGAGAAGGTTATGTCCTCCAGACAATAAATCCAAAATTATAGCCGCTCCTCTTGTCTCACCAATTGAACAGTGGATATGTTCTTTACTGATGAATGTGTTTTCCAGTCAGATTGCTCTTTGTGTAGAACGGGTTACCAGAGGTGTGACATTAAAGTGAGCTGCTTCCTGGCCCAGTGCCAGTCTAGCATGTTGGACATGGATTATTGAATTACAATTCCCAAACATATACAGTAAAAATGCAAACCGTTATATGTGTGTGTGTGTTTTCCCTCAGGAATCAATCAGTTTAACACAATGGCGATGCAGAACGCGCAGATGTCTCAGGCACCCATGGGAACACGGGCTTCCTCCCCCATGAACCATCCACAGCAGATGAACATGAGCGCCGTCCCAGTGGTTAGATCTTTATGCTCCCTAATTAAATTTTTCTCTCTTTTGCTCTGTTAGTCTCTCTCTCTTTCTCTCTCTCTGTTTAAAGTCTTGACTGACTCATTTCTTACTCGTTACCATTTTGACATTTGAACATTCAGAAATGTGCTCCATGTTTGACACAGATCCTGCTCTCTGCATGAAGCAGCTGTGGGATCTTTACAATTTTGTCGTTCATCAGTTTCACACATCTGATTTCTGTTTTAATAGTGTTTTATTGAGCATGCATTAAATACCGAGATGTGCAGCATCAATAAGTTTCTGTTGTCTTTTTATACCCTCTTAGATGGGTATGTCCCCATCAAGGATGCCCCAGACTCAAGGAATGATGGGTAGTCATGTTAATAACATGGCCGCTCAGCCACCCAACCAGGGCCAGTTCCTGCCACAGGGCCAGTTTGCTGCAGTTGCAGGTGGAGCAATGAATGTGAATCTGGGCTTGGGCCAGGCTGCTGGTGCACAGGTGAGAGACTGGAGCTGAGCTCAGAGAAATGCTGACTGTTTTTGTTGGGGCTTTTTTCAGTGCTCCTTGCATTTTTCTTGAACATGGTCTTATGAGCGCCCCCACACGGGCTGCACACTGCTATATTATAATTTCATCCATCTTTGTTACAGCAGCCACAGAACCCTAATCACCCACTGAATGCGCTGGGATCCCTCGGCCCACAGCTGCCCTGTGGTCCCACCCCCCAGCCCACCCTGCGTGCCACCCCCCCACCCAACGCCTCTGCCAGCTTGCAGCCTCAACAGCAACAACTGCAGCTTCACCATGCTTCTGCACAAGCCCACGTGCCACAGCAACCTTCCACTCCATCGGCGTCAGTGGGTGGGCCTTCTTCCACCCCAACCCACATACCAAGTGGTCTCCCTCGCCCCCCCTCGGCCATCGGCACTCCCCCTGACAACTCCTTGCCGCTTACGCCCCTGCAGCCCCAGGCAGAACCCCAGAGCCAGATGCAGCAACCCACCTCCATGCAGGCGCAGCACCCCAGCACACCGGTGAGACAAGTTCTCGTTGAAATGTGTCCCGACTATTTTGGCACTGCGACAAATCTTTCAGTTGAAGCAAATAAAATCATTCAAAAGACAAATTACACATGTGGAGTCCGTACTGTCTACCACAGCTGTGACGTTGCTTCTTAGCTAGATGTTAGGTTGCCTGCCGTGTAAAAATCTTCATTCATTGATGCAGTTCGACATTATTGTTACGTTATCGGCACTTCTCTTCTTCAAAGCTTTCCCAGGCTGCAACAAGTATAGATAACAGAGTTCCGACGCCGGCCTCTGTTGCTGAGTTGAGCTCCCAGCAAGCCCCGCCAGACATGAGTGGCACTGAAATCAAACCTGAAGTAAAAGATGAAGAAGAAGACACCCCCTGTGGGAAGAGGCAGGTGGATGTAAAAATGGAGGTATGTGTTTAGGAGTTCTTGTTAGTGTTCTTGCATCTTTGATGCACATTCTTTGACAGAGACGCATGAGCATAAGATAGCGTGCGTCCCCGGGATGCAAGCTTTAAATACAGTACTTAGAATTTAAAAAAATCGATGTTACCTTTTTCAGCGATATAACATCGGGGAAAAATGCACTTCCACTCAACAAAAATATTCACTTTTATCCATTTCTCCACTTAAATTTTGAACCCGGAAATCGCCATTATGTTTTGATCTGGCGCGAGTTTCTTGTCACGAGACTCAACTGCGCGACTCAGTCATTAAAATCAACCAAACGGCAACACGACATCTGCTTGTTTTACACGCTGCAGTGAAAGAGCGAGAAGTTAGTCTTATGTTATCACCATGGCTCCAAAAAAGAAGCAAAAGTTGGAGTAAAACCAAGTGACGAGTGCTTTCTTGAATAAAAAACAATCAAAAGTTAATGAAGAAAAAGACGGATATTACTGTGGACAGTACGGAAGACGACGCAGAAGAAGACGAGCAAAAACCAGCATTGATCCTAACATTTGTACCGCAATGGACGCGCTTGTTTCCAAGAGTGACGCAGGTTGATACCAATGGAGAAAACTACATTTATTTGTCTGTGGAGAAGGTTCTTTCAGCTTGGTGCAGTGTCCACAGGAGAATATATGAATTAAAGGCAAACAAAACTATTGAGTGAAAAGAAAAAGAAAAAAACTATTACATCTTTATTTCCAAAACGTTTTTTTTTTTTAAATGACTACCAGGCTTTAACATTTTGATAGTAATATATAATTTAACTTTTTTTCTTTCTACTTAAATAGTTAAGATGTCGTTATTAATAGAATCATTAAAATTAACGGTTTGTTTAGTTCTTATATCGTACTATTGACAAAACTCATTACTTGCGTACGGGTTTTACCTTATATTCTGTGATTACTTTTGGGATGCATAAACGTTATTTTGGGATGCACAAATTTTCTTTGAAGCGCATCCCATGGATGCACTACTTCCTTGAGGTAGAATGAACTTTGGTTCAGTTCAACAAGCTAATTCTTTAGGCATGAGATAACAAACCTCCCATTTTTACAACAGATGGAAAGAATCGCTCTTATGTAGAGAGATTTGATCTTAGATCCTCTCATTCATGCTGAATGACATGTCCCAGAAGTAAATTGAATGCTAATTATTGGCAAAAAGTTTTCTTTTCCATTAAATATACTTGATCCTAAACGGTATTGGCTGTGCACCGCTTTCCCCTCCTGAGGCGTCGAATGGTTTGCCAGAATTTCTTCGAGGCTGACCGATAGTCTTCCTACATCGCCTCTCCGAACTACCCCCAGACCCGAGTTTTTGCCTCCGCGACTACTTCCATGTCTATCCAGGTCTATTTGTTCAGGCCCTTTATTCCTAAGCCCATTTAGGTCTCTGTATTTGTATATTGCTTTATTTAGTGGGTTATTTATTATTCTCTCTGTCTGGTGGGTTATTATTTATTACTTTTTCTATTTGGTGTTGGCATTACTTTCTGTGTGTTCTTTCTGTGTACGTACTGTGCTGTGTGTAATGTGACAGAGAAACTAATTTCCCTGATGTAACCTCCTGAAGGGATGAATAAAGTCCTACTCTACTCTCTACTCGAGCCGCAGTACGCCTGGCCTGCCTGTACCTGTCAGCTGCCTCCCGAGTCCTACAATTCAACAAGATTTGATAGGACTCCTTCTTGAGCTTGATGGCATCCCTTACTTCCAGTGTCCACCACCGGGTTTGGGGGCTACCAGAGACCTTGCGACCACAGCTCCAAGCATCTGCTTCGACAATGGAGGCGTAGAACATGGTCCACTCTGACTCAATGTCCCCAGCCTCCTGCAGGATCTGGGAGAACCTCTCCCAGAGGTGGGAGTTGAAGACCTCACTGTCAGAGGGTTCTGTCAGATGTTCCCAGCAGACTCTCAAAACACGTTTGGGCCTGCCGAGTCTGTCCGGCCTCCTGCTCTGCCAGCAGATCCAATTCACCACCAGGTGGTGATCAGTTGACAGCTCTGCCCCTCTCTTCACCCGAGTATCCAACACACGCGGTCGGAGGTGTAATGATACAACAACAAAGTCGATCATCGAATTCCGGCCAAGGGTGTCCTGGTGCCATGTGCACTTATGGACATCCCTGTGGTTGAACAAGGTGTTTGTTATGGACAAACTGACTAGCACAGAAGTCCAATAACAGAACACCACTTGTGTTCAGGTCCGGGAGGCCGTTCATCCCAATCACCCCTTTCCAGGTCTCAGTGTCATTGCTCACGTGAGCGTTGAAGTCCCCAAGGAGAGCAATGGAGTCCCCAGTTGGAACACTATTCAGTACTCCTCCCAGGGATTCCAAGAAGGCCGGGTATTCCGCACTGCCATTTGGCCCGTAGGCCGAAACGACAGTGAGACACCTGTCCCCAACCAGAAGGCGCAGGGACGCGACCCTCTCATTCACCGGGGTGAACTCCAACATATGACTGCTGACCTGTGGGGCCACAAGCAAGCCCACACCAGCCCGCCGCCTCTCACCTTGGACAACACCAGAACAGTGGAGAGTCCAGCCCCTTTCTAAGGGTTTGGGTTCCAGAGCCCAAGCTGTGGGTGGAGGTGAGCCCGACTATATCTAGTCGGTACCTCTCAACCTCCATCACAAGCTCTGGCTCCTTTCCCCCTTCGAGGTGACACTCCATGTCCCTAGAGCTAGACTCTTTGTCTGGGGATTGGGTCGTCGAGCCCCATGCTGACGACTGCCACCCAATCCACACTGCACCCGTCCCCTACAGTTTCCTTGGTGGGTAGTGAATCCAACGAAGGTTGGGCCCACATCGTCCTTTCGGGCTGAGCCCGGCCAGACCCTGTGGGCAGAGGCCCGTCCACCAGGCGCTTGCATACGAGCCCCAACCCCGGGCCTGGCTCCAGGGTGGGGCCCCAGTTGCGCCATACCAGTAAGGGGTCCGGGACCCTTTGCTGAGGGCTGTCCGGTCCCTGTATGACCGAAGCCAGAGCTTGGTTCGCATTGCCGGCAGTAAGTCAGACCTGTTCCAGGTGCATGTTGGACTCCGGCAGGGCTGCCTTCTATCACCGGTTCTGTTCATAATCTTTATGGACAGAATTTCTAGGCGCAGCCAGGGTCCGGAGGGAGTCCGGTTTGGGGACCAAAGGATTTCATCTCTGCTTTTTGCAGACGATGTTGTCCTGTTGGCCTCATCAAACCTGGACCTTCAGCGTGCATTGGGACGGTTTGCAGCTGAGTGTGACGCGAGTGGGATGAGGATCAGCACCTCTAAATCCGTGGCCATGGTTCTCGACCGGAAAAGGGTGGTGTGCCCTCTTTAGTTTGGTGGAGAGTCCATGCCCCAAGTGGAGGAGTTTAAGTATCTTGGGGTCTTGTTCACGAGTGAGGGAAGGATGGAACTTGAGATTGACAGACGGATCGGTGCAGCTTCTACAGTGATGCAGTCGCTGTATAGGTCTGTCATGGTGAAGAAGGAGCTGAGTCGCAAGACAAAGCTCTCGATTTACCGGTCAATCTACGTTCCTACTCTCACCTATGGTCATGAGCTTTGGGTCATGACCGAAAGAACAAGATCCCGGATACAAACAGCTGAAATGAGTTTCCTCCATAGAGTGGCTGGGCGCACCCTTAGAGATAGGGTGAGGAGCTCAGTCACCAGGGAGCTCAGAGTAGAGCCAGCTGAGGTGGTTCGGGCATCTGTTCTGGATGCCTCCTGGATGCCTCCCTGGGGAGGTGTTCCGGGCATGTCCTACCGGGAGGAGACCTCGAGGAAGACCCAGGACATGCTGGAGGGACTATGTCTCTCGGCTGGCCTGGGAACGCCTCGGGCTCCCCCCGGAGGAGCTGTCTGGGGAGAGGTAAGTATGGGCATCCCTCCTGAGACTGTTGCCCCCGCGACCCGGCCCCGGATAAGCGGTTGATGATCGATTGATGGATGGATGGATGGATGGATGGATTTTGATCATTTTCTGACTAAGCACTGTAAGATAAACCTGTTGACCTTTGCTCATGTTCATGTAGCACGATGATGAAACCAAACCCCCAGTAGTGAAGGAGGAGCCGGATGAAGTAGAGCCAAAGCAGGAACCGATGGAAACTGAGGACAAGAAGCCGGAGATGAAGGCAGAACCCAAAGAGGAGGAAGAAAGTGGGGCCAACGGCGCAGCAGCCAACTCGAACTCTCAGAATCGCAAAAAAAGTGAGCTCACAAGTCTCATTTGTATAAGTATATAGCATAGTTATAATTGTTAAGATCAGCCCACATGACAGTGAAATTAAGGTATAGTAAAGATTTTTGCCTGTGTTTCCGGCCAGATCAGGCTAACCAATGTGCTGTTTGTTCTTGGTTCCTTGTAATCATCAAGTTTTCAAGCCGGAAGAGCTGAGACAAGCCCTGATGCCTACGCTTGAGGCCCTCTACAGGCAGGACCCAGAGTCAATCCCCTTCAGACAGCCTGTGGACCCCATGCAGTTGTGCATCCCTGTGAGTGTCTCACATTATACACATGGTTACCTTAATACGGATATCAAGCCTAAATCTCTCATTCATGCAAATATCTCATTCATGTCTGTTCAGGACTACTTTGAAATTGTGAAGAATCCCATCGACTTATCGACCATCAAGCGAAAGCTGGACACGGGTCAGTACCAGGAACCCTGGCAGTACGTGGATGACGTGTGGCTCATGTTCAACAATGCCTGGTTGTACAACCGGAAGACATCTCGCGTATACAAGTATTGCACCAAATTGGCTGAAGTGTTTGAAACAGAGATCGATCCCGTCATGCAAGGTCTGGGCTACTGCTGCGGCAGGAAGGTGAGCCGAATAGCACATAAAGAGTGAAGATTTTACTGGATTGCCTTTTTTGCCTACCTGTATGGGGATATTCTGAGTACAAACAGTTGCTAACAGTGATATAAATCACGTTTGTCTGACATTTCCACAGTTTGAGTTCTCACCTCAGACGCTGTGTTGCTATGGCAAACAGTTGTGTACCATCTCCAGGGATGGCACCTACTACAGCTACCAGAACAGGTAAAAATACCTGCTTGCTCTCTGGAGAGGTAGGGTCTGGAAAAAATAATGAAGGAGGAGTTTCCAGGAGACGATGTCCTGCTTCATCCTCAAATGTAAAACATGACTAAAGACACTATTTGTATGTAGAGTCAACAAAGGTTCCCACGATGAGCTTTTTGGGGGGTGACACAGACATGTGGTCAAACAAAATGTGCACAATCAGGTTCTAAGCTGTCCGTGATGCTGTGGATCGGCACTAGTGCTCCCCCTGCTGCACAGAATCTGCTACTGCTGCTTCAGTATCGCTCCGATGAAGCGCCAATGCATTTTTACAGTTACCTCACACCAGTGCTGTGAAGTTTAGGGTTTTAGGGTTTGTGATTTCCTTCAATAAACATTTGTTGATAACAATAAACCACTCAAATTTGACAAAAGGCTCTCATAAAGGTTTTATAAATTAACAAACATTTACTTGAGTGCTACAAACAATACGACTAAAATCCAAGAAATGCATTTCAGTTTGCATTGTCCCTCCATTCATATCTCACTGCATGACTGCACAACTCTGTCATCAGCTCATAATGCATGGTATTTATCTTGTGTATCATTGTTTTGTTATCATGTTTCAGCATGCAGTAATTTCTACTCAAACATTCGTTCATTGTTTTTACTAATCATATTAACATTTTAGCATGTTTCCCTCATTTGTCTTCCAGTTAAAAAGACTGGATCACAACCATTTCCACTGTGACTAACCTCTTCCTCTACTTCTGCCTGTGTGTGTGTATTTGTTTGTCCTTCGGTTTGTCCACTGCCCATGCTCTGTTGTTTTCCACCGGTTTGCCTGTGCTGCTACTGTGTGTGTGCTGGCTGCAGTTCACCCAAATATGGCCTTATTGCCGACAGGTATCACTTCTGTGAGAAGTGCTTCAATGAGATCCAGGGCAACAGTGTGACCCTGGGGGACGACCCAGCTCAGCCACAGACGTAAGTCAGAAGGCCTGGGCGGCCAAACCGACACCTGATGATCACCTTTCGGAATCATCAGGCTGTTTTCTCTCTGACCTTCATTCTGTGGAAAGGAGTTTGGATCACAGGAACCAACGTGAACTCATTTGTCTTTTTTTATTTGTTTTTTTTTTTGTGCAGCATGATTTCAAAAGAGCAGTTTGAGAAGAAGAAAAATGACATGTTGGACTCTGAACCGTGAGTATTGTCTGGACAGCTGGTTCATTTTGACTCCTGCTGTATATTTGATGGCAGTGAAGCTACTTTACTGTTTTTCTGTTCTACATAAGCACAGGATGAGTAAACATTTGTCATTGCAGGTTTGTTGAATGCAAAGACTGTGGACGAAAGATGCATCAGATCTGCGTGCTGCATTATGATGTCATTTGGCCTTCGGGGTAAGGTTCGATTGTGGTAGTTGAACAACTATCAAGCATTGCACAGTCAGTGTTTGACCTAAACAACATAAATTCAACAGAACTTGGCGGAGTTACTGGACGCTGACACTAAAGTATTGTTTGGTCATTCTTCTAGCTTCATCTGTGACAACTGTCTGAAGAAGTCTGGAAAAACAAGAAAGGAGAACAAGTTTTCAGCCAAACGTAAGTTCAGAATCAGCATACTTGATCCCTGAGGAGGAATTCCTTTTTGTAACAGTTGCTCCGCTCCAGGGAAAAGAAAACACAGAATGTCAGAATAAAAAAAAAAAAATTAAGAAGGAAGCTCTAGTAATAAATAGAGAATAGGTAAGAGAATAATAATGTATATACAGGAATAAGGCAGGAGCCCTAGAGGAAGACCAAAGAGGAGGTTTATGGATGTAATGAGGGAGGATATGAAGGTAGTTGGTGTGAGAGAAGAGGATGCAAAGGACAGGGTTAGATGGAGGCAATTGATTCGCTGTGGCGACCCCTGAAGGCAAAAGCCGAAAGGAAAAGAAGAAGAAGAATGTATATACAGGTATGTACAATTTTTAGTGTCCTAGCTTCCATTTGTCATCCTCAGTGCGATGTAGGGTTAGCGGACAGAAGGATGTAAACAGCCACCATCAGCTCCTCCAGGATGTCTGTCATCCTTGAAGCGATGCTGGCCGGCTTCAGTTCCATTGGATGATCCCAGGTGTAAATAAAGCGGCCATGGATGTTGTTGTGGTCAGCTGACTTGAGAGTGAACGTACTTCTGGAACAAACAAAAGGGCTAAAAACCGAATTATCTGCATGATTACCGTAGAAAAACAAAGTTATAAGTGAATGATAAACAAGAAAAAACTAGGAACAAAGTTAAAGTAGTAATGAGCGGAGCAACTATTACAGACGGCGTGTACGCCACAGAGTTATAGTAAGTCAAATGTAGTAAAAAAAAAAAAATGGCGTGAAATTTCCTTTAATATGTTATTTCTGTTTATTTTGTAACCTTGAAGGATTGCAGTCCACACGGTTGGGGACCTACATTGAGGACAGAGTGAATAAATACTTGAAGAGACAGAACCACCCAGAGGCTGGCGAGGTGTTTGTGCGAGTGGTGGCCTCCTCTGACAAAACTGTGGATATAAAGCCTGGCATGAAGTCGAGGTAAGTTCCTCACCCGCTGATCAAAAGTCTGTCAAAGGTTACATCTGTAAAAACCTAATGGCCTTTATCGCGTTATTGATTTTGACTATAAATTGTCTGGGAAATAATGGACGTACCACGTCAGAACTTCTCTGATATGAAGATGAACCAGAAGAAGCTGAAGATTTTAAAGGGCTTTGTGCCGAAATGTGATAATTAATCATTCGGTATTTGATGTGTCAAAAAATTAAAGTTCAAAATCAAAAGATGTGAATAAGAGTGGTTGTATAAACAATGTATTTATAAACTAGTGAAACTTCTCACATCACAAGTTGGATAAAGTTATGTCATTAAAAATATTGTCTTTGGGCAACTTTCCCAGATTATGATAAAGACAAGTGTCAGAAAATTATCTGAAGGAAATATAATCTTATAATGAACATCTTCAGCCCATAGACCACCGATCTGGATGGAATATTGACCTCCTTCATTAGAACCCCTTTTCCAAACATGAGGAAAATGGAAATGCTTTAAATGTGGCTTTCTAATCAAGTCTCTGCTGTCTATATGAGTAAATATCGTATCCATATGTCTCATGAATCACTAAGCAAATATGCATCAAGGAGTGACCTGATCATTGAGTTTTTCCAGGAGAACTTTTGAGTCTAGTCCAGAAAATAATTCTTTAGCCTTCTGCAAAAATAAGAAAACAACTTTAAAGCTTACAACTTCTTCTTCTTTGCTGACTCTGCAGGTTTGTGGACTCAGGTGAGATGGTGGAGAACTTCCCTTACAGAACCAAAGCACTTTTTGCCTTTGAGGAAATAGACGGGGTGGACGTTTGTTTCTTCGGCATGCACGTCCAGGAGTACGGCTCAGAGTGCCCTTTTCCAAATACCAGGTGAGATCACTGCTGCAACAAAGGAAGCGTGATGCAGACGATTATTGTCATTTCTTTTATTGATAATTTGTGAGTTTTCTCTTAAATTAAATTCATCTTTACTTCACAGACGGGTTTACATATCATACCTTGACAGTATTCACTTCTTCAAACCACGTATGCTCAGGACTGCAGTCTACCATGAGATTTTAATAGGTTACCTGGAGTATGTCAAGAAATTGGGGTGAGTTAAGAGAAACGAACGCAGAGGACTGCTTCACAGCCTCCCAGCTAAGATATGTTTGCATCATTCCTGCGAGTGCTAAAATGCTGATGTGTTTTGGTCCTCAGGTATGTGACGGGTCACATTTGGGCATGTCCACCCAGCGAAGGAGACGACTACATTTTCCACTGCCACCCACCGGACCAGAAGATTCCCAAGCCCAAAAGGCTCCAGGAGTGGTACAGAAAGATGGTGGACAAGGCTCTCGCTGAGAGAATCATCCACGATTACAAGGTACAGAACAGGGCCGCGTGTCTCCTCAGGAGAACTGTGTGTGTGTCCATGCTGAGCTGATATTGGAGTAGAGCCGCTCTTTCCTGTGGAGCAGCGTCTCCTGTTTATGATGGGTGTGACTTGAATAAACTGACCCCGTGTCACCTAAAAGAAAGATTCAGACTTAATTTGCACAACACATAGTAACAATAACGTCTCCTGATTCTACATTTGCCACAGATAGTTTGGTTTGTGTCTCTTCCAGTCATTATTATACTTGTGATGTTTTCAGTTAAAAAAAAACTGTTTCAGGTGATGTCATGCTGAAAATAAGATTTATCTTGGACAATTGTAAGCTTCTAATTAGAAAAAATGTAACAAAAAAGAATTGCTTCCAGTCGAAGCCTCTGGTCTTCAGAATTGACTGCTGTAGATTAATGAATGTTTCCTAGCGCCACCTGGTGTGATTGAAGTGATGCGGCTGTTTGTGAGACAATCATGACCACTGGGCAGTTTCTCCCTACAGTCACATGAGATTTTTAGTCTTTGTAGGGTATGTTTTTTACTATATTTGTTAAGCAGGATGCATATTAATTACAGTATTTCTTCACTTATTTGACAGTTCTGCCTGATATTTGGGAACCAAAATAGTTTGGCTTAATATTTGTTCTTAATCTGTTGCAAGTATTTGTATAGCATCTTTATAAACATAAATTGCATATTACTTTAAATAAATAAAGTAAAAAGGTGGAACTTCAGCAATGGTCAAAATACAAAAAGTGAATGAAAAGGGAGGAAACTGGAGTGTGGATGCTACAGCAGCAAATGATTTGGTTTTGAGTTTGGACCTCGGTACAGACAGAAGTTTTGAAATGCACGATCTACGGGGGAAAACTAGTGACTGTTTTCCACACTGCCAGTAGACCAAAGCAGCAGCACAAATTCCTCATCAGAGCGTGTCCAAAAGACATTAAAACTTTTCTCCCCTCTTCAGCAGACATTCTCTTTCTGAGCTGTGTTACTGTCTGAGCTGATTGAAGTCTCGTGTCTCTGTGTTCAGGACATTTTTAAGCAGGCGACAGAAGACAGGCTGACCAGTGCCAACGAGCTGCCGTACTTCGAGGGCGACTTTTGGCCAAACGTGCTGGAGGAGAGCATCAAGGAGCTGGAGCAGGAGGAAGAGGAGCGTAAGAAAGAGGAGAACACGGCCTTCTCTGAGACGACAGAGGTAAATGAAACATCTGAGAATTGTGCAGTTTGAGATGGGCTTCAAGAAAGGAATGCTGTTGCTATGCCAAAACCAACAGCCCGGGGCTTACGCCTCTGTCTTGCCCCAGCTTTTCACTATTGGTCAATTTTCAGCCACTCAGCGTTCTTGCAGAAACTCATTTCAGCCTGTTGTGCAGTCTTTACTGCTCTGACGTTTCATGTTCATGTTTCAAGGGAGCCCATGCTGACAGCAAGAATGCCAAAAAGAAGAATAACAAGAAAACCAACAAAAACAAGAGCAGCGTCAGCCGAGCCAGCAAGAAGAAACCTGGGATGCCGAATGTAGCCAATGATCTGTCCCAGAAGCTCTACGCCACCATGGAGAAGCACAAGGAGGTGGGAAACCCTGACGGCTACAGTTTTTGATGAAGTAGACCGTTCCAGGGAAGAGTTCAGTGTTTTCCAGTGGCTAAACAAAAGAGCATTCCTCAGCTGTACTGAAATAAGACATGTTTTTCCCTCTTTTCTATCACCAGGTGTTTTTTGTCATCCATCTGCATGCCGGGCCTGTCATTAACACGCTGCCACCCATCATGGACCCCGACCCTCTGTTGACCTGCGACCTGATGGACGGCCGTGACGCCTTTCTGACTCTGGCCCGGGACAAACACTGGGAGTTCAGCTCCCTGAGGAGGTGCAAATGGAGCACGATGTGCATGTTGGTCGAGCTGCACAACCAGGGACAGGACCGCTTTGTTTACACCTGCAACGAGTGCAAGCACCACGTGGAGACGCGCTGGCACTGCACCGTCTGTGAGGTAGGAGACGGAGCCGTTTCACGTACACGTTTTGAAGTTGTGCTTGCGTTATTTCAGATTTGCAAGGACAGTGTTTTCTGCTCTAAAAGCCTTTAATCTTCTCAAAAACCGACAGTGCCTTATAATCCAGTGCGCCTTATATATGAAAAAAGTTTCGAAACGGGTCATTAATTGAGGGTGCTCCTTATAATCAGATGTCGTATAATCCAGTGCGCCTTCTATATGAATTTTTTTTTTTTAATATGCCATTTATTGAAAGTGCGTCTTATAATCCAGTATGCTTTGTAGTGTGGAAAAAGCTGTAAATTTCAACCTCAATGTGTTCTTCTTACCTCGTCTCAGGACTATGACCTGTGCATTAACTGCTACAACGCTAAAGGCCACGAGCACCAGATGGTGAAGTGGGGATTGGGGATAGACGATGACAGCAACGGTCAGGGTGGAGAGGCCTCCAAGAGCCCTCAAGAGAGCAGACGCCTCAGCATCCAGCGCTGCATCCAGTCCCTGGTCCACGCCTGCCAGTGCCGCAACGCTAACTGCTCTTTGCCTTCGTGCCAGAAGATGAAGAGGGTGGTTCAACACACCAAGGGCTGCAAGCGCAAAACCAACGGCGGATGTCCTGTGTGCAAGCAGCTCATCGCCTTATGTTGTTATCATGCCAAACACTGTCAGGAGAACAAATGTCCCGTCCCCTTCTGTCTGAACATCAAGAACAAACTCCGACAGCAGCAGCTGCAGCACCGGCTCCAGCAGGCTCAGATGATGCGCCGCAGAATGGCCACCATGACTGGAAGGGGTATGCCCATGCCATCTCCACCTACCTCAGCCGGCCCCGACACCCCCAACTCCGTGCAGCAGCCTCACACCCCACAGACCCCCCAGCCCATGCCTAACCAGCCCCAACAGCAACCACCAAACCCTGCTAATATGGCCCAAGCTTTCCCCAACAACGGGCGCAGCAGCCAGCCCCCAACGCCAGTGCCGCAGGGCAAACCGGGGCCTCAGTCGTCACCTCTGCATCAGCAGCAGTCCCCTCTGCATAATATGCCCCCCCACCAGCAGCAGCAGCCTCAACAGCAGCAGCAACCGCTGCTGGCGGCCCTGAAGGTGGCCAGACAGATCGAGGTGGTGGCAAAGGCGAAGCAGCAACAGCAGCAGAATTACGCCATGAATGGAATGCCCATGAATCATCCTCGAATGATGGGGCCCATTCAGGGACAGATGCAGATGATGCAGGGCCCACGGGGCCCCCAGGTGATGCAAGCCATGCAACAGGGCCAGTGGGGTCCAGGAATGCAGAATTCGATGCAGAATCCCCAGGGTCACCCGCCGCAGATCCCTCCACAACAAGGCCCCATGGCCCCTCAGCAGGCTTCAGGAGCCCCCATGACCCAGGGCCAGCTCATGCAAAGACCCATGATGCCCCAACAACACGGGCTCCAAATGCCCGGAGTCATGCCGCCCCAGGGGACCTCGCAACAAGGCATGGTGCCGCAGCAGCAGCAGAACATGCCGCGGGGGGTACCTGGAAACATCGCTCCAAGCGCTCTGCAGGAATTACTGTTCACCCTCAAGTCCCCCAGCTCCCCCCAGCAGCAGCAACAGGTCCTCAACATACTCAAGTCCAACCCCCACCTCATGGCTGCTTTCATTAAACAGAGGACAGCCAAGTACCACACCAACCAGCCGCAGCAGCAGACGCAGCAGCAGAACCCACAGGCCATGCTGGGGTCTCAGGCAGGCATGCAGGCCATCGCAGCCATGGCCAACCAGGTCCAGAGGCCAGTGATGGTCCCTCAGCAGCAGCAGCCTGCCCAGCAGGCAGGATCCCAGGGAATGGCAACCATGGGCCCCCAAGGACAGATGATGAACGCCGCCCAGAACGGCAACCCCCAACTGTACCGCAGGCAGCAGCTGCTCAGGATGCAGCAGATGCAGCAGCAGGCACAGCAGCAGCAGGGAGGTATGCCTCAGGGGCACGGCCAGTTCCCCCAGCAGCAGCCGGGGCCGGCAAGCTACTCTCAACTTCGTATGCAGCAGCAAATGGCTATGCAAGGAAGTGGAGGAGGGCCCATGGGACAGCTCCCCCCCACGTCGCAAATGGGCCAACCCGGCATGGGCATGGACGGGCCCCAGAACCTCCTCCAGCAGCGGATGCTCCAGCAGCAGCAGCAGATGCTGAAGCAGCAGATGGGCTCCCCAGCACAGGCTAACTCCATGAGCCCACAGCCCCACATGCTTCAAGGCCAAGCCCAGGGAGGGGCTCATCTACCCGGCCAGGCAATGGCAAATACTTTGGGAAACCAAGTCCGGTCCCCGGCTCCAGTGCAATCCCCTCGTCCACCTTCGCAGCAGCAGCCCCCACATTCCAGCCCCTCCCCGAGGATACAGCCTCAGCCCTCACCTCAGCACAGCACTCTGCACTCCAGCTCCCCTCACCACAGCCTGGGAGGTCCCATGTCTGGCCCCATGGAGCAGGGACACATGGGAACGCCGGAGCAGAGCGCCATGCTTCCACAGCTTAACACACCAAACAGAGGGGGGTTGAATAACGAAATGGGTATGGTGGGTGACACAACGGGCGACACACTGGAGAAATTTGTTGAAGGATTGTAGCATTTTTTTGACTGAAGGCCTTGTTCTGTTTTGAGCTGAGAAATTTTTTGTACTTGCTTATGTATAAAGCTTAAAGAAATACAAAGAAATGAGTCATATGAGGCCTACAGACTGTGAACGTTCCTTAAATGAATGAACTACTTTTCTTCCAACCAGAGTGATTTAATAATTGCTGTTGCAAAGAAGACAACAAAGACAAAGAATATATTTTTGGTTCAGACCAATCATTTGCCTGGTCTTTGTGTTTTACTTTGTTTTTTTTTCCCATTTGTTATGGTCTGGTAATGACCCTTTTAATGAAACTTCTCAAAACAAAAATATTGCTTTTTCTTTTTTTTCTTTTTTTTTTTTCTTTTGTACCTTTGCTAGATATCATATTTGTGTTGAAAAGACTAAAATTATTTGTGTGGGGAAGTTTTGCCAGGTTTCACACGTCGCTGTTTTCTCTGTTTCTGGCTAATTTATTCTAATATGCCATTTTTCAAGAAGGACTGCCTTTGGGAAAGCCTTAATTTCTTTCCTGTTTGCAGAGTATATGGGAGATTAACATATTTGTATAGATCTAAGAACTATTGCACACACCCAAACACAAAAGGCAGGTGTAAGAAAAACCTGCTTTGAAGCTTGTCAATGTTCACAGGAGCCAGAATGATGTTCTTACTGGATTATGCCCAGATTCGTCTTGCAAATAATTAAAAAAAAATGCTTTGTCTACATCAGTCTAAAGTTTTCATTAAATCCTGAATCTTTTTTGCCTGTGGTGGGGAAAGGAACTCGCTCAACTGCTGATTTGTCTTAGAGTTTTGTGCATCATTTTCTCTCCTGTATTAAACTTGAATTGATAATGAGCTGTTCTCTAATGTAAATCATGCAGCTAGTCAGTACTGTAAATATGCAGAAAGTAAGAATGAAATCTCTGTAAAAACTGGTTCACATGGCTCATTTCGTACTTATATAACATATTGTTAAATAAACCTGTGTGCCACAGACTCTGCTTTATTTGTTTGTACGCATTATTACCGGACTTTCTCAACTGTATAACATTAAAAGACAGTAAAAACTCATACCTAACGATTCATGCTGAAGTTTACCTACCAATTTTTTAAATGATTACAACTAAAAAATATCAAAATAGACAAGAAAAATGGTATTTATACATTAATGAAGGTTTGCTCATTCAGCCTGCTTAAGCTGACCCGACCCCGGATAAGCGGAAGAAGATGGATGGATGGAGGCTCATTCAGCCCTAATAACTATTCTGTTAAAGATTTAATTTATATTGTGGTTAAAATGATCAGTTGGTCCCTGAAAGGTAAAGTGAAGTCAATCTTTGATAAATCATGGAAGGGATCCAAAAGTAAGAAAAATAAACGGATTTTTTTTTCCAGACGATTTTAAAAATTAAGTACTGTACTGTCATTTTAAGATTCCATATAATAGGATTTCTTATTCTCGTCGGGCAGTGTGAATGACGCCTCGTAACGTCATCAAAACGCGCATGTGTGGGTCTTCCTTTACCACTGTCCCTAAGCGTGTGTCCCCACGGTCAGCCGACCTGTCTGTGTCTGTCGTACCCGTTTGTCATGATGCTCCGCTGTCTCGCGCTGACTCGGCTCGCGCTCGGTACTTCTCACGGGACCAATTCCAGGCTCGTGCTGTCCGCACGAGGGCTGAGCAGACACCCTGTCTCGCGCTTATTCACTGGAGGTGAGTTGTGGCCTTGTATTTATAGCTAGCCGAGGTAGCCTAGCCGGCTAACCCATCAACGCGGTGTTATAACCTGAAGCAGCGACGTGTTTGAATCTCTAACCAGCGTGTAATGATAGTTTCTGTATTTCACCTGCAGCTCCTTTAGGAAAGAAAACCATCATAAATTAATATCAATCCATTGATTTCTTACAAAGCTCACTTATTACATCATCGGCGTGATACCGTGTATCAGCTGATGATGTGTACAGTATATACAGTATCTTCTGTATTATTAACTACTAATGTTTTTTAACACATTTCTCCACAAAGACTTGTCTTGAATTGAAAGAGACAGAGAAAGAAATAAACACCCATTTAAGTCCATCGTTGACGTCAGTGTAACAGTGTTGTTAATGATGTATGACGTAATACAATAGAGTCAAAGGTTTGGCATGATTCAAAACCAGCAAATAGAATTTGTCAGACTGAATATTGTTCATGCTGATTAATGTGAGTAATACTTTTTCCAATGCATATACCTCATCCTACACCCGATTCAACCAACTTTAGTTTCCATTCACAAAAAACAGGTTTTTGCAAAGCAGCTTTTCAATGAAGATAATAATAACAAATAATAAAGAAAAATTGACCCTTGACATTGCAGTATGTAACAGTACCGACATCACCAGACACCTCTGTGTAGATATAATAATGGTAACTTTTTATCTAAAATAAAATAAGGCAATAGTTGTAAATAATCTTCATTTGAAGTGGCGATCCCGGCCCTAGCAGAGATGAAGCAGCTTTACCAGATGACTCCTCCTGTCATTAGGGGTGCAGGTTGGATGCCAGAAGCAGTGGAGGACTTTGCCCAGAGTGTGGAGCTCCCAGCGGTCCTGTCTGGGCTTCAGCCAGCCGTCATTCTACAGCACGCAGGAGGCAGAGAAAGAACCCGAGGAGCCTCTGCACACCATCATCAGCGACACAGAGTCTGTTCAAGGTTCTGCTGGAGCTGCACACATGATCTCCCAGAGTTTAACACAACTGGATGGATTGGGAATCTGAATGTTTCTTCTTCTCTGATTCCTACAGGAACCTTCTCCAAACATGAATTTCAGGCTGAAACAAAGAAACTGTTGGACATTGTTGCCAGATCCTTATACTCAGAGAAAGAGGTGAGGGGGTTTGACAGAAACCTACTGCATGATGGTATGTTTCCTTTCATCTATAGCTGTTCTTCTCTTCTTAAATCGCCGGCTCCCCCACGTCCCACCAGGTGTTCATCAGGGAGCTGATCTCCAATGGCAGCGACGCTCTGGAAAAACTGCGTCACAAACTGATGACAGCAGGAGGAGAGACGGCTCCGATGGAGATCCACCTGCAGACCGATGCTGCAAAGGGCACCTTCACCATTCAGGTACACCCACAACTCTGTCAGACATGCGTGACGTATTTGATTGCTGTTGTTCCCATTCGGTTTTGTGTTGCGATGGTCTTTCTGCTCTCTGTTTGCATCCTCTGCAGAAGCAATGTGAAATGTGTCGCAGGTTCTGCTTTTTTAAGTTTATGGGCGAGTTTCTCAACTACATTTTTGCAACTTTTCAGGATATGCAAAATGTTTTTCATTTTTCTGAATGTAGTCATTTTTAATGGATTGTATAATCGAGGAACTGGACATTAAGAAGGAGCAGGAGTTAGAAGCTACAATAAAAGGCACTCCAAAGACCTCACCAAACTGTTTTGAAGTGAACTGTGCCGGTCCCAGCAGCATCCTGCAGTACGAATGTGAATGAAAGTTATAAACCAATATAAGCATAACTATTTTCATTGCTTGTCTTTTTTAACAGACTTATCTGAAACATACCAGTTTGTGAAACACAGTGGAAACTTAATGTAACACCACAGGGCGCTGAAGAAAGCTCCTGGTTAATAATTCGCCCCCTGGTGGATAAATATTGTACAACACGCTAGAATGATTTCTTTCTGTTCTTATTGTAGTTTGATTTTCTGTGGTCTTAACAGGACACAGGAGTCGGGATGACCCAAGAGGAGCTGGTGGCCAACTTGGGGACGATCGCTCGCTCCGGTTCAAAGGTGACCACCTTACACCTTCAACCAGCATGTCTGTACAGTAAAGAACAATCTAATCAATCCATCTGTTCACACATACCAGTGTCTGTCACAATTATCGTCCTCCCACGTCACAGGCTTTCTTAGAGGCCTTGCAGAACCAGGCAGATGCCAACAGCGCTATCATTGGTCAGTTTGGGGTGGGATTCTACTCTGCCTTCATGGTGGCTCACCGCGTGGATGTCTACTCAAAATCTGCCGAACCCGATTCACCCGGATACAAGTGGTCCTCAGACGGGTGAGAAAGGAATGGGATCCTAGAACTTTTTACATCAGTGTGTGAGGAGTAAAAAAAAGGGGGGTACCATTAATGTGTGGATTCTATAGCAGAGCAATCTGTGACACTATTTTTTCTTCCCCAGCTCCGGTGTGTTCGAGGTCGCTGAGGCCAGCGGAGTTCAACAGGGAACTAAGATTGTGCTGCACTTCAAGGACGACTGCAAGGAGTTTGCCTCTGAGGACAGAGTTAAAGGTAGAAGCTGGAACTTGAACTGCAGAAATAAAACACGTAAATGTGTCGCTGCCTGTGGTCACAAGCTGTCGTGTGTCTTTCAGAGGTCGTAACAAAATACAGCAACTTTGTCAGCTTTCCCATCTTCCTGAACGGACGGAGGCTGAACACTCTGCAGGTGAGCCGTCAGTTGTTCGGTCGTTTTTCAAGTTAAACTGGTTTTGGTGAGAATAGTTCACTGTGCCAACAATACTTTTAGTTTATGTAGAATTTATCATTTACGCTGTTTCCCATCAGGCTTTGTGGATGATGGAGCCCAAGGAGATCAGCGACTGGCAGCACGAGGAGTTCTACCGCTACGTGGCCCAGGCCTACGACAAGCCCCGCTACACCCTGCACTACCGCGCCGATGCCCCGCTCAACATCCGAAGCATCTTTTACGTACCTGACACAGTGAGGAGTCACACACACATTGTGTTTCCAGAGGTGAGGAGTGAAGTTTTATTTCATTAAGATCCCGTATCCCCCCCAACAGAAGCCGAGCATGTTTGACGTGAGCAGGGAGATGGGCGCCAGCGTGGCTCTGTACAGCAGGAAGGTCCTGATCCAGACCAAAGCAACGGACATTTTGCCCAAGTGGCTGCGCTTCCTCCGAGGTCTGACTCCTCCAGGGATCCTCCACCTTCTTTTCACTCTGTTTTTTTTACACACACAAAATAAACAGAGTTGATTCTTCAATGTGTTTGAGTAGGTGTGGTGGACAGCGAGGACATCCCGCTGAATCTGAGCAGAGAGCTGCTGCAGGAGAGCGCCCTCATCAGGTACAGAGCCAGAAAGATCTAAATTGTTGGAATTGTTAAAATCTGTAAGATACGATTCACCCTTTTTTTCTTTTTTTTTTCTCTGCACCTTGACTTCTTCTGTTTTCAGGAAGCTTCGTGACGTTTTGCAGCAGAGGGTGATCCGTTTTCTGTTGGACCAGAGCAGAAAGGAGCCGGAGAAGTACGCCAAGTTCTTTGAGGACTACGGCCTCTTCATGAGGGAGGGCATCGTGACCACCGAGGAACAAGATGTCAAGGTGACTTGTGTACAGGAAACTGTGAAATCTTGCGTTGGTGGAAGCAGCTGAAAGCATCTCCAATGAGATGTCATGATTCTCTCTGCGCAGGAGGACATCGCTAAGCTGCTGAGGTACGAGTCGTCGGCTCTGCCGGCCGGCCAGCAGACCAACCTGGTGGAGTACGCCTCCCGCATGAAGGCCGGGACGCGCAACATCTACTACCTGTGCGCCCCCAACCGCCACCTCGCAGAGCACTCCCCCTACTTCGAGGCCATGAAACAAAAAGACATGGAGGTGCGAAAGGTTGATCGCAGTGACCACGCGATGCATGCTGGGCGCTTTGAAATGTCTGCTGCCATGATTAAGCGCTATATAAATAAAACTTGATTGATAAACTTGATTGATTGAATAAAATACCTCATTAAGAGGTTATTATGTTTCCGTTCATTGTGGTCCTGCAGGTGCTCTTCTGCTATGAGCAGTTCGATGAACTCACCCTGCTTCACCTCCGCAAGTTCGACCAGAAGAAGCTGATCTCCGTGGAGACGGACATCGTGGTGGATCACTACAAGGAGGAGAAGTTTGAGGACAGCAAGCCAGGTCTGCTTCTGTGTCACGTCTCTAGTTAAAGCCGTCACGGTCACTGGGCTGATTCCCCTGCCCCCCCCCCCCCCCCCCCCACAGCCTCTGAGCGTCTGACACAGGAACAGACGGACGACCTCATATCCTGGATGAAGAACGCTCTGGGATCTCAAGTCGCCAACGTAAAGGTGACAAGGGTTTCTGGGTTCTGTCTTCTGCTGACATAAAATTTGATTATTTTATATTTACATTTCTAGGTATTCAATATGAATTATAACTGCAGTTTTGTTTTGTTTTTCTCCATCTGGCTCCCAGGCGACTCCCCGGCTGGACACCCACCCAGCTATGATCACAGTGCTGGAAATGGGGGCTGCTCGACACTTCCTCCGCACCCAGCAGTTGGCCCGCAACGCCGAGGAGAGGGCTCAGATCCTCCAGCCCACGCTGGAGATCAACACAGGGTGAGACGATGGGGGGAGTGTGGGGGTGTTCAGATTAACGTGGGTTCGGGTCAGACACTCATGGACTTGCTTTGACCAACTTCTAGACACAACCTGATCAAGAAGCTGCAGGTGCTGAAGGACTCAGACGCCCATCTGGCCGGTCTGCTTCTTGAGCAGGTACAGAGGAAAACATCTCACCAACAGGGTCTCACCATTTTCGGGTATTATTTTGCGAGCTGCAGGCGTCATTTCCTGCTGTTAGAGCTGGACTTGTTTCCACAGCTCAAATTCCAGTCGTCCGACCACAAGGTCGTGTCCTGATATGTTTTTGTTCCCTTTTTCGTCTCCATTCTAATATTTTCAGACATTCTAAAAAATAACTTTCCTCAAAGATTTTTCACATGGAAAAACATTTCAGTTCCTCAGCAGGAATAGTTCTACCAGTTTGTGTTCACGGCTTGTTATGTGAAACATTTCAGTCTGAGTCATCCTGGACATGGAAAACAGTGACTCAGTCATAAGAAGGATCTCGGAGAAATTAATTAGTGATCAAGTGCGTGGCAGCAACTTTTCTGTCGTTTACACATATTTCTCTTTACCTTTTAAAGATTTACGACAACGCCATGATCACAGCAGGCCTGAACGACGATCCCCGACCAATGATTTCCCGCCTGAACGATCTGCTGACCAAAGCCCTGGAGAAGCACTGACGGACGTGAACGGCACAGACGGACGTAGTCGTGATCAGTGACCTGCAGGCTGATGCTGACAGCGGTGGAGACCATAGGAACACGAGCCTCTGCTCATTCAAAGCCATAAAACAACTTTTGAAGAGCACATGAGAGGAATGACAAACTGCTGGGAGTGTCTCTGAACACTTTGTGTCTGTATTTGAAACAGTACTGACTTTTAGATGTTTCGCCATGACATACTTTTTCTGTCATGATCATCCTGTTAAGTCACTCTAAACATCTACAAACTAAATCGAAGGAGTAAAAATGTCCAGAAACATATTCCAAATATTCTATTTAAACCATGTTTAACTAGAATATTTAAATATTGCTAAACATTTGTCTAATTTTTTTTGAAACCTTTGACAGTTAAAAGAATGAAAAAATGAAGTTGTTGCTGATGAGCGTCTCACTTGATTCTTCTTTCCCTCCACGGTTCTTCATGTTAACTTATTTGTCTGATTTTTAAGCAACTGTCAAATATACATCTGTTTTGCATATGACCGAAGCTGCAAGCAATTAACCATCAGGAGTTAAACAAGTTCCACGGGTTTCATTTCTATGTAGTAATTACCGGTACACCACTGTTGGTATTGTTTTATCATGCATGTCAAAGTTTTTCATGACCATTAAACACATGAAAATACCAAATTTCTTGAAAAACCTTTTACTGCATTCCATATAACGTGACAGCTCTGCTGTGAGGAGACAAGTTGTCCTTTAGAGTCCGTCGCTGACAGGTGACAGGTGGACCAGTCGTTGAGTTCTAATGATTGATTCCTGCGTCGGCGATTCTTGCCCTTCTATCCCGATCACTTTTGAACCCATCGCAACTCCGGGGCCCCGTCGGACAAGTTTCCATCCCCGGTGTCACCTGATCGTCTGTCATGACCCACGACTCCGAGATGAAACATCAGGGGAGTTTGTCTATGTTTGCTAGGAAACGCTGGGCCCACCATTCATCCAGATCTATGGCCACAAAGTCTGAAAAAGAAAAGGGAAGAACTTCAGATATTCATATTCTGATCCTGTGAGAAATATGATTAGAAATAAAACTGATCCCTAAGATGCAGAATCACCACATCTAACAATCAATGTATAAAGTTTTTATGTAATTTAAAAATGAGTAATTTGTCTCAACTGTGACTGTGATTCTCACGTTTCAGATTTTTACTGTCAAATGTATGCGTTTTGTTTTGATGTATCCTAGCAACGCATGTCTGGTTGTTCAGAGTTCGGCGGTGAAACGGAGCTGCGTTCTAGACGTGAGTGTTCTCTGGTTCAAACTGGTGTGTGACCTGATGTGACACTGGAACTGCACTCACTGTCCATGTGAGGACTGGGAGCAGCCTCCTTATAGTGGACTGCTTCCTGGGCGTTTTCTGAACCACGGCTGGACCCCCGGTCCTGCTGCACCACCTCCTGCCAAACTGATGACACAACGACTTGGTCAACACGACAATGAACTACAGACATTTTTGGTGGTCCAAGATTAAAAATCAAGGTGAAAGTTTACAGTAAATTGTAAATATATAGAACAATTATGCTGTTTTTCTTACAACTTACATATGTTCACTATTGTGAAATATTACTTTCCAATATCTTGCACACAAGTACATTCAATATGTGCATCACTATCAGGTGTGATGGTCGTTTTCCAGATCACTGACATATTTTAGTGTTGTGGTCAATAAAAAACATTTCCACCTTAGTTTTTTTTTTTTGAGTTTCTTCTGTTTGAATTGTTACTGACATGATGATACCTGAACCAAATGATACTGCACTAGCAGTGAACTAAGTAGGCAATAGTAAATATCCTTATCTGACCAAAGGGGAAAGCCTTGCTCCCCAGTGTCACACCGACAAGGTCAATCAAGTCAAGTCCACCAGGGGGACGGCCTGGAAGGTCTGATTCTTCTGGTAAATGTTTGCATTTCAAATTAGACAAATGTGTACCATTTATTGTTTTTTTTCTCTAAGCTTGTTTCCATAACTGATGTATTTTAGAGTTTAAAACAAGAGAGAATGAATCAGCCTCTCATTGAGGGGGGGGGGGTGTTTCTGTGTCCTTGTCCACCTCATGACAAGGTCACGGCTGGAGAGGTTGTTTATGAGCTGCTGTGACTGAGCTTCAGTGCCACGCACCAACAGGACACACACAGAGAACACACACACACACACACACACACACACACACACAGACTAATTGCGCTTCCATGGTGTGTATGTGAAAAAAGAGACTGGGCAAACTGGCCCAGGGGCCACATCTGGCCCTTTTTACATCACTTTCCAGCACACACAAGGCCAATCATGAATTATTAACACTCAAAGTACACAAATTATATGAATTAAACACCACAATTTCAAATAGTCCCATAAAAATGTGTTTTGTGCTTCCGATTATCAGCACCAGCTATTCAAAATATTTAATTTAGTGCATTTTGCAATGGCAGGAAGTTGAACAGAATTAAATTTGTTCTTGGCCTTCTGACATAATTTAGGTTTCTAATTCTTGGCTTCATGGAGCACCTGTGTTGTGTCGGTGTGAGTACGAGTCAGCACTATAGGCGCCTCTCAAGTGCTGCTATCAAGTCATACCAGCTGTGTGGGTGAGGCCTGGGGGGAGGAAGACGAGGAAGAGGAGGGGGCAACAATGTACGAAAACACCTACAGATAACACTGTCTCATCCTGTAGGCTTTATTTTCTTACCCCCGTTGACGAATCTGACATTTTCCTCGTGTGCCGGGGTGAAGTTCTCCTCCTGAGGGGTGTCTGTGGGGAGGCCCCCAGCAGGGTGCTGGTACTTCTTCCCATTGAGTCGGTTGAAAACTATCTTGGGTGCCGGGAGGCTGATGAGTAGAAGGAGAGACAGAGAAACACAAACATGTCACAGCTCTCCTCTCGCCGCTGGGGGGTTGGTCAAAATATCAGACTTTGAGCTCAAATTCAAGTAGGGGCGGGTGTGTGTGTGTGTGTGTGTTCGAGGTTACAACAGCTGAATGAAGGACCATGTGCGCCTGCCTTCACACAAGGTCACAGCTGGTTCACAGACTTGATGTCTGAACGAACACCGACCACCACCAACCAATCAGATCGCTTCATTAAACCCAGAAACCACACACACACACACACACACACACACACCACTGGTGTTCCTTCACACAGTCACAGTCTCACACACACACACACACACACACACACACACACACACACACACACACACACACACACACACACACACTCACTCAGGTCCATTCCAGGAAGTTTGTTTGTACTTCAAGTCGTTCACTTTGTTGTCAAGCTGCTGAGTCGGACCTGAAACAGGAGACAGACGCACTTCATTCCAAACACCCGAAGCAAGAATTGCGCAGAGAGAGAGAGTGTGTGTGTGTGTGTGTGTGTGTGTGTGTGTGTGTGTGTGTGTGTGTGTGTGTGTCAGCGGTGCGCCGGCTCACCTGTCCTGCGCTGCGTCACCAGTTTGCTGGGACCTCGTGTAATTGTGTACATAATGCGCGTCTGGAAACTTTTTGCGGCAGGTACAGACGGATCGGGCCTGAGTATCAGAGCGAATGTCACATTCCTCCCGGTCCGATGACGAACAGGTGTCTCCCCAGCTCGGGTCGGCTCGGTTCGGGTCAGGTCAGTTCAGCTCGGCTCGGGTTGCCCCCCGGCGAAACTGTGACACCTACGCAGATCCACAGTGTTGGCACGACACGCAAACTGTTCGGTCTCCTTCCACCGGAGCCGCAACGCGTGTCGTAACGTAACAGCCCTGACGTGACGTAACCCCCACTCACACCGCCCATTGTTACCTCCGGTGACCCCCTCCTCACCTCACTTGCTCGTCTGGCAGAAGGTCCGGTGAACTTTAACCCCTCTGGACCAGAGTTGTCCCACGTTCCTGCAAAGTCACACAACCTGGACAACGTCTGTGGGCTCCACAGGACAACGAGCGCACGCGCTCAACCTCTTACGTCACTACACGCCCCCTTCGGCGTCTTAAAGGCACAGCGTCCCGCGGGGAACGCGCGTAACAATGAGGCGTTCAGGGTCACCGACTGAACGTCAGAGATAAACTATATGTTTTATTCCTTTAATGTTAAACAAATAAACAATCATTAATTTTTATTATCGTAGGAACCAGTGACGGCATTTCAGATAAATAACAATGACAGGTATTTCCGTAAAACATTTCTTTTACCATTAATTTACTCTATCGCTCTGTGGAGTCTTACAGTACAGTAGTAGCTATTGTTTTTGGATTTGTACTATGGAGTAGACAACAAACCTATATTCATGTAAAATCAGTTTTGCATAAATAACTCAAAGTATACAATTTGTAGAAGAGTTTAAAAAAAAATTAAAAGGCTCAACTACCTGATCGGTTGTTTTAAAGGTTGGCGAGGCTGGTACGTGTTGTTTATGAGATACGCTTCAGATAATAAAATACTATTAGAGACAGACGTACTAACGACTACACCGCAGTGTCA
Organism: Antennarius maculatus; assembly: GCA_013358685.1. Classification (NCBI taxonomy): domain Eukaryota; kingdom Metazoa; phylum Chordata; class Actinopteri; order Lophiiformes; family Antennariidae; genus Antennarius; species Antennarius maculatus. The sequence continues at coordinate 12,371,586 of CM023620.1, read as the reverse complement.
TTTTACTGTTTTTGTGATGAACAAAAATAGAATGAAAAAGAGTTCACAGGGGCTTTTTGAGTGTTCCCCTATGTGGCGCCTATATGGCCCCTATGTTACAACTATGTAGGTGAGGTCTCTATGTTTACAGCACACACAGGTTAGATCAGGCTAACAAATAAAAGACAGACTGATGAAGACATTCGGCTGATCAACAGATAGGAATGCTCAGAAATCTCTTCTTTAAACAAAAATAGTCTTACAATGTTCTATATTTAATCTTTTATTGACTCACTCACATTTCAACCCAGCGTTCTAATTGTTTGTTTCAACTTGTTTTTATAAACTTGTGATTTGTCAGCTGGGATTTTTAAAACTACAAGCAATGAAATGAAAGCATAACACAAAAGAAATTGGGTGGACATGGGTACTTACAGCTGATTCCAACATCATTAACAGTCAATTATCTTTTAATAAAGAACTCTATTCCATCTGCTTTCAAAAATAATCATTTAAATTAAAAGAAGAAGCAGGGAATTAGAATCTCTCCCACCTGAGTTACATTCCCTATAATGAAGACAATCATTTAAAGCATTTACATCAGTATATGGATTAATTCGTTTGAAGATACAACATAATGATATACTGTAAAATCATAATACCAAATAATAACAGTTACATGACCGAATATTCCAGTAAAAACAATGAAAAAGGTGTCACAGTACCTCACATGCTGGTGATTATAAAACAATATTTTATAGCTGCAGCTGAAAATGAGCAGAAACATAATTTAATATAATGGTAATGAGGATAATAAAGAAGTTTGTTTCAATATTATACATCAGATCATCCATTTAGAGTAATAATGAAATCTAAGTTTTGTCATACAACAAAAGACAAGTCCTTCCACAATGAAGCATTGTCATGTAAGGTTGCAGAATCTTGTTGGGTCCCTTGTGAAATCAATATTTTTATATTGATATGATGCCCTCTACGTCTAACGTTACCATAATATTCATATTCACATAAAAGCTTCTGAAAAATCAGCACAAGGTTGGAAAAGACCTCTGAGGTGCTGTAACGCTGATCCCTGTAGAGTAGGAGGTACTGTTGTTGGTGAAGGAAGGAAGGAAGGAAGGAAGGATGGAAGGAAGGGAAGAGGGAAGGAAGGAAGGAAGGAAGTAAAGAAGGAAGGAAAGAAGAAAGGAAGGAAGGAAGGGAGGAAGAAAAGAAGGAAGGAAAGAAGAAGAAGGAAAGAAGGAAGAAGGAAGGAAAGAAGGAAGGAAGGAAGGAAGGAAGGAAGGAAGGAAGGAAGGAAGGAAGGAAGGAAGGAAGGAAAGAGCGAAGGAAGGAAGGAGTGAAGGGAGGAAGGAATGAAGGAAGGAAGGAAGGAAGGAAGAGAGGAAGAAAAGAAGAAAGAAAGAAAGAAGAAAGAAAGGAAGGAAGAAAGAAGAAAGGAAGGAAGGAAGGAAGAAAAGAAGGAAGGAAAGAAGAAAGGAAGGAAGGAAGGAAGGAAGGAAGGAAGGAAGGAAGGAAGGAAGGAAGGAAGGAAGGAAGGAAGGAAGGAATGAAGGAATGAAGGAAGGTAGGAAGAAAGGAAGAAAGGAAGGAAACAGTTGTGTACAGATTGAGATGCAGATTAATTGTATACCAGTAAACCATGTGTTTTACCTCTACAGTTAATCATATAAGTATTTCTATAAAGCTAGCTAATAGAGCTAGTTAACATCAAACTTTTGTTTTACCTTATAGCTAAATTCATCTACATAGATCCGTATTTTATGCTCTATTAAATAACAAGGAACTTTGAAATATGGGAATTATGGCATCTTCTGTACAAGCAAGGCGTTTCCAAATCATGTTTTGTTCATTGAAAGACTTATTCATTCATTCATTCATTCATTCATTCATTCATTCATTCATTCATTCATTCATTCATCTTCATAGCTGCTGCTTAAACTTTCGCGGGTCACTACATTTGAGACTGGCCAGTCAACCTGAAGTGCATGTTTGTGGAGGTGGGAGGGAGTCACGCAGACACAGGGAGAACATATAAACTCCATACAGAGAGGACTCGAACCCAGAACCTTCTCGCTGTGAGGTGACAGCGCTACCCATTGCACCACCGTGCTGCCCTCATCTAGAGGCTGTAAAATATAATTTTGTTCAAGTTAAAATGTTTTGAATTTGAATGACTGCTGTCTAAACTGTGGTATGGGTGTACCATCATTCAGTACTGAGAGTCACAGTCTTCCAGCAGGCTGTCGGTGATGTAGCCAATCCTCAGGAGGCTTTGGTAGAAGTCTTTCTCCACAGCGGTGTTAACGTTCCAGCCCACCACCTCCACCCCTCGATCCAGCCAGTTCTGGACGTAGTCCCTGAGAGGAAGCAGGAAGAAACGAGATAGAACCTTGGTGTGATGGCAGTGAATGATATAAAATGGTATAAATGTGTCTATGGATTAGAAGGGGTTTTTAAACGGGATTTATATTAAAGTTAAATCCAGTTTTAAAGCCACTTATCACATCATTCCCCTTTTGAACATCCTACAGAATTTTACTCAGTTAAATATTTAATTGTATTCAAGGGTTAAAACAGAAAACTAAATATGGTGACGAAAAGTTAGAATCTCTGAAGCTCAGCTTCACGGTCACACATCCCAACGATAAACCCCTTTTAATGTCACCTACAGAGAGATGAAGTCCTTCTGCATGAGGATGGCCGACACTCCACAGAGTTTCCACAGTACGTGGTGGAGGGCCCAGTCCAGCAGGACGTCCAGGGCCCCCATCCACATCTGGCTCCATGTGGACAGGCTGCGGGGGCTGCCGTCGCTGAAGTGGCTCAGCCTCCAGGGCCGGTGGGCGAGAGCCGTGACCACGCCGGGATCGGTCTGACGCATCTGTGCAGCGAACATTTAGACATTTAGAGTCTGAGCGCCGGCAGCCAGAAGATCCTCTGCAGTCACATTTTGGTACCTTGTAGACGACTTTGGGTTCAAAGGAGGAAACCATGCTGGAATTGTAAAGGACGGGAAACTTCTGGAACATCTCGTGAAGCACCAATGCAGCCTGGAAGAGGGAAATAATTCTGTGACCAATGGAGAAATGAATGCTTCCAAAACACAGCAGATAATTTCACCACCTTATCAGGCTGATCTTTGACGTTGATGAAGATGTTCAGCTGGTGCCTGATGCATTCCTCAACCGCCTCCCGTAGAGTTGGGACCCTTTCTCCTCCGAACCGGTCCCTGCAGACGAAAGCAACCACAAACGTTCTTCCTGTGGTTTTACAGACATGTGTTCTTCACTTTATGAAACCGGTGTGTCACGGGGAGCCGTACTTCAGTCTGTGGTGAACAGCAGCATCCAGTCTCCTCAGCTGGACAAACTGCACTTTGTCGACTGGTCCAGAGCCGTTTGTGGTGCGGTCCAAAGTTTCATCGTGCATCAGAACGGCCACTCCATCGGCAGTGAAACTCAGATCCAGCTGCACCGCAGCCGCCCCGTTTCTACCGGCCTGAAACATTACATTTATATTAATAAGATGTAAATAAGGTGGTTCATTTAGTCAAATACTGAAATTAAGAACAATTCTGATGTAGCCTTTAAATCTGAGGATGATTCCTATCATACTCATTTGACCATAACTTACAATATATCTCCAATTTCCTGAACTCCATTGATAAAATTCTCTTGTTTTTCATTTGTTAGTCACAAAAACAAGAAAAAACACACTGTAATGGAACATTGTAAGTACTTTTATTTGATGAAGGTTGTTTGCTTGAGTATTTTTAAATGGGTTTTTTGACTTTTATTAAAGTAGAGAATGTGAGTTATTTAACCACAATGACCTTTTATCCCAATAAAAAGCCTGTGGGACCAGTTACACCAAAGACTGGATATTACTGACAACAGCAGCTTTAGTCCTCACCTGGAATCAGAAGAGAGTTTCTGAGGGAAGGCTAAGAAATGATTTTTTTGGAAGAGGCTGGTCAGCAGCTCGTGGAGGTTCAGGTAGATCATTTATAGTAATTTATATCATTATAGCTGGACAGGTAGGATACATGAGAGTGTTTCTATTGGTGCAAACACAGCTGACTCAGCATCTCTATCACATAGCAACCGGATATGTTTAACCCCTGATGTGCTGGAAGTCTGCAGAATATTATGAACCATCTATTGAACAGCCTGATATTAAACTACTATGGTTCACGGTTTCATGCGCAATGGATGCACAACATTTCCATCTGGTGACGTCACCTCTGCGATCGCTGCCAGGGTGTTCTCCGGAGCGTCGTGCCTCCCTCCGCGGTGTGCCACCGCCAGAACGCCGCCGTACGGAGCCCTGGGCCGGAGGACGCGGAGGGCCTGTTCCACCGGCACCGGAGGGAAGCTGAAAGTCACCATGAAGACATAGAGGAATGCGGTGAGGAAGGAGGCCCCCGGGACGCTCCTGGTCCCCAGCAGCAGCAGCAGAAACACCGCCGAGAAACACACCACCTCATCACCGATCGGCAGCATCTCGGCCCTGGAGGACGAGACGTGGGCTCCGGCTGTCACGATCCGACCGCAGAATGATGCCGCCCGGCAGGGGCGGAGGGGGACCCGGTCTAATGGGGGCCCCAGCGCCCCCTACCCTCCTATCTGTCCCACAAAGAAAAAAGAACTGAAAGTAAATACAAAAACTTCATTTGCAATAAATATTTTGCCATAAATATTCTGAGAAAGTTGATTGGAACATTTTTACATCCCGCTTCAAAGCAGTGATGTTTGTAATTGTCAGTGTTTGTTTGTTCGTCCACCAAATATCTTCGCAGATGTAAAGATGAAACAAAAAGCACATTATTCGGGCAGCAAAGGGGATCAAAATGAGATGATGACCTTTACCTTCAAACAACTAGATCAAGGTCAAATTTCAACTTTTGTACAGTCAGGAACCGGATAGATTGGAAAGACGAGGGAGAAGGCCAGTGTGAGTAAAACCATAGATCAAACTGCTTTGATCTATGAAAGTAGGTCAGAGCAATTGGTCACACTAAATTTTCCACAGGTGTGAGCGTGAGTGCTTGTTTGTCATTTGTGTAGACCCACAATGAACTGGTGTCTTATCCGGAGTATACCCCTCTTCTCACCCGTACCCAGCTGGGATAGGCAGTGACCTGCAAGGCAGAAAAGCAGCTGTAGATGAGATGATTGGGATCGTCTCGTCTCCAAGAAAATATATGGATGTTGTCATTTGATAAGCTAATCAATATTTTGTTTGTATCACTCTACAAATAGATTCTTTTATTGTTTACGACATTTTTGTAAACAATTAGCGAGGGTTCAGTTATCACGTTCTCTGTACACATTGTGTCTCATGCCAGTCTGACATCACCTGCTGCTGTGGTTATAAGCTCCAGCTGTGTTTTCATCACTTGTTTTCTTCCCTGGAGGCTACATGATTTAAACTATAACAAGTCACTTTGTTCTGTGAACGATGAGTCATCAAAATAAGATGGAAAACGATGATGCGTCAGGAGACAGTGCAGATGTGTTTTCCTCATATCAGAACTGCTACAGGTTTAAACAGATTAAATAGATTAGTTGATAATTTACTACTTTATTTTCACAGGCATTTTCATCACCTTCACTGACATCAATAGGTTTTTCATACTTCCAGGACTACCAGCGTTAAATGACTCAACCTTGGTTTATTATTAATATTCATGTCTATTTTAATTCATTCATTGATCATGTATTTTAATGTGATGTGAATTTATACATCTACAGCAATGTCATTTCAAAACCAGATTCAAAGTAGAAACAGAAAAAAGTTTTTTTAAACAAGTTTTAAATAAGATAATGTGCATTGAAACGCACTGAAAATAAAAAGAACCATTGTTTTATTTTAAAAATATGTGGTTATAATGGGATTCAATGGTCAATATTTTGACACAAGGCCACCTTGTGTCCGTAAAATGTAAATTTCCTATTCTATACACTTCCAATGACAGGCATTAAAGAGTTTAGAAAACACCAATGAAATAAATTTTATATATTTAGCCCTTTAACTGATATTGTGAGACAAAAAAACCCAACAAACAAAAATGTAAATGTTAAGCCCAAAGGGTCTGTCAGGGTTAATCATGCTGGTAAACGTCATCCACATCAAAGTCCTCCATGGCTCCATCACTGAGGAGGCTCTGCTCGAGTCGTGGTGGGGGCTGAGTTGAGGAGGTGCAGCAGCTGGTCACAGTACCGGGGGCTCCGATGCTTGTTTCTGGCTGCCTCCACCTCCCCCTGCAGCAGAGTTGGGTGGACCGAGCTGCCTTTCTTGAGGACTTCTGGACACACACACACACACACACACACACACACACACACACACACACACACACACACACACACACACACACACACACACACACACACACACACACACACACACACACACACACACACACACGCACACGGTGAAAAACGGTCAATGGTCTGATTCTGTCCACTTGGACTACCTTTTCTTTTATCTTGGGTTTGACAGTTGCTCAGATTGATTTATCTCTGATATATATGATATTACTCATATCTGATATATATGAGTAATATCATATATATCAGATCGCATTAAAATTCATCAAGAATCTGTTTATTTTCTGTAGAAATCTGTACCTTTCTGGCACTTAAGTCAATCACAACTGAAGCAAAATTATTAAAATTAGGGTGAAAATTAAAAATAGAAGAAGTTTTTTTTGTAACTTCGTAATATTTTCAAGAAGAAAAAAACCACAAGGAGGCACACAACAAGGCATATAAGAATAACAATTAGTACTTCACATTTTTCATATTCAAGACATCCATCCATCTTTTACTGCTTTCTCCTTAAATTTTACTTTTTCTCAAAGTACCATGAACACCACAGGAATCGCAAACTTCAAAATTGCAAGTTTTTGGGGAAAAAATCCCAAATTCACGTTGGGACTGAGAGACATTTATGAGACTTCAAAAAATTTTTTTGACTCATGTCAACAAATTATGTGGCATCTTTTCTGGGGCTCTATTTAGGGGTAAGTAGATGTGACATCACAACTCAGTGTGATTGGCTGAGTTACATATCTGGCCAGCAGATGGCAGTGAAGGTCTACTTTCCACCTTAAGTGTAGGTGTACTTTTCTACCTCTTGAGGGCGCTAAATTCTCTAAGTCTTCTCTTTCAGCTCACACACCTTCCAGTGACTTTCAAAGGTGTATTGAATTACTCGAAATCCCATCAGTGGGTAAATGCTTTGGAAACCACAATTCCAAAGTGCTGTTCTAGTGGTGACATGCTTGTCAGTGTGGGTGAATTAACTCATGTAAATTCATCATCTGATACCTGCTTTTGTTCTTCCACGGTGATCTGGGGGATTTTTATCTTTTGTGTATACTGCTCTGAGCTGGGACCAAGGTGGGGTGGAGAAATTTTGAATTAAAAGGAGAACAATGACGACTTGTGAGAATTGAGTTCTGCTCGTGCCAACAGTGTGTATGACTGAGCAGGTAGCAGCAGCGCTGCCAGGATGGTGGGATTATAAGGGTGGGGAGCAGAAGCTAGGGGCGGGAGGGGGAGTGCTGTCCATCATGCTGTCAGGACATGCTGCAGACATCAGGACACTTTTACAGATATGCGTTTGAAATCCAAGAAGCATAAGAATGGCATCAGGTATTAAAAAGAACAAAGGAGATGAAGAAGAAAGGAGAATGAAAAACGAGGCTTCAAACGGAGGTGTGCATGAGTGTGAAGAACACTTCCACACGGGTGCTTATGGGCGCTGTCAGATAAAGACAATCACTCAGCCAGACGTGAGGTCATCTTGTTTCACAGAGACTCCGATTTGTCTGCAGATCGACTGAACTTCATGTGGTTCGGGGTCTGCTGCACACAAAGGCCTGAACTTTGATCGACAGTTACAGCTCAGTCTTAATGTGAGTGAGATCAGTTTTAATAGTTACGTCTTGTTGACTGTGACACTCAGAATGTTGACATGTAACAGCCAGCTGAAAATTACTGTTATAGTCATGCATCTGTCAATACGTCCTGACATCTCCATCCTGTGTGTGGTACCCTGTTCTAAATCTGTTCACTTTCTTTCTAATTTATAAATTATGCTAATTTATTTTTAGGGAAACTCAAACGAGGGGGGTTTATGTGTGCCTGACTCATGTAATTGTTAATAATGTACAACATCGTGGTTAATCAGTGTAATTCTGTTAGTATTTAGATGACGATGGGGTTTGTTGGCACATTAGAATAAGGCAGACCAGACTTAATGTTATAGGAAGACTAATCGATTGTTTGAATGTAGGTTTTGGGAATAAAGTTGAGTTTTTCAAAGACAATCCTGATTTATAAGGATATAGACATCCCAGTATGGATTCTACAGGTTGTATAATATATGTATGAAGGCCCGTCTATAGAGTCACATATTGTATGTTTTTCTTTCTGAGTGTTTCAGACACTCAGTAACCAAACGCAGCAACAAAATGGTTATTGCTGTTCCAAGGCCTTCTAAAGCTATCCCAGGGGGGTTAGAATTCAAGGTATGGACATTATTGATGTGTCTGGAGAGAGTGTGGATGCCTGTCCCTCAAAGTTCCCTGCAGTTTCCCCCCACCTAGCTGAAAGAAAATGATGGATTCCGTAGTGAGGCTTCTCGCTGCTGGCTGAGGCCTCAGAGTCCGCCTGCATCCTGTCAGACGGAATGACAGCTAACATCCATGAGAGCGGGACAGAGTAAAAGTCCAGCTGAGCTGCAGCTATTCACCCCCACCACCCAAAAAAAAGATCAGTCTTTCCACTGGTACATCAATAAAAAGCAGCCACGTAGCTGCCGTCGGTACAGAAAATGCTTGGTATGAGTGGAGGAAGTTTGACGGGTAGATAAAAGGTGGAAGGACTAAGAGTGATGGACGTGAGGACAGATGTGGAAAGGTGGTGAGAGAAAGTGGTGCCCATGTGGTTGCAATCAAGTGGGGGCCGTTGTGTGATGGAGGGAGCCTGGAGGGTGCAGCAGCAGGGATTGGTTGACCTCACGGTCTGGTGGACCCCAGGTGTAGCGGCAGGGGATGAAGGCTCACACGTCAAACCCTGACACGGATCTCTGTCCGTCAGGTGGGTGCTTAGATCTTAATGCTGTGCTTTAACTCCAGCCCAGCCTGAGTGCTTGGTATGGCGAGGCGGGGGCCTCAAGGACGATGATGAATTGTGTGGAAAAGAAGGATAACAGACAGCGTTTGAAATAAAGGATGGGGAATCCAGTGGCAACATGCCAGGCAATAATTTGGGGTTTGATAGGGGACACCACCTAATCCGTCTCATACCTCTGCACATGTCTGGTATGCAGTTGTCAAAAGATAAACCTAGCTTTCATCATCGCTTCTCTCTCACATTACCGTCTTTACTATCAGATGAAATCTATCGAACGATTAGGGCGAGCAGCTCTAAAACACCCCAACCCGTCTCACCGAGAACTCTGTCCTGCATCGAGCTTTCGGGGTCGTCCAGGTGCAGCAGAAGCTGCTGGAAGAGGAGCTTCAGATGAGGAGCACAGATGTCAGGGTCGTAGTCGTCGGTCAGGCTGGAGAACCACATCCCAATGGCCTGAAGGGCGGCGCCGCGCACCTCCTCGCTGCTGTCGTCCAGCCGCTTCAGGAGCTCTGTGGAGAAACGTGTTGGACGAGGAAGGCAGTTCATTAAAAACAAAGAAGTCAGGGACTAAAAGCCACATAGAGACGGGTCCGGCTGTGAGAGGAATGCTTGTGTAGCGTTTCTTTTTTTTTTGTCAGGGCAAATAAAGCAAAGGTCACTTTGCTTATCAAAAGACTGAATCAGACGCTGTTTAACCACAGCTACCGGTGAGTAACGCTTTAAGTATTTAGTGGTTCCATAGTCATCACCCTGGGTATGCTGATTAGAATAGTGTACTTAAGGTAAAACATTATATCATATAAGTCTATTAATATTAAAAAAAGTTAAAATTGGAATTGAACTGGTTCAATTCTAAAGCTTCTCTACTCATAAAAGGCCATTAGGTCACTAAAAACTGCCAGTAATTACCAATACAAATGATTAATAACTCAACCTTTACTTCCAGTGAGACCAAAGCATTCCATCGTTCTACTGTAACACTTTTCTAAACGTTAGGTGTACTGGAGTTTGTATTTCACCGGGGTAGATCTTGTTGAGGGCCTCAGGATGTAATCCGGTTCCTGTGAGTTTCAGAAGGGTGAACAGAGAGCGACAAGCGAACAGCTTGGACATCCGAGAGTCCTCTCCCAGGGACGACAGGAGCGGGGGGAGCAGCCGCTCTTTCAGACCCATCACCTGCACACAGGACACACACACATCACACACACACACAAGACGGCGAAGTCTGCTCGAGCGTTTAACGCAACTGGCCAAAGGACACATCTGTCTGGAGCTACCAAAAAAAAAAAATATATATTTTGTTGTGTTGTCAAGCGTCTAAAGGAGATTTCAAAAAATGGTGAAATATCATCTCCAACATGACAGATTGATATTGCGACGAGCAGCGTTTTCATCACGGCGATGGATCAGAACGACAGGAAATGGATAAACAAGGAGAGGATGAGCGAAGAGAGCCAAGAGGTGACGGCTAAAAACCTCTGCTGTGCCTGTTTGCGATTAAAACCCACACAGGAGAAATAATAATGCTAATTAGAAAAAAAGGAGACAGTAAAAAGAAGGCAGATTTGGCAGGGATAGCGATCCGGCATTACGTCAGACACCATCTGAAGGTGAAAAGTGGAACTGGAGCAGCTAAATGTTTTCACAGAGAGTCGGGAGGAAACACTGTCCCCCCCATCTGTTTGATCCGCCGTGGAAATACTTCTTTTGTTCTACCCGTCAGGACATGTTGTTTATCTCATCTTAACCGTTACCTAATTTGAACCCGAGCGCGGTCCTGTTCGATTTCTACACTTCCTAATCTGGTGATGTGTGAATTTACTGTTTGTATTGTGCCTGAGCTGTTTGCTTTGCCTCGAGGTTACAGAACTGTGCTACCTGGTCACTCTGCATCAGCGAGGCAAACAGAGCCAGATGTGCGTCTCCATGCTGTGATTTGGCATATGCTTCGACAGGCAGGTGCAAGGGTGGGGGGTGGGGGGCAAGGGCACGTTCCGTTGACTGTTCCTCGCTCCAACCGGGGGCCCAGAACAGTGAAGGTATTGTTCGTCAGGGGACAAAGGTATGTGAACCCACTTGCTCTCACGTACACCTGCTGCCGGGAACGGCCGACTCTTTCAGCCCAGGAGAGAAAGACGGCTGATGATTTTGGTTTTCCTAAATGGCCGAGCAGGACCACCTAGTAATAATGCACACATCTCTTCCTTCACAGACGAGCATAATTGAAGTGTTTCAGCAGATTTCTGCAGGAGTTGATGCTAATGGAGAACCACCTCCTGCCAGGAGTTTGGCTTCAGACGCTGCTCAGGTGGAAATAAATGGAATTGCTGCGTCTCGGTTGCAGGAGGTGGATTGTGTGCGTTTACCTCTGCAGGTGTGATGGCGCCCCCATGCAGCAGGGCCAGCAGACAGCTGAGGGCTGAGGTACGGACGGCAGCGTTGACACGCCCCGCCTGCCAAACCAGGTTAGGAAGCAAAGTGTTGCACAGGAACTTCCCCGACTCTTGGCGGAAGCATCTGGAAAGAGAAAGAGAGTAAAAACAGAGAGTAAGAACAGGACGTGACTGTGTGGAGGACTGTTGGTACGCTTTCAAGTCTTAAAGCAGTGCTTGTACTGCAGTTATTTTTCCCACTCGTTGAAGAAAAAGGGCGGTGGGGGAGCACAGCGTTGGGTTATTGTTTCCCTTCCCGAGTGCTTCACTTTTCCATGCTGGCATAAATCCTTCATCATCTTCTCACACACTTCCAGAGTCCTTCATCCCCTCTGGCTTCTGGCTCCCAGCTGTTGTCACCATCGACTACGGTTGACGTGTGCCGTAACATTCAAAGACCAGTAGGGGGGGACGGTGTGTCATCGGGCAGCTGGGAAACACACTTCTGCGCTCGCTCAGCATCGGATTCTTGACAGGTGTTGAAAGATCATCAAGAGGAGGAGGCAAAGTCATATTTCCATATGGCAAGCGTGATGTCCAACGGGAAGAAGAGTGGGACTTTGGCTTTGCTTCCATGCAGACACACACACACACACACACACACACACACACACACACACACACACACACACACACACACACACTGCCAGGGAACTGTGACTGTACACCTCATGGGTCCCACAGTGAAGCTGGCCACGTTTCCTCAGCGGCCTCGAAGCAGCTGCAGAGCTGACAACACGACTTTTCTCTAACAGCTGAAAATCTACATGTTGACAAGTAGGAACCGATTAGCAATTCAGCAAAATGTTTAAGAGCTTCTTGTTCAATCGGGACCAGTCATACTGATTATAGAAAACATCCACATCATTATTGTGATGATTCCAGCGACATTATCCAGAATAAAAAAAAACCCTCACTGTCTTCAAATTGAATAAAGAGACTTTTAAAAAGTTTTTTCCTGGAATATGTAACTGAAGACAGGTTCGTTTGTACACATCACATCATCGTTTTGTCTTTCTTCGTGTCGACAAAAAAACAAACAAACACTGACACAAGGGAAAAAAACACTGATCTCACATCAGCGGTGACAGCACATCAATTTGTCTTGTTTTATGTCGGGAAATTCTGAAATGAAGACTAAAAACCCTTCACAGCTCTTTTGTAACTGGCGCGATCTCAGGCTCGACGCCTGCGTCCATTCATTCATTCATTCATTCATTCACTCGTTCATCCGTTCGTCACATTCTACTTAAATTTCATGCAGCTTTTTGATCACAGCACGTTAATCCACACGCAACCGAGGATGTGTGTGTGTGTGTGTGTGTGTGTGTGTGTGTGAGGATGAAAGGCACTTAAATGTGGATAAACTTACTTTCTCTTTTTGCTTGTTCTACAGTGGAGCTGTCATTACTTTGCTTTGGTTGCAGAACAAAGACGAGCGGTTTTCTGTACGACTATCACTGTCATCTTGATGACATACAGCGAGGTGTGTGAGTGTGTGTGGGCCAGGCTGCACCATAAATCATGAATGGAGGGATGAGACGAGCATGACTGGAAATATTATGGCAGACCACAAAGTGTAAACAAAGCATTGGGTTTTGGAAGCCTTTGAAGGCGTAGCACGATTTTCTGTCTGTCTGCTGATTCTCTCTTGATTACCGGAGATGCAGGTGAGAAGTAAGAGGAGCAGTCGTCAGCATAGGTGGCCTCTCCGGGAGTGGGAGAGACAAAGGCGTCTTTTGTCTGATGTTCACGTTTAGAGGGAAAAAATAATCTGATGAAAGCTCCAAAGTTTTAATTTCCATGTTTTTGGCTTGAGAACATTTCCTGTTGTTTGTGCAACTTTAAATAATACGGGATAGAGTTTCCTTCTGTATTCTTTGCGCCGCTGCCAGACGGGTGCCAGAGGAGCTGTCAACGTGTCACCACACAAAGAATAACCCGTCTATCCCTCATTTTAAGCTGTGGGAACACCTACCGACCATTATGGATGTTTGGGGTTTTGGGGATGAGGTTTTAGTGACACGCAGCACAGACGTCTCCGTGGACGAGGTTTTGTCTGTCGATCGACAGCAGCAGCTGTGGTTGTTGTTGGAACATGAGGTGGGATGGGGGGGGGGGTCTTAATGTGTTCTCTGAGATTAGAGGAGACCCTGGAGAATGAGTGGAAGCATCCACGGATGGGTGGTCCTCCCTTGGACATCCCCTCTCACTCATCAGTCAATAACCGCTCAGAGATGTTATTAAATCTCTGAGGAGTCACGATTTGGCTCTTTGGGACTCCTTGTGTTGAGTTATTAATGAGGCTTATTATTTTTGAAGTATGACAAAACTGTAATAACACCCCCTATCATATCACCCTACCTGAATCCTAAAGCCATTAAAAAAAAAAAGGTTGACCTCATAGAAATACACAATTATGCTTGCATGTGCGTAAAAGTGATGACATACGGTCAAATTAGTTCCTATCAAAATACAACCTGCTCTTTGTTACAGTGTGTGTGTCGGTTTATGTATCTGTGGAAAACACGTGTCTCACTCACCCCTGAGAATCCAGGGTGTTTGACGCATCCAATAGCAACTTGGCCAACAATGAGAAAATGCTCATCCTCATTTCTGGGTCTCTGTCCGGTTGGAGGCAGCAGTGGAGCAGAGGCAATAGCTGGCTGACAAACTCCCCGATCACTGGACCTGTAACACACACACGATTACTATATTTTTACACGCTTTGCAGTGTAGATATATTTTACTGACAGCTATAGATTTAGAGACCGGGATTAAATTGCTGGATGCGACTAAGATAACCAAACGTAACTACGAAGCAGCCCATCATTTTAACAGTTTAATCCCAGATTCGATATCACTGAGGCGACAGCATCAATGTTTGCGTTTGTTTTCAGCCAAACCACCGTACTGTGTTTTCCCAACAGACTGTTTTTATCCTCAGCACTGAACAGAGGGCTTGGATTATTGGCCTCCACGGATTGGTGAGACGGTGACACAGAGCTCAGAGGAAATGAGACATAATAAAGGTCTGTGTGTGACAAAGCGTTTCTATACGAGTCTATTACAGGAAAACTCACAACTCACATGGCCAGTTTTCCCATTTACACTCATGCTCTCACACACACACAGTCTGAGGGCTATTTACAGGGCTATATATAGTGATCCACGCCTTTGTGTGTATGTGTATGTGTGTGTGTGTGTGTGTGTGTGTGTGTGTGTAATTAGTGATAAGAGTCCAGCCCTGTTTGGACAGACATGAGAGCAGACAGAGGAAATCCTTAGACCGCCGTGAGGTGGCGGTCGGAGTCACGAGCAGATATGGAAGGACTGAGAAAGAGAAAGTTATTCCACTGAGTGAATCAAAGGGCGTGTCGTTCAGCCGGAGGTGTCGGAGGAGATGACTGCATGTCGCCGCAGACTGGATATAAAAAGCAATAGGATATTGTGCTACGCAAATAGACACATCTTTAGAGCAGCTGAAAAACAAACGACCACCAGGAGGATGTAGGAGGGTCAGAATTATTTCCGTCTTCGACAAAGATGAACTGGTGAGCAAACAAAATGACCAAGTCCCAGTTGTCAAATTAACGAGCTTTGATTGTTCAGCAGACGGCAGATTTCCGGGAATCACATGCATCAGACACACACACACACACACACACACACACACACACACACACACACACACACACACACACACACACACACACACACACACACACACACACACACACACACACACAAACTCACACACACACACAGCTTCAAAGTGGCCTTGATCCAGACGAAGGTCAAGAGCAGTGGCCTTGCTGCTGTTTGATGTAGTGACCTGCATAGGGGTCACCCAGTGGACTGAGAATGGACTGGTCAGTTCGTCGTGTGTGTGTGTGTGTGTGTGTGTGTGTGTGTGTGTGTGTGTGTATGAGGGATTAGAGGGGTACCCAGCCAGTCGATTACAAAGAGAGGGAGGGTGGGAGAAAGAGATGGAGATGAAAGTGTGGCGTGGAGGTGCTGATGGGGAGGATTATATGGACTAGAGGGAAGTTTAGAGAACTCTCAGCACCAAAGATGAGGGTCAGGGCTTTTAAACCCACTGCATTACACACACACACACACACACACACACACACACACACACACACACACACACACACACACACACACACACACAGACTAACCCCTCTAGACAAGTCCGAGACACACTGACTGACTGACTGACTGACAGATGGGGGGGTGGTGTGTGACAGGGATTTATAAAACAAGTAATGCAAATGACAGCTTTTCTCATGAAGCTGTCTTTGACCTGCTTGAGGAATGGAAATAAAAAAAACACACATTCCTGTGTTTTCAAAGAGTTGCCCATTTTGAAGAGAGAACAGGACATCCACTGGGGTGTCAAATAATAAATGATGCTGATTTTGAACCCATCTAGCAGTTGTCACATGGAGTTGTGCTGATGATGGCGTCAACCACTCATGTCCAACACTTGATGTCTGGAGCGGTGATTTTTCCTGGGTAGGGCAGAAAATGCTCGACAACAAATAGTTTCAATAAACTGTTCAGATTGAGTGACTGATCAGGTGTGAACAGGACCAACAGCTAAAAATATGATGTCATGTGTGCCAGAATAAGTCAGGGAGCGAACGACTCAACAATCCACACCATGGCGCGGTGCATAACAAAACACTCCACAGATTATAGAGTTTCAGCCTGCTGTTTGGGTCCATTTCACCCCAGCAGGCTGAAACTCGTGCCTGATGGAGTGACTCCCATCATTACGAGGCCACTTTGACAGACCGATTTCTCAAATATTCCTTTGACCATAGCGTATCTCTCTGCATGCAAACTCCAGCACTTGTTGTATGATTTGGCAGCGTGTTGTGCACATTCAGGCTTGGCTCCTCACCAGATTGTGTGACTATGATATGCAGCTGGAGTCTCTGTGGGGAGTAGCTGGTCCATGCGTTGACAGAGGCCGACAGCCAGCCGAGCAGCTCGCCCATATGTCGCCTATAGAGCTCCATCTCAGAGGCCAGACCTTGCACCTGACATAGGAGCTGGACACCTTCCAAGGCCTGAGAGAGGAAGAGATAGGAAGGACAACAGGAAGTTTACAGATTTTTAACTGCTGGGCTTCCGCAATCAATCAAATCAATCAAACAATCAAAAGAGAAACTATCTTGACAATTATTTCAGCACACTAAATGTTAGAATGTGAGGCTTTTCTTGATCATGTCTAATAATGAAAGTTTTTTGTTGGTCAGATCAGAAACACAGACACTTTTAGCTCTAGGTGAAGTTGCAAAAAATATCAAGAAAATGTATAGACTAAATGACTAATTGACATACAATCTGCATAGAAAATAAAAAAAATCTTTGGTTGAAACCCAGCTCAAAAATTTAAAAAAGACTGGAGGGTGGGTAAAAGGAGGGTGAAAGAAAGGCTAAATGGAAAAGAAAAGGGACACTGTGCTCGAGTTCAACAGATACAGTTGTTTTCTTATAATTTCAAAGAAATTTTTCAGGTCACGCTCACACAGCAGGCACAGCAAAACTCATCATGTGAAACCATGGGAAGAACAACAGTGCAGACACGACAAGGTCTAACACATAAAAACCCTGACAGACACAGAGGATGTACAAAGGCACAGGAACCGACAGAAACACACACACACACACACACACACACACACACACACACACACACACACACACACACACACACACACACACACACACACACACACACACACACACACACACACACACACACACACACACACACACACACACACCAATAACGTTGAGTTGGGCGGAAAGAGCAGGAATGAGAGATAGGAGAGTAAATAATTAGCTGACTCTGTAGGGCAGGGGAATTGACCTTGAGGCTGCTTCATAGTTCCCTTCATAGTCCCTCAGGGACGGACGGGTACTGAGACAATGTCTGAGTCATCGATCGGCCGCTTCAGAGGAGAGCCGGACTGCCCCGAGCCGTCCGCTGATGGGAAAGACATGCCTGTTTTCTGGGAAAACAAGTAATTCTTTTCCTTTGGGATGGGGAATGCCCAAGGCTATCCTCACCCTCCCTCTCTGAGACTTAATCCATCCCTTCTCTTCTCTTTCTGGTCGCATACTAGAGCAGACAGTCATGAACGCACACGGTCTGATAAGCATCTTTGGCTGCTCCAGTTGTACCACAACAGTCACTCGTATGTGCGATTGCATTTGCAGGTCGACCCTAATGTGGAAGTTTGTTACCTCCATAATGAAATTATGTCACTGAGTCACATACTGGGGTGTCATAATGATCCACACCTGCTAAGAAAGACAACTCATCTGTCTCATTTCTGTCTATTTCAGCCCATCTGTCTTTATCATCTCCCCTCACCCAGACATGGATTTAAAATTCCACTGGAAAGGTGCAATTCCCCCCCCCACCCCCATCTAAGTGGGTAATTATACAGTTGGCCATGCCCACTTTGAACGCGTACAAACGAACGTTCGCATACCTCAAATAGCACTCCTGCTTCATAAAACCTGCTCACCTCTCTAATAAGAAGGATGTAAAAACTAAATTGGGATGGGGGAGGAAGGGGGGTAAAAAAAAAAAAATTGACATTTCCAAAAAAAAAAAAAAATTTGCACACAAGTGAGTGCTCATGCCGGTGCTCTCTAACCTTCTGGCTGACGTCGGGCTCGGTGGAAAGGCTCTGAACGGTGACCAGCACCTGCAGCAGCTGCAGGCTGACGGAGCGGCAGTCCGACTCGCACTGACGCAGCAGCGCCTCCACGCAGGCAAACAACTGCCCCAAGTACACAACCTGGAGGGGAGAAACGCATCATGAGGTCATCTAGTTTGGTTTAGATCACATGTGAGGATTCGCCTTTATGCGTGAGGTCTTACAGCGCCCCCAATCGTGGTTTCCACACGTCATCCAGAATAGCTAAAAGTGAGAACTTTCCATCTCCAGACACAAGAAAGGGTGTGTATGTGTGTGTGTGTGTGTAATTGCTGTCACTTATCAGCCAGTGTTGTGTTGAGCTCATGTTTAGACAAAGACCTGCAGCTCAGGCTAATTTCTATGCCATCACCAGGATCACGGCCTCTTTTCCTGTTTTTGTGCAGCCTGTCATTAGGGCTGGATGGAGAAGGGGGGGGGGTGCTGGGGGAGTGGGGGTGGAAGGTGTAAGTGTGTGTAAGAGAGGGAGAGTGTGTTTTTTTGTATGAGGAGGGTGGAGAGTGGGTAAAGCGGCCTCCAGGTGTTTGCTTAGGTCTATAGGGATGAGGTGTTGGTGTTGAGGGGAGGGACTTAACTGGGTTCATGCTAAGAAACACTCAATGCAGCACACACACACACACACACACACACACACACACACACACACACACACACACACACACACACACACTACACTGAGATCTGGAAGGGTTGGATGAGAAAAAACACAAAACATTATTAAAAAAAAAAAAACACCAGGAAGTTTTTTTTTAACTTTACGGTAGATCAGTGAGCACACACTGGAAATAAGCTGGTTATAACTACTGTATCTTGAATCTACAGGCAGTCTGAGGCTCCAGTGAACATCCATGAAGCCTTGAAGTCTCATCCACACTTCTTAGTTGACTTCTCTGAAAACACTTCGTCTGTTCCGTCTCAGTGTCATTGATTAGGGAAATCCCTTCCAGGCACTCGAACATAGTGGAAAATGTGACAAAGGGTGGCGGATGCAGACACACACACACACACACACCCTCATTAACCAACACTTACATGAACGCATGTATCATATATGCTCAGAAAACAACCATTAGCACCAACCGAAAAGGAACGGAAAAAGTTGTGCGTAGTAATCACCAGGTGGACACCTGGAGTCAGGCCAGGTACACCTGGTTTTATTGGACTGGGCACGCTCCAGGGGCCTCGTTACACAGCGTGTGTGTGTGTGTGTGTCCGCCGCTGGATGCTTCCATTTAACACGGCTCCGCTTTAAGGTGCCGTACCACAGTCTGGATTCCTACCCAGTGGGAGAGCCCACTCCCCCCCCACAGCTATTGATGTTGCTATGGCGAGAAAAAACAAACACTGGCGGCACTTAGGATGTCGACCCCTCGCACTCAGGTAAAGTTTGCGACCCTGCCTTCCTTCGCCTCTCTTTATCTTAGCGAAGCGTTGAGCTGTGTGCAGCCGCGTGGAACGTGCTGATGTACGGGACAAGGCATCTATGCACAGAGTTAAAATTAAAACATCCCATTTCTCCTGCTGAAGTCTGTCTCTGAGTGTCTCACTTAACAAGAGTGGTTGTAAATATGCCTGATAATTCTTTGTCAGGACCCTTTTTCATCTTAAAGATGTTCTTTCTCTCTAGGATATATCTTTACTGATTTACTCAAGCCCTGCAGATGTTGTGATGAGCCTGTCACCATGACGAACCACAACACAGCGACACAACCCTGTGAAGTGTGTGTGTGTGTGTGTGTGTGTGTGTGTGTGTGTGTGTGTGTGTGTGTGTGTGTGTGTGTGTATGCGCGTTGCTTTCGAGTAAGAGACGGTGGTGATTTCTTAACCCTCTGTGGAACACCGCCTTAAACACAAACCCGTATGTGATTCATTAGCAAACTTGACACAAGGTACCCCAGAATGCGGTGGCTTCTCTGACCACCGGCTCGCCTTTCATTTCCCCTCAAACTGTTGACATCATCTTAACTTTAGGACCATTATTTTTATTTTTTGCTCAGCATCTGTCATTTATTTTTGTATACTGTCTTCCCCATCTAAAGTAAAGAAAGGAAAACAGGGACTTGAAAGAGTGCAAAAGTATCATATAGCTTCTAAATCTACAGCAAGTTCCCTGAACTCCCCATGGGGGCTGTGTAGACTCCCCCCGCCTCCATTCACTTTGAAGATTATTTATATTTCATTTCTTAACAGGCTTCATTTTATCCAATTCAAGCTTCCCTTTTGTCTGTTCTCCTTCAATTTATGAAGCACATAACATGTTGAATGGAAACATAAATATTAAATATCTTAAGATGCATTGCTTAAAAAAAAATAAAATAAAACAAGCTTTGAGCCCTTTGAGTTGTTCTTTCTTGATTGTGTGTCTGTAGGTAATGAAGTCATCAAACACAGCTAAATCAGACCAGTATGAAAACTAAGGGCTTCTTCAAGATTTACTGAGAAGTTGTGTGACTGCATACTAGTGCAGGCAAACAACATGAGCAAATATACATGTTAGGCCTCATCTAACACTAACATACCAACTATTACAGATACGTTTTTTTTATCAGTCTCTCTGTTTAAAAATGCGGGTTTTGTGGCCCATCAACTACCCCTGCATCTACCTCTAGGCTCCAGTAGGGGGGTTCATGAGGTTTGCTCACTCCTCAGGTCCTCTATGTAAACATATCTTCAGGGAGTGATGGAGGTCAGCTCCTGGATGCCAAACCCACACTACTGCATATTTTGCAGTTGTGATAATAAACATGTCAAACTGGTCGTTGTCTGACTGGAATAATATTCTGCGTCAGGATTTCAGCGTAGAGAGAAGTGGGGGGGAGTGGGGGGGATGCAGGTGCTCGTGTCTCTAGCGATGTTATTTACAGCCACGCAGCAATCCGGTCCTGCTCTCCTCTATGAACCCTGCCTGTTATTGAAAAATGTTGCAGGTGCTTTGTCTGGGTGAACTCTTCAATCACAGATCTCCACGCCTTGCAGAAACAGATACATGGGGTGGGGGGGTGGCAGGGAGAGATAGATGGAGAAACAGACCAAGAGGAAACGGGGGTCTGTCTCCATCTGTGCAACAATGTGTGACAGTCCTGTCCTGTTACTTCCCCCTTTGGTTGACCCCTGCCGGATAGCGAGGAGGGAGGACAGAAGGGGGTCAGCTTTCCTTTCCATTTATCACCAGCTTTGACTGAGCAGGCTTCGAAATTTCAGGGATTCTTTCAGTCGCACGGCTGAACTACAATCCGGTGCAGAGACTTTACACGCAGCCATAAAACAACAAAGGCTGTACGCTGCTTTGTCTGCTCAGAGAGGTCAGAGTGGCCATGCAGGGGCCACATGTAATTAATGGATTCTGTGATTATTATCCCACAAAAGGAAGTTCTTGCAGGCTTCACTGGGATAGGGAGGGGTTCATGGGTACAGGTGAGTCATTAATATGGCGGGATCAGAAAATAGTTCTACCAGGCAACTGTTATTTTGAGTCTGAAAAGGAAACATGTTTGGTGTGAGAGAAAAGGAAGCGGGGAAGAGTCTGCGCTGGACTCCATGGCATTTTTCCACTGGTCCGCTGTTATTTGCGGAGAAACTAACACAGCTTCACCTTCTGTTTTTTGCTCGCAGCGTTGTGGGAGAACATTTCAACCTTTGCGTGTGAGCAGGCTCCCTTTTGATCAGAGACTTGAAATTTTAGATGTGAAAAACACCTCGTGGTCAGGCTGTCACTTTAGCATGGTCTGCATTTTACAGAATTACTCAATGGCGAACTCAGTGAACCCCTCATGTACAGTAGTGCTATTGAAAACTCTTCAAGACTCTTCAGCGAAAACCCTTTCAAGAGCTGTGGTGTCTTATAGTGAAACCTACTTCCATGACGGATAAATTAAGAAAGAAATACACAATGTGTTAAGGCATAGAGGAAGAGTGTTGCTAGCAAGATCATGGAAGGCTGGAAAAGGAAGGTAGCTGGTGCACACAGATTGGTGAGGAAAACCAAGACATGGCAATGAGAATCTCGCAAACCTGTCATCAAAATAACCAAGAATTGCAGCATAATTCAAACATTAATCCACTCCTTTCTCCCTTAAAGAGAGTTGCTGCTAGTACATTGAAGCTAATCAGTTAAAAACAATACAACAGTTGCCAGTTTTACATCAAGCAGGTCAACCCCAACAACAGACATCTATCTACCTGCTGACCTGTTGATATTCTTGACAGACTTCAGGCTCGGCCAGTGTGTTTGCAATCTCTTCGAGATGGGGTTGAAGGAGGGGTCTGGGGCAGCCCCCAAGCATGGCAGCCAGCACCATGAGAGGGGTCCATGGCTGAGAGGGAGAGTAGGGGCTCTTCACGTGGTCCAGGAGCAGCTTGAGGAAGACATCAGGAGGGACAAAGGTGCCCAGAAGTTTAGCAGCCGCCAGGCACTAGATGTGGAGACAAAGATGGAGAGACGGGAGACAAAACAACAGGTAGGTGACAGTTATAGACTCAGGTGCATCCAAATATCTCAAGGCCTACTAATAAGTGAGATATCGGTCTCTGATCAGGGTGAACATTATTAAATGCCTACATTATGACAATCTGATGACCAAAGTCTCTGGAACTCACATTGCTGACCACATCCCTGTCTGTGTCAGCGCAGGCCCGGTAAAGCACAGCCAAGATGGGCTGCAGTTGGTAGGTGCTGTGGTCCTCACTGTGAAGCAGCAGCACACGGAGCAGCTGACAGGACTTCACCTTGGTGGGCAGCAGCCAGTCGGACATGTCGTTGGTGATGGCCGGCACCAACATGCACAGATTTCTCACCACAAGTTCTCGGCAGCCCAGCCCTGGACGCTCCACTGGAGGAGAAAATGAAGACAGAGAACATTTAGCATTGGAAATGTTTCTGCTGTTTGATGTCCGTCTGTGATTTTCAAGCTTATCTTGGAGAAGAACTTGTTTTTTCTCAACCTGCCTACCTCACCTTCTGTTAGTTAAAGAAAGTTTCCCAGTACGACTATTAAAGAACTCAAAGTGATGGAAAGTTATCACCTCAAACTGCATATTTTCTGAGTCCATTACATATATATGGCATCCATATTTATTTGAATTTAACGGAGGGATCCTCCCCCCGTTAAATTTCAAGATGTTTGAAAAGTTTGCTTCCACTTCATTTCATAAATATCTTTACCCATCACCACTTTTTGGGGTGCTCGCTGGTGCTGATCATGTGCATTTGTGAAGGAACCGACTCAGGAGTTAGCAAAAGTGCTAACTCCTGAGTCAGTCCAACCTTCTCTAGAAAGACTATGTTTGTCTTTAGTATTTGCTCTATATTCCAAGTTGCTCCTTCCTTGAGGAGACATTTAACTTTCCTCAGCCAAACAAATGTTCCTTGTTGTCACGCTCTACTCTCTCTTTTGCTTATTGTCCTTCTCCTACAGACACACTGATGAAACGAGTACTAAAGGAATATAAAGATAAATCATAGAAAGACACCAGGACAAGATGAAACAAGCACCTTTTTGTTCATCTGTAAATGTCTGACAGTGACCTCTTCACACCGAGAGGCTCGGCAGATTTACGACAGCAAGAAAGATAAAAATGAAGAGAGAGAAAGAAACTCTTCCTTTCCTGTCCCCGGGCAGATCCCATATTTATCCTTACTGTCTCATGTGGAACTTTGGTACATGTATGGAAGCGTTAACCCCTGACTTACTAACTTAAAATAACACAGACTCATCCTGGCTCTACAAGTAAGTCACCATCATTCTTGGGCCTGACGCAGATGCTTATCTCTCCAGAGGCAGTTCCTGCCCTGACAAAGAAGCTGTCATGCACAACATCTGATTAGCTGTTCTTGCTCACCTACAAAGCACTAAATGGCCAGCCAATGTCATATTTGAAGGGGATTTTAGCACCCTTCCATTCCACTAGAATTCTGTGACTTCAGCAAGTAGTACAGAACGTAGAGCTTCTAGATATCAGGCTCCTCGTCTGGAACAACCTCCCAATTCAAGTCCAGAGTAGGCTTAAAACCTTCCTTTATTAATAAGGTTGTCAGTCAGGACCAGCACAGGTCGGCCTACGGTTATGCTGCTTTAGACTTGACTGTTGAGGGACTTCTCGTGACCCCTTGAGCCCCACTATTCCTTTACCTAGTCCTTTCTCTCCTTCTGCCCTCCTACTTTGCCATGACTCAGTCTCGGTGTCAATGACCTCACCCAGGGAAGTTTCCACCCAGAGTCCCTCTGCCTTACAGCTTCCCAGCTTCCTGATGCTGTGGGTGTGACAGTTTTGCTCGTGACCTGCTATTCTGTGGAGATGTGACCATTCGTGTCTTGGTAATGGCTAAACAGAGGACCAAGAATGACCAAGAATCCTGACCTGTATTATTATTTGCTTCCTGGACTGCACTAGTCTAGACTTCTTCAACAATATTCTCCTGAAAACTATTGCACGTTTATCCATCATAGGGAGAGGGATCCCTCATCTGTGGATGCCCCAGAGAATTTCTTGTTTTTCCCTGTGTAGGGTTGTTCGGTTTTCTTAACCCAATTTGTGCGTTGAGGGTGTTACTCTACAGATTGTAAAGCCCTCAAAGGCAAACTGTCTTTGATGGGTTGTGATAACTAATAAATTTGCACAACTGAAACAAAAAGATGATTCAATTGTGGAAGTGAATATGAGTGCAGCCATTATGTTTATATTCCATTATGAGAGAGTGGTGAATCTAATGCTGTTGGGAACTTCCCTCTAATGTAAAGAGTAATTCAAACAGGAATTCACACAAATGAATCCTCCAATAATTTAACTAAATCTTACAGGACGCCGGAAAGCCTGAGCTGATGCAGGTTTCTTTCACCAGGAAAGCATCAGGTCTGTCTTGATAGCCTGGTTTTGACTTATATAAGGTTTGGACAACTTACAACTTACTACCATTGGTGTGAGTGGTGTTGTAACGCATTTTGCATAAAAGCTCTGTAATATCTTGTAGATAATTAATGAAATGTAGAACGACAAATTTCTCCTCAAACGGACTAATAAAAAATTAAGGAGAGTTCAATGATTTGTGACTGACCTCCAGGTGGGTAGAAGGGTGGTGGGGTGAAGAGAAAATCCATCTTGTCCTTTATGTTTTCCTCATTCTCCTTCTCCCACTGGGCACCAACCTGCTTCCATAAACTGGCTGCAAGAAGGCTGCAGAGGAAAATACGCAATTATCACCATGCTATGTGGTGAACATCCACATGTATGTGGTATTTACTGTCACTGGGTGAATTTCCCTCAAGCATCAAACTACCCTGCAGATGTATTATACAATGTTTTATTGGATTACATTTTTTTATGAAGCAAAGAGCAGGGTAAACAACGCCTTCTTTTACCTTATTTCCGGGCTCTCATCACTGAGACTGCTTAGTAGGAGTGGGATGAGCTTGGGGAAATAAGAATATCTGTCTCTCAAGTGAAGTAGCCAATCACCAGCAACAGCAGTCACAGCTTTCCTCACCTGAAAGGAAAAAAATGACGAGAGCGAGAAAGCAAAGCTGAGCATGTTTCACTTGAAAAACAAATCTTTGGTTTCTCTAACCAAGGGAAAACACACTTTGATATAAAAGAGGAACGATGCAATCAATCACTTTTACACGGAGCAGAAAGTGAGCGGCTAACCTGTGGTGAGTCATCAAACAGTTTCTGTGTCAGTGGACAGAGAACAGTATCCAATTCTTTCCCCGAGCCATGCTGAACGACCGCCCCGGTGGCTTCGATGACGGACACTCGTACTCTGGAGCGATTGTGAGTTATGGTCTGCATGAGAGGCTTGACCAGACACTCAGCCTGCATGTGAAAGTGATCTGAAAAAAAAAGGTGAAATCCAGGTGAGTCATGCATTAATTATTATTAAAATGTGAAAATATAACATGCTCCAAGAGCTCATCAACTTGGGAAGTAGTTATCACATGACAACTTGAAATAATAAGGGGATAGCAGAGGTGTGGACTCTTGAGTGCTTTCCATTTACTGTACTTCCTTTTTACAGCAGAGCTAACCCTTGCCAGAAAGTTTTTTTTCGACTGGAATAAAATTGCAAACTAGAAAATGGTTAGTCGTATAGTAAATTGATTATTGCATTGGAAAGTGCAGAGGTAATACATAGTTGGGTGCAGCCCTACCTGAGACAAGTAGGGCTGCACCTACTTGTCTCAGGTAGGGCCTACTTGACAGACGTTCTTATAATAGTCTTTCAGGAGTTCAGTGTTCTATTCTAGAGCTTCATCCGTTCATTTATTCATAGATGATGAATGAATGAATTACTGAATGAATGAATGAAAGAGAGCATCTCCCCGAAACTTTTCCCCAGGCGGTCGCGCTGGTCAAGAGGCTATCGACACCATGGCAACAGACAACAAAAACAAAACAAACCCCTCCAAACGAACCTGGTAAACACTTTGCTAAAGCTACAGTGAATCTGCAGCTTTCTCGTCTGACATCCGGGAACGGGTCGACGATGGTTTTCTGTAATATGATCATCATTTCGTCCAGATACGGCGCTAAATGTCTGCCGCACACTTCCAGCGTCAGCGCCAACATCTCCACAGCCGACAGACGCAGCTCCTCCGCCGGCTCCGAGATCTCCTTAGTCCCGAGCCTCCGAACCAGACAGGGCATCAGGTAAGGTAGGGACTCCTCCGGTTTGGGCACACAGCGAATAAACTCTGTTAATGTCGTCAGCGCCGTTTCTCTGCATCTCTCCATCGGGTCTGACAGACATTTGAGCAAAGGTTTAAGGAGCGCGGAGAGAAGCTCCTGCTGGATGCCGCTGGACAGTCCTTGATCAATGGTCGCCCTCTTGATCGCCTCCAAAGCTCTCTTCCTTGTTGCCTTGTTATCTTCGTTCAGACAGTTTAAATGCCGAGCGAGTCCGCTCAACACTTCAGACGCTGCGTGTTCGTCTCCAGCTGCCATCTTGGATGTCGTTATGGCAACCAACAACTGCACGACAAACAAACGTCTGCTTTACGGCAGCTGTGGATTCAGGAGCTCAACATTGATTTCATTCATCCTCAGTCTCACTTTTTTGCTGACAGAACTGCTTTGATACTTTGATATTACTTGTTTGTTATTCTTTGATGGTTTGTCTTTTTTTGAAATAGTTTTTTATTCTTTGGATACTTTATTGATTCTTTGACAAGAGCTTTCAATTTATGACTTCATACATCATCAGACCCAAACAAATTTAGATTCTCTGTAAAAACTTCACAAGCAGAATAGTTTGTTATTTGAGATGTTCAGTTGAGTGGAAAGCAGCACAAAGATAATAGATGTAAAATCGCATCTCATCAATTGTCATTGAGTTTGAAGGTATAATATATGACTTACATGTTTGGTCAGCAGCATGCCTCATAAAAGTTGTGACAGGTGAAATAAAATACTGTGAAAGTTGGGTAAAAAAAATAAAATAAAAACACCTGAATGGACCATTCCAAACTTCGTGTCTGTACATTCTGAACAACTCCCTTCGACAGGTAAAAATGGCCCATGTTCACAAAGCATCACAACAAAGATCCTTATTTAGTTGAACTGTAAACCCTGAATCGGTTTCGCATCCTGTCATTCATTACAAACTCTGAATAAAATATCTTCATCTTCACAGTGCACAAAGACTGCATTCATTCAGGAGACATTACTCATTGTCATTGTAACACACACACACACACACACACACACACACACACACACACACACACACACACACACACACACGTGTGTGGTCCCCATAGTAGACAGAGCCCTCAGGGCAGAGCGAAAAAACAAAAACAAAACAAAACAGAAGCTTGAGATGTGTGAAGTCCAGAAAAACTCAGGAATAATAAAGTCCAGGGTTCAGGATCTGAAGTTCTGGAACAAGACTAAAAAGGCAAGGTTGTATGCTGAAGCAGGTCAAGGATGCACACATGAGCTGCAAAGTAACTAACTCACAAAGAACTGGAGAGTTAGACGGGAATAAGACGGGAGAGCTGATTGCTGATTGACAGTAGGTGTGGAGCCCAGCCTGCAACAAAAAGCAGAGAGTATCACAGGAAAATCACTTCTTATCAAAATAAGAGTCGCATAATTCCCACATCTTGATTCACAATTAACAATTAACATAATTCTTAATTGTGAAAGACAAAAAACTTCATGCTCACCAAACCAGTAACTAAATGTAAAATAAATACCTTTGGACCTATAAACACCTAAGTTTAGCATCCCTGTGTAGCACAACCTCATCCATCTTTTTCAAGTTCAGTTCCTCCAAATTTATCAAATCCAGGCTGATTTTCTTTTCTGGATGGTGTATGATCAGCTTTAATCTGATATTAATACCCCAAACAATTAATTTTAGGGATAGTCTCGTCATAAATTATTTGGGGCTTTACTGAGCCATTTGAGAGGGAGCTGTGACGTATGACATAGTGTGTTTATCACATAGCATCTGTTAGCTGCGTCACTGACGTCACACACAGCGCGTCTTAAAATCATCAGATTTAAAATGTCTTATTGAAAACACACTCAGTTATCTTCACGGCGAATGATTCCTTTGAAGATTTTATTACCTAAAAATGGGCCGGCGTGCGCGCGCGCGCGTGCGCTGCTGCGGGCCTCTCGAGCCCCGCTGCGGTCCAGATGACAGAGTGACGTCATCGGGACTGACGCAGCGCGAGACGAGGTAGCGGAGAGGCAGAGCAGCAGCAGCAGCAGCATCCCATCTAAAAAAAACTGCATCTCACCTATCTCCGTCCGCCGGCGAGGTGCTTTCCCACTGAACATCCTCCACAAACGGTAGGGAACCAGAGCACAGCACCGACGGAGCCGAGTTTAGCGGAGAACAGCGGTAGAACAGGCCCGTAACTGTCGCAGCGACTCCCCTGCGTTGTTGTGTGGTTGTCATTGAGAGGTTAGCCAAGCTAGCTGGATTAGCTTCAGAACGCATCAGAACAGGTACAGCTCTCCACTGCTGGGGCAACAGTTGACGTGAAAAAGATGAACAATGGGGGCCTGCTTCGTTATGATACCCAAAAGTGGTTTTAATATCCTAAAATAAACACTATATATAATACATATACATATATAAGCACGTGATTTCCCTTTCAGGAAGTAATGGTGAACAGTTAGCTGCACCTGCTTTGTTTCCTGGCTTCCTGTGAGACGTTCTGCTGCTAGTGACAAATTTCTAGCTGTCATATCCTGTTGTGTCATTTGCTGAAGTGTTGAGTCAAAACAAGTTTCCATCCTGTCATCTTCACTGACACACTGACAGTGAATGTTTGGTCATGGATCAGTAATGGAGCATCTGTGCAAGAAGTCTGTGCAAGGGCTCCTTCTGGTACCTGAGTGTGAAAAACCTCCACCAAGGCAGCTCAATGTCAACCAAAAGCAGAACAATGTGTTTGGTCATAGTCTGACCCACATAGTATGACTCCTTGACCATGAAATCATAAGTGGTTTAACAGTTGTTTAACAAAAATGAAATGTCATTGGTCACCATTGCTTCACAAATACTTTACCCTCTTCATAGGAGGAATAACAAGACAGGAAGGCTCATTTTGTGTCATTAATCACACAGCTGTTCAGTCAAGGCATTTTGTTACTTGGTGCAAAAACACAGCCAAAAGCCCTTAAATGGAATAGGATGTTATGAACAGATAATCTCAGTTGAGGTTGTTTTTTTTTTCTCTTAAATTGTATGTCATTATATTGCTCAATTTTTATCTCTTACCATATTTTTTTGCAAAACATTTTTTTACACACTTAAATATAAACTACCACCATCATGTGTTGTCTCCTAAGGCCACTTTCAAAATTAATGCCTTGAATTTCTTAGTAGAAAATATAAGAAACTGAGGGGGAAACGTTCACCTCCTTCCCACCATCCGTTTCTCCTCTATTCTTTCTGTGTTTTATCTTCTAATTATTTGGCATGGACTGAAGTTTTTATCTTTCTTTTTTCTTCTACCCTATTCCCCTCTTCTGTCCTGCTTTCCCTCCCCTCCTTTTATGGTCCACCCTGTTTTCTCCCACTGTCACAGGGATAAAAGATAAGATGGCCACCTCCTCCTCCACTCTGGAAGAAGACGAAAGTTTGAAGGGTTGTGAAATTTTTGTGCAGAAGCACAATATCCAGCAGATCCTCAAAGAGTGCATTGTGAACCTCTGCATTGCTAAGCCTGACCGTCCCATGAAGTTCCTGCGGGAGCATTTTGAAAAGCTGGAAAAGGTCGGTAATAACAAAGTTTCATCTGTGTATGATTTTTTTATTATGAGTCTCTCTGTTTGCAGCTGAGCTAATGGTTGTGTAAAATTTTGTGGGAAATACGTCATTATAGTGTAAAAAAACCATACATGAAATATGACTATTGATAATTTCAGCGTGAGGCAGATATCAAGTAGAGATTTCTTACAAAATTTATGTTATTTATTTCTTCTTCCACTACATCGAAATAAAACTAATAAAAACACGATAATCTGTGAATCACATTAGTCCTTAGTATAAGCTAAAATTCTGTTATTTTGCTGTGGATCATTGTGTGTGTAAAAATGTTCATCAGTTCAAAACTTTTCTTACTTTATTAAAATCTCCTCAACTTGTCTAATGTCATGAAATATTCTATAGTTTCCATCGTATATGAGCAAACCCAAACTCCCTGCCATCCAGGTACAGTGTTCCAAAAACAGTCCGTACTCTATCTATGGTAATAGAGCTTCCATTTTTCATCTCATAAAAGGATACATTTGGGGATGTGAGAGGAGCAGCCATTAAGCTCGTCATTTGCTGGTTGGGGACACAGTCTGTTTGTATCTCCTTATCTCCCTGTGAGGAGAGAAACAAAGGGGTAACATTCATTGAAAGATCGCAGCTCCGGAGAGGAGAGGAGGCTTTTGTTAGAAGAAGGAAAGAAAGATCATGACCAGAAAGCAGGTTAAAAAAGTGACAATCTCAGTAGCGCATTTCCAGTAGCCCTCAGATAATGTGATTACTGACAGTGATTTTATTTGTGTGTTATTCTGCTGCGTCTGGCACCTCAGCAGTGACAAGATGGTTTTTGCTACATAGAAGATGCTCTGCTGGTTCCTACAGTGTTGGTTTAGGGGCCAGATAAACTGGAATGTAAATAATATTTAATTGTATATTAACAGTAATTACATGGCAGCAACGTATTTCTGTATTTTTAAATTCTTGGTATGTTTCTTCCAATTTCTATTATTTGTTGTTATTATGAGTATTTACCTAGATATTAATATAAAATTATCTACTGTTTGTTTGTATATTTTCAATGCAATACTGATCACAGTTCTGTCACTAAAACGACTTTCTGTGTGTCAGTAAGCATCATGTATTTAATAATGATGAATGACTCTGTCATGCTACTGCGTTGCGTTGTCATGTTTTGTTATCTACTTAACTGCTTCGTGCCTGCGACAAACTGCTATCAGGTGCTTTCAATGTCTTCCGGTTTAGGTGGGTGCATATAATACATCATTAAACCTTCTCGCCCCATCCTTCCATTCCACCTGTGTGCAGGTCAGCTCTGTGCTACCTTCTTTGTCCTTACAGAGAAGGCCCAGTCCCCATGTTCATCTTCAGTGTACTGATACAATTAGTAGTGGAATAAAGTTGTTGCAGTTCCACCTTCAAAAGGCAAATGAATTACAAAAAACACACAAAAAATTACCAGTGCACTTTGACAAAGACAATCATATACCATTTACTTTACATCTGTGTTTGGAGGCTGAGCAGGTTGTAGTGTGGTCACTAATTTTCAGATTTTATGACCTACACTTTTCTTTCTCCTCCCAATAATGTTCTGCTGTTTACAGTACATTCCTGTGAGGAATGGCACTCTCTTAAAATTATATAATCGTGTAGTATTTTTCTTAGATTCCATTGCAGTTCACAGCATGTCAGTGTACGACATTAATACAGCAGTATACTGTTAAGAGTTTACTGAACACTCACATTGTGAAACTCGATACCGTACCACACATCTAAAATCCGTATCAAACTCAGAAGTGTATGCAGGTTTTCCAATGTTTAGCATTGATCAGAGAAACGTGTGTGTGCGTGCGTGCGTGTGTGTGTGTGTTCAGGTTAGTATGTGACAGTCATGTGATTTGAACCTTTTAACAAATTAAGACTTGAAATTTCATCAAATTTTTCAATAAATAAATGTGTGATTTTTTTTTTTGTTGAAAACAAAGGACAGAAATACGGAATCTAAAAGGCAGATGAAAAATAGAATGAAGACATAACTTTAATAAACTCCTCCAGATTTCAACTTTAGCAGGCACAATAAATAATAAAAGTATCTAGAATTCCATGAGAGGTTCAGTCCAACAAAGAATGATCCAACCCAACAAATCCACAAAGACTACTGAGAGCAAAAATCTATAAAACAGGCAAAGAAGTCAAATGCAGTAAAGAACATTGAAAGGAAGCCAAAGCAATAATGGATACATAACGACTGCAAGGTACAAGGAAAAGCAGGGAGTCGATAAAAAAACATTTAGTATCATTAAATTGGAAGGGAAACGTGTGAAGTGATGTGAAGAAAGCAAACTTGCAATAAAACAAGAAATCCCAAACTGTTGGGTTCACCTTCTGTGAAATGACAAACTGAGCCCAAAGCCATGGCCAAAAATACCAAAAGCAAAGATGTATTCATCCACACAGACAAGAAAAATAACATATCAGGTTTTATGACAGGACATATAAGAACTTTGAAGTCAAGGTGAAGCCATTATCTTTGTCCTAATTTGTTTTACAAACATGGACTTAGGTGTACATCTGTCTGCTGTCAGAGTACTGAGCAGTGGCTTTCATGGAGATCTGTTCTTCGCAATGATGAACGGAATGGTGCAGCTGCTTCTGACTGTAATGCTGCATCTTGAGAGAGCAGCATGAATACTAATGGATGTGGTGGAGTTCAGCAGTAACATGATGTGTCTCTGCACACTGTTTCTATCTGTGCACCAACCTAGATTCTAATAAGCCTGTATTTTAGTTCACTCACACCCTTTGCAGGAAGAGTTTAATCTTGTTTCATGCTTTGCTTAATATTGCTGCCTGCACTGCTACATCAACCCAAACTGCACATCCTTCCGCCCTGTGAAGTTCAGTTCTGCAATGCAAAGGCAAAATGCAGTATCTGCTGCTTTTTTGTAATCTGATTGTGATGCTGACACTTGTTGGAATAGAAACACAAAAAACAGTCTTCTCACTGACATTTTTGCACTTCACTTTGACTTTGTTGGGCAGAACTGCTTTCACAGTCATGCCTTCCAAATCTGTGGTTGTGTTGTGAGATCCATCAGCAGGTTGCATGTTTACTGTCATTAAGGGAGCTTATTGAGCTCCTTTACCTGTTAGCAATCCGCTAAAAGGTAAATGAGTATTTGATTCTATAAGCAATGCCCACTACATTTAGGTTACATTAATTTCATTTTGTTTTACAGTTTTTACATGTTTTATTGGTCAAATATATTCACCTTCATCTGTCATAATTTTTCAGTACTGCTTGAACTGCTTGTAAAATTGAAATTCAAAACAAAGTATTTTGTTGATCCCAGGCATCAGATCTGGAATCGACACCTGTGTTAGCTCTTTAACCCATTAGAGGTGGTAACCTAGGCAACAGCATAGGCTAGATCAACATAGTCTATCTTCAAAATTCACAAATTCGTTCTGTCATTTTTACTTTTAGACTCAACATGCAGAACACATTTTACATAATTTTAATAGATTTTCATGTGAATAAAAAGTTGTTTGAGGAGCAGACGAACAGCAGGGTTATTAAAAGAGATATCAACGACAAATAATTTCCAATAACCAAGGTTTATTATTGTGGTATTTCCATGCTCATATTTATGAGTTGCTGAAATTTAAATACAAAGGTGTTTTTTCTTCTTATCAATCAGCATAATTATAGATCTGAACATGTCACTCATGGCTAATCCAGCAAAGAGCTGACATCATGCATGGCTCCACGGTACACTGGCGTCGTGCCTGGAGTGCCCCCCATGTCATGCCCTCAGTCAACTGGGATAAGCTCCAGCTCCCTGCGACCCGCCACAGTGGATAAAGCGGTTCAGAAGATGGATGGATGGATATATATATCTATATATACTGTAACACTGTATTTGAGGATATATCAGACATTAGATGCATTTACCCTCCTGCTGCAATTTTCACTGCACACAACACTTTGATCTGTATGTAGTGTAACAGCAGGTCTGTCAACCAAATTCTTGTGACAGCTGTCGCTCCTCAATTGTTGGTGTGATTTGCTTGGGCATAATTTCAAACACTTCGTTTGCATGACTGAATGCTTTTATATCTTTCTGTGATGTGTGGAAATAGAAAGCAAAGACCCTCTGCAGATGCTCCTTTGCCAGCTTTGGGTTGTTGTTGAGTTCTACAGATGTAATTTTGTGATGTTTTGAACATCACAAACACAATTTGAGCCACTGTCAAAGAAAAACACTAGATTGAACCATATCTCACAGGAATATGCACAGCTGCCACATTTACATCAGTAAACCAGCCAGCCCTTGAACATTGTAAAACAATTCCTGCTTCATCTGTGTCCGTGTGTGTATCCCTTTGTGGTTGTGTGTTGATCCAATCAGCAGAATGCTCCCTGTGTTCTTTACACTCACAGGGCTGTCATAAGTTTGAGTCTCATGCATTACTCCTGACTCTGCAGTTTCTCCCTTTCCCTCTCATTCTTTGTCTCCTCCTGCCCCCCCCCCCCCGCATTTGCTCAACAACTATTTCCATGGAGTTTTCTTTGTCATGAGCTTCCTGTCACCTGTTTTCGTCAGAAGTATGTGGATTTCTGTTACCACACATAAAAGTAGCTGTAAACTCTGAATCATCAGGATTCATCACAAACTTTCAAATGAACACCTGTTTTAAATAGGTATGGAATTCACATGCATATTTTACAATATCGCACCTAATAGTTATTTTCATTATTTAATGTCCGGTGCCCTGCTTACGTCAGACCTTTTCACTTATCACTGTTTTCCTGCTTGCATGTCAGGTCTGAAAAATGGACATCTTCCTTGTGAAAGATCATGTCACTCACATTTTGGAGACTCCCTCCCAGTCAATCAGTCTCTCTGTCTCCTGTAATGTGAGACGCCTGTCTGTGTGTTGCTGTCAGTAGGGCCTATCACAACAAATCTGTCATCTTTTTAAAGACTGACTGACAATTCCTTATAGGGGTTGAGACTTGTTTAGTGCTGAGAGGAGAATCGGTTCTAGTTTAGGATTATCTCACCTGTCTCCTTGTTTCTCTCTGTATGTGTCAGTCTTCCTATAGAATTTAGATCGATCTACCTGTGTGTTTGTCAACGATATGTTTATGCATGAAGCCTTATAGCGGCACTGGTCTAAGAAATGAAAACACAGTATGTGTTAATGTGATCCCTCGTTACTCGCGGTCAATGTATTCAAGGACCACCCGCAAATAACAAAATTCTGCGATTTTGCAACAAACTATTATTTATGGTAATTTAAACGTTATGAGCCCTCCCCATACTGATGCTAAACCACTTTCTATCAGTATTACCTTTTTCCACACTCTTATAGACTGTTTAAAACACTTTTAAGTGTTTCTTTAATACACGGAAATGCGCTGCGTTCTGTGAGTCTCGGAACGCAGTGCACTTCCGGATGCTGTGAGCCAAAAGATTGCGCATACAGTATCACGTGACTACCTACTACAAATGCGGGATGAGGTGAGGCCGGGCATCTTTAAGCGCAAATGCGCAATGGATTACTGTGTTCCAAAGGGTTGTCAGAGTTTTGCATCATAGTGTAATTGGTGTGTCCAGTGTGTTTGTCATCGCCACCATGCTGGATCCTATCAAATCATCCTGAGGTGCATGCAGTGACCCAGGCCTAAACCTCCTCCCTGGCCCACCCTGAGGCCCCAGCAGGTAAATCAGGTCCCCCACTTCATTTTCCTTGGTGGTCCTTCTTTGTCCTCTCTCATCTATCCGTTACATCCCTCCTCCCCATCCAGAGTCATCTGTGATCTGTGTGGGAGAAGAAAAAACCTGACAGGTGTACAGACTTAAGATTTAAAGCCCTAAGACTGATACAATTGTGTGCAGATGCAAGTTTATGTGAAAGGACATTGCAGGGATTAAGCAAAAAAAATCGTTCCTATAGCAGCTGGTTCATCCAACCAAAGCAAAACAGGTGGCATCGTTTGCTATTACAAGAAGATTGCCCAGATATACTCTGCCTGCAACTACATAATTATTTCTGTAATCGGTCAAGCATACAATTTTCATTACTAATCTTTACTGTTGTAAGAGACAACGCCCTATACCCTAAAGCCTTGTTCTGCTTACCAACATATCCAAATCCAAAGCAAGCAGTCGTTCTTGTAGATTGCCTATTGAATGATTGACTGTTTACTTTGTATGATGTACTTTGTCTTGATATGAAAGTCCTGCACAACGCTGAACCATCCTGAAACAGAGTGAACTGTACTTCTAAAGAGATGCCTGGATAAAAAAAAAACCACTATTAGTCTTTTACTCTCTTTAGAGAGACCAAACCTCACTTCACAACCAGGAGGTCAGCACTCCACACATGCGTGTTGTCGCAACACTGCAACAAATTTCTGCCTATTGTGTTACCGTAAATGGTGTGGAACAAAGTGATGAGCAGACTGTTAGCTCCACTGGTGGGTCAGCTTTTCACGCTCCATTACCTGCGTGTTTGTGAGTGTGTCCGTGTGTTTGTGCGGCACAATGTTGTTTTTGGTTCGCTTGCATGAGGGGCATCGTCTGCGTCAATGGATTAGGGCCGAATAAGGTAACCACCTCTGTGAAATATTTTTGCTGCTTTTGTGCAGGAACCCACTGATTTCCTCTGATCTGTTCAGTGCTTTTTGTGCGTGACATGATTGGTATTGGTTTGTCATAGCATTATGAAAAGAATTAATCATGACTTTTGTTCCTGTCTGTTTGGATGGAAAGTGTGTGAGCGTCACTCTAAAATCATCGTGCAGAAATGAGATGAAATGAGTTTAATAACAGTGATTTTTGATTGCTTTGTTTGCCTGACAGTGCTTGTCTGCCGTCTTCTATACGTGTGTCAGTTCTTGTCTTCTAATCTCTGACCTACCATCGCTGCATGAAAGCTGCTTTTTCTTGGTGCTTCTGTTTGCGTTCATGCTTGCGGCTGTGTCCCATCCTGTCCTCGCTCTCTGGCATCCATTCGTCGATGATGACGCAGGAAGAGCAGAGGAGAGAGGAAGGAGAAAGAGGCGAGAAAGGGTAACAGAACTGATTACAGTCGAGAATGTTTTGGAAAACATCTAGAATAGATAAGCAGGACCTCACTTTTGGAAATATATTTAATGTTGCATGAAATAGGAATGACCTCACTCAGACAAATTGAAAGCAAAGGAAATGTGCTGATAAAAACACATCTCAGCTGTTCTCAGCTGGCCTCAGATGTATGTTTTCTTTTCCTATCCATCAAAGGTAGACTGTGTTTCCCTGTGTTTGAGCCAGAACCGTGTCAGAGACAAGGGTCCTCACTTCAGAAACGACCCCTTTGAGAGGAACTTGTGTGGGTGAGAAAGAAACTGCATGGTACCAACCAGTGTCTGACTCACTCAGAATGTATCCACAAGTGTGACTGCCTGTAGGAATGTTTGAAACCATTCACCAGTGCAGAAGAACACAAACACACTCCATCTGGGCCAGAACAGGAATCTGTGTGCTGAATGACGTTTTCCCCGCTGTGAAGTCAGTCATTGTGGGAGTTAGAGACGAGGACGGGGAGACAAACTGTCGACAGGCATCACAACTGGTACATTTGTGTGTTTGTGAGTGTCGGTGTGTGAGCCACTGTTGCTTCCTACTCTGACTTCTACTCTGTCTTTTCAAGAATAAGTACCCAGTTGTCATAGTGATGGGAGGGAAGCGACACAAGCCCGCCTTCTCCCGCTGATTCTGTGTGTGTGTGAGAGTGAGAGATAGAGAGAGAGCTGGTGGGGGGGATGCTGGAAAACAGAGTTGCGCAGCAGCGATAGAGAGGTTGGCTTTCTGCTGCCATCAGTGTTTTCATCAGAGCTCTGTTGTATAGCCGCCATGTCGAACGGATTCCAGATACTTCGCTCTTGCGCTCTCTCTCACACACACGGACAGCCCTGACCCGAACACTCAGACACACACACATGCTGTGGCTTTCTGTGCGCACACACAACACAAGCGACTGCTGTGCTGGAATGGCAAGATGCTGCTGTGACATGTGAGTCAGGTGTCCATGAGATCTGCACTGATTTCCGTGCGCACTTTGACTCACTTTGACTTGATGCCTGGTTCCTCCACACAGCAGGCCTGACCAGGGGTCCAGCGCGCCATGGTAAACAGCACTGCTAGCAAACATTAACCTCCTGGAGCTAACGTTCACAGTCTCAGGAAAGGCAGGAGGTTTTTCATCAAAGCAAGTTTTGTTGCAAGGTAAAGATGTTTGGGACCAGAGGAGTGTGTATGCGAGAATATGAGTTACTAACAGTTTGAGAAAACAACATGTTCACAATGTCTGCTAGTTTCTCCACAAGTATTGATTCTAATTTGTCCACCTTGATTAAGCTGGAGTCTGTGAGGGTTTCTTTCCACCAGCAAGCTGCTTGTGTTTTTGTGTGTGTGTGTGTGTGTGTGTGTGTGTGTGTGTGTGTGTGTGTGTGTGTGTGTGTGTGTTTGTGTGTAACAGTGTGTAAAAGTGCGTGCCTTGATGCAGCTCACCAGTTCTCAGCCTCACCTCACTTCTTACTGCTGGCTGTGTTCCCTCAGGCAATGACTCTGCATAAACAATAAGTGTGTGTGTGTGTGTGTGTGTGTGTGTGTGTGTGTGTGTGTGTGCGAGAGAGAGACATCTGCATTATCAAATTGTTTTTGGTGGGGAAGCGTCAGACAGTAGCCTCAGGATGTAATGATCTGCAGAGGCGATGCTCTCAGCACTTGAGATGCTCCTCTTTGTTTTTCCTTTTTCGTTCTCTGGAACGAAGGGAAAACAGTTGCTTTAAAACATTCCAGAGAAAATGTTTGTACTGTGACCACAGCACACAAACCCTGATGTACAGGTGGAACTCAATAGCAGCACAACGGCATGCACTAGGATTCCTAATTGATTGCAGCCCTTGTCAATGATCAATACTGAATTAAATATTTAAAATTTGCAGATTTTCTAGTATAGATGAGCCAGAGTATCTTGGTGATGCTTAAGATTTTACGTAAACAATGAATATTTATTTGAATTGTTACTGATGAACGTTCCAGCAGTCGATTAAGAAATAAATGAATAGATGTTTTCAGCTTTAGACCAAACAAACAGCCAGCCAGACCTGTTCCTGCTGCAGACTCATCCAATAGTCATATTGGTTTGTTTTTTTTGTCACAAAAGAACATCCCAAACAAGTCAGTTAGTCTTTCAGATTTAAAAGACTTAAAGTGTTTTCCTCATGATCAGTCCAGGAAAAACACTTTCTCAGTGTAATGTGATGAAGCAGGAAAGACCATTACATACAATCATCCGGCTCTTTACCGGTTATTTCTCGCTAAATGACGATATTCCATTTGTATTTGTTTACATTGTATTAAAGCAATTTAGCAGTACATTGCTCCACCTGTCAACGGAAGAACAGAATTGTGTTGTCGCTGCCGTCAGCTCAACCCAGAAACCGTTCTCACGTTACCGTCGCCTCACAGACCCCTGCGGTGATTTTATTGTGTGCTTATGATAATGTGTTAATCAAGTGTGGAATCAATTATTCACTATCTACGGAATGTTCTGCAGTGCATCCATTCTCCCTTTGATGTCTCTCCCACTTGTTCATTATCTGAGAGGAAGAGAGCACCTGTCTGAGTCTCCCTCTCTCTGCACATCTAGGTCTGTGGATATTAATATTTGACGACTTTCACTTCATACCAGAGAAAATAGATACCCAAACGGTGTGCGGTCAGGACTGAGAAGCGTCCATCGTGCTTCCTCTGTGGTTATCTGACCCAGTTGCAACTTCAAATGATGTTAGATGTCGGAAAGGGTGCTTAGAGGGTTTGTCAGCACCCGTCATGTGATCAATTGTGGGAAAAAGATGAATAGCGGCCCTCAGATGATCTTTCTTGAAGTTGTAATAATAATTTGTTCAGAATTTACTTTTATTTTTTTAAATGAAGAAACACTGTAGAGTTTTTGTCTCCCTCATCTCATCTCAATCTCGTCCTGACTATTTTGTTCTACAGGAAGAATGCAAGCAGATTATGGCACGGCAGAAATCTAACAGCCAGTCCGACTCACACGACGATGAGGTTTCTCCTCCGCCCCCTAACCCTGTCGTCAAGGCCCGGCGCCGCAGGGGCGGGGTCAGCGCCGAGGTCTACACCGAAGAGGACGCCGTCAGCTACGTACGCAAGGTCAGCCTCGGTAGATGGATAAAAACACCTCTGCGTTCATCAACCTCTATCTACATCTCTGCCACACATAATTTGTGCACTCATCTACTTGTATACTCAAATTCAAAGTTTGAGCACAGATGAGATGCACACGTTTACAGTAATAAAGATTGACCCAAGGTTGTGCATATATAATGAAAGAGGAGCAAAAATGTAATCTAGCATAATCAAACTGATGAGCAGACAATCGTGGTTGATGTTTATTTTCTGGACAACAGGTTGCTGTTCTGTTAACACCCACTCAGGAGATTGGATGTAAACCCATTAATCTGAACAACGTGACACGCTGAAGGGAGTTGAACGTTTATCACAGCATATTAATGGACAGACCAGGACATAGCGACACGTTTATACATTTTGTTTTGTTTTTTCAGATTCAGCACAGTGTGTACCATGTTAGAGTGATTGTGGCTGCGATAAAAACACTTCAACACTACGGACAGTATCGTTTAGAGCTGAAGGGTTGACGTTCCTTCCTTTTTTCATCACCGTGTTTGTTCAGATAACATTTCATCAATTACTGGGATATAACTTAATCGCAAAACTCAAGTCACTGCTGTGTAATGTTATGGCTGTGTGTGTGTGTGTTTGTGTGTGTCAAGTGTGTATGACAGGTGTGTTTGTGTGTGTGTGTCAGGTGTGTGCGCACATCCACTTGCTTTTGTGGCTCTGGGGTCCTTACCAGATGCTGCAACCATGGCAACAGTCCTGCCTCCATCCCCACCCTCATTGTCTCTCAGTATCTCTCATACACACACACACACACACACACACACACACACACACACACACACACACACACACACACACACAGAGCCAGCTACAGTAGGACAGCAGGATGTAATTTTTTTTTAAATCGTTAGAGAATTTGTTTTTCTTTCCTCAAAGTCTGTTTCCAGACACTTTCTCTTTCTGTCCTTTGAGATTGCCAAACTGGTACATTAAAAATACTGTACTTTTTCATTTCATATGTGGTCATCTGTGTATCTACATGCCACATGGTTGTCTTCATGTGGAGACATCTGTTGCTGTAATGTAATTACAGCCTATCCCCTCCTCTGCCCCACCACCAAAGACAAAACACACACACTCATAGCACACCTCCTTTTTCTACACATTCTGCATTAAAATGGTTTTGTTTGGTCGCATTACTCTTTCTCTTTATATCTCTCATACTTCATGGTGAAGAGAGCTTGAGTTCTCTTCAGGGATACATATCCCTGGCTTTGTTGTGGCTTCATACTTTGCCAAACCCTTTTACACACACACACACACACACACACACACACACACACACACACACACACACACACACACACACACACACACACACACACGGACACACGGACACACACAGCAATCTGGGACATGAAAATGCATGTTTTATGAATGAGTTCAGGCCTCTTGTGAAATTTCGAGGCCTGTGTGACATTTTGAGTGTAATCTCTGAACAGATGGGCTTTCCCAAAATACACAGAGACACATGTGTGGGATATTCCTTTCAAAGTCTGCCAATATGCTGCTCTTTAATTACTCAATTTAGACTGTTTGAAGTCGGGACTATTATGTGTTTGCGCTGGTTTGTTTCATGTGTCCACCTGCGGAGTGTTTTTGCAGTTCACTTGACTGTAATGGGTATTTCTGCTTATTCCCAGGTGATCCCAAAGGACTACAAGACGATGACGGCCTTGGCAAAGGCCATATCCAAGAATGTGCTGTTTGCTCACCTGGATGACAATGAGAGAAGGTAAGCATCTGCAAGCCAGCTCAGTCTTTGATACATTTCCAGTGAAATGCCGGTGATCCAAACGTGTGTGTACTGTGAGGGTGCTTTTAAGGTGTTAAATTCATGAGCAGGCTTTTATTCCAGTTGAGTGTAATGCCCCTGTGGCCACTGTGTGCCAGTGTTGCTTTGTTTGGGACAAATTCAAGCTTGCAGAGAATGCAGTAAAAAGGAGGGTGGTTGTGGACAGATGTCTCAAGAGAAGGGGGTTTGCAGCAAAAGATGGGTAAGGGGCCAACTGGATGCCGGTATGTCTTGCATTATGCTATGTTGTTGGTTGACATGGTAACTGGGGTGTATATCAGTATCATATTGTGTATTCAGATATGGGCAGTGGTGCTCAGAAATCAACAATTTTCCATAGTTGTCGCAGAGAGAGGGATGCCAATTGTCTCCGTCCCTCCCTTCTTCTTACCATCTGCTCCTATTCATGGTTCTTTCACATTCCTCGTCTCTTCATCTATCCTCTCTACATCTGTCCCACATCTCCAGTGATGGCTGGCTCTGACAGGGGAGGGCGGGTGTTGTGGGAACGGGTCTCAGGTGGCTGGTGGGCCCATCCGCCAGCCGGAATAGTGTTTCATTGGCGCGGAGAATCCATTATGCCCCATGGAGAAGAAAACACATGAGTTTCCTGTTGGCTGAAGGTTCGACGGACCAAACCCAAAACACACTCTTACCAGTCTTTTGTCAGCTGACTGCATGCCGCGTTCCCTTGGCACAAGCTCGCAGGCCTCTGATTGCACGCCACTACCTCTGAAGCAAGTGCAACACATGATGGATCTCGACAGTACAAAAAAAACGTGCACTTGGGTGGCTCATATATGTATCACAAAATGTATGGCAGTCGACCATAACCCATCAGGTTCTAATGCACTCAAGGCCTTCTGGCATGCCAAGCTATGTAATGGTATTGTCGTCGGAAAGATGCAGATTTTATTTGACTGGCTGTCGTGTCGGCATTGAGCATGAATGCTGTGGAACCAGGAAGTTGTTGTGAGTTGCAGCTTGTAGTCCTGAAGGTTCTTAGCTAATAAAGGCCTTGTCTGATTGACTAGATTGTGCAGGGACGTGGCAGATAGTTGGCTGTGCCTTTCTCTAACTCTTTATTCATCTGTCTCTGTCACTCTTACATATTCTTTGGCTCTGTTTTGCTCATTCTCATTTTGTGTGTCCAGCTGATGATTCTAGACGGATGGCTGGTTGCGTTGTAGTTATTTTGCGGTCGTCACACTTGCAGCCAAAAACAACAGAAGTGTATTGAAGTACGGTAGATGGTGTCCATCATTAATGAAGGCATGAACATGGCAACCAGCTGGCCTTTGCATTGTTACGGCACAACTTAACTGAACTTTACCTAAGAGAATATTCATTTTCATTTCATCCTGAAAGCACAGTGATGGAGAATGTATACAAAGGTTGATACAGGCAATGAAAGATAAGCCAGATATTGGAGAAATGTTGATATTTCTGATCCTGTCGGTCTTGTCATCGTATCGATGAAGAACATTGGCTCCTTCAGATGAGACGGAACTGCCAAGGACTGACAAACATGAACAGATGGAGTCTGCACTGTTGTCTCTCTCCGTCGCTTACTCTATCGCTCTTCTCTTGTTTTGCAAACAGCTGGTCATTTGAGCTATTAAGACATTCCTGCTCATGTGTTCCTCTTGAGTGAGAAGGCAGCAATATTTGACTAGTGCTCTTGGTTGGACTTTGATTGACACCAAAGTGATGGGTCAGTGCATGGTTACATGCTTGACCAGCGTCCGATTAGTTTCTCTTTATTATTGGTTTCAAATTTAATTTTTTTTTGTACAATACATACTTTGGACCATTCACAAAAGTTGTTTGAGAGCCAATAAAAAGCATTCAGAGGACTTATAGCTGTACGTGCCAAGGAAACATTTTCTGTGATTAGACACTTGGCAGTTATGTAAGCCAACCACCACATGATTTATTCCTCCATTAACACAATATTATGCTATCATCCCCTTTAGTAATGAGCGAGATAATGGAGCCCGCTTTGTTTCTCCGCTCCCTCTAATGCTCTCCATTACTTCTCATAACTTTTATCTCTGTAGCTCTCTATGCTTATCTTACACTGTCTTTCCCTGCCTCATTTATCTTCTCTTCTTCAGTTACTTATCTTGACCAACAATCCGGGGAGACTACCGAGAGAGCTGGCCTTGCTTTCTGTAACCGGTTTTACTTTCTCTTCTTTGATGTGTTCTTAACCATGGCTGCACGGTGGTGCATTTTTTAGCAAAGATTCTAGGTTTGGTCTTTAATTTACGTTTCAAATATCCTTCAAACCTTAAACAGAAGTTAAGTTGCATCTGATTCGACCTTCGAGGATTGCCAAGACCTTGATGAATGAAAAGCATTTC
This sequence comes from Antennarius maculatus, assembly GCA_013358685.1. NCBI lineage: Eukaryota > Metazoa > Chordata > Actinopteri > Lophiiformes > Antennariidae > Antennarius > Antennarius maculatus. The sequence goes on along the minus strand of CM023620.1, from coordinate 12,326,595 downwards.
TGTCTGTGGGGTTTGCACGTCCTTCCCATGCGTGCACAGGTTCCCCCTGGGTGCTCGAAATTCCTCCCACTGTTCAAAAACATACAATATCAGTGAATTAGGGACCATATTTCCCGTAGGTATTAAATGAACATAAATGATGGTTTGTCCTGAAAAAGATAACCAGTGCTAAAGGTTGAATGGATTTATCAATGAAGTCATTTTTAGTAGCAAATTCAAAGCAAAAATTGACATCCTGTCTGTGATCTATATAAATACTGGTGTTGATAGTCACTGAAAAGAGCAAAGTTGTGTAGAGGTTTAGGAAAACAAATATGGCTAACTCCAGTGCTTGCAGAAGGGAAGGGCAAACACATTTTATAACCAGCCACACAAATACCATCACCACTACAAAGGATGAGAAGGGATTAGAAAATCATGAGAAACACACACACACACACACACACACACACACACACACACACACACACACACACACACACACACACACACACACACACACACACACACACACACACACACACACACACACACACACACACACACAGGACATTCTCAAGTATGCATGTCAGACCGTTCCCATTGAGGCTGCTCCAGCTGGGAGCGTGGAGTCTTTGATTCACACACCATTCCATATGTCAAACTTCATGGCCTCATAGCTCCACCAACTTGGTGCGTGCGTGTGTGTGTGTTAATATGTGTATGTGTGTAAACATAGTGCTAAGTAAGGTATATTTTTTTTCATATAAGCAAAAAGCTGTGGAGTTGTTTTTGCCGTACCGTCAGGTGTTGTGTCTGATTGTCTCTTGACCTTGGTTGATTTCTAAACAGACTCCTGTGCATCTGCCACGGCGTGGCTCCCGGCAGTTTGCAGGGTGGACCCTTTTCGCCGCCACCCATTAGCTGCCATAATGACCTCATTACAATATGCCCACATAAAAAGCAGCACAATCGCAGACGATAAGCTGAGAACAGGTGTTTGATTTCACATTGTGCTGCGCTTGCTTTGCTCACACCGAACTCAACCACCTGTCTCAATACAGTAACAATACAGTAGTTGTTATCATGTTGACTGAAACTATTATCTTACTACCTGGATGTCTGTTTCAGCTGCCTAACAGCACTCAGATGATATTTTTTAGATTAAAGGTTTAGATTAGAAAATGTCAGGATTGATAACAGAAGTAATCAGTTCAGGCTGTTTTGCACCAATTTGGATATCAAACAGTCAAGTTTACAGGCTTGTGTGTGCATGTGTGTGTGTGCACACCAGCTGTTTGTCCAGCTGCACCCTCAGATGATATTTGCCAGCCTCCCACCACTTCCTCTGGTTAAATGCCCATTGAGAATCAATCTTTTAATATGGTCAACATAGGCTATCGCCTGCTCAAACATACATTCTCGCCGTTCCTACTGTAATAATGCATCTTATCTGACTTCCTACTAAGCGATATGAAATCAGACTTCTGATAGCAGCAAACATGTGCTGTGTTGGTCTGTTGTTGTCTGTCTCTATGCACACCTGGATGAATGACCTCAGTGATCTCCAGCTTTGTTAATGTCTATGAAAAGAAAGCAAGGAAGTGCCTTTGAAGTGATTCATTAAATTGCTTTTAGAGAGGGATTGATTTTAGAAGAACACAGAGAAGTCATTGATTATTTTCCGCTTGTCAATAACAAAATACACAGGTACAAATACAGACAAACAGTAAATGTGCATCATGTTTTCCAATCTTGTTTGTCTCCATTAACATAATGTCTTCATGCAACAAAACTCTTCTGGAGAAGTTAGAGACACGAGAAGCTCTGCTCTCTTAAAAACCACATTAACAGTCTGGCAGGCATTAGAAATCCTGTTTATTCCACTCATACAGCTGTCATGGCAAAGTTTGCATTATTCTAAAATAGCTAACAGAAGTTGTAAAACACTTTGAGGTCAAAAACAAATTGCAAGCAATTAGTTATCTGTTATATGCAGGGAAAAACTCCAGAATTGAATATAATAATACATATTTATAACAGTTTGGAGATAAAATCTTATAGCAAAGGTTCACATGAGGGAAAGGATTCTAAAGTGATGGTGCTTACCTCATCCGTCCTGCTTTAATCCTCTAATTAACAAGCAGAGTAATGAATTGATGAAGTGACTGATTAGTTGACCTTTGACCCCTAAACCCTGACCTCTGCTCCTTCCCTGCTCAGCCTTGTCGATGGACGGGGAACATCTTTAGCGTACCGGCACTCTTTGTCTCAGTGTTTATATTTGTGTGTGTTGAGGAGGTGCAGAAAAACAGTGAATAAATCAGCGAATGACTTGAAACTCAAATAAAGAATCAAAAACAAAGTGGAAGACTAAAATTGCCCTGAAGAGATGTGTCTCATCATGTGCTCCAGAGGAAGTTTATCTAAGGCCCGTGTGAAGTTACAACACAACAAGAGGATGCAATGTGAGATAGAGCTCTGTGCAGCTGTATCAGATGAACACGGTATCATTTTATGTGAAAACTCATTCGTGTCATTCAGGATCCAAATCTAATAGATGAGGAACTTGATCTCTGTGCTGCAATGAATGAGTTCATATTTGAACACTGACACTCAATGTTCCATAAATCATCAGCACGGGCTTAGGTAAAATATGACTAAAATGCACAGCTGCAGGTATGCACAACCTTCGTCTTCATCAATATCATATGTGCACAGTCACATATGAGTGTGTCGTTACCACACTGTAGCCCCTAGGGGGTGTTTTTGCCTCACAGAGATAATACAGATATTAAAATCCCATTGAGTCATTTCTTCTGCTACTCCTGAACTCTAATCCTTCTACTGAACTTGCACACAAACAATTAATTACAATTTGTTTGAGGTGACCACTTGCAAACTGTCCTTCCTAACAGTAAGTAGTATCAGGGAAATAGGACGTTGCAAGTATGGTTGTGGATCTAGGATATCATGAGTCTCTTTATTCTGTATTGGTTCTTCCCTTCATCAAGTGAGTTTGTCTTTGTTTCTCCGTGTGGTCAGGCAGAGACCTTGTGAGGATGTTTGTGTGGGATTTGCGTTTTTATGGCGTGCTATGCAACAACAGCATGGACAAATTAGCAGCTTTCTGGTTTGTGCTGTTTAGTCTATTTGTTTGCACGTCTGTTTGCATTTCCTGTCTCACTGATTGACTTTCTATGTGTTCTCGGACTGCTGGTGGTCCTCTTTTCTTCTCTTTTAAAAACCGCTACCTTCTGTCTCTTCTTCTTCTCCTGTCTTTCTCCCTCTTTCAGTCATGCAGAGGCTCATTCACATCTACATCCACTCTTAAATCCAATCCCTCCCCCACGTTCATGCGTGATCTCCCCTCTCTGTCCCCTGCATGGTTTTGTGCTGCTGCCACAATGCCAGGGGCCAGGAGATGAGGTCACTCTCCACAGGAGAGCTGCAAGCCTGACTGAGCCTCGACCATCCCCTCAACCATCCAGGCCGGCAGTCTCTCTTCCCCCCAGCGATACATCTTTTCCTCAGCCCAGACGACTTCACCTCTGTAGCCATACTCCTCTGACTGCGCTCAGACAAGCACATAATTCATAGGAATATAAAATACACATATACACAGTTCCACACACAACTGTACAAATATCTGGAAACTTTTGTCCTCTCTCATACCCTTTGCTGTGTTTCAACCTGCCTCTTCCTCCCCCCTGTCATCTTCCTTCATCCTTCACTCCAATACTTTACTCCATGCAGTCTTTTAGTATAGAGTGAATCATGTAGTTGTACTCACATAGTCCTTTTTTTATCTAAATGGGACCTACATTTGTGTGGAACAATTTTCCAGGAAGCCCTGATTCAATCCAATCTCTTCAGCTGCATGTGCCATCAGCGTATGAGCGTGTCGGAGTTTTTTCATTTATTTGTGTTTGTGAAAATGCATGATGAAACCTTTCCGGTTCATGTATGTGGGCACGAGCACTTCTGTAAAAGATCAGTTAAGATCAATGCGAGATTAGTGATCACATCAGTGATTCAAATGCTATGTGTTTTTGTGCAAAGCAGAAGCACTTTGGTTTCTTGATGATTTTGATCTTCTCCTGACAAAGAGTGTTGCCTTTCATTTCGTGTTTATGTGTGAGCGTGACAGTGACTTCCTATTCAGTCTTTACCCCTTCTGTGAGGACGTGATGTTCCTGCAACCCTCCATTGGCTTTATGACTCTGGCAAAGTAGAACCCATACTCTGCCCACCACACATTTGCAGAGGACAGAGGAACCCCGGTGCCCAACAGATGAGCCTGGGTCGGCCTCCTATTGTATACATCCACTCTGCTTTGTCTATGCTACTGTGATAGGTTCCAGTCCAGTCACAGACAACAGTCTTGTTATAGCGTGTTAATTCTCCCATGACCTCCTTGTTGGTTTGTGGGTATCATCCTTTTAAGAATTTTATTTATATTAGTGGTGCTCAGCCCACATCTGAATGTATGAAGAGCTTATGTTAGAACCAAGGCTGTCATTTTTGGCTTTGTCTGCAACAAGAACCTCCAGGGTGAAATGACATTCTGAAAAACCCGCTCTGTCTACTTCTCAACTTATCTGTAGTCAAATTCAAAGGTGTGATTTTCTTTGTTTGTTGTGTTAGGGTTGTCTTCTGTCTTTTAATAGTCAGAAGTAAATCCAATAAAAGCTAATTTCTTACTTCTTAAGATGTTCCATAAATATTGGATTAGACTCACTTGTTAGGATGAGCCTGTCAAAGCTTGCTGCAATCATGTCCTTGAATTCCTGGTCTGTGTCAGGAATATGCCTCAGATTTCACTTGGGTTCATTTATTAAAACGACGATACAAAACGTCAGCCACTACAGCGATCAGGTAGTTCTAGCTTTGTATGTGCTCAAGTATAACAGAGAAGGTGTTGTTTTTTAATTGCAAATAAGAAGGATGGATGTCCATCATGTCAGTCAATTAGTAAAACTCGCACAATCTTTTTTGTTACAATGTTGAACAAGAGGTGGGACTTGACTTGGTGGGTCTGAAGGTTGTGTGTCTTAGAGATCTGTGTGTATACAGCAGGGAAGGCCTTACATCAGTCAAATGTCAGTTTTTGAATGTCGACTATTCCTTTCTCCTCCATGCACCTGGTGCACTTATCATTGCCCAGAGCGCTGCTTGATGAGGTTCACACACAGGCGCTCGAGTACAGCGTACAGAATTGGCCGTAAGCATTTCTACAGTGGATACCTTGCCCTTCGCTTTTCTCCGTCATCCGCTCATCTTTCCCTCCCTCTTCCTCCGGCTCTGGGGCATTTACTGTCTGTCTCCAGTTCAGTGTACACACTCATTTTTTGTACATGCAGTTATAATGTGCTTTGTTGCGTAAACACCTCTCGGATTTAAGCCCTAACAGGATAATTTGTGTCCTGATCAGCTTCTCAAATGTATATCTTGTTCTTGTGCTTTTCCTTTACTAGATAGGAATGAGGGAGGGAAGGAAGGAGGGATGGGAGATACATACCCGCGGGACAGCGGCATGTCTTGTGATGTATGTTTAGCGATGTGGCAGGATGTGTTTGTGTGAGGGAGAGAGTGAGAGAGAGAGAGGGGGTTAAATAAAAATACAAAATGTATGGAGCTGTTATAACTTTATATAACATGTTCATGTCAATAGAATAAAAAGCTCCTTTCTTTCTGTGTGGGAGCGGAGGTACATATCTCTATCTGTCACCCTCCTTTGGTCAGTGTCTTTCTCTTATTTCAGTGACATGTCCTGTAGACACATCAGAGTGGTAGAAGCTTAGTCCTGTCAGCACCTGATCCCCCCTGACCCTCTCCTTTGAGGATGAGTAAGAACTAACTCCTTTATAGCCCGGGGCAACGAGCAACACAGACAACGGGCATTAGGACTAAAAATGTGATCCTGAGAACAAGTCAGCATGCATTGAAAAAAATAAGTTTGAGCAAACTTAGTCAACAGCATGGCAGCCTCATGTGATGAAGGAATAAAGGGAGAGGAATGCATGGGAGAGACTGCAGGGTTGGACATGTTTGTGATGTTTCCAGGCTGACATCACGGCTGCATCAGCAGGTGGAGTGTGTTGGATCACCAGGTTGGGCTGTAAAACAGCCGTGTCACGCTGAGTACAAACAGTCGTCTGGAAAGAGGGAAACCTTCATGCAGGTTGCAACAAGATGTAGCTGCTAAAATCGATTCTGATGAAGTGCATAAAATAAATGTGCACCCGAGCCCAGTTTTATGTCTTATCAGTACACAATTCTCTGCAGTGACACACATACAGTATATAATCCCATTCTTTGGAACATCAGAGAACGTCACATGTTTACCAACAAGATATCGTGAACACCCTCCTTTCTCCTCACATCCTCCCATCAACTGTTCCTGCTCCTCAGATTGGTCCTTTCTTCCATTGCCATGCACCTCTCACCTCCTCAAGGCCAACCTGAGTAAATATGTGTGTCAGTGTTTGATGGAATGCTTTGTTACGTGTGCTGGTCAAAGCAGGATAATATCGCAGTGTGTGCAATGATTGATTATTACTAACGGAACACTTCCTAGCCCTTCTGTCCTGTTGCAACGCCAGCAACACAACTGTGTGAGAAAAGCAGTGGTACCGAGCAAAGGAGCAGGAGGCCATAATAGCACATCGCCCTCATGATGTTGGCATCGGCAAGCTAGCAGGGTCCAAGGTGACGATGGAAGTTCAGTCGTAGTTCAGTCTGATATTTTATCTGACGGCTACTTCGATTAGGCTCAAAGGTTTAAGGAAAGCTACAGTGTCAGTCAGTCTTTCCTCCACATCAGGCATTCCTCTTTGCAACACATTGATATGAGTTGCCGTCAGTGTTTGTTTGTGTTGGAGACACAGCTGTAAAGTGTATTTCACGCCCGCCCTTAGACTTTGTTCAGACTGCGAGCAAATCAGATTTGGTTCTCAAATCAGATCTTCTTACTTATTGTAATGGAACAGAAGCGCCGCTTTCTCGATGACCTTTGATTTTGAATTTTCCAGCTGGGAAAACGAGAAACTGATGTTCAAAGTTAGTTTCTGAATAGATTTCAGCTAAGAAGCTGTGTGTGCAGTCACAGAATTATGCTTCATTTTATATCAACAACAGCTTGAGTTTAAATAGGGGTAATAGAGGGCTTGGGAGTTTGTAGACATGGGATCATCGGCTAAACACTCCCCATAGTTTGCTGACTGTCAGCTGAATCAGCTCTCCAGACATCTCGAAAGTTTAACCTGCAGGCTGACTTTTGCAATTTATCTGATCTGCATACTTCAGTATGCAGATCATCTGCATACTTCAGTATGCAGATCAGAGCAATAGAAGCTGCTTTATTAATATTAATTACATGTTATACATGTCAGATCAGACAGAAACGAGAAAACTAATGAAAAATACGGACCTCCTCCTGTTTCTCTCAGGTGGTCTGATCTGTTGGGGTCCACATAAAGGACCCTGTTAGCTTCAGCAGGTTTTAGCAGCAGAGTGCACTGGCCTGGCCCTCGGGTGCTCTGACACTACAACTACATTTTCAGGCGACAGGATGCACACAAGTTTAACACCCCCTTATAAACGCTCCAGGTCCAGGTGTGTGCGTTTAACACAGTGTGCTCCCTGCTCTCTGTTGGTGTTAAATAAAACTTACAACATTTAATCACACCACTTTAACTGCATCTCTGTAGACCTCCGCTTATGTCGACGCCAATTCCCATATGATCTTTGAGCATGAACCAACAGTACAAAGCTTTATTAATAAAGGTTTTAGTGCTCTAAAATAACACCAACTTTATCGCCTACACTCTATCACATACTCCCTCATTCTAATGTCAGTTTGTGTTTGTCTGCCAATGCCAATTTGGTGCGTATGTTCTCATATTTTACAACAGCTTATGAATTGGGGAACGGATTTCATGGTGTCCACACTGATGTGGCTCATGGATGTGAGGCGATAGGTCCTTGTGGCGGCGCTCAACCTCAAACTCTAGACGGTAAACTACACATCACTCAGTATCATAAAGCTGTTTTCCATCTCACTGTGATATAGTCATAATGAGTCACACCGCAAGGTTGTAAACAATTCACAAAGCAATGGAGTGTCGGTCAGTGAAAGGGTAATTGATGTTTTCATTCTTTTTTGTGTGTTTGCTTGTGCACATTATGCTGACTAATCAGAGTGTGGTGCAGTTGTTGACTGTCTTGGTTATTGCAAAACCTCTTCCACACAAATGAGTGTGCATTCTGGAAGGGATCCCCATTAATGGGTTGTGTGTCTCTGCATTCTGCAGCCCATTAAGAAACAGAAAGTCATGGCGGCACGCCATGCAGTTTAAGATCCCCTTGGTGGTAGTAGCATAATGGTAGTCCTTTGTGTCCAGGCAGTAAAGTAAGAGATGAGGCATTTTCTGCTGAACAAATAAACAGCTGTGTTGTAGGAAAGAAAGAAAGAGAAGAAGGCGTGGGAAGAGAAGAGGGAAAAAGAAAGTCAAACACCAATGAGGAAGAACAACAAGCAATCCAGCTACAACAAGCGAGCCCGGCTTAATTTCATTAATGACTAAAATCCCCTTAGCTAACTGCAGTTTATGGGTGTTTCAGAACAATAGCCAGCTTTTGCTGTGTTGTTGCGTGCATGTGATTGAGAGAGAGTGAAAGATCATGTCAGCTTTCCAAATGTCAATGCATTAAAGACAACTGGAGATCGGACATGAAAGATATATTTGACTGTGTTTGGAACCACTATAATTGCAGTACAATGCATGAAGTTTCAAAAATCTTTTAGATGCGGTAGCCTGATACAGGTGGTTCAACTTACATGTAAAAAACATCGGGGATCATGATAAGAAGATGACTTACTAAACTGAGCAAATAAAAGTAATTCTTTCATTCACTAATGGTACTTTGAAAATATGTTTTTCAAAACTTAAGCAGTTAAAACTATTAAGTTGTGCACACAACCATCGTGAGCTTGGTGTGCCTGACTTATTAGTGCACTTCATCTTCCTCAGATTGGACAAAAAGTCCATTCATGATGACTGGCATCATGAATGGACGTTCTCCCATTTATTGAGCTTTACATACAGACTGGAATAATACAGCCTTTTCCTGAGATCAGTTTTCACCTACCAAAAGTAAAGATTTATCTGTTCAGTAAATTCTTTGTTTTTGCTCCGGAGTTTTTAAAGAAAAAAGTTACAATATTTTGCCATCCTTTTCATTGTTTCTTCAGCAGCACTCCATGCTATCATGAGTAAATGTAATTGATTTGAAGCCTAATAAATGACTGTGGGGAATCATCAAACTCAATGAATAAATATTGGAGCACATAACAGTTTTTGGCCTGTTGTTGACCTGGTGGCGGTTTTCTTGGTACAATAGAAGGGGAAATAGGGGAAACACTGGAGTTCCATAAAAAGTGTGTTTTTCTGCAGCACTCATCTGTTTAGCTGCCAGTTGTACTGTGACTGCATCTTTTGACATCATCATCAGTTTATTTCCTGAACTGTTTACTGCTGAACATATTAGTTACTTGCACACAATGTTCATTACCTCTAGCTGTTCCTGCACCACAAACAATCACATGTAGTGATAATTATGATGTCATCTGGGCAGAGACTGTTTGTGTACAGTCATGTGAGGATAATTAATGATTTAAAAAATAAAAGGATACATTTTAACACGTCATCTTATAGTTGTTAGCTTTTAAGTGTGAGCCTAAGCAAATATGAACATTTGCAGCACATTTCTGCAAATGTCTCACCATGACAGAAACCTTTACTCCCTCTCTAGGATGGAAATGAACTTCCTATTCCCCTAAGAGTCTACAGGGTCTCTCTCTTTCCCTCACTCCTTTCATATGGGGGGGTGGGGTGGGCGTGTTCTGCTTTTTTCATAAGGTCAAAGGAGGTACAGGTATCGGAAAGGATAAGATTAATCACTTCATCTTAGCCATGCAGGGAGGGGGAGATAGACAGAGAGATGAGAGAAAAAGTTGGGGTTGCAGGAGAATTAGAGGGAAGAATGGGGTAATTGAGAGGGGAGAGGAAGGGAAAAAGTTATCGAGAACAGACAGGGAGGAAGTTGAAGATGAAGAAAGGGAAAAAGCGACAGGCAGAGACGAGGGGAAGCAATTACTCGCTTAAGTGTCTTTGTTGTGTTCACCGATGCGTTCAGTGAGTATGGTCATGGAGAGGTGGTCAAGGGTAATTACCTAAAAGCAGGTTAGCTCCACTTTGATCCTATCGCAGCGACTACTAGCCTCTCTCATTAGTATCATCATAATCACCATCATCATCAACACCATCATCGCCAGAGGAAAATACTGACAACAAAGTACTACTTGTCTTGAATTAGGAAGTATTGAAATATTCACATTGTGGGCGCCATTCAACTTGTCACATAACTCTTTTTGAGATTTCTGTTCTTGTAATTTATTTTTTACTTCGCTGTAGTCATCATTGCAACAAACAACACATTTTTAAAACGACTCGGTGAATAAACGGACTCCATGCTGGGCTCGACATTAACTTCTTTTCTTGGTAGCCCTGGTGCTCCCAAATTTACAAGTTAGTAGCACCAGCAAAAACTTTAGGAGCACCTACCCAAAAGCAAGGCAGTGACGGAGCAATAGAGACCGCTCCGTCCATCTCCGTTCCACTCGCCTCTCTCCCTCACCCGGGAGAGCAGCCGTAGCTGCGCTCTCATTGTTTCCTGGTAGGACCACAGGAGCGTGGTCCTGCTCAGACTGTTTCGCGTACATTTTCCGGCAGGTCCACACTCACGTGTCTGCATCAAACAAACTGTCGCGGTAGTGCGTTCGAGGGTGCACACTCGGTGCCTATGCGTTTTCCCCACATCCACACAAAACTGTATGAGAGACGCTCACCTGAGGATGCTGCGTTGGTCCGCCTCCGGGTCAGGGGCCAAACCGAGGCACTTCCTGGGTGTGGCTTAAATAGCGCATTGTGGCGTGCTGTCAGGTCGGCCCTGTACCTGGACTGAACCATTTTGGTTATTATTGGATTTTGTATTTTAAAACATCACTAAAAGATGTTTTATGTTGCCCCAAACTCCACCATGCCTTTAGTGAACATTCGTCAGCATTTTTCTCGGTCATTTTGCCCTCAGCTCAGACTTCAGGGGATAATTCTGCGCAAAAGATCTGTGCTTTGTTTCATAGTGGCGCTTCATGTTACCACTTTTAATTCGTACGCGTTCCGACCATATGAGGTAAAATGGTTTTGAACTGCCTGATGGAGGAATAAACATAAATTTCGTCCACTCATTGTTAACCAGCGGTTTTCCTGGTCAACCTCCCTTTGGAGCTATGCTGTTTCCCTTCTGTGCTCCACTGCAGCCGTGAACTCACAGCGGTAGCGGCAACGAGCTGTCTCATTTCCTGGTGCACTGACAGCGCTGGAAGTGAGACAGCAAACGATCTGATTGGCTGAACTGAGTGGAGCTATTACCGGATTAACTGGATAAGCAGCGCCCGCTGTCTGTAGCCGCGAACTGCAAGTAAAAATGCGCCAAGAAAAATCTACTCTCGTGAATTTATCATGGAGTGGTCACGGGTCCGGACAGAACCGTCATGCTGTCCAGATCCGGACCGCGGTCCGCCATTTGGTGACCCCTGCTCTATGGAGAGAGAGAAAGAGCAAGAGAGAAGAGAAAAAAAAAGGCGCACCAGATTTTTTTCCCTAGTCGCACCGGTGCTCCCAAATATATTTAATAGTCGCACTGATAAAAATTTGGGCGCATTTGCGACCAAAATGGTCGCAATTTCGAGCCCCTGCCATGTCGAGCGCAGGTGGTCACAGACGTGAGGAGACTGGAGGGCACTCCTGCAGATGTTGCTCTGAGTAATCACCATCAAAGTGTTTGTGTTTGCGTGTCATACGAGAGTGCCAGTATGCGTGTTTTCAAGTGCATTTGTATTTATTTTGAGTGTGTTGACATGCGCAACCAAGTGCACCGGCTGCATGTGAAGCACCGCCGGTTTACACGGGGGCTGTGCTTCGCAAGTGTGTGTGTGTGTGTGTGTGTGTGTGTGTGTGTGTGTGTGTGTGTGTGTCCCTCAAGCTTGCCTGCGCACTTCAAAGAGTGTGTGTTTTTTTTTCTACACATGGGTGCACTGTGTGTCCCGGAGTATGTGTGAGTCAGTGGACAGCTGCATTGCATAGGTGTACTTGGCCCAAATCCACCTTCTTAAGTCTGCTTTTTATTCAGTGTCACATAAACAAATGCCGGCAGGGTCTGTTCACTTCCAAACCACTCAATAACATCCTCAGATCTCTGCCCAACATCTGTTGACCTGCATTTGTTTTTTCCTGACAAAGTTCATGTAAAGCAACACTTTCATGTTTCTCGTGCACACTGAGGTGTGTAAATCTTTTCTTTTCTAAGTTTCTCATAGTCTGATGTAGCGTCATGACCGCTTTCTAGAAATCCTGACTGCACACATAACTAGAAACATGTTCCAACTCGCCCCGCATTCACTCAGCAGGTCTCGTATGCCTTTGATATGCCTGACCCTCATTTATTGTTTTTTCTATATTCCTCCATAAGTCGGGTGGTATGCAGCTGATTAGATAGATAAACATACCCTGAAGGTGAGAGATGAGCAGAGAAGAGGTGCAAAGGAAGGATACTGACTCGTCTCTTGTCCCAACACATCTCAGTGCTCAGGAGCACAGCTTTAATCTGCTGGGGCTTCGTGCGTTTTAACGGTCTGATTAGGAGGAGCAGAAACAGAAATGAAGTGCTCAGACACCATCGTCACTGTGTTTGTTTTTTCACCACCTAAACACTGATCATATGTTGAAACATCACCTTAGAGTCTTTGTGCGCTGCTTTTATGATGTTAAAGCAAGAAGAAAATGGCTTAAACCAATGGTATTCTCTTTATTTGACTAAACTACTCTAGTAATTAGACAAGTTGTTGTTGATACTAACTCTCCCTCTTCTTCTTTCTCTCTCTCTCTTCCTCCTCAGTGACATATTTGATGCAATGTTTCCGGTCACCCACATTGCAGGGGAAACAGTTATTCAACAAGGTATGTATGATTATTGGGTGAGTGTGTGTCATACCAATTGCTTATGTGCAAACTGGATAACACAATTTAGGATTCAGGTTTTTATAATAGTAAGAAATTCTCTTAATTTGAATATCATGACTGATTGGAAACAGTGTTGATTGATGTTAGATAAGGTACAGTGATACCTCTACTTACGAATGTCTCTACTTACGAAATTTTCTACTTACTAAATTTCTCAGCAGGAAAATATTGCCTCTACTTACGAAAGAAATTTCGACTTTCGTAATGTAAAAACACAGTATCGGCTGATAGTCGAATCTCCCACGGGTTCCTGAACGCAACATTCTCATAGCTGCTCTGCCATTGGCTATTACCTATTACGTATCTTCCTGGCATTCCATTGACTAAGAGGGATGCCACTCCACCTCTGTGTGGAGCTAAATTGGTGCTTATGCATTGTCTTCGGCATTCGGCACTCGACCCGTGAGGTAGTCTGTTTTGCGCAAATATAATAACTTTTTGAGTACGTATTCGCTATGGGCACCAAGAAAGTGACGGAGAAAAGAAAAGACGAAAAAAAGAGTTTTTTTGTCCATACAAACAAAGCAAGAGATCACAGAAAACCATGAGAAAGGGATGCGTTTGGTTGATCTCGCCAAAGAATATGGCCGAAATGCATCTACAATCGCCACGTTATTAAAACAAAAGGAAGTTTAAGGAGTTTAAGCCATTGCGTGGGTGGTTGGAGAAGTTCAAAAGGAGGACTGGACTTCACTCTGTTGTTTGGTATTGTGAGATAGGAGCGCATGAACCAAAGAGGGTAAAAAAACAATTGGGGACAGCAGTTAAAAGGTAAATGACCGTCATTATTATTCTTTATTCTTTGTTTTTTACGTTATGCACAACTCTCATTTATTGTGTAATAATCTAATCGTAACATGTATTGGTTACATGTTTTGATGCATTTTTATGCTTTATAAAACATTTATGTCGGAATTTTTTGGGGCTTGGAACGGATTAGGGCATTTGCATGGAAAACGCGTCTCTGCTTACGTAATTTTCGACTTACGTAATTTCTTCCGGAACCAATTAATTTCGTAAGTAGAGGTACCACTGTATTAGCTTCGGTAATGTGTTGTTGGCAGCTATCTTGGTATGAATTATGCTGACTTTGCAACAATTAATACGCTTTTGTCATTGATTACCTTTGATGGACAGTATATTGACACAACTGATGGACAGTATATGCAGCTGCAACCACTATGAAGAAGTGTACCATATTTAGTACACAATGTGTGGATATTGACATGGCTCATCCAATCTCAGAGCAGCAGGATGACATTAGTGCAACAAAGATGCAGAATCAGTGTGTGTGCCGCTTTCACTCTTTGTCCTGGTCGTCCCTCCACTCCACACCAGGATCCTCTCTTCTGTCTAGCCACAGCTGACAAAGCTGTCACTGTAGACATCACTGGATTTTGAAGGAACACAGAGCTTAGCAGAATGTGCATTTCCAGTAACACCTCGCCGCAACACACATACACACACACACACACACACACACACACATACATATACACGCTCACCCAGTCTCCACTCCTATCACAAACACATTTAGACAACATACTCAAACCAACCACAGTGCAAAAGTACTTTCAGATACCAGTGTGTGGACCCTGCAAGACAAACCCCCAGTATTGAAACTGGAACCCACTGGTTGAACTTGTTTTCTGTCACTCCGGCCTTCTCTACTCTTATGATGGCATCCAGTGGTCTGTCAGTCCGAATTTGGTGATAATAAGTCTAGCTAATGTTGTTGGGCCCTGACTCCATGACAGTCCATTGTTATATACAATACAGGTATTTGTGATGTACAATGCTGATGTCATTGCTAATGTCTGGACTACTTTACAGCTTCATAAACCCACCCTGGTACAAGCCCATCATACACTATTTAGACATGGAGGAGTTATTGACTCTGTGGCTCGGACATTATTTAAACAAAGCGAGAATTTATTCTTATTTTCGTCTAGCCATCCATCTTCTTGAAGACGAGATGGTCGTAATCGTCTCGTCTACAGCTGCTTATCCATCTTGAAGGTCACGGGTCTGTTGGAGCCAATCTCAGCTGGCCATTGGTGAGAAATGGGGTACACCCCAGATGAGACACCAGTTCATTACAGGCCACACATGGACATACACACTCACAGTGGAGTGATCAGTTCTTACAGGCTGCATGGTTTTGGAGGTGGGAGGAAGCTGGAGGACTTACAGGCTGCATGGTTTTGGAGGTGGGAGGAAGCTGGAGGACCCAGAGAACAGGAGAGAATATACAAACTCGACACAGAAAGGAATCAAACCCACTGCACCACCGTACTGCCCTCTTATTATTATAAGGCGCAAAATATGAAAATGTCTGTAGATGAAACAATCACAGTCGTCTAAATGTAATAAATGGGATTCCTTTTTCAAAATTTAATTTCAATTTCAAATTTCAAATGTGAAAAATGGGTATGTTCAAAATAAACATGCAAAGCATTATAGGTAGAAATATGCATTTAGACAATTAGCTAATGTTGACAAGGCTAGTGTGTGTGTGTGTCTTTGTGTTTTTGCATGTTCTGGTCAAATATTTGCCTGCACGCTCATGCACGGGGGGTTGGAAGGCAGCAAAACAAAGACTTAAGCACCAAAGTGATAAAAGACAGGAAGAGTAGAAGAGAAAGAGACAGAACGGAACGGAATTGAAAGAGAGATAGATGAGATGAAAGAGAGGGAGGCAGAGACAGAGAGAGGGAGATAGGAGAGGGCCAGGTTGCAGCAGGTTGCGTATGTGTGTGTATCTGGGGTCTTGACTAGGACAAACCATCAGATAGACAAGGAGTGTTTTGTGTGACAAATAGAGCTATATGATAAACGAGCACTCTCCACTCAATATTAATTAGCCATGTGAACTCCTGTGAACTTTACACACAGGGCACTCTTAGCCTTGCAACTCTTAAGGTGAACATGCACGTAAGAACACACACACACTGTTGGTACATAAGAAACGCTTGTGTTATCTACACCCAAACAAGACCTACTGTAACAGGTCTTTCATCTAAAAGGATTTAACCAGTACAAAAGGAAAATTATCAGCATCAAACTGTAAAGAACTAAGAATGAAGATGGCAGTAAAAGTGCTTTTCAAATGTCTTACTGAGGAGTTTATCGAGTTACTGATAAAAAAGCAGAACATGAACAAAAACACATCTTTGATTGCATATATATACTGTATGCGCCTGTCACCAAATAGTTTAGCAGTGTTTTTATTGGGCCTGACATAAGACTGACATCAAAGACAGTTAAGAATAGGAGTAATTTTTTTTTTGGTGAAATACCTTAAAATACTACCGTAATCATAATCCCACTAACATTAAATCATTCAGCAAGTATGTGGTTTGCTTGTGCTGTGACACAACCGTGTAACATAGAGTAGCGCAACATTGAGGAAAATCAGCATATATGCAAAGATATATGTACAAATTAGCAGTAAATATTAATGTCAACTGAAATGATTAATTCTATCAAGACAGATTTGTCTGTACGCAGACCCATCATGTCATGCATACTTACCTGCCAAAGTCCATTCTATGCCTGGAACTCTGAATGAGTTGCTGTTATATCTTACTGGCAGCTGTGGGTCGAGTCTCTTGTATGTGGCTATCAGTCCTTTTCAATAATTTTCCTTCAGCCCTATGTAATGGATAGCATAATTGAAGGAACACTTCACCATTTTTCAGTCTTATCTCTAGACTGGAGGCCTTTAGCAGCCAACCAACCAGATCCCATTGCTCACTTCCAGGTTTAAGTTTCGCTTTGAAAACACGGCGTGTTCCTGTCAGTTACATAGAAGGGATCCGGTCTGCAGACTGGACAGCATTTTGATTTGATCGCTTTGCATGTGCAATTGCTATCCATAACTATAGCTTATGATGGAGATAAAGTCAGAGAGGCCAGACTGAGATGGTTTGGACATGTCCAGAGGAGAGATAGTGAATATATTGGTAGAAGGATGCTGAGTTTTGAACTCAGACCAAAGAGACCAAAGAGGAAGACCAAAGAGGAGGTTTATGGATGTAGTGAAAGAGGACATGAAGGTAGTTGGTGTGAGAGAAGAGGATGCAAAGGACAGGGTTAGATGGAGGCGGTTGATTTCGCTGTGGCGACCCCTGAAGGGAAAAGCCGAAAGGAAAAGAAGAAGAAGAACTATAGCTTATGATGGAAACACAAATTTTGTATAACTTTGGTTTGAACCGTTGAAGCTGATATGATGGGTTCATGTTCAAACCTAACCACAGCTTTTTCTTTGTCAAAAAGATATGGAAGTCCCTGCACTTGCATAGTGTTGAAATAGGCAGCTTCCTGGCAAGTCACATCTCCTGACAGGCTTAGTTTAAGATGTTCTAAAATGCCCAAAGAATAAACCCTTTCAGGTTTAGGCAAAAACTTTAGCTGGTGCAACCCTTCAGCCAGTCCTACAGGAAGTTTTGAATTTTTGTGTTGTCTCCGGTCAAACAGTGGAGAATCCCCACATTTTCTTATTCTGATCAAAATATACTGCAGTGAAATGCCAGGTTTAACTCATTCTTGTGAAGAATGAGTAAACAATCCCAAGTTGGCAATCGGTAAGATTTAGCGGAGGTGCTGGGCAGATTTGCACAGAGCCAACCATTTTTTATGTCAAGCTAAGCCAGTTGGTCAAAGGATTATAATGTCTTTATAATAGTGTCAAAGGTTATTGTGAACCTCACATCAATCCCAATCTCAGAAATTTAATACAGTATCTAAAGATGCAACAGGGAATGGCATTGCAACATCATGTCTTGAATGAAGTATGTTTCTTGTCATTATTCACCGCCATCTCTCAGGCAACGACGTCAAGAATACGATCACATTTGGGTCGATGTTGAACTGGTAGTAATAATTTTTAGTGACCTTGAAACTGTTATGATGATATAGATGGTTGTGCATATCAAAATATGCTACCTACTGTCCAAGAACGTTAATTTTTTTAGATGAAATCCTTTTTTTTGTGTGTAAATGAAAACTGTAACTTGACTTACAGCCATGTGACACTAACTCTTGTTTGATCTAACATATGTCTGAAAGTGACACTAATTTCCTCTAACCCACAACAAGTTGAATTCTGAATTAGTTTTGAACATTTCACAGCCAATGTAGTTCATCCAAGAAGACCTGGTTCTCTCCTATATTTTGGGTCCAGTATGGCCTCTTGCACTCAAAAGTATAGAAGTAAACTTTGTAATCATGTTCTGTTCCTTTTGAAAAAGAAACATCATAGATAGGAGGGCCATCTAATAGAATGTATTTGAATGTGTCCATTCTCTGTGTGAAATTGCATGCCTGGAACATAGCAAATACAGCTGTCTGTGCCTATACACTATGAATTCATCCCAAAGTGTTGCAGCACCGCATGCTCAGGCACCTCTGCTTCACAGTTTCCACTCTTAAGCACCACGGGCTGTAGAAATGAGCACCACAGTTCTGCAAGTTTCTGCCGGCGAGAACTCTGATCCTGGCTGGACCGATGAAATCAGCATTTCGGAGGATGCAGCAGCTTCTTTGATGCTGGGATTGCCTTGAAGCCTTGAGTGGCTTGGAATTCAAGGACACAAGAAGGAACAAATCCGCAGTATACCGGCGTCATGTTCAGAGTGCCCCCACCTCTCCTCCGTAAGTCAGCTGGGATAGGCTCCAGTGACCCCTGTGACCGGCAAAAAGAAGGAAGAAGTGGATACGAATATGATTGAATAAATGAAAGAAGAAACAAATAAGCTTTAATTGATTCCACAAGAAGCGATGAAAGTTAATTGCCTTAAAAAATATGACAAGATGTGCGTCAATTTTAACTTTGTTCCAGCATTTATGAAACTGTTCTTTTTTGATCATTCAACTGAATTACATAAATTGAACAAAAGCTTTCTTGTTGGCTCAGGCCACTTTTCCTGTTTTTCCTGCTTGCCGACAAATTCCTATCCTTTTCTCTTTTCGCCAGGCGATGAAGGAGACAACTTCTATGTGATTGACCAAGGTGAAGTGGACGTAAGTGACTGACATGAAAACACAAGCATGCACACAAAAACAATCATTCCTTTTCTGTTTAGAATAATTCATTTAATTATAAGCTAAACTGAAAAAAATTTATGAATAAAAAAGGGACTCCAGTTTTCAGTGTACTAGTAGAGTGTCTCAGTGGGAAAACCCTGCCTTCTCTACTCATGTTCAGACAGTGTTTTCCTCTGACAATGAGAAGGTTGTGTTGAGTTGCCCTCATGTTTTGTTCTCTTCAAAGTTTGGTTCCACTCTGATGACAATCTGAACATAGAGTGCTTTAAGGTCCAGCGCACTGTGGAAGCAGCCAAACTGAGGATTTCTTTTGTCTTAGCTAGTCTGAAACAGAGTGATAGAGTTAAGTGGGGAGATAGAACAGGAGCTGACGGAAAGTTAAA
Organism: Antennarius maculatus; assembly: GCA_013358685.1. Classification (NCBI taxonomy): domain Eukaryota; kingdom Metazoa; phylum Chordata; class Actinopteri; order Lophiiformes; family Antennariidae; genus Antennarius; species Antennarius maculatus. The sequence continues at coordinate 12,307,040 of CM023620.1, read as the reverse complement.
CAGGAAGTGACCTTATCAGTTTACAGTGGTGAGAACAGAGACGGTGGGTAAAAAGAGAGAAGCAGGTTGGCAAGCTTTCCCTGGTGTGATGATACAGTTAGCCCAACACGTAATACTGGTGAATAATATGCAAACAACTTATTACATGATTTCTACCACCTATTTCTAGATTCTGAGTAAACAGTAATTGGTCCCTTCATTACATCTTTCCATTTTGTTATTTTTCAATTTTCCTAATGTGGCTGACTGCGATTGTTAAGTTCTTTTTCATTTTTGTCACTTTTCACCAACATCAGGAAGTCTTGTATAAGGTCAAATATTTATCAAGCTTCGTTGTTGTCATTATCATTCTTGTGTTAGTTTCACATTTGCTCTGGTGGTCATATCCCAGCAGCCACAGCATCATTTTTGTGTCTTTCTTGTCTGACTTGCTCTGTGCTGGACCTTCAGTCTCCCACTGTCAACCATTTAGAAATTTCAGGCATCTCCTTACACGACCAAAATCAAATCACTTCACATCTATATTGGGGGAAGTGTCTTGTCCTCACTGTAGTCCACCGCTCTACCTCCACAGACAGCTTCTGCCTCCCAGCCACAGGCATGAAACCACTTCAAGCTCGGTGTTGAGGTTATTAAAGTATGGAGATGTCTCTCATTAGATGAGGGTGTAAATCTGCTAGCATCCCATAAACTGCCTGTAAGCTGACTGCTGCTGCCAATGATGTAAGCATTGTAAACATTCACTCACAGACATTTGCCTGTATTTATATTGGAGCACCTCAAAGAAAGTGAAAACTTTCATCATGAGGGTTGGTTTTGGAAAATATACAGCTTCTAATTAAATATTGAATATGCGGTAACTCTTTAAATCGCTCTATTTAGAATTTATTTGCAGTAGAGTAACACTTAATAAATGCTTGATTTCAAACTGTAATTTAGTCGCACTCCAATGGTGGGACCTCATAACTCAAGACTGGTATTTAAACAGAGCGTAAATGACACGTAGTAAAACACAGTTAATTAAATTAACAATGTCTTAGTAGGGCATATTATACTTGTAAATGTTATTAAACACTTAAAAATATCCTTACATTCTTATAACTTCATTTCCCTGTCTTGTTGACCATTATAAAATGCTTATTAATCCTAAATTAATGTAACAAGTCTGTTTTAAACACAGGTGATTATATCTGATGTTTCTTCAATAAAAGAGCCTCTTTGTTGAAAATGGGACTCATTTTAATATTGGGGTGTTTATGACACTTCGAGATTACATTAAATTGTTGCTCTGAATTAGACAATGAATAGAGGTACACTCTCACACGCAAGAATGCAGCCCATAGCCGTGAGAAAGACATTCCAAGTAGCTCCATACAAATACACACAAACTGCCTGCTCATGCACCTTCCAGTTTTTTTGAATTGTTGTTACCTAATTACCACCAGGCATTCACAGTTCACTGGCAGTGGAGACAGCATCTATAGTGTTAGTCTTTAATTGTTTCATCTTGAACTCCATTTAACCACCTGCAGCACACTTGTGTATTCTAATACAGTGCAAGTGTTTCCAATTTCTATCCTTATGGACCACCTTATGTCTTCTCTCCAGCTTTAGCTAGAGTTAGCATGTAATGCTTGCTTGTCAAACAACTCTTCATGACCCGCAGCTATGAGTGTGTGGGGAACCATATGGGGACAATTGTACAGCAATGATGTCAGAACAAAGAACTGCAGGTCAGCAGAGAACTTAGATATGTGGTGAAACTACACTGAACTAGTGAATACTATTATCTGTATTCTGTGATGTAACTGTTTTGCAGCATTGTCCTCATAATCTTGACGTAACTGTAGTGGGCAGTGCATTTCTGTGAAGCCACCACATTTAATAGGAAAGGATAAGTCCCTCGTGGTCAGCTCTGAGCTTTTGATAATGACTTACAACAATTCTGGCAATGCACAACCACCGGAGGGAGGAACCCTCCCTCCTGTTCTTACTTTCTTTCTTCCTTTCTTTTTTTCTCTCCATGTTATTAAGTCAACAAAGTAGAGGATAGTGTGTCAACAGGTGAAACCGTAACGGCCCCAGAGACAGGCTGAATGCGTCTCAATGAGATTCTATTGTCTACTGAGCTATAGTGACTGGCCTAAATACAGCTGTGCATGTATGTGCATGTGCATGAAGGTGAACAAGCATGTTAGTGTCTATATGTGCGTTAGATCTGGGAGTAAATCTACAATGCCTACCAGAGATTTCTGTCCTCCATCATCTTAAATCAAAGGGAAAATCCCAATAAGACAAGACAAATGGGAATAAAAGGGATAGATGTAGAGTTAGGAGGGATAGAAGACCTTTTAGAGGGTCTCACTTTGAGGGCTTAGTGAGGATCAAATGCTTTGGGACAAGCCTAGTAAGCATATCAAACAGCCTGGAAACTGGGGGTAGTTGGAAAGGTGTCCCAGGGCTAGGAAAGTTGTCTTCCCAGAAATGATTGACATTGTTCTGAAGCATTTTAGCTCATACCCCACCATGTTCACTGCTTTATTCTTTCTGCAGGTGTATGTGAATGGGGAGTGGGTGACTAGTATTGGAGATGGAGGAAGTTTTGGGGAGCTAGCCTTGATCTACGGGACTCCCAGAGCCGCTACAGTCAAGGCCAAGACTGACCTGAAGTTGTGGGGCATCGACAGAGACAGCTACCGCCGCATCCTCATGGTATAAACTTGGCACTACACTTACACATCTTCAGCACACATTTCTGTGTACGGATATGTTTCTCATAGATGTAATGACATACAATTTGTGCAAACCGGTCGGTCATATCCTCACCAGTGGGAAACCGTTGACCTACTGATCTGACATCATGCTTATTTGGGTTAAAAAACAGTTAGCATTGTTCTGCTGTTTGCTGTTCAAGGATAAAAGATTTATATAATAAATTGTTGGTCCTAGTCTCAGAGATGAGGCTTCAGAATGCTGCCCTGCACATGTTGTTCATGTTGTACATCTCAAACATGTCACTCACTAATTCATTTACTTTTAGCAGGCTACAGTGAGACCAGTCTCCTACAATCTGAACCAGTAATCAGATTGAAATATATACATTTATTTTTTTCTCATACATGCAGTCTTGTTCATGTGAATATGTTTTGGGACATTTTGGAAGTAATTTTATTACTTATCTAAAAATCAAGCACCACTGGGCTGCATTAAGCTCCAGTGGATATTATAAATTCACTTTGCTTCATAAATAACATACATTTATATTATATAGTAGAACGTGTACAAGAATTCCATTCAAATAGCTTTATTTATAGTGTACCAAGTCATAAAATGTTATATTAAGCCAATTTCCAAGGTCCAAGACCAACCCCCGTGTTCTACAGAGATCCAGCAATCCCCCAAGAGCATGCACTTGGAAAGAATGAATAGGAAAAATTGCCTTTTAACGGATCCAAAACTTTGAAGGGTATTTTTCTGGGTCACTTGTGAATGTGTATATTTATAAATAGTTATAGAAATAGAGGCAGATCCTCACATTTTTTCCAATACTTTCCAGATTAGGAAATGATGTCAAGAAACTTTTGTAGTTCGGAAATTCAAATGTATTTATTCTATTACATCACATAAATAGCCTTAAGTGGGATGTAGTAGACTTATTTGTGGTAGTTCACTTCCTGGCTCTCTCTGTCTTTCTCAGCCACTTCAGACTTCTTACATATAAAACAGTTATTTACATTTTTACTTACCCACACACGAACACATAAACTACCTTTCCACAGGGTGCATCTTCCCCTCTTCATGCCTCTCAATCTGTTGCTAGATGAAGCAAGCCGGACGAGAGAAAATGGGAGGGCTGAGGGTGATGGTGGGGGGATGGGGGGGGTGAAGGTTACCCCCGATGCCTCTGCACACACGTCCTGCTCCAGAAGTTTATCTAGCAGGAATGTCTAAATGTTTAAACTAGAAACACAAGGTGCTCTGCCCTAGCTGTCATACAAATTCTCTCTCTCTCTTACACACACACACACACACACACACACACACACACACACACACACACACACACACACACACACACACACACACACACACACACACACAGTTTGGTTGATGTTGGGAATGCTAATTATTCCATTTGTGTATGTATGTGTGTTTATATGAGTCTCCATGCCAAACTAAATACTTCCTCACATGCTCCTACCACCTTATTCCAAGTAAACCAGATATCTTCCAATTAGCCTTCCCAACGCCGGAGAGCATCTAAGACTTCATCTATAAGTCTGAACCCTCAGAGGGTCTGTGTTTGGATGCTTAAGCTCGGGGTACGGTTGGCAATCTTCCATCCAGCTCTCATGGCACCTCTGAAGTGCATAGTTTAACTGAGGGCACAGTCTGCCCTGGTTACCTTTCTTTGAGCAGATTTCCTCTCCAGCCCTCATTCCTCCCTCCTCTCCAGTAGCAGCAGCTGGACTGGAGACGGGGTGAAACAGAATTCAATAATGTGAACCTGTAGTTAATTACTGCCTCTTTTATACGTGTGGTTTATGGCAACGTCTCAGACCAACACAGTAAGCATTATCTATGTGTCTAAGTATGTGTTTGTTTGTGTTTCCCGATATAATTATGCAGTGTTCCTGCATCTGCATCTGGTTAGTGGCATTCTCAAGAAGGTGTGTTACAATCACTTTCACTGTTTACACATCTGCTTCTCTTCTGTCCTGGCTCTTTGCTGGATCTAAAAGCAGTGAATTTACTGAATAGTTTTACTTTAGAGCATGTATTATTATTTAATCATCAGGCATGCGGATATTTTCTCATTAATTATGTATCAAGAGAGATCACTGGCAACTTTACCCATCTAAACATAAACTTGCTCATTTCATAAAAGTCTGATTCTGGTCAATGGTGTGTTTAGGGAGGTATAAAATGTTTTCTCTCTCAAGTTCACAGTCCACAAGATTTAGAGATAAAAACCTTCAATTGATTTTGGACCAATTTTTCTTGACTTAATCTTTTCTGCTGCTTGATTAAAAAAAGAATATATGACCTTGGTTTTACACCTTTGTAAATTAAAAGCTTTTACAGTATTTTGAACTGATAGTTTGAGAGAACAAGGTATTTAAGTGAATCCCAGAGACTTGAAGAACTAACAAAGTTTCAGACAAATGCTTTTGTCCAACAAATGTTTGAAACTTGATTGACAAATGAATTAATTAAAGAAAAACATAAAGGATAGATTAATATACACTATATTGCCAAAAGTATTAACTCACCCATCCAAATAAACAGAACCAGGTGTTCCAATCACGTCCATGGCCACAGGTGTATAACGTCAAGCACCTATGCATGCAGACAGTTTTTACAAACATTTGTGAAAGATTTGTGATTTGTCTGTAGGTTTGAAGAAATCTTATGAATTCCAACGTGGAACTGTGACAGGATGCCACTTGTTCAACAAATCCAGTCGTGACATTTACTCACTCCTAAATATTCCACAGTCAGCTGTATTATAACAAAGTGGAAGTGTATGGGAGCGACAGCAATTAAGCCACAAAGTTATAAGCCATGTAAACTGATGAAAAGGGGTTAGCGGATGCTGAAGCGCGTAATGCAAAGAGGTCGCCAACTTTCTTCAGAGTCAGTTGCTACAGATCTCCAAACTTCATGTGGCCTTCAGATTAGCTCAAGAACAGTGCGCAGAGAGCTTCAAGGAATGGGTGTCTTTGGCTGAACAGCTGCATCTAAGCCATACATCACCAAGTGCAATGCAAAGCTTTGGATACAGTAAAACACCGCCACTGGACTCTAGAACAGTGCGGACACGTTTTCTGGACTGACGAATTGCGCTTCTCCATCTGGCAATCTGATGGTCGAGTCTGGGTTTGGCGGTTGCTAGGAGAACGATGCTTGTCGGACTGCATTGTGCCAAGTGTAAAGTGAGGTGGAGGGGGGATTATGATGAGGGGTTGTTTTTCAGGAGATGAGCTTGGTCCCTTAGTTTCTGTGAAAGGAACTCTGAATACTTCAGCATACCAAGACATTTTGGACAATTCCTTGCTCCCAATTCTGTGGGAACAGTTTGGAGCTGGCCCCTTCCTCTTCCAACATGACTGTGCATCAGTGCACAAAGCAAGACTCATAAGGACACAGATGACAGAGACTGGTGTGGATGAACTTGACTGCACAGAGTCCTGACTCCAACCCAATAGAACACCTTTGGAATAAATTACACCTGAGGTTAACAACCAGGCCTTCTCATCCAAGTTAGTGTGTGACCTCACAAATGTGCACTGGAAGAATGGTCATGAATTCCCATAAACACACTCCTAAACCTTGTGGACAGCCTTCCTATCATCATCAACAAACAGAAAGGTAGACAAAAGGAGACAAGGAGAAACGATCCAGAGAGATGAAGATGGAGGTGGGAGGTGGGGGACATATGTCTTTCACGTTGGACAGCGACAAAGATAATAAGAATGGGACGTGACGTACGCTCAGTTTCATCTGGCTTCCCTCCACACCTCTAAACTTTGATGATTCGACCTCAAACACAGCGAGCAGACATGGAGGCTCATTCATCTTTAAGCATAGGAGGAGCAGACGCATTAGGGCCAACAGGAGTAGGGGAGTTTTCTATGCTGAGTGTGTGCTCACAACCTCCCAAGTAGATGGGAAGGATAAGGGCAGGAGAAAAAGAATAGAAAAGATGTACACCAACAAAATAAATGATATTTATTTTCTCATCCAGTGCCTCTATGGTTTATTCTGGCCCACCCAGCCCTTCTCACACCAGCGGAATAAATCACACCTTCTGTGAAATGTAATGCTATGTGAGCTTTTAAGCTCAGCAAAAGCCTGTCTGAGAAGCACTATGAGCTACAGAGGCTATGAAATCAAGAGACAAAGAGTGTGTGTGAAAGAGAGAGAGAGATTATGTTGGCGGTATACATGTACTTTATGGCTCTCCGTATGTACCTGCTTAATGAGCATGAAGTTTCATCTCTGCAGAGACAGCAACAAAACATAAGTGGCAGAACTAAAAACAAACATGCATGCTCTGCACACTTACCGACACCACACAGACACACACACACACACACACACACACACACACACACACACACACAATGTAGGCTAGAATTCCTTTAATCAAGCTGTTTATGAGTTTGAGTTTGACATTGGCTCACTTGGAAACATTTCCTCCCCTTTTAAGACAAAATGTGAAATTATATGAAATTAGAGGCAGCAGTGGGACTCAGGCACTCATGCACTAAAGACACCCCAAGCCTCAATATATCATTTCCATATGGAGAGGCAGACGCAGGGACAGGATTCACTCTCTTTGTTTCTCTGTATGTTCCTGCTCCCTCTGAGCTGTTCTGTGCGTAAAGGAAGAGAAAAAAGAAGAAACTGGGTTTAGTGAAGGGGCCTTCTGGGCCCAAACTTGTCAGGAAGCACCTGATGTTCATGGCAGAGGCAAAGAGGGGAAAGTACCCTAGCTGGTGGGTGGGGTGGGCCACACACAGATACACACATGTGTGTGGTGAACTTTACTACACAAGTTATGCACACATCATAAGCATGACCCCATGACCTTTGTTCATCCTAATAATTAGATTAGTCTATGATGCATGTTTAAGTTATTTGAAAAATAGTTCAATGTGCAACAACACCTTCAGTAGAATGAAAACCATGAGTCCAAAAGACCATCCATCAGTTTTCTATCACTGGTTTTCTTTTGCAGTTTCATGGGAGTCTGAAACCCGAAACAGAAAATTATTTGCACACCCTGCACAGGTTGACAGTTCAACGACTATTCACACTCTATCACATGTATGAGATGTAATTTCAACTTAACTGCATGTCTGGACTGTTGGACACACAAGGAGAATATGAATAAACTATACAGAAAGGCCCCAGATCTGGTTTTGAACATGGAATCATCTTTAATGATGCAAACTAAAATGGACCATGTATATTAAATTATGTATAATTAATACAGTATTATATACAGTATAAAACCAAGGCTGTCTTAATACTACCTAAGTAGTGTTTGAATTTGTCAGGAATGGGTTCTGTTTCTTGAAGTGAAGACATAATCATACTGCATAATTAATTTTATTAAAATACTATTTGAGATGATGTGGGTTTCTTGTTCAATGTCTTTTATCTTTTTATTGTACAGGGCAGCACACTGAGGAAGAGAAAGATGTATGAAGAGTTCCTGAGCAAGGTCTCTATTCTTGGTGAGTGACACGCATCAAGATTTAACAGGAGGACAGATGGTGATGTTGGAGGACAATGCTTTGGCTTTTATTTCTGCTCTGGATGCAGCCAAATGTGGAAGTGTTTGCCTGTCATACGTTCACTGTAAACAGCAGGTCAGAGTCCAGACAGTCAAATCTGCTGGGTCCAACACATACTGTAGATTAGCCTACATAAACACAGGCACACGCTGTCACACAAGCCCCATAGCTGAGGGAGATCTGTGTGTACAGTCCTAATCTTGTGCTGTTCACACTAAATCCAGTCACATTCTGCCCTGTCTCTGTGAGGACAATTAAAGAATAGGGAACAAAGCTAAGCCTCTCTTTTCTCGATGGAATTTGGGTAACACCAGCCCACTCAGACCATTGAGTTTGGAGGAACGTGAATAAGATTCATTCAGACTTTTGAAATGAGTTGCAATTGGAACTGACATCTCGTCCTCTTCCACTTGATCGTGTGTGTGTAGTGTATAGAGTGAGGCCATGCCCCCTGTACAGAGTTATTAGCTGGCTGAGTAAACACATACACTCAGGTCTTAAGTGAACCTCCCTGCACCATCCACTCTCCTTTCATTCTCCTCTTTTCTTCAGCGTATCCCTTTTTGACAGCCTTGTTGAGGCCCGCATTCATGTGCCCACCTCCCTCTCCCGAGTGCTTTCCCTCTCCTCGTTCCCATTTCTGCGGCTTTGCATCTCCTCTCTACTTTGAATCTAGAATGAGGGGAAGGAGGTGGGAGTGTTTTTGTTTCTCTTTGATTTTTAAGATAGTCATGAAATTGGGTGCAAGCCCTTGATGTCGAGGAGAAAAGGGGGGGAAAAACAACATGTTCTTTGTCACATGCACACAGAGACTCCAACATCCCATCGGCCTATTCTCTGTGTTAGAGCTCTTTAGTCCCATGTGTGGAGCAAGGTGATCCAAGTGGGTGCAGGCTCCGTGAAGCGTGAAATGTACGCTCTTTCGCCGGCACAATTGTGTATCGTGTTACGTGCCGGGCTGTTAAGGATCAGCTCTAAGGGACACACTGCCTTTAACTTGCAGCCAGACAGAGGACATCCGTCTGGGGCTGGCAGACACTGTGGCCCCACCAGAGGGGACACTGAACACCTTTAACTGACCAGAGTTCACTTTAGTTAATCCTGGGTATACACACATCTACACACACAGATAGACACACACCGGTATCGGTTACTGAGCACATCAGGAGACAATAGTCTGAGACAAAGAGATGTTGCTGTGGTTTCACACTCCCAACTCGTAGTCAAATCAAAACACTGAATCATCCAGACGGAGCTTAAGATGAGGAGTGTTCTCCCTGCAGATTAATCACAGCACAAACATGGATGCATGGACTGTTAGGATGAGGAAGGAAGAGCTTATTTAGTAATCCCTCCATGTGCAGGTATTTGTGAGTCCTCTCTGTAAATATCAATAATTCTCAGTTTCTCATACCTCAACTGTTAGTGTTTGCAGTTTCTGTGTGAATACAAACAGATTCTACAAACTTCCCAGGCTAACTCTGAAGAGAACCTGCAGCTCTCAGGATCACCCAAAACTAAAAAGACATGTCCTATCACAAAAGAATATTTACTGTGTTCTCCTGTGTTTATATCTACAGTTTGTTCCATGTTGGACCTTTGAAAATGAAAAATAAGATTTTTTTTTTCAATATCTTGTAGCCCTTAAAGCAGTCTTACAAATGTGATGAACTTTGATAACACGTTTGATGCTTTCGTTTCACTTAATGAATTTATCTTGAGTTCCTTTGGATCTGCTGTCAGTTGATAGATAGATATTTAACCATTCACCTGCAGATGCTCTCACTTACAGTAATATACCCAGAGGGAGCCTCTCTCAAAACTGACCTGTCAGCGTTTTGTTTCTGTGGTCAGAACAAATCTGGTAGCTTTCTGTCAACAAATCGGTGAATCTTCAGTCGAAGTTTCACAGAATTCGGCTCTGCACTGCTCCCTGATAGGAGGACCCGAGATGTGATGAATGACGAGGGAAGTTTTTATCCTTCCCACCTGTTTGAATGGGCTTGAACAAGAAGTATTCTCTCAGATGTGGAACACACAGTCATCATGTCAGTTCAGCTTCTGTTGTATTACTCAATGTAAATATTGTTGTTTTCCATTCACAGAGTCTTTGGATAAGTGGGAGCGCCTGACGGTGGCCGACGCTCTGGAACCCGTTCAGTTTGAGGACGGAGAGAGGATAGTGGTGCAGGGAGAACCTGGTGATGACTTCTTCATTATAACAGAGGTGAGGACAGAGGGACACACACTTCCTGTAGGCTGTGCTCACTGACATGTTGGGCCTAAGCTGATTCGTCATCAGGTGGACGTGCAGGTTGCTGACGGCAGAGATGATGGCGGGCGATTCACTGAGAGTGGAACTGATCCCAGACTGAATACCTGGTGGCATTCCCCCTCTCCAGCCCACAACGATTCCTTAACCCCATCATACTGCAGGCTTTGTGGAGCTGGGGCCCTGGTGCAGCTTGATGAAGGCCCCCCTGCCTGTCATCCTAACACACTTTTGATTAAGTCCATACTTACACAGCTTTCACCAGGGTCAAGTCAAGAAGGTCCTCTCCAGAGGGGGTGGAGACATAATCTGCTGTGGTTTTGTCCAAGCCTCATTCTTTCCTCCCTCAGCGTTAGACTCATTTGAAGGTTGGTCTCTGTCGGTAGCTTCGTCTGGATCACATGGTTGTCCGTCAGTAGTTTGCCTGAGAGGAGCGCTGGATGTGGGTGGGAGTGGTTAGGTGCATACTGTCCAGAGGAGGGTTTTATCAAAGGAGCAGAGTGATGTATCGCTTCTTTTCCATCTCCCCAACACAGCACCCCTACTCTCCATCATTCTTTCATTCCTTCTTTTACTCCCTCAGATCAGCGTCTCTCAATATGAACTGATGTCCAGGCTCAACTCATTTTCTCCTGTCCTTTCAAGAATAACATAAAAAGTGGAGTTGCATCTCTTAATGCTAGTTTTTGCCTCAGAACACTCCTCTCTCTCTCTCCCTCTCTCTCACACACACACTCATGCAGCAGGCCCTGACTTTCCCAGAGGAGGGTAAACTCTGGTGGAATGCATGTTGCTAACTTTCACACAGGGTCAGGAGACCCAGCCTCCCGGGAGGGAGAGAATGAGCGAGCGAAGGATGAGTCAAAGATGACAGAGAGGAACAAATAGGAAGAGAGATGATTATTAAAAAAGGAACCAAACTTACAACACTGGAGATGTAACATCGCATTCACTTACTTTAAACCTACAGATTTCCCCACAACTTCATACCATTAACCTCCTTCAGGTTTAGATTTGAATGTTTTCTGTAGGTGAAACTCCCATCCCTCCTCTTCCTCCACCCCACTTCTTTGTTATTTCTGTGGTTTTGAAGAATCACTCAAAGATAAACCCTACAATCACTAATTACATGCTGCCGATGGGGAGGATTACAAAGGAGAGGCATAGAGGCATCACTTTCTTTGCCTGTCGGGAGGAAGGGGCCCAAATAAAACGTGACATGTTTACATTTTTTTCTCACACTGTACAAACAAGCCTTTACAGAACTCTGGGCTTGTGAAGACTTCACTCCTCTTCCTCTCTTTCTTCCTCTTCCTTCTTTCTTCAGGGCTTCTGTTCCTGCTCACTCAGCATGCGCTCATCCTGCTTCGTTCTCAGTCGTTCACTCATCCTCAGCAACTTGTCTTCTGTGGTTTCGCTGCTGCCACCTAAAGCGATGCAAATGAAAAGACGGAGGAATGAAGGATACTTAGAGTGGAAGTTGTCAATGAGTTTGAAAGTTGATGTCAAGACAAAAGGAAATTGGCTCTGCTGTTTTCAACTGCAGGCATCTTTTTTCCTTCATTTTTCATGGTTATAACTTTTTACGAGTGGTGGGACTAATTTTTAATTCTAGCTTTTATTATGACAGTAATCTTATATTTCTTGCATATGTTCAGCAGACACAGGTGTGAAGAGACTGAGGTTAACATTAAACATTGAAAATGGTTGTTTTTTCACTTTTTCTTTTGTTCCTTCTTTCATTCATTCATACATGTGTTCATTCTTCCACTATGCTAATGCATTCACCCTCCATTAGCCAAACAGCCAATCAATGCTTTGTGTCATATATATCCTCTGACCCCATGTAGAAGTAATCACACTTAGGGGATCTAAAGGGTCCCTGTGGGTCATGAAGAAGAGCGATCCGCCTCTACAAAACGTCACCTATTACTGTAAGAGATGCATCGCAATTTAGCTAATGGAGATGAACACAGCTTTTATGGACTGAAGCTCAATGCATGTAATCAATGAGGCCATTGGTGCCTGCGTAGAAGCATGAAGTCAGGAGGACAAAGGTAAAGATTAACACGTCTTAATTGGCTGAACATGGTTTTCTCCTGGTTCTAAAGACGCCCTCAGGCTGGCGTATGTTCTCTGGTGCGATCTTTGTGTGTGTGTGTGTGCGCTGGCATTTGAGTGAAAAGGTGCAGACACCGCTGGTGCTGGGTGGCCTTGTGAACAGGCTACTCAGGATATCACCTTTCTGCCTTCAACTCTGCCTCTCTTTCTTTCCTCTCTGTTACTTCCTACATGCATGACACTGTATTATGACATGTGACCACCGACTGACCTGCCATGTAATGTGTGTGGTATGCATGTGTGTTAAATTATGAGTGTCTGTAAGGTTTTTTTTTTTCCTGCTTCATGCCTTTCCTCTCTCAGTTCTCTGTCCCTGTATTATTATACTGTTACATTGGTTTGTTTCCCCTTCTGTCATCTGTCTGTTCCTCCTTGTGTGGAAAGGAGGATCTTCAGTGTTTATAAAGGAAATGTCTGCGGAGCGGTACGCTGCCCCTGGGGTGGTACAGTATGTGATGGTTATCTGGACCACACTTGATGAGGCCTGTTCACCAGTGAACTACTGTACTTGCCGGCGCTGCACTCTCTCACTTTCTTTGTTTGGACATAAATGGAAAAGCAAGGAATCAACCGGTTGTAAACACAGGAGCTTCGATGCCACTTCCCCCCATTCAGTCCCCACTCGCATTCGTCTCTGTCTTTACTTCTGCACTCCGGCCATCTGTCTGCTGTGGCTCAGTGAAATTCAGTAACAGCTGTAACTTCACCGTTTGTGCCCAGAATGAAGCATTCACCATCCCTTGTCTTGTGTTTGTGGGGCATTTTTTAATTAACTGATATACTCAAAATCAATCAATTGAATTTTTTTTCCACTTGGCTAATGTGTTAAAGGTGATGCATCAATACACTTAGTGAGTTAATCACTGGTTTACTGGTCAGGAGAGAAATAAAAGCCAAGAAAAATATCAGATGTGTTTCGACTGGTGAACTGTTTCACCAGCAGCTTTTTGTCTTGCTATTCTGCTAATATTTGCATAATGGAGGAAAATTACTCATCCACTCAATTGGAACTTTATTTGTAAGATTAAGAACTTAAGCATGTTTTTTTTTTATTATTTAGTATATTTTAGGCAATTACCAGTATTTTCTGGACTATAAGGCACACTGGACTATAAGGTGCACCTTCAATGAATGGCCGAATTTAAACCTTTTTCCATATGTAAGGCACACTGGATTATAAGGTGCATTGTTGGTTTTTGAGAAAATTAAAAGCTTTTAGGTGGGCCTTATAATGCAGAAAATACTGCAATTAAAATGAAAAGACAAATAGAGAGATGAGGGTAGATAGGTAACAGGATAAAGGTAAACTGGAGGCCACCAATGCGTCCCAAGAAGAGCGGATGTGAGGACGGCGATCAGCTCTAATTTCCCACGCCTCTGAATCGGTTTGATGGGTTAAACACTCGTTTTCCCCCTTATCCCTGTGATGTAGACTGTATTTTCTGTAGTCTAGTAAACCTCTTCATGCTGTGTTCACATTGTGGCTTAAATTCCATGCTTTCTGCAATGAAAGGCCTCACTGGTTAGCACAGCAGCGTCTGACTCGACCACAAAAGCAAACTGAAATACCAGCCTTTTCTCTGCCGGTGCAGAGCAGCAGCATTAGGACACGGAGGAGCGGACGCAGGAAAACATTACCTGCAGCCTTCAGCCTCATCGGGGCTGTCCAGACCAATGTCTTCAGGGATCAATCACCTCCATAAACTGATTAATCTTACAAATTTCATGTCGCAAAGAAATAAGGGAATTAAACTGTCAAGCTAAAAACTACTTGAACCACACAAGGACACCTAACCAGCATCCTGAGTAAATATTCCTGTCATTGTAGAGCTCTGTGACAAATGTTAGCTTCAGTAGTATGTTGCTGTTAGAATTGAAAAATGCTTTTTTTTTTAGTGCATTATATTTTTACATTGTAAAAATCAGAATTTGCTTGAATGTCAGGATGTCATCGACGCTCAAAAGTCACAGACGTTTTTTTAGAATATATTTTGCATGATTTGCACTGTCATGATCAATGTCAAGCATATATAAAAAACATATAGCTGATTACATGCTAATGTCTCAACATTAATAACACAACTCTGTATAAATGTGTACTCTCTCAACATACATTCTGTAACATGTAGCCAGAAGTTCAGTAAAACTTATGAAAAGATAAATATTCAAAAATTCACATACTGTACTCCCAAAGTTTGCCGACAGCTGCAATTCTCAACATGGAGCTGTTCTGTTGGACACAGCCAACGGAAATCAGATTTCCTCCATTATAACATTTAGATGACTCACACACACACACACACACAGCGTGATAATATGCGTAGCGTGGTTGCTTGGCGGTCGGGCCCAGTTGGGTCCATCCAGCAGACATCAGCTGTTGAGTTTCTCACCGTTTGTGTGAGTGTGCATTTACTTGGGAGTTTGCATGTTCCTGTTCGCCTCCATCCATGTCTGTTCCCTCTTGTTGTTGCCTGGCTTTTGCGTTTGCGAAAGTGACTTTGGAACATGAAAGTGTGTTTGTGTTATTGGGATCATGTGGGGACGCTACGCTGGAGCTGGAGTCTTGGACAATGCAGTTGTTTCCATCTTTGGGGTGGATGCTGATAAAGGGGATTATGCGATGGAGACACTGAAATGATTTGGGTTTAAGTGGTTGTATTTATTACACTCTGGAGGAAATAAAGCGGTATTTGTATGGAGTACCCCGTTGGAATATTTGAGTGTGATTCATGTTTTGTTCCTGTTCATACTGTCCCACGGAGCAGGTGCCCGTTCCACAGAGAAATGGCCTAAATCCGCTGCACCTGTGTCCTTATGAAGCAAAGGAATTTCTCCTCAGCTTAATCCTCCTGGTGGTTTTCACCCGCATACTAAATAACTCCTCCTTTCACTCTTTCACCCCCGCTTTATTTTCTTTCTCTCCCTCTCATCCTGCTCTTTCTCTTGTCTCTTTCTTCTTGACGCTCCCTTTCTTCCCCGTCTCCAGGGAATAGCCTCTGTTCTACAGCGCAGGTCTGACAATGAGGAGTACGTGGAGGTTGGACGGCTCGGACCCTCCGACTACTTTGGTGAGTGGTTCTTGGCCAAGGAAGCCTTTTTCCTTCCTAGTTTTGGCAACAAACGTGAATTGGTTTAATATTATGCTGTATGGCAAATTGAATCGTCCAAGGAAAATGACAAAAATAGCAGTTCTGGTGTGTTTCATAGCTGTGGCAAAGTAGGGCTTCTGCAACCTAAACCAACTTCAGAGGTGTGTAGACGCATGATCGAAGTCAAATTACAGTACTCTTGTATTCTAAAGAACAATCTTACTTTTTGGCCAAACAGGGTTGTCATGAAACACATTACTAGGGCAGGAAAATCAGAAGGGTAAAAGAAAAAAAGTCCCACCCATCTGAAAAGATGGGTTGGGTATTTGGTCAAGTGGTTTCAGGTCAATCATCCCAGACTGGCACAGAGGCGAGGGGCGTGTCCAATAGGACTGGTAACACTATATTTTGTCCATAAACTGGAGAGACTAGAGCAACTGACTGATGGTATTTTGTACAAAGGAGGCCCAAACCCAAAACGTGCTCAATTGATGTGGCATACTTTAAAAACACTTTCATTTGAAAGCGTTTTATGAAGTTCTATATATGGAAAGAGTAGAAAGAGCAACTTGATACATCATAAAAAATCCATCATAAAACCACCACAAACCACATAAATAAGAGATATTTAAGAGCTACTTTAAAAACTCATTAATTGAGCAGCGCTCCTTCATGCCCCCTGGAAATAAACTTCAAAATGAAAATCCAAAATGCTTTTCTCTTTTCTCGAGGAAAATTACGTAATAGAATTATCAATTATTTAAAGGAACACATGGCTCACCATATACTTAACCGCTTGAATAACATTTTAGTTTCACAGGTAATCAATATCTTATTGTTAATAGCTTTGCCATAGTAGGTTGAAGAAATAAATCATACTTTTGTTGAGGTTCCACAGGTAGGAAAGCCTTTTAAAGATCATTCAGAAGAATATGCCAAAGGTTTGAAATGATGCCTGTGATGTTTTATGAGTCTAGTGCAGTCAGTGAGGTGTGGCTCAGATTGGAGCATTTTTTATTTCACATCTAAGCCTCTGTGCTCTTTGAAACCACTTGGTTTTCTGCCCTCTTGGTAATATCTTTGTTTAAATTTAGATAACAACTTTTGCATAGCTCCTCTTTTTAAAAGGTCTTTAATTGTTTTGTATCTTGTGAGTAATATCTGGAAAATAAACAGCAATTATTAATCCAAATTATGTTACTATATTGCTTGTATTTCACAGATACTTATTTAATGTTTGTGACAAGAGTACCTGCTTGAAACTGTGCCACCTAAAACAGTGTTCCCCAACGTCTTCTGTACCACGGACTGTTTTCACATTGAACAATAATTTTACCGACCAGCTTTTAAGGTGTGACGGATAAATACAACAAAATAATATGTTATGACCAGCATAAAAACTGGTATTTTAATCTAAATATAAAATTAAACTTGAATTTATGTGTATGCAACTATATTAGCAGCATCCTCATGACATCACGCTGTTTGTTTTTTATTTATTTTGCTAGCTTGGGAGTTTCAATTTAGTGTGTTCAGTGTTACCGGCCAGAGTGGCCCCTTTAATTTTCCAAAATAATACATTGTTCAAAATAAGATAAAGAAATAATATCAGTTATTGATTCTTTTTGCGCAGCCCAGTACCGATTGATCCACGTACCAGTACCGGTCCACAGCCTGGGGGTTGGGGACCACTGACCTAAAACAAAGCTACACCGAGCTCTGAGTTGTCACACGATATTCTGTTTGTGTAGCTAAACAGATATTTGTGTAGCTAAACAGATGTTTGTGATATTTCTGTCTGTGGAGCTAAAAGGGAAAATTTAACGGTCAACAAAACAACACAGTTTAAATTTAAAAGATGAATAAGAATGACGTTTATTAGTGATCGTGTGTTTTTAATGTCGTCCCAACTGATGGTCACTTTATTCTCTCAGGTGAAATCGCCCTGCTGTTGAACCGGCCCAGGGCGGCCACTGTAGTTGCTCGAGGTCCCCTCAAGTGCGTGAAGCTGGATCGGCCCCGCTTTGAGCGTGTTCTGGGACCCTGCTCAGAGATCCTCAAGAGGAACATCCAAAGGTACAACAGCTTCATCTCCCTCACCGTGTGAGCGTCCGGCCCCTCAGGGCCCCACCAGCAGGGGAGGGAAGCATCAGCATCACACTTTCGGTCCGTGGGTGGGTAGAGTTGAGGACACGGGGTAAAGGACGTGAGTTTCCATCCACTATGATGGGAAACTCAGCTGTTTTCTTTTTTCTTTTGGTGCATTCATTTCTTTTTGGTTTATCTTGTGCACTTGACCTGTGTTGTCACGTAGCTTTATGTCAAAAACAACATGAAGGGGCGTAAAATCAGGGCGAGGACCGCTATCGTTCAGCTGTACGAGTCCCGTTTGCAGGATGTCAGCTGTGTATGATGCATGCTTTTAGACTGACAGGAAACATTTTTGCACTTTCATGGATTTACGAGGGGTCCGGACGAATTCAGGAAATAAGAAGGAAGTAAAGTCATTTTTACGCCCAGCGACAGGAGGCGAATTTGCTTTTTCTTTGCTCACTGGCTGTGGTTTGCCTTTTCTTGTCTTAAAGGTGTGTGTGTGGTGCCATTTCTAGGTCAAATCAGATTTGCACCACACACACCGTTATTCCCTAGATCAAAGACGTAAAGGTGGGAAAAGAAATAAAGCTTGGCTGTTACATTCATTTTAGTGCTTTGCATTTTATGTGCTCTTCTTGCTTGTCAGGTAAGGGGGCTGTTATCCACAGCACCTTGATTTCATGTTGTGTGCTCCAACAAAATTAACAGACAACTTTTCTCAAAAAAATTAAAATAAAATATTTAAAAATTCTTGTGTCCTGATTTGCCCTGAAGTGGTTCAGTCTTATCAATGAATTATATTTTTCCGAAGGCACAGATGTGTTAACAGTCCAATCCACATACTCACCAACAGGGTGTGAAACACACTGACATGAGACACACAACCATACTGTATGTGCTTACTCTGTCTCAGGATAATGTGAATTTTCAACACAAACACGCACGCCTTATGTGATGCTTTTTAAACATGATTTTATTCCACATTAGACTGC
Organism: Antennarius maculatus; assembly: GCA_013358685.1. Lineage (NCBI taxonomy): Eukaryota > Metazoa > Chordata > Actinopteri > Lophiiformes > Antennariidae > Antennarius > Antennarius maculatus. The sequence continues at coordinate 12,288,166 of CM023620.1, read as the reverse complement.
TATAAGAAAGCTTTGCTCCACATAAGAATTTGTACTGTTCAATACACACATTTGCTTTAAATGTTTTTAAGACACAATGTGTGTAGAGTTAAGAAATATATTTGTGTTACTTTTATTTAATCCACTGTAGTCTGTCAAAAGTTGCACAACTGACCCAGCGACTGATGTTTAATAAAATGGGACATTAAAAAGTACATTTTCTGTATCTTCTCTCACTGTCTCTTTCAACTATCAGACCATCTTGAGAAAATAAAGATAAGCTTCTGAAATCCCCTTGACTCAAGTGGTTATTTTCTCTTGATCTCCTTCTCACATTTTTCCCCCTCATTTATCCCAACTGATCCTCCTCTCCCTTTATCTCATCTCATGCCCACACTCGACCTCCCCTAGATGTTTTATCTCTATCAATCTCCAATTTATTTCTCTAAAGAGCAAACTGTCCTCTTCAATCACACTTCCCACCGTCACTCCCATCTCTTCTGCATCCTGGCCTCCCTCCCCTCTCCTCTCCATCCTCCTCACGTTGTCATCTGTCACTCCGAGCCTCGCAGCTCCTCCCAGTCCCTTCCCGGTGCAGCGAACCAAAGCCTGTGCAGCTTTTAGACATTCCTCCTCATCTTAATGCCCATTAAATCAACTGAGGAATGTGCTTCCAGGTTGCCAACACTGACTTTAGTATTCCCTTCCCACACTTAGACTGGTTAACACAACTTCATCACTGTGACAAAGTACACTAACAACACATGAATGCAGGCTTGAGATTTGCAGCTCGGTGAGACAAGTGTTTTCTTCCATCTGCAGGTCATTGAGGTATGAGTTCAGCCATGAAAACATGTCCCTTCATGGCAGATGACAATTAATAAATGAACACTTCCTCTTGTGTGTTACCCTAACTATTGTTTCTCCTCATGACCATGTTCATTGCTACATTGTCAGTCATCAACTGGTTGCAGACCACAATGACAAATTCGCAGCTAGTCATCAAATGTTAGCGCTAGCAACTTTTACAGTAAATCAGATCAGTCATTTTGTGGCTCATGTTTCAGTCACACATCACCCCAAACACATCTGGAGAAATAATACCAGGGTGAAGACAGGGTCATTAGTAAATAATAATATATGAAGATATGCATGTGTGCTAGACACACACACTTTAATACACTGTTTAACAACCAATTTTAGGTCACTCTCATAGAAAAATCCATAACACAGCTCCTATAGTTTCACTATGCTAAGATAACGAAAAGTTGGTTGAGCTGACCTTCCACATTAAAAGAGGGATCAGGGAAGAGCCTTCAGTGCCGTCAGTCAACAGTGTTGATTGTAAGATGTGCTGACGTTGTCCTGACTCCATGTTTTTAATTTTCTTCCACTGGAGGTAAAAAGCAGCTGGAGCAGGGATCCCACCTGCACCATCCCTCTGATCCTACCACCGTTTAACCGCTGCTGCATTTCTCTAAATAACTCCCATCAACTCTTACAGTGGTGCTAGACTCCTGTTCTTACTGTAGTGTCTCAAACAAGAGGCCAGGCTTTGGTGAGTCCAATAGTTTTTAGTGCAGCTCCTCAGCGCTGTAAAGTCCTCTTAGAAGAAGAAGAAAATTAATTTTTAAAGAATTTATCCCAACAAAAAACAATTTTCCCTCTCATTTACAAGACAGCCTTTTAAATACATCCCAAGCTATTTTACTACAATTGCCAAAAATTTACAAGACAAGAGTTTACAAGAGTTATTTGGTATATGTGGGTCTGCACGCTCACATGTGTGTTTGTTACATCCCATAACCAGACACAGCCACCCATGGTCTCATGAGAAGATGTTTTATTTGGTGCTGTATATTTAGATTTGGCACACTGAGTGTAGCCTGTGGGCCCGTGGCCCCCGCTGCTCCCTGACTCTCTCCCTTTTGTTTCCTGTCCTCTTCTGTGTTCCCATAGCTGCCATCTCTGCTCCCCTCGATCCCCTTGTCTGGGGTGATCCAGGCTAATTAAAATGCCTGCCAACACTAGACCACAAACTCCATTAATTCCCCCTGCCTTCTCCCTGCTCCATGATCCCCACACCCTTGTAGAGAAAAAAAAATCACCCCCCAGCCTTGTGTGCTAATGACCAGCGCCTTTGATAAGCAGCTCTTTTCTTTCTTGGATGTATTGGGTGTGGCGACCTGACCGTTCCAGTGTTCAGCCTGGCTGGGTCCAAGAGCTCGGTCCAGGGGCATGTCCTCTCTGCCCGGTCCCCGCTCCTACCACTCTGACTCTCAGCTCTAATCACGACCTTATCGGGTCAGAGGTCACAGCCCAGGCCTGCTCACAGGTGACTTGACCAATAGTAAGGCTGATGGGATTGAAAGGTTAGGGATGAGAGGGCGTGTCTAGCTGGGGTCAGGGGGAGAAAGAGAGTCAAAATTTGGGTCAGGAGATCATCACAAGGTCCAGCTCAGTTAAACAGCAGTCCGTCTATGTAGTGACCAAACGGGTGGATGATCAGTGAGGGAATCGAAAAAGGTTCCTCAAAAAATTAGCAAACTGACCTTGCAGTCTGTCATTATCAGACTTGGATGAAGGTACAATAAAGGAGCAAATTCCTGCAGCAGGACCAGAGACAAACTTGTTGAATCAATGTATTTTTCTTAAGTTTCAGCCTGGTGTCATTTGGAAAATTAGTTGTATCATGCTAGATGCAACAAATGTTCTTGAATTCCAGCGACAGCCTCAAGCGGCGTGACTCTAGTCTGGACAGGTCTAAACCCTTGCTTTTTAATTTACTTTTAAATTTACGAAAACCTTGATATGTTTTCACACTAACACTGATTAACAGACCTGGCTGTTTGAAATCTGTTCAGTCCTCCTAACACAGCCATTGAAAGAACGTCTTCAGTGGGGACGTGGCTGACCGCCTCACAAAAAGAGACGAGGAAAAGGGAAAGTAAGACATTAATGAGGGAATGAGATACCATCTGTTTGTTTTTCTGCTTTTCTTTCCCAAGCTTGTTATCATTCCTCATTTCCTGCTGGACGACAAGTAAATAATTCACATGTATACATTTAACAACACTAAAATCAGGCTTCACTCACCGATTTCAAAGCTATTCCCAGACGATGGAGCCTCGGTGACTGGCCTCCTCGGTGTGTAACAAAACAAACTAAAGTCTGACAAGTTCCGCATGTGCAAGGAAAGCATGTCAGTAGCATCTCTATGAGTGAGAAATTCCCGTCATGCATACGACGGTGCAGTCTTCCTGCCCAGATTGATTCTGACACAGCACTTTGACTCGGTCTTGGCTCCCTAGGGAGGCATCTGAATGATTGCCTCAACTGTTCTTTCCTCAGCGCCTCCTATTCTCACAGCAGTCATTCGGGTTTTGAGTGCAGATCATAAAAGTAGTTGAGCTCTTTTCTAATCACATTAGGAACTTGGAGGAATTAAATGAAAGAGCAGTCTGAGTTGGACTGTTTGTGAATGGCCTTGAAGGCCCACTCAGACAATGTTAATAAGTCTTTGGCTTAGAGACGCCTGAGATAGATGATTTGCTTCAGGCCTGTTAGGTTCCTGTACTTAAAACATCTCCTGTTTCTAATTCAGCTGTCAGCTCTTGAATTAAGATGTTCTAAGATGGACTGGGTGTGTTAAAATTCTTTAATATCTGGATAAGACTTGGCATCTTGCCCACAAATTGATTTGTCATCAGGGTCTATTAGATGTGAATTTACGCTTACATCCCAGTGGCTTCCCCTCATCCCTTAAAATACATCCACTCACTGCAGGTGTCACAAGACAAGCTACTGTCAAGTTTCTCCTGATTGTTGGGCCACCCCTGACATCCACTCCACTCCAGGCCTGCCTCAAGGACCCCCCAAATCCCTCGACATCAGCTCTACCCTGCGCTGTGCCCCCTGGGCTGAGGCAGTGGCTGGGGAGCAGAGTCCACAGGGATGACCTGGCTCTACCTAAACCCAACAGGAATGTGTGGATTTAACTGAGTGCTGAAACCAGAGAGCTCTCTCTGCTGTCTTAAAGCCCATAATGGAGCCACTTCCTGTTGATAATCAGTTTGTTGTGATCTTCCACTGCTTTGAGATTTTGACACATCGTCTTGACTCCTTGAGAGGAGAAATTGGAAGAGGTGTTATTGTGGTTGTGGTCTGTGTACCATGATGACAAAGTGAGCTGGCATCAAAGGACCGTAAGAAGTTATTTCTTAAATTTGATTCCAAAATCCTGCAAGGATGCTCTCTGAGCATGTGGAGCAGCCTGATACCCCTAAGTTATTCATTGCTAGACTTATTGGCAGATTATTGAAGGGTCTCAGGGTCTCCCCAGGATACTGCTGATGTTTTCCATTTTTCTTTTTGTTTTCTCCTCTTTACTATCAAATAAATAAAAGGCTACCAAGAAAGAGTGATTATCAGCACCTGCTGGGTCTTTCTAATTTTCTCCCTCTTTTTGTCTTTCACTTGCTGGCATGTGTGCCTCAGTGCTGGAACTGGTACTGCTTTTATGGCCCCCCGATAATAACAACAATAAACCAGCTGTAATTATATTTTAAAGCGGCGCTATTGCTGCTCCCAAAGAAGCTATCAGGAACATGTTGGGTTAAGGAGCTGGAATTTGCCACTGTTAATTGTTACCACGAAGCATGCGGACTGGCATCACGATAGGCCTATAAACAGCGTTGGGTGCCAGGACGTGAAGGATCTTTCATGGCTCAGATAGGTGTAGTTGCCATAGGAATGGTGCTGTGTTAAGGAAAATCTCAAACACAATTCAAGACCTTGATCTGTGCTGGAGTTTATCCATAGCTGTATTTGGCCCTGAGGCTGATGAAAAACACTGAATAACCAGGTGCACCAAAGTGGGTTCTCAAACTTTTCTTAATCTTCTTTTAATCCTAGTGTAGTCTCTTGATGGTATCTTTTTCTTGGAACCCCCGTAACTCTTTCTGGTGTCCCCCCTCCCTCCTCCTTCCATCCATGTCTTTGCTCCTCATCCCTTTTGCGGATAGCAAAAGTCACACAAGTCCAGCTAAGAAATCTCTCTTTAATCCCTGATATAGAGCCCTGCCCCCTCCAACCTGCACATCACCACTGGTCCCCCCGCCCCACCTCGTGGTCCATCTACCATTAGATAGGAAGCCTGTGGCAAGTGAAGGATAAGAGGAGAAGGAAGAGTAAATAACAAAGTGAAAGCCTCCATCTGACATGTCAATTGGTCTAATTATGGGCTTATAGGCTCCTAATACATTTCTGAGGACAGCTTTGTGAGCCTCCTGTGAGAGCTGAGCTTCTCATGTGGCAACATAGAGAAGACCTGTCATTTTACTGATGATATTATAAAAAGGAATACATTGTCTTACCAGGAGCTCTACTTTATTTTGTCTACACTGATATAAAAGAGAGGGGACATTGTGGTCATTATGACCATTAGACAATCTGTCCATTTGTGTACAATCTTTTTTCTTTCTTTCTCTCACAATCAAAAAAAGAACAATAAACATAAAGTAGTTTTACTTTTTGACATATTAAATTTTCTACATATTTTACTTTGTATTGATTCCTGTGGAATTTTATGTCATATTATAATTTATTTATATTTTGAGGTCATTTGTCCAGACCATATCTCACAAAGTATAAATTCTGACTTTACCAATCTTTACAAATAGACATATTACATACTTGTGTCTATTGATGTTTTGAGGGACACTAATTTTATTTTTTGTAGTGCAATTTATAAATTCTTTTCCAAAACTTACACCTAAATTAACCATAAAGAATCATAAAATTTTCCAATTGTCAGATCATTTTACCGTGACTGAGTGCAGTTTGTTTTCTCTTTGAATGTATCTAAAACAATATAAACTGAATTGAGCTGAATTAGCTGTATGTTTCAGACGACGTCAAGGGGAATCCCGTTTCAGACGGCTCTTGATATTGCTTTCTTTCTGTTTGTTTGGATGACTTCTATCTGCCCGTCAAAGCCATTTCTTTCCACTTGCCACTGATGTATAATTCTATAAACTTCCACATGTTTATTATGAGTATGTCACTGTATATAGTTCATTCTCCATGTCCTAATTTCAGGCCCAGATTCATGTAAAACAATACTAGATGACTATTTTCCCATTGGCACCAATAGAAAGCTTTCATTTGTCTAATGTCTGGGCTCTACGTATAGACCTCAAATTTTCTTACACCCCTTGGGACAAAAGTGAAACAGGGCAGCTCTGTCTCCCCCCTGACCTTTCCACGTATTCATGTTCTGCCTTTGATGTCCCCGTGCCAAGATTTGTGGGTTAACCATGTCCTCCCCTCCGAGCGTCCAAACCCATAGAACCCAGGGATGTCGTATTAGTTCCCAGAGTTTTAGGGGGCTGCCTGGAGAAGAAAAGGGGGGGGGGGGGTGGTTAGGTCAGACCACCACAGAGGCAAGGAGACCCCTGTCTTCCTCCTTGCTGGTTCCCACTGCTCCCAACACGACACACGCATGTTGAAAAGGTCAGGTCTTGATAGACGACAGAGCACCGGCAATTATGCTGCTATTTCTCAGTGAGTGGAAGTCCCCTGTTTTCAGTGTATGTTGAGGTGTGTGTGTGTGTGTGTGTGTGTGTGTGTGTGTGTGTGTGTGTGTGTGCTGAAAGTAAGAGTTTTTTTGTTCATAGAGAATAAAGAGGTAGTGTTTTAAGGGGAAAAGGGGCTGGGACAAGGGGAACAGGGAACTGCATGTAGGGGCTTGTGCCCAAAATGCTTTATGTCCATTTGTGGAAATTAGAGAATGTACATAGTGCCAGTGTGCATGTCTAAATGCAGGAGTGTGTATATTCCCGCATATACATACTATTTAAATGGATGTGTGTTGAATGCTGATACCTGTGCCACATTTTGTGCTTCTGAAGGCTGGCTGTTTGCTACCTCCTCCTATTGTTCAGGACGGTGTCAGGAGTTTATCTCTGAACTGAACGACAGACATAAAACTTTGAACTTGCAGAAATGGAATGTTAAGGTTGTGTGCAATCAAACAGACTTTAAAATTTGTCTAGTTTTCCAAATGTTTCTTTTTTGTTACACACCAAAGCCAATTTATCCAAGCATAACCCACAAGGCCCCTTTAGTCTGCTGTCCCTACAGTCCACTATAAATGTGGATACACAACCGATCAAGTGCCATGGACAAGTGTACCATTACACGTCACCCTGCTCGCTCCATACTGACTGACTTTGGTGATCAGAGGTGGCAGGAGAGTTCACAATATCCCAGCCCGGACTGTCTAACATTTTCACTGTGACGCACCTTCATTGTTAGGCAATACTATCGCGACTGTTAAAAAATATGTGATTCTGTTTGTTGAGTTGGCGGCACGGTGGCGCAGTGATTAGCGCTGTTGCCTCACAACACGGAGGGTCCGGGTTCGAGTCCTGCTCTGTGCAGAGTTTGCATGCTCTCCCCGTGTCCACATGGGTTCTCTCCAGGTTCTCCGGCTTCCTCCCACCTCCAAGAGCATGCGCTTCAGGTTGATGGCCGGTCCCAAATTGCCCGTAGGAGTGATTGTGTGTGTGCTGTGTTTATATGTTTTTGTATGTGGCTCCGCGGTGCACTGGCATTGTGCCCGGAGTGTCCCCCACCTCACGCCCTATGCCAGCTGGGATAGGCTCCAGCTCCCCGTGACCCGCCACGGCGGATACAGCAGCGGTACATGAAAATGTATGTATGTATGTTTGTTGAGTTACTTTGTGATTCTCTTATGTGCACCCTCCACCACCTCATAACCTCCCAGTCTTTTTAGATTCACCAAATTCATCATGTCATCAGCCTCATTAGTCTCAGTAGAATCATCAGCCACCTCCGTCACCATGTTCTGACTCAATGAGAGGTGGAATTTTACGACAGTTGTCCAAAAAGCAGTAGAATTTAAACAATGCCAACCTGGCAAAGACAGTAGAGTTGTTCATTCGATTAATGTATGGAGATGTTACAACTTATTTAATAAATCTAGTTTCCTGTGTCCAAATATTGATGATGACCATTTTATATACTGTAGATAATGTTTGCTCTGACAATGTTTTAATTATGCTATCATTATTAACATTAAATAAATTAATTCTCACACACACCGCCTCCCTGAAGAGTCCCTGTCTCTGTAAAAACTACTCAAAAACTACTCAACTGTTCTCTCCCCCCAAAAAACTCCATTCAGTGATATCCCTCATTTTTTGGCCAGCACACATCGATACTAATGAAGTGTTTGCTTTTTCATGATGATGCCTGATATGATCAGATAATTACTGTAGTTAGGTGTTTTTTGAATGAAAGTTGCCTGTGAGTCATATTCACAAGAAAATTTTTGCAAAAACAGACAATATCTTGATGTGAAAGTTCAAACTCCATCCAAAAGCATATCAAATAATTGCTAGAGAGAAACTGGCCTAGTTTCTGCCAAGAATGACTGGCTGGAAAGAGGTCAGAAGTATAAACACAGATGTAGAATCTATACATACAGGTGAGAGATGTGCAGCTTCTACAGTTAAATCTATTTGAATGTCAACCATTTTAATTAAAACATATCAGTGAATCGACCTGAGAAAAAAGTCAGCCCAGAGGGGAAGCACCCAGTTTGGCACATTTTTTTTAAGAATGGCTTCTCCTGAGGATTACAGAGTGAAAAAGTCAAGACAGGGTTATGACAAGGGCAGTCCACAGTTTGACAGATCTGGAGATCACACGGAGAGGATCCTGCGGTCCCTTAACAACTGAAGCGTACCCCTGTAATGTGTAATGTGTTGCAGCTGGAAGTTTCCGTTGCATACCTTGTACCACTCTGTGCATTTATGTGCACATGTGGTGTAATTTTTGATTCCTGACGTGGACTTGACTGCACAGTTGAGACGTATGAAAGAGCGATTGGGCATTGTGCCCCATGAATGCCTGCACACCTATAGTTCCTTAAAGGAAAGGGGGACCTGGAGGGGGAGCTGGGAGGCCCCACAGAGCCCCTCTTTCAGGTTGCTATGCATGTTAGAGAGATGAAGGCCTGTAAATGGCTGCTAGTAATTGTCCCTATAAAAGAGCAGCTGCATCGAAGATCAGTTGTAAGTTTTTAAGTATGGCTGCTGTTCTTGGCCTCCCTCCCCTGCTTTAATATTCAAGACAACAAGCAGAGAGTCTTTCTTTGCGTGTGTGTGTGTGTGTCTGTCTGTCTGCAATGGCTGCTGCTTTGTGTGTGAGCAGGTTGCCCTGGATATGCACTCCACTCTGGATAATTTCCAGGTCCAATCTATATCGCTGCCAGCCTGTGGAATGTACCTTTGCTCCAGGGAAACTTCACCTGAATGACTTACCCTTTGAGTGTGTGTGTGTGTGCGTGTGTGTGTGTGTGTGTGTGTGTGTGTGTGTGTGTGTGTGTGTGTGTGTGTGTGTGTGTGTGTGTCTGCATGTGTGTGTGTGTATGAGTAACCCAACCATTAATGCTACCACTGTTCCTAATTGGCCTATTAGGAGACAGAAGTTTGTCTTAAATAACACACAGCTCCACACTGGAATCATCTAAACACAAGCCACTAATGAAATCGACTTTGTCATCATAGAGCTGGTTAGAGCTGCTGTTAGCAGAGCCTAATTCTAGCCTGAGGAGGAGAGAGGATATCCCTCATTGGTCTACGGCGGACCGCTACCTGAAGCTGTGACTCAGGTGTGTTCACGATACGGCTGGATGGTGCTTGTTAAAATGTGTGTTTGTTTCTCTGTCGCACAGCAATCAAACTCAGTCTTTGATCCGATGCGTCATTGAATGGGGATGCCCAGTGGAAAATATGTGATAGATTTATTACTAAGGAAATACAGCAGTTTACCTTTGTAAATATGTAGCTATCAGTATATTGAGTTTCTATTTCCAGCCCCTCTATCTTTTTATGATTCCTCAGAGTGCTCAAGTTTGAAATTCTAGGCGTTTCCTGGAGGCTCAGAGTTCAGTTGCACTGGGATCAAGTTGAGATTGAGCTCTAATGCATGTGTTATAATAACACTTATTGAATTAGAGATACCAGGTTCCTGACTTTAGAAGCCGTCGGAAATGGATAGTAGCCAGGATTTCAAAGCTTACAACAGACAGACGGTCATCAGACACAATGGTGGAAATGTTTTGTTGAAGTTGAAGTACTAATGCTCATTTACAATTAAACATTTTACATTTAAAACCTTCTTTAAGTAAAAGGATGTTAGTATTGTCTGCTGAATTTACTGATCCACTAAAGTATTAAAATATGACGTACTTATTATTCAGAAAAAAAATCTGTGTCAGTACTATAAATGTATTATAAGTTTATTATTACTAGTACGGAACTTTGTATGTGGTTCTTAGGAGAATCATCATGATGAAAGAACAGATAATTCATCCATCAGCGATGTTGAGTTTTGAAATTTGAATGATGTGGTTTCTGCTACAGGAGGGTAAAGAAACACTAACCTGAAACCAGAGTAAAACTGTCTAGTTATATGTAGTGAAGTAAAAATACACTTGTGGAGTGTATTAAAAATGTTAATTCTTAAGAGCTTCAAATGTGTTGTGAAGTACAAAAGCGCTTCAGTAGATAAATGCACTTCATGACTCCACCATGAGGCAAATGATACCCCAAAGAAAGTTCAGCTCATCACATTGTTGGAGGGTTCCTCCTCTTCCTCACATGTGGTCATCACCTCGCTCAGAGAGCATCCTCCCTACAGCCACTTTATGGCTACATTTACTGTATGCCAGCATCTATAAAACCATTTAATGACATTAATGTTGTTAAGTACACAGACCTCAGTTGCCAGTAAACATTTTACCTAATAGCTCACACAGAAAAGAAGAGCGAGAGAGAGATGGTCTAGTTTTCTTGGTTTAATTTCTTCTTCTCATTGTGCGTTGGTTATTTTCTCTCTTTTGCTCAAACCAGCTTTCTTTTATAATCCTTTGTTTTATAACGTACTTGTGTTTTGTGTCTCAAAATCAGATATAACATTTCCATAATAATTTTTAAAAAAAAATCTGGCTTAAACCAATATTTATGAGCACAAAGACTCAAAAGACAAACTCAAATGAAGGAAAGGCAGTGAAAGGGAAGCCAGGCATCATTTCCTCCTGCTACTTTTTTCTTTCTCTGACTTCTTGTCAGTCTCTCCTCCCGTCTCTCACCTCCTCCTCTGACGTCTATACAACATTATTCACCCCATCAGCTGCTGCAGCGTGTGTTTTAGCGTGTGTGTGTTTTTTTTTTTGTGCAGTCTTTCCAGCAGCAACACCTCCAGGGCCGTCTGGTGTTAAGCACACTAGTTGAATGGACAAGGTGGAGTGCAGACCACCTGGTTGGCTGACCCCTGGCCCCCTGCTGATTGTCACCTCTGGCTGATAATGTGCGTGCGCACTGTCTGTGTCAGCTCCTGTAGGTATGTCTTGTTTATCAGCCCCTAAGGCTCTTCTTCCAGACCTCCCAGCACAGCACAGCCGCCAGCTTCCTCACAAGTTAGGACCGGTCTCTAGTTAACCTGCTGCAAAGTGGTTGTTTCCTGTGTCCCAAACCCACGTCCACACAGACACACGTCCTCAGACAGCGGTGGGTCATTGTCATCAGTGATACCAGCATCCTTGCCCGTTTGTTGGTTTATTGTGTTTTTATTATTTTTTGTATTTATTTGAAAATAAATATCTTTTTATGCCAATTTTGATTTCCTGACATGATGCATGAATTAGCTCTTCTACCTTAAACTCAAGCACAAAGATGCGCGTAAGTGGACAGCCTGCACCATCAGGAGTCAACGCCATCATCTCTTCCACGTCACTCACCGTTTTTCCATTTTTGTATATTTTGTCCAAGCTTAAAAAAATCTTCACAAAAAAAAATCACTGATACAGTTTTATAAAATCGTTAACGTTAACATAAACTTATTGAACTTTTACTTTTAAAATCCGAGCTAATCAAGATCGACGGCAGCATGAATGGGCTTTCTGCTCAGGGGCATGCGTGCGCACACATACGCGCGCGCACACACACTCACACAGGCGAAGGGGAGGATGGGAACATGCTCTTGAGTCTTAAGTCATCCGACCAGCCAACCAGCTCGCCTTTGCTCAATAGATGCGCGATCACCCAAACGAGAGGGGAGGCGCAACTGGCACGGAGCTGCTGGCGCTCTATATCCAGCGGCTCAGAGGCGCTCCGACTCCATTCACTTCAGAGTCCCTCAGACAAGGACCTGAGCAAAGCGCTGCAAGACAGACTCTGGACAGCACAAACACGGACAACCTCCTTTCTTGTGATTTTTTCTGAGAGGATCTTCTCGTTTGGATTATATTTTAAGACTTATTAAATCTTATCATTGAGTCATAGCCGCGCGTCCCCCCCCCCGGGTCTTATTCCAGCACATATTTCAGTAAACAGGGCTGAAGTTTGAAGGCCGTCTGAGTGGGAAGGACAAGTGCAACGCGCGTCAGACTCGTCTGCTGGGATTGTCCCACTTTTGCGCCTGAGGAGCTATGCCCGAGCTTGTTCCAGAGGACTCTGTCCAGTGTGAATAACTCCAACCTACTCAGCTTTTTAACTGTTACAAGCAAGTGCAGCAGAGCCCACTGCGCAGCTCTGACACCCGGTTTCTTTCCCCGAGGGGATGGTCGTGGATCCTCTGGGGCCAGGAGCGAATCTGCGGCTCCTACAGAATAACACGTTTCTCTTGCACGGGGTTAAATCTAAATTAAAGGGAGATGAGAGCCGCACTGTGTTTCCTGCTGTGGACGACGTATCTGCTCCTGGCGACCTCTGAGGTAAAGTTACCAAGACTCCACACAGCCAGAGAGCTGAGGGGCTGGATGAACGGTGTCCCTCAGTGGTGCCGGATTTTATTCTTGCGAGGGTGCAAAGTTACAACAGAGCGCACATTTCTCCAGCATCGACAAACACCACAGTTGATGCAGTTAGACTATTGATTAAAACTTGTACAAAGATAGGACTAGAAGATGGGGTTGCAAAATTGCAGATGACATAATTCATATTTGTTTATTTCCACGAGAATAAACTGATCCAACCTGCTTTACCTTAAAAATACGACCAAACGTTATTTTCAGACTCAATCTATTTAAGATCATTTTAGATCTACGCGAGTAACGCAGTCCCTTTCACCATGAGACGCACTGAGTACGCGCTCTTGACAACTAACGTGTCTGTGCTCGGATGTATATTACAGTTATTTTTGGCTTTTGTGCCAAATCTGCTTGCAGCCCCTGAGCCAACTGGGCAAACGTTTTGGTTGGGCTAAGCGCTTTCATGGGAACCGCTCTGGGTGATATAAATAACCCCTGTTCCTGTGAGGCGTAAGACCGCAACAAGTGCACCGTGAGGCGAGACGCGGTTCACACCAGCAGATTCCCAGGTTTCAAATTCCGTTAGAAAACAGTGGTTTCATTTGGATCAGATTCGCAGCGACAATTCAAGTGGATTGGTGTCTTTTTGGTCTTCATTTATTCACCATGCAAATAATTGTTTTTAAGTATAAAAATAACCTTATACCTGTATTTATTCATAATGATTTCCCACCATGATTACACAGCCAGACAGTTTAAATCTTTTAAAAGTTTATTTGTCATGGAAATAGTGTTTATTTCCTGCCGAATTAACAATAGCATTATGGTGGACTTGCCTGAAACAATTACATCATATAAATATACATATTTTCCAACGCATGCTAAAATTGTACAATTTTCCAAGGGGGTTCGGCACAACCTCCGGGGGTGTGGAGGGACTGTAGCGATGGGGCCGATCCGCTGCGGAGCGGCGATGTTTCTCGTGGTTGTTTGAGCCAAAGCTATTTATTTACGCAAAGGAAAAAAAAAACAAAACAATAACATGAACGTTTTGCTCGTCACTAACCCGATCTGTTGTTTGGTTCCGTCCCTCGTCACCCCACCCCCAGAAGGAAGTGGAGTTTCCCCAGGAGCTGATCGACAGACTGTCCCACAGTGAAATCCACAGCATCAGCGACCTCCAGCGGCTACTGGACCTAGACTCCGTAGGTAAATTCTGCCTCTTGATCCTTCTATTCATAGTTTCACACATGTGATCCTTACCACAATTCCATTAGCATCACCATGCCTTTATTAGCTGTGAAATCATACTACAAAGATAGTAGTCACATGACTCTGTTATTATCTTGCATCTGGACTGGATGGATTCTTGCCATCGTGAGACAATGTTGGTGACGGTCTACTCAAATAGCTATGATGTTAAGTCATGCAGACGTCATACCTAAAATACTCATGACTCAAAATCTTTCAGTCTATTTCTTTAAACTGAAGTTTGTGCAGCGCCTGTGTTAAATTGAAACCACTGATAACGCTCAGTCATCAATGGATCCACATGTGGACAACACCTGACACAGGGTGAGGCTGATGTTTGTTGTTCAGACAAGTCTCTGGTGAAGTGGACTTGGATTGGAGAGTTGGAATATTAGTTCCCACTGTGCTCTCACAGCTCCCTCCCACCACAGATGACATGGATGAACTGGCAGTCTGCCCATGGGATGCACCTCCTCTGGTTCAATGTCAGGTGGGACGGACATCAGCGAAGAATCAGTGGTTGTAAAAAATGGATTTTGGAGTGTATATCGTGAAAAACTTTCACATATGTTGTTTTGACGCTCTCGGATATCATATGAAGAAGGGAAGTTATTGCTGAACTCAAGACATTGCAAGTGTCCTGGAATTTACTGAGGGACCTGTGCGCCCTGGGGCGCTGCCAGCTCAGCCACTGGCATGCGTGTTAGTTAATGCAGTAACTTTGATAGGTGTATTTACTGTACACATGTGACAAAGATGGACTTTCACTGGCAGATATTTATTTGTGCATATTCTCTCAGCTGCTGCAATAAACTGGCTTTAAAACGCCCAGACTGCCTCATGTGTCGCCCTGTAAACGGAGACGAGCAGCTCGTGGGTCAGGTGTGTTCCTGCAGCTTTGAGTTCTCTGAGGTTCTGCTGCTTCTGCAGTTGAGGGAAGTCATCCATCTCAAGCTGCCTTGGATTGAGTTACAGGGGTGTGCTGGAAGAAGCTGTTTGCCTTCACATGAGCCTCTATTTACACAGGCTTTGGCCATATATCACATTCAGAGCTCTATCCTATAGATTTGTTGATGCAAATAGGTAATTACTAAGTTTACTTTATAGGTCCCAAATAATGTCGGTTATCTCATGGTTTATAACTCATTGGAAACTTCAAAAATTATTCAAGCTAATCAACATAAAAATCAGTCTTTCTCTCAAATCTCAAGTGTGCAACCAAATCTCAGATGGACGTATCAATTAGAATTGACAGCCCCTCAACATTATCATATTTGATTCATAAATCCACTTTCAAAGCAACTTGTAGCCCCAATATTGACCAGTCCTCTTTACCCTGTCCCTCAAATAGATCCCTGGATCACCTCTAGCATGAGAAGACGTGTTTATAATTGAATTAACATGTCTTTCTTCAAACACAGGAATGCTTTGCAGGGTAACAGTAGTAGGTTGATTATTATTACGAGGACATAAATCTTCCTGTGGGTCAGCTTGACTGTCCTGGCTGGCCCGTTAAAAGACTTTTGACGCCAGGCAGAGGGGTATTTTCAGAGCTTTTGTTGCAGACGTCAGGACAGTAAAGCTACATAGGCTAAACTGTACATGACAGTCCATGTCAACCAGGAAAGAAGAAATGATAAGCCAGTTATACGCAGCTGGAAGATCTATGAAAGCATTGATTTAATGTTTCCAGGCTGTAAAGGAAAGTCCCAAATTTTTTATTTCCACGAATAAAAAGCACCTATTATATAATTCAGCCTGCAAGGACATACCTCTCATTACTGGGAACGTCTTATCTTGCAGCCATGTGTTTCATTTAGTGCTACTTTGCTCCGTGTGAGTTTGTGTTTGTTTTTGTGTGATTGTGTGCACACGTCCTGCGAGGAGGGTCTCTTCAGCTCTGACTGACAGATGAGATGACCCACTGCAGTCTGCAGATAGCTGCCTGGCCCCTGAGGTGCTCCTCTCCTCACTTCTCCTCCTCTCTATCACCGTATCCCTCCTTAGGCAGCCCCCCAGCCTGCCTGCTCTTATCTTTCTCGGTGAAGGACTTTGACAGAAAAGGGAACCTGACTCTTGGTATGGGACAAAGTTAGAGGAGGGAGCAGGAGGATTCTGGCGCTTGAGTTCCTGCTGCACTTCACTTGGAAAGCCTTCTTAGCTTCTGACATGCTGTTTGCCTCCAGCGAGGTTAGCAGCATTTCCTGTGTACCTGCAGTCTCTTAAACATGTAGTTGTGGTGCCTCCTACTTGCTCTTTCATCCACAGGGACGACCTATTCCCCCTAAGTGTTAAACTAACCCATTGTCAATTGAACCATGCAACTGTTGACAAAAAAGAAACAAGGACAAGACAGAGAGAGAGAATTATGGAGGCACTCATTCGAACAAGTCGGCTACATGTAAGTTATTTGTAAAAGGAAGAAAGACGAAGAGGAGGAAAAATGAGGTGGTGGGGAGGGGGGGAGGGGGGGAGACCCCTTACTTATTGTGAAAATTAGAAAAAACCTATTTCATGGAGACAGACTGTCTCTTGTCCTGGTTGGGTTTTCTCTGACATTGCTCAGGGTATGTTGTTGCTTCTTACTCACCTGGAACCAACAGAGGAGCAAACCCCATACTCCTGGTTCCCACCCCCTCCACCTGTCTCCCCAAGACTTTTTCTTTACTGACCTGTAAATCTTCTGCATATGCCCGCCCAATCACCCTCATTGCCTCCTTTGCCTGTTTTCCTTGTGCCTCCTGTCAGTGTGTGAAACAAAGTCAACAGAGAGGTCTTTTTATTGTGGGGACTCTGCAGTCTATAAAGGACTTCTTTATGCCCTCTATCCTGTTCAAGATGTCTCTGAGTGGCCAGTAGTGTGACGACCTCCATTCCACGGTGAGATGAAGAGATGGATGGGAATGGGAGCACACAGTGAAATGTTTCTACGCAGACCACATGTTATGTCTGTCCCTGTGTGTTCATGAAGCAGACTGACATCTCTTTCTGACTCCTAACTTCAGCTGTAGTAAAAACTTCCTTTCTTTCAACCTAGTTCTAGATCACTGCCTCTAAGGCGGGTCCTCCCAGGGGTATACCTGCAGCAAAGAAAGGATATAAAAGCAAATAACCATCCAACACCAGTGGTGGACCGTATATAGGTGGAGGAAATCCCTTCAGATGACTCTGGTCGGAGCACAAAGGAGTCAGATGAGTGGAATGTGTTTGCTTGTGGCTAGGCTTTGTTGTACTGGTGTACATTGGGTTTTAGCATGTTATGGGGGGATAATGAGAGGAGTTGGTGTCGTTGTGAGTTGGGTGTTTATGTTAAGTGCACAGGATTGCATTGTCAGGTGGGTAAGTATGCCGTACTTACAGACAGGTAGACCCACCCACTTCGCAAACACAGTCAGACTCTGGTCTTTGGGAGAGGGCAGTAACCTGCGAACAACCTTTATCGTTTTATTGCTGCTCTAGCACTCTTCTGTAATTCACCTTGTATTCTGGGTGGAGACCAAAACAAGCAGGTTTTATCAGAGGACCATGACTGTGAATAAGCTGAGCTGGCTGTATTACACTGGAGTTAAGCAGCATTAAAAAAAACATGTACTTTTCCAACCCATGAAAGATTGAAAAAGCAAACATCTCATTTAAAACATAGACATGGAACTACTAATTATGTACAGGGATAATGGCGGCAGAGCACCACCTGTCAAATGACCGCTTTAGTCCTCTGCGTGTCTGTGAAAGCTGGTTGTTTTGAAAGATGCTGACTCACCTGACTCAAGATACTTTATTCATGCTGGGAAAGTTCAGGAAAATGAGTGACTGATGCTGACAGACAAAGGTTGACATTAAGCAGAAGGTTTATGTACAACCGTGTCTCTTGCCTGTACGTTGTGTACTCTGAACTGTTTACCTCAATTTGTGTCATCATCAGCAGATGCCCTCGCCCATGCCTTCCTGCGTGCCAGGCAGCACGTTGGAGGGAACTGTAACCCCTTCAGGGAATCGAAACACACTCAGCACACAAATTAGGAGGAAGTTGTCATTGCGGTTGTATGACTAACGTTGTTTGTTGTGGAAGGGCTGCCATGCGCTGCCCTGTTGAGGTCAAGCAATCTAGTAAACTAGTCATTCGACATCATTATAGCTGCAGCGGTGGCTAACAACTCATAGGTTGTTTATTAGTTGGGTTGCTTTTGTGTTGCTTTCTGTGAAACATCATTAATATGGTTGGATTTTGTTTTGACGAGGTACGGGAAATGACGTGATCGAGGGGCCGAAGCACCACAAATACCACAACCACCACAAGAACTTCTCCGATCATCCCGGTTACTACAACGACTTGAAGAGCTCCCAGCTCCACAGCCGACGCAAGAGGAGCATCGGTAAGACTGAATGAGCGCTATACAGTTCCCTGAGGTTGCATCATGATATCATTGGTGTTATATACATCACAGCTTGGCAAGACTCATCACTGTGTCATGATTCCCCAAAAATAACCCCGTGGTAGAAACCTCTCGCTGCACACGAATGTCAAAGAGGAGCTAATAGTGACTTTTATGTGGCTTTTCTGTGGATTAAAGGAACTCTAATGAAGACGTCTACCTGGTATTTATGGCAATCGAGAAATCATGAAAAACAAGACAGGTGTATGAAGTTGACAGGGACGTCTCACACGAAGCCTTTTAATTGTCCAGAGGCTTGCAGATCTAAGAGACACGCGTCAGGAGAGAAATATATCCCTCAGCATGGAAATTCCAGGCATTCAAGGTTCAGGTTGTAGCTTGTTCAGGCTCTCAGTCAGATTTCTTCATATAACACCATGTGGTATGATATCTGATCAAGGTGTGGAGAACACCATGCTGTATGCAATGTGTGTTAAGACTGGCTTTGTGCACTTCACATCTCTCCCAGCGATGCAGTGTTTAAAGAAATGCATAATAAAGTGGTTGGATTCATATCACAATGTGGTTTTGGCAGTTGAACACAGAATCCCCCGTGTTTCATACTTGATGCATGTATCCTCTATAACATAAGGATCTCTGATAAATCTTTATGACTGACGACCTGCCAAAATGTTACTTCTGGAAAGAACATCACTACATTTTTCTTGCTACATGGCCAACAAAGTCAAAGGCCATTTTTAGATTTGCCACCAGCTGACATAAAAGGTTTCAGCCTCGGTCACACTACATTAACCTGCGACAGAGCTCAGAACAAAGGAACAGTCTCTGTCTGTTTCATTAACCCGATCCTAAAGCTTGTCTTCTTAACAGCCTTAAAAGTGGTTCTGTGTGAATTTAGGTAAGACCAACAACACCCACATCGAGTTAGTCATCAAATAATGATCAGTGGAGGAATGTACGACGCTATAGCTGGGAGGGAAAAGAATGGATTACAGCGATGCATCAGCACATGCTTGCATTGGGAAAATGGGTAACTGAACACCAATGCAGACCATTAACTTTACTCCTCCCATTCACCTTTTTTCCTTTCAGTGGAGGAGGCGGTCCCAGCGGTGTGTAAGACGCGGACGGTGATCTACGAAATCCCCAGGAGCCAAGTGGATCCTACGTCTGCCAACTTCCTGATATGGCCACCCTGTGTGGAGGTGAAGCGCTGCACGGGTTGCTGCAACACAAGCAACATGCGCTGTCACCCTTCCCGCAAGCACCACCGCACCGTTAAGGTAAGACACATGCCTGCAGCAAAGAATGTCTGCAAGCTTTTTGACTTGCTTTAAAGCGCACCTACAGTGTATGTCACAGTCGCCTCATTTATATTGCAAGCGTACCCAGTGTCAAGCGCAAATATACACCAACATCCCTCTCACCTTGCTAAGAAAATGTAAGGAGAAGTTTCCTCCAAGTTCCTGCCCAACCACACTCTCTCCTCCCTCTGCAGCTTCTCTTGTTTCAATCTACTCCTCTCATCTCATCTCATCTCATCAGAGTCTCCCTGGCCCTTACCCAGAGAGTGGCAACCTGACTTCTTCTGCCCCCCTCCCCCCTTTCTCCTTCGATTACCGTCGATCACCACCCTCTCCCCTCATCACTCCATTTCATGCTTGGCAAGAGGCCATGGTAGCTGTGCCAGGGTGGCAGGAGGGACAGGGAGGGGAAAGCTGTTGGCGCCTTCAACTAGCAATTTCTTTGAAGGGTCAACCGGAGACAGATGCTTCAGGAAGATACAGAAGAGAAGAGAGGAGGCAGCCTCCTTTAGCTCAAGAACGTCTGGGATGTCCTCGGGTACTGCACGGACATTTCTCTGGGCTCTGCTGTTTGTCAGAGAGGAACTGAAGGGGAGGGGGGGGTTCTCTGGGGCTTGTTGGCATCGACAGCTTCAAATTATGTACTGTTCAGGATCAGAGAGACATCGGGGGCCAGATCCGAGTCGTATTTCTGCTGTATTTACACTACAGACTCTTACCCGGTGCACCAGTCTGTTTGGAGGTATGGGAGTTATGTCCTCTGTTTTGTAGGTGTAAGAGACGACTGGAGATAAACAGGACAGTCTAGAACACTCTGACTGTGTCTGTGTTTCATTCGAGTCTATCGCTGCACTCTGTTGTCTCTTCTCCTTAATCATTGTGCTTCTGCTTGGCCATGGGCACCTCTGGAACATTTCATTCTCCCACTGTTCCTCTTGCAGGAGTTTAAAGATATCGTCTCAATAGATCAGCAGAGTAATAAAACAAATACCAACCCCCACCTGCCTCAGTTTTTGGCACAGGTCAGGAGATTTCAGTTTGGATAGGAGGAAATTCGCTCTGACCTCCTCTTTTAGTCTTGAAGAAGGGACAGTAAAGCCGAGCTGACAAGACGCCCATTGTAGGGTGAAGGGCGCTGCATCTAGGGCACAGGGTTTATGGTCAGAAATGCTGACTCATAATGTGGTAAAGGGAGTCAAGATCTGATATACAGTTTGTGTCTGTGTCTGTCTGTCTGCGTGCAAGCCTGTCCATCTGTCCCGCTGCCAGACAGGCAGTGTCTATCATCCTCAATGGTAGCTCTGTCTGCGATCTCAGTGATGAGGATTGATGGAGAGACACTGATGGTGGCGGAAAAATTTATAAAGGCTGATTCAGCTATTCCTGGAATGTCGTGATCCATGCGACTCTCTGTGTCCCCTTCTTGACACCAAGGACAAATGAGCATACAAACCTGAGGAGGGACCTTCAGGGGTGGTGGGCTGGGTTTCACTGGGGGGCCATCTTTCCATGTGGTTCCAGCCACGGCCGAGGGGGGGACTGAGAGGCGTTGTAACCCTGAAAAGGTCATCCATCAGGACTCGCTCTGGTCGGGAGACATTCACCGCATTGTGTGTGAGAAACATTGTCTCATGCCAAGTTTTTTTTCTGTCTGTCCGCTAAGCAGTTAGTCTGAATAGGGGTTCAGTTTGTGCTTCTCCCTCCATTTATTAGAAAGCTAAAAATGTTGCCCGTCTACCATGAGCCTGACTTGTTTTTCTTCTGCTGGCCAAGGATGGCAAAGAAACACATACACTGTGTTTCTTTCCATTTCATGCCACTATGCATTTGTCCAAATGCACCTTTATTTATTTATTCCCCCTCTTCTGTTTCTCTCGCTCTTTCCTATTTCATGCAATAGACCCAGAAAAAGAAGAGCAGGTCTGTGCAGGTCCTGTGCTGTACAAGCCTGTCCTGTTTGGTGGCAGGGTGATAAAATAAAAGCAACTTTAAGAAAACGGGCACTTTTCAGTCTTTCATTCTTTTTCTTTTTTCACTTCTGCACATCGATCCATTGTTAGTGTACTCTTTTAAGTACTTTTTCACATTGTTGTTTTTGTGTTGTTAGCATTGGGAAGAAAAGCAAATGCTAATTAAAGATGGTATCAAGATTAGAGAGGTGGAACAGAAAGATTAATTCTCAATCAACTATTTTCGGACTCTTTATTATCGCTTTAACTGCTCCCTCAAGACAACCCCGCTTCCTTTTGCACTTTCAGTTACACCATATTTATATCCCACCTCAACATCTTGGCTCACCCGTTTTCATTTTCCATCTAAGTGACTCCTCCTTAGTTCTATTTCTCTTTCTCTTTTGGTGTTTTATCACAGATGACCGGTTAGACACGTTGCCCATTTTGTCAGTGCTTTTATATCATAGATTTGACTTTGATGATAATTAATCCCACTGTTGGCATATGTTCACATGTTCATGGCATAACTTTATAAGATAAATTCCCACAAAGTTATAATTTCACATCCTTCTCCTGTATTCCTCCTGTTGTTTGTCAAAGGGTTATTTGACAAAATTACCATGATGATCTTTGAAAGACACAACAAAAGAATCTGCATTATTCCCGATGTTTTGCGTGATAGAGTTAAGCAGTAATCTCAGTGTCAGTGTGTGTTCTTTTACACATTAGTCTAGGTTCTTGCCAGTGTGTGTGAGTCTCTGTGTGTGTCTAAATACCTCTCTGTTTGTTCTTCCTATGGGGCTGATTAAACAGCTCGTGACTCAGTCAGATAATGGAGCCGTCACTCAACCCCTCACTCATTAACTCTGAAGACTTCTGCAGTGAAGAAGTAAAGAAGTCTGAAACTTTATTACCCACCACCCCCTACCCCAACCCCCAACCCATTTACAGGTACAGAAATGAAGTAGGATGAAAGAAATGCAAACATTTCTCTGGTTTGTGTTGCACAAATACAGATTTATCAGCTCAGAGAGTGATTCGTAGGAAGTAATCTGCTAATTATTCACAAAATAAGTTTAAAAAAAATAACGAAGTTGCAGCATTTGTGCTGGAAAAGGGATTTACATTCACTAAATGCCACAACTTGGGTTTAGTGACTGGAAAATTCTGATGGACCCTCCTATGTAGAAGTATTTTAGAGGTCACATAGGGTCACCAGCGCACATCTGTGTAAACCAAGGAAGAAGTTCCCTGTGTATGTGTGTGTGTGTGTGTGTGTGTGTGTGTGTGTGTGTGTGTGTGTGAGTGTGCGTGTGCGCGCACTCTATTCAATGCTACATAAACTCCCCCACCGCAGCACATGGAAAAGGCCATTTGTGTGAAGCGGCAGCGAGAGGAAGACAAGCCGCAGAGAAATGAAGTGTTGATGGCCGGCCGATCAAAGTGGAGGCTGACAGAGGCCAGGCGGATGTAGCTGCAGCGCTGAGTGTGGGGGTCCACACATCCCCCCTGAAGTGGCCCTGGCCTCAACCCCATCTCACACACACACACACACACACACACACACACACACACACACACACACACACACACACACACACACACACACACACACTGGCAGTTACCTCAGCGAAGTTGGTTTTGGGGGAAGCAGTAGCTGTAGCCCCGCGGTTGTGTGGGACCCTGACTTACGGGGTGTTTCATAAATAAAAGACAGTGTGACGGTGATACAGTGAGCATGATTTATGATCGTCTGAGGGGTCCTGTGGATTACGTGAGGAGGGGGCGGATTGGGAATGAGGGGCCACCTCGTTTGAAGTCCCGTGCAGCTGTGAATTATTTTCCCTTTGATTCACTCAGCTCTCCTACTAGATGAAGAAGGGGTGAGGCGGTCGGTGTGTGTGTGTGTGTGTGTGTGTGTGTGTGTGTGTGTGTGTGTGTGTGTGTGTGTATGAATGCATGTGCGGTGTGCGTGGCGGGGGTTTGCGGTGCAGGTCAGAGACCATGGGAGCGTCTTGATCGAGCCAGAAGCCGGAGAGTTTGGCTACCGCCGCGCCAGATGGAATGCATCAACGTAAGCAGGAAGAGTAGCAGCCGTATTTTAATCATATTTTACTTCATTTCTGTATTTTCCTTTACTCCTTCTCTCCTGCCCTCCCTTTTGCTCTTCCCCTCTGACTTCACCCTCCCCCTTCCAACCTTCCTCTATGCTCATTCTCCCCCCAAATCTTCGAGTCTGATTGTCTGTTATTTGAAATAGTTGTTAACTCCCCCCTCAGTCTCTCTGTCTTGCTCCTGAAACATTCATCTCCCACTCTTTAATCTTACAGTTTACTGCCTTACTTTTTTTGTTCTCTCTCATTAAAGTTCGATACGCTTCTTCCCTCCTCTAAGTCTCTATCTCACCAGCACGTCTGTGTTTTGTAAAGATGTGGATTGGAGAGAAGGAATAAAGATCAGACACGCATAAAGCCTTTTGATATTTGATATTGCGTCATTCGGCAGGGTAAAGGAAACACACAGTTTGAGCCAGGACAGATAGATATTCACATCTGGAGATATATTATGTGTGTGTTTGTGTGTCAGGAGAGAGTTGTGTGCAGCAAAGTGCTTGTTTGGCATTGCCAGGCATTGTGGGTGATGTGATGAATCCTCTCCTCGCTTCCTCTCATTTCCACACACCACCTGACGTCCCGACAGTGTGTGTCGTGTGGGGTTGAAACAAAGGGCAGGAGCAGGTTGCCTCAGCTCTTCTCCTCTGATGTCACCCCCACTTTGCTGCTTCCATCATTGTTCTGTCATTTCAGAAGACAATCAAAGTTTTTCATAGCTCCTTCTTGAACTTGTTTAACCTCCTCATGGCATCGCAGTCGCAGCTCCGAGCAGTTCCTCCTTTTGCTTCATTTCCCTCCTGATAAATGAATTACTGCCCCCACTCTACCTCTTTCCACCCCTCCGCACGTACATTCTTGTTTATTTTTGCTCAATCCTGTTACTGTTCCTGTTCGTGATGGCCCGCGGTGTACATCCACATCCTTGTTGTGTTTTCCTTGGAAGACTGGAGTCAAACTTTCCCCTCCATCATGCTTTCATCACCGCTCCGTGCGTAGGGAATTCCCAATTAGCTTGGCCGAGACAATCGGCTTCACATGGAGAGCCGGGGAGACACTCACTACAAACCAAAGGGGGTGCACTTCCCAGAACCCCCGGTCTCACCCCAACCCTCCAGACTGGATATCATTCCAGAGCCACTCAGGGGGGGGACTCTTTCTCAGGGCCTCGGCTTTCTAGGGAGTTTAGAGCTGTATGATTTATACAAAGAGAGTGCAGGGCCCCTCGTCGTGGCATGAGGTCTCGCTCTGATGTGTGTTTTATGTGGGAAATCATTGACTCCGTGCTGGATCAGAACCGGTGTTCCTTGTACAGAAGTGAAGAAGTGGCTAAATATGGAGGATGGGAGAATTAGATATGCATGCAAAATGGAAGAATTGTCCGAATGGAGACGCCACTCCTAGAGTGTCAACACTTTCCCATATTATAAGAAACAGGAAGCAAGAAAGAAAGAGAGTATTGACAAAGTGGGCAAGGCAGAGGCTGACTGAGAAGTGTTATATGTGTGTATGCATGCATATGTATGCATGCATACACACATTCATACACACACACTTGTGAGTGTGTGTGTGTGTGTGTGTGTGTGTGTGTGTGTGTGTGTGTGTGTGTGTGTGTGTGTGTGTGTGTGTAGTCGCGCCTGCTAGGAGTGTTTTTAACCCTGCTGTGTGAGGGGCAAGGACACAAACCCACCACGGGGCCTCTCACCAAGGGGCCCATCACTTTATACTCTTGCCAATAGCTGTTTGTTTGGCCAGAGGAGTTTGGGTGTGTGTTAGTCATTAGGATCAGGCTCACTGGTGTCGGGGCTGACTTCATCAGCTTCCTCCAACCAGCAACAACAGCAGGGTTGATCTTTTCTTTGTATCTTCTTCTTTGTTTTGTGTCTTTTTCTTTGTTTTTTTTCTTATCAGATTGATCAAATATCTACATTTGATAAATTGTCCCATATTCTGTGATATTTCATTTCGGTAACAGGAAAAAAAACCCGATAGCTTCTCTATCTATCCTGACAGTTTTAGTGTAATAAATTCCCCCTGTGCCCTGAAACTAAATGTTAATAGGTAACACATGAATGTCGTCTAATGCTAGTCATGATCATGGTCAGCCCTTCCCCCCCTTTTCCTTAAATCACCTCCTCTGTTTACACACACACACACACGCATGCACGCACGCACGCGCGCGCACACACACACACACATTCCCTTAATGAGAGTGATGCTTTTCCTCGCTCTGGCCCTTTCACCTACTCCTTCTCGCTGTCAGAGCAGATAACACCAAACACACCGCTAACCCAGACACCATTGTCTTTTGTTTGCCCATGGCATACCTTCTCTGCTTGCTTACCCTTTTCTCACTCCCCCTCCTGTTCCTCTTCCTCTCCATGGAGAGAAACTGTTGCAAAGGAGCAGCCATTGAAGCTGCTCATACCTGTATATCCCTCTCCTCATACTGGGGAATCTCCGACCATTGTTGGACATGAAACGGCTGTGAATGTCAACATTTCACTTTGCTTTGGGCAGGGATAGGTATTTCTATTTGTCTATATCACTAATTCACCACTGGCACATCACAACAGTTAATAGGAAAATAATCATTTGTGAGTTTTCAAAGTCTTTCTGTCTTTCCTACTGACTGTAGAAACCACTCTGCTCATATCGCCAGAGGAAGCTGGGGGATTGTCCGCCAATATCCTCTCTTGTTCAGTGACCAGGACGATAGGTGAAGGAGGTGATATTATTTCCAAGTGCCCCCCGCCATCCCCACCCACCCAAGGTCCTCAGCGGTAGATAGGAAGGTTACCTGCCCTTGGCACTCACATCAGAGAACGGAAAAGCATGCCGCCACCTACCTTTCGTTACACAACAAAATCATCATAACCTCCGTGCAACCTTCTGTGTTCAGCTTTCATCTAAGCTTTAATCAACACAGCCCTACTCACAGCCCTCTGAGGATTGGTCCTTTTTGTTTCTGTCTGTTGGGTGGGAAGCAGAGGTCAGCCCTGTTGTGTTCAACCGAGATGGTTGTTATCTTGACTGAAGGTTTTGTGTTTGCTAAATTGAAAAGGGCTGCTTCCGCTTAGATTAGTCTACATGTTCTGTATTTCTTGCAAATACATGTTAAGCAACACTTTCCCTAAGCTGTGAAGAAGTATTAATGTGGTTTTAAAACGTGTCGGAACAAGGCAAAGGACTTTAGCTGTGTGTCTGTCTGGATGTGGATGCTCCAGGCCCCGGAGCAGATGGGATGTCCCTGTCTCTCTTCTCCTGCCAGAGTAAACTTTCCCTGGGCCTTAGGGGGGCGTGCACTACTCCTCCTAATCCTCCATCTATCCTCTCCCATTGTTTGAGCTTGCTTTGACAGGGTCATACACTCCTTTCGGTATTGACACACCTGATCAACAACCTACAAGAGCACACAGCTAGCAGAGCTCAATGCCTCAGCGCCTGAGGAATGTTGCCGTCACACTTCAAACCCAGCCGGTCAAAGCGAGCATTTCTGGAGAAATTGGTTTATGAAAGAGTCATCAG